>JAWQJV010000001.1:1227451-1841177 GCA_034638275.1 Colletotrichum lini | reverse complement strand
TGCGTATTTCTATGATGTGAGAAACTTTTGTACATATGATACACCAAGTCGTTCCCCTGTAACAAAACAAACGTGGTTCCATACACGCTCTCCCCTCCTCCCCCCCTCTTACTTTCTCACAGACACTACGATAACCAATTAGCCTTGACGGCCGGCTTCTCGAAGCCTTCCGTGTGGCCCTTCCCGTAGTGGGCGCCAGCTTCGAAGAGCTCGGCATCCTCGCCGAGCACAAACTCCTCGGCGATCATCTGGCTAGCCCTCCGCTCGATGATGCCCCTGCTGACGGCGCTCAGCGGGCCCGGGGTGGCAGCGTCAACCATGTAGTGGACCAGGTCGGTCTGGTCCTCGGGCATTTCGCCGCGGACGCCGAGGGCTTCCCTCTCGACGGCGTACTTGGCGCGGAAGGATGACGACTGCATGACAAGCCAGCGCAGCTTCCAGCCGCCCGGGCCAAGCTCCCTGACGCGGGCGGGCTTTGTCTTTGTGACGTAGGCGTCGATGCCGCCCTCGCGCTCGACGGTGCGCAGGACGCGGGTGGTGAGGCGGATGCGGACCCAGGCGCCGAGGGCGTCGGACCAGAGGCGCTTGTAGTGGACGTTGGGGCGCCAGGTGCGGTTGGTGACCTGGTGGTGCTTCTCCGAGACGTTGTGGCCGTGGCGGATGCGGGCGGAGCCGTAGAGGCCGTTGTTGGACTGCTTGTAGAGGAGGCGCGGGCCGTAGGGGTAGGGGGGCACGGTGGAGGTGGGGATCTTTTGGAGGGAGATCGTTTTCGTGGCGAGAGGAGTGGATGTTGAGAAGGCGCGGGCGGCGGTGGTGTTGGTGGTGGTGGTGAGGGTGAGGTTCTGGAGGGAGGCGAGGAGGGAAGAGGACCCCGGCCTCAGGGTGTTGAGGCGCATCTTTCTTTTTTTGTGTGATTTATCGTCTTCGGCGGATTGTTGGTAATCGATTCGGATCAGATGTGCGGCATTGGTTCGGTCGGAAGGGGGATTGGCTCGCGGGCGACGGTCCGGGGAGGGGGGGGTTATCGTAATCGTCGTCGTCTCGAAAGTGAGGTCGTGAGCTGCGCGAGTCCGGGATGGATTTTTTGGGCAATGGTCAGAGTTCGGAGCTTCGAGATTCGGCGGGGTGGATATTCCGCTCCTCGACAATTGGGATCTTTCATTGGCTGATGGAGTGAGAAAATGAATACACTCTTGAGCGTTGAGTCTAGTGGGATCAGGTGACGGCGTGTTCCTTTCGTGACAGGGGTCCGTGGCCTTGCGACTGGGAGCATCTCCCCTCGGGCCCGTGCGAGCGACGACCCCTCTACACCGACACACCGAGACCCAACTTTGGCGGCAGGCGGCCCGACAAGTGACATTTTGTAGTTCACCTCCAGAAGCAGTGAGACGAGAAGCAGCGCAGGTAACATTGAGACAAGCCGCCAAAAACACACAAAGCCACTACAGACCGCCATGATACCCCCAGTCGAGGCATCGGTCCTCGAAAACAACCCCGACTTTGCGGCGCTGCATCACGCCCTCACAACCGCGATCCTGAACCCCGACGGCTCGACCAAGAAACCTGCGTCAAAGGAGCAGGCCTCGATCCAGAATGTCAGTACACCCGCTTTTGCGTGCAGCATCACCCACGACCTTCCCAAAGGTCATGAAAACCGGTGTAACGATCAGCTTGCCCTTTGCTCAACTAACGCAAGCACCAGGAGCTCGCAGACCACAGATTCACCGCCGCGAAAGAACACCTCTTGATCAGCGCCATCTCGAAGACCATACCTCCCGAACCCAAAGCAGCGCCCGCGAGGACAATCACCCGCAGCAAACCTGCACCACAACCGCAACAACCGCTCCCGGAACCCCTTCTCGACCTCCTCCTCCTCCTCCCGCCCCTCCTCGCAGCAACCGAACCCTTACCGCCCGACTCCCTCACGATCCTCCTGTCGAATCCGCCTTTCACCGATTTCCAAACGCTGCTCCCGCAACTCGGTGACCTTGTCTCCACCACCCTACATAACTCGGCCGTCTCACTTGCGCGCATCGCCAACCCGACAACGAACCCCTCCTTCCTCCACCGCAGCGTGCCCGCCCTGCAGACGACGTATCACAAGCTAGAGAACGACGTCCAAGAGGCCAAGCATGCGTTGGCCCGGGAGCGGCTGCGCGCAGCGGCGGGCCTGACGGGGGTCTTGGACGAGTACGCCAGCGCGCTGACGCTGCTGATCCGGGCGCTCGAGGCGAAGCACGGCGTCGTGGCGAGGAGCCTGGAGTTCAGGGCGGCAGAGACGGCGTTGCAGGCGCAGCGGGCCGAGGCGGATGCTGTCGCCGCGCGGGAGGGGGTCAGGAAAGAGGTGTACTCGCCCGAGATGGTGGCCGCGCTGGACAACTACGCCGCGCATTTGAGGGATGCCCGGTTGAGGCTCGAGAGCACAGTCATGACGCGGCGCGCCGAGCTGGAAGGGTACGGGGTCGGAGTCGAGGGCGAGGAGGGCAAGGAGAGGAAGATGAGGGAGATGGCGAGGATGAAGCGGCAGCTCGAGAGGGAGTTGGAGGATGTGAACAGGGATCTGGCGCGGTTGGACAAGGCGTGAACGAGAAGGCCGAAGGGCCCTGTACGAGCACAACACAAGTCACTTGCGGGCGGCAGAAGCGTGTTTGGAACATGGTTTACATCGAAAGACGTGTCGCTATATTGTACACAGCTGGGACGCATGTGTGGTCTACTACCGAGGGAGCCCAAACGTCTATGAAATCCACCAGCCGCATTTGCCTTGGCGTCGCAAAACAGACGGCCTTTCCCCTCCCCTGTTCGTACAAACCTCCTTTTTATGGTTATTCTGAGAGAGCCAAGGAACCAACTACCTTTCCAAGCAACAGCCGTGATGTCTCATGATGAAAGCGCAGGCTAGTTCAGACCTTGTTTTCCCCAGGATACTGCCCGAAACCCGCCCTTGGAACAACAAGTCCCTTGTCTACTAAGGACTGGCTGGGGTTGATTTAACCCTTGACCTTGTAGATGGCCTCAGCGAGACGGCCGACGTTGCCGCTGGTGATGCCGGCGACGGAGATGCGGCCGTCCTTGGTGGCGTAGACGGAGTGCTCCTTGGCAAGGGCGTCCATCTGCTGGGGGGTCAGGCCGGTGTAGGCGAACATGCCGATCTGGCTGGTGATGTGGGACCAGTCGTGGGCGGAGCCGAGCTTCTCGAGGTTCTCCTTGAGCAGGGCGCGCATGGTGATGATGCGGTCGGCCATGCCCTTGACCTCGCCAAGCCACTGGCGGTTCAGGGCGGCGTCGTTGAGGATGGTGGAGGCGATGCGGGCGCCGTGGACGGGGGGGTTGGAGTACATGGGGCGCACGAGGATCTTGACCTGGGAGTCGAGGCGCTTGCGCTCCTCGGCGTCCTGGGCGACGATGGAGAAGGCGCCGACGCGCTCGCCGTAGAGGCCCATGTTCTTGGCGAAGGACTGGGCGAGGCAGATGTTGTGGCCCTGCTCGACGAAGTGGCGGACGGCGAAGGCGTCGGTGTCGGTGTTGCCCGAGGCGAAACCCTGGTAGGCCATGTCGAAGAAGGCGTAGTGGCCGCTGGCCTTGACGGCGTCGGAGATCTGGCGCCACTGCTCGGGGGTCGGGTCGACGCCGGTGGGGTTGTGGGCGCAGGCGTGGAAGAGGAAGATGGAGGCCTTGGGCGCGGCCTTGATGTCGGCGAGCATGCCCTCGAAGTCGAGGCCGATGGTCTTCTGGTCGTAGTAGCGGTACTTCTGGACGGCGAGCCCGGAGTCGGCGAAGACGGCGCCATGGTTGGCCCACGAGGGGGTGGGGATGTAGATGTTCTTGGCGCCGGGGTAGAAGCGGGCGAGGAAGGCGCCGCCGATGCGGAGGGCGCCGGTGCCGGAGATGGACTGGGTGATGGCGAGGCGGTCCAGGGCCGACGAGTCGGCGCCGTAGGCGAGGACGGCGGCCGACTTGGTGAACTCGGGCACGCCCGTGATGCCGGCGTACTCCTTGTTCAGCTTGGCGGCGATGACCTTCTCCTCGGCGGCGCGGACGGAAGGCAGGACGTAGGGCTTGCCCTGGTCGTCGCGGTAGGCTCCGACACCTGCATGGCTTTGTTAGTTAATGAATATGAAAAGGGGACGGGGGGGTGCGAAGAGGGATTGGTCGGCCGGGCAAGAATCCGACTAGCTGTCGGTGTCTAGCTGGAGAGAGAGTGTGTCTCCAGCTGAGCTTGTGACAGCTAGCCAAAAACGTGGCTTGGCGGGGGCGGGTTTTCGTACCGAGGTTGATCTTGGCCTCGAACTTATCGGCCTTGAAAGCTTCCGTGATGCCTGTGTTTGTCTTTGTTAGTCGCAGTTGAGCTTCGGAAAGGGGATGTAAAGCTCCACGCGCGGGGAGGGCTTTCGGATGCGTCATACCGAGAATGGCCTGTGATGCGGAGGAAAAAAAAGTGGCCAGTTAGCAAACCAAAATTTCTCTCTTGTCTGTTCACTCCTTTCCTACGAGGTCGCGGGACTTGCTCAATCGGCGCGGTTAATACTTACATCCTGCAGGCATTCGTTAGCAATCGTGGCGCAACGTCAATTGGCATTTGAAGGTGTGTGAGACATACAGGAGGACCTTGAGGGACGTTAGCCCAGGTCGAGCCGGCTCGCGCGGCCGACACGGGGAGAGCACCCATGCGGCGGGCGGCGGCCTGCCGGGTTGCGATTCTGGCGGTGGACAGCATCTTCTCTAGAGGATTGTTATGGATGAAGAGAGAGGAGGGGGAAGAAGAAAGAGTAAAGAGATGGTGGTGGAGGAGGAAGAGGAAGAGAAGAGAAGGAAGTTCTGCAGCAGTAGCACACAAAAAAAAGATCCCAGTGAGGTACCTCAGGTCTAAAGATTCCGAGACAGCAGCGAAGTGCCGAAAGAGCTGCAGACGGGAAGTGGTCTAACCAAGGAAATGGGCTGACCTGTGACTCTGCCGCTTTTCTGGGGACTCGAGCAGCACATGAGTCTTGGCCGCCTCCGCCTAGCAAGCCCAAATAGGTACCTAAGGGGCACAGGCAGGTAGGCAAAGTACCTACCTACCTGCCCAGAGGGAGGCGCGTGCAGTCCCGGTCCGGTGCGACTCCAGGACATGGAGAAAGAGAGGGCGCATTCGGAGTAAAGTGGATCGAGTCATGAGAGGCTCCGCTCCAATCGTGCAATCGCGGGGGAGCGGAAATATTGTACTGCCGTATTCCGGATGATGTAATCTGAGCGGGACCCATAGCGGATGGATCCCGACCCGCCCCTGGCCCGATCTTTCTGACTGGAGCGCATGTGGACGACGTTCCCCTGGCCCTTCCGGCTTCGGATGTCGCCGCATTTGACTCAGTCCTTCGCTTACTCTCGTCCCTGGACTCGACTCGAGGGTTTTCGTTAGGGACAGCCGAGACTGTCTGCGGTGGCCTGGGCGCGGTGGGCGGGTTGCTCTTCTGGTTGTGCCATTTATTCGCTTCAAAGGGGTTTCACTTTTTCGTCAGGACAAAGGAGCCCAGGGCCCATCTCCCGTTTGCAAGGAAGCATTGCATCGATGGCCGACGTAATGCCATTCGAGTCGGGTGCTTAGCGTTTCCCCTTTGGGCCTCGACTGTCCAAAACCGTCTTGTTTGTCTCTTCCCGTGCGCAGTCTCGATCGATGCGTCGTGGTGCGACACGCCCGCAATGTTGAAAATCCCAGTCGCTTGAACCACGTTCCTAAACTGCGCCACACTATACACACAACAGTTGCGAAGTCCATCCAGTGATACTTCTAGGGCATCTGAAGTAGCGTAAACAGGCATATTCGAAGGCCTCTTCCTTAGCTGCAATTGAGCCAGCATTTTTGATGCTGGGAAATGTGAATGCTACTTGGAGGGTGCTATTGAACCTGACTGGGTGAAGCACACATGTATGCCTCGATTTTGTAATAGGTCTACACGAGATGCTGAGATAGAAACTCTTGCCTTTGTTTTATCGGCGAATGCCTGTAGACTGAATTCGGCGTTGTTTTCCTGGTGGTGGTCCTGGTGCCGAGAGATCCAGAGAAGCCGGTTCTGATAGCCGTTGATGTCGGCCATTGCATAGGTGTTTCTTTGAGGGAAACTAAAACAGAGATACAAAAATACCAAAGTATATCCCTCTTCCCAGCTTGTTACTAATCGTAGCGCGAGTGCGGAACTAGATTTCGAAAACAACGGTTACACAAGATGTTTCCTCCAATGCGTATTGTTACTGTAGCTTATGTGGTTGTGTTTGTCTGTCGTTTATTAGTGTGTTGGTTCTAGTTGTAATCCTCTTAGCAGCACTGATTTAAGGGCGACCTTGTTCCAATCCGCCTCTCGAATCAAAAAGTTTCCAACTAATGAAACATCTTCAGAGAGAGAAATAGCTTTGTAACTCATAGCGAATAAAACTGCATGATCTGAGATAGTCTTTCGTGCTGTTGAAGAAGACAGCGAAAGATTCGCAAACAACTCACAAAAAGATGGAATTTTCCTACAACAGCCTGTTTTGGCTCATGGCTAGAAGCTTTTTAGGAACTCTCTGCACACCGCATCATTCGGTCCCCTGATGAGTCTTCGTCAAACAACCCCTTCCAAGGTACGTTGGCTATGTATCAGCACTCAAAGGAGATGGCTTGTTGAGACTGGCAACACGAATCAAAGCTCTCAGCTGATTAAGCAACAAAGACAGAGGTGTTTTGACAGCGACTCAGAGACCCATTACTGTTCGTTCAGACAAGTATTCACAACAGACCGTACATGCGCAGTAGCAAGGTACCCTTATGTAAACACCGCAGTTTGCCAACTGCATGGACTAGTCCAGTCGATCGTGGAGTTGACCGACCAAATGGTAAACTTCAAACAGTCTCACATAGTCTCTTTGGAACCCCTCTTAGTTATTGCACGATTATCGAGTTGGTCATATGCTTGCAACGTACCTTGCATACTAGTGTGACATAAAGGACGCGCTCTTAAAAGGTGATTTCAGGCTACTTATGCGCGTCAGAAACCCCTGAAGCTGACTAGTTCTTGCTGGCCAGGCGGTGTGACTTGGCTGTCCGGGCTCTGATCCGGGCGGCGACATAGTTTTTGGACAACGGGTGGCGTCTTGGGCAGACCAAGCACGGGGCACCGGCAAGGCCGGTCAATCGAGTGAAACTGAAGTCGGTGGGTAGTCGACTGGTCTAGACTCCTGAATTTGGCGTGGGCGAGGCAATTCTCGGTGGTCTGACGACTTGAAAGGGCACCAATGAGCAGGAGGAAGTCCGAATTGATAAACTGCCCTCCGCGCTTTTGACCGCTTATCGTGATGCTTGACTAGGGTCCTCTCGGACTGAACACCAGTTAGTCCTGGACTCCTTGACTGAAAAAGCCCCGTCGAGTAGGAACATATTGATCGGACCTACCGATGAAAAGACATCAGTGACTGTTCGTCCACCCGGCTACCCCAGAACCCTAGCCATAATGTCATCGCTTGCGTGGTTGGAAAAACTGATACCGCTAACCATTTGACTTCAGATATAAGCCAATGTAGACCATACGCACGGGGTTCTTCACCTTTGTGTACACCATGTGTCACAGGAATACCCTTGTATATTAGAGCTCACTAAATCAGTCTTCTTACGTACTATCTTATGTAGTTAGACTTATATAACTAGACTACATTTTACTCTCTTTACATTATATAGAATAAGCATCTTTCTCCCCTATTCTCTTATACCTTACTATGTACTTTAACTTATAATAGTTATAAGCTTAGATTTACTTGCTATTATGCAGTTAACTACAATTATCTATTAATATCCCTTTTATAAAAAGAGTATATCTTAAGCAGTCTCCTATTTGCTAATATAATAGACTAGCTTTCTACCTTCTTTAATATAGTTAAGTTAACTAGTTAATGCAACTAACTAACCTAGTACTAAGTACTAAAATCCTAATGTTAAGGACTAGACGTCTAATGTTACGACCCAACACGCATGACAAGGCCAGGGCCTGCCCCACAGGACCTACGGCGGCTACCACACCATATATGCAGAAGCAACGGACTTAGGATGACTCCTCTCGGGACGGAAAAAACTATGGACAAGTCACGTGACCACGATCACACGATAAGATAAGGAACGGACGCCCGTGAATAAGTGGGACGCATGATCGTGAATAAGTGGGACGAACGACCGTTCGGTGAACAGTCGGACAATAGTGAACAGGGACATCACAAAGGATATGTTCAGGAACGAGACTTGTATATAGTATGGACTTGAGCCGGGCTCAAGGACAGACTTCCATAGCTTCTTCAGCAATCAACTTCGTATCAGATCTTACGATCGCTTCCAGCTACTTTCACTGAGAACCCCTTCTGATAAGACTACGATTGATCACCGAAGCCTTACCTATCTTACGACTTACAGACATAGCTTCGGGGAAGCTATCCACGACTACGACACTGTTTACTTAGTACTCGCAGCCTAAACTTCTGCAAACATACTCACCACGACTAGCTGGCCGTAACATATATATCCTTTTATAGAGCTATTAAAACCCTTAATCTTATAATTAGATATCCTAAAAGACTAGAATATTACTATTAAAGCCTATAGTATAATAGCTTTACTATATACCTATTAAGTTAAAAGTCTATATATAGTACTTAACTAGATAATAAAGACTATAAGTATAATACTTCTTATAACTATATACCTAAAGGTAAGCACTAATAGTAAAGCTATAGTTTAATAAACTCTTTATTATCTAAAAGTAAACCTTACGCTTAATAACCTTAGCACTCTATCTACTATCTATAAAGAATATTAATAGGTCTTTAAATGCATAAAGGGAGGAGTTAACCCTACACGCTAGTATAAGGACTAGCAAGCAGCCTACCTTTAAGCTTATACCTATAATATCCCTAAAGTGTAGAGAGAGCTTGCAGTAAAAGACTTTCTTAATGCAGTTTAAGTTAAGTTAAACCTAACTTAAGGTAAATGCATATATAAAATGCTTATTAAAAACCTTAAGCTAGGGCACCTAACACTTTTAGTCTTAAAGCTAGAATAGATCTTTAATATTATAACTTATAATAATATAGCTAAAAAGAGCTCTTTTAGAGCTAGTATATTGTTACGACCCGACAAGCTACAGGCAGTGAGAGCCCCACCCGACCAACAGGACGCGGGCGGCACAGCCTTTGTAAGGACAAGAAACAGGGACGGACGGATGACTCCCCCGGAATGGAAGAACTATGGTACAAGTCACGTGAAGATATGATAAGATTAGATCCGTACATTTGAGATACGGATCCCGTATGCCAAGGATACGGCACCCGTACGACATACATACGGACGCCCTGAGGAACAGGGAAACCAGACTTGTATATAGGATGGACTGGAACGGACTCAAGGACAGACTTCCATAGCTCTTCAGCAATCAACTTTGTGATTATCCCCTCGGATACTCTCGGCACCCTTCACTAGTGACCAACGTTACAACCCCTTGTTGAGTATACGACTGATCACCGTATCCTCTGAAGACCTGAACCTTTCAGCACGACTTACAGCACTGTTCCCCAGCTTCGTTGCCTCAGCTTCTGCTAATAGACACTACCACGGAAAGCCGACCGTAACACTTTGATTGCTCCTGTTCAGTAAGTTGACCCTACGAAGCTAACGAACAGTAACAACACCATGGCCGCACGACCCAATGCTCCCAAGACTCCTACCCCAGGATCCAGCGCCTCCTCAGGCAAGCAACCTACTCGATCCCTGGACGAGGAAATGAAGGAGGCCGAGGATTCCGACGAAGAACTCGACTTCACCAAGAAAGTCTACGGAAACCTCCAGAAACGCATCGACAAGAACAACAACGACATCGCGCAGATGCAGGCCATGTTCAACGACGCCGTGACAGAGCTCGAAAACAAGAACCAGCTCGCCAACAAGCTCCAACAAGAGGTTCACACCCTCCGAGCGGCCGCCAGCATCATCCAAACCCCCATGGACGGACGAGAGAAACTCAAGCTCAACTCTCCCATCACTTATGACGGAACCCCAGGACTACTCAAGGGATTCCTCATCCAAGTCAAGAACTATCAGAATTTCCATCAAGGAAACTTTCGCAACGGAACTGAGAAAGTCATTCACGCCGCAACCTTCCTGCGAGGACGAGCCCTTCAGTGGTTCGAGCCCTTCCTTGAAGAATACCTCAACAATGAGACCCTCGACCATTGTTCCAGCGAAGTTAGGGACATATTCGCCAACTTCCAGGGATTCGAAGACGCCCTGAAATCCCTATTCCAGGATCCCGACGGATCACGACAAGCAGAAAGAGACTTGGCTCACTTACGCCAGACCAAGTCTGCCACTGCCTACGCCGCAGAATTCAGAAGACTCTGCGCCCAGCTCAAGCTCACTGAAGACACCAAGATCTTCATGTTCTACAGCAACTTGAAGGATGAAGTCAAGGACGAGATTGTCAAGCTCGATCGCCCGGAAGACTTCCTCCAGTACGCCGAACTCGCTATCAAGATTGACAACCGCCTCTACGAACGACGCAAAGAGAAAGGCGAAAAGCGAGCCCCGGCCAACTCAGCCAAGAAGTACCAATGGCAACCCCAACAACGATTTCAGCAAAATCACCCTCAGCACAACGGACAAGCCGAGCGCCCTAAAGGAAACTACTGGCAGAACAACCAGAATCGCAACAGCACCGCCTATGGACACCACAGTGGCCCTATGGACCTCAGCGTGGCCCAGAAAGACAACAAGACACGGGACTTCAAGTGCTACAACTGCGACAAGCCAGGACACATGGCTAGAGAATGCCGACAACCCAAAAAGCAGCGATTCCAACCAGTACCCGAGAAAGGTCGACAAATCAACATTGCCAGCAAAGACACCCCTCACGCTTCACTCTCATGGACCGCCTGCTACGACGACAACTGCTTGACCCATCAAGACGGCAAGGAACAATCCGGATGGTATCCGAAAGCCCCCAGAACTCTAGCTATGACCCGGTCAGGCTACGAAAAGACAGGGATATGCAAAACCCCTGAAGAACACCAACGACAATGTGTCGACATCCTTCGGCAAGCCTGCGGGATTGCAGCTTACCAAAGGATCCCCGAGGCCAGAAAAGAAACCAAGAAGGACGACAACCTCGAAAGGAAAAAAGAACCCCAAGAACAACCAAAGACCCTCGCGATGATGCGGAGGGGCCCCAGTCAGAAGCTCACACGCAAAATCAACGAGCAACTCGACGGAATGCTCCAGACAGGACAACTCGAAGAAGTCAAGAGACCTGCACTCCAAGGACTAGTAACACCAGGAGGAGGAATCGAGATCACCACGCTCAACCAAGTCGCAGCAGACGACCCTCGAGACCCACGAACCTGGACCCCCCAGCAGAGAAAAGCGTACGAACGCGCTGCAAGCGACCACCCGGAAGGGCCAGACGGCTTAGATTACGACTCTGAAGAAACACCCGACTACAGGATCACACCTAGTCAGTACTACGAAACCTACATTGCATCCAGCTCCGAAGAAGAAAGCCCGGAACTCCCGAAACGACCAAAATACCAGATCATCCACCCCAAGGATGACAACCAGTCAGTCCAGTTCCATGGGACAGCGTACAGGAAAAACCATCCACCTACGCCACTCGTACCAAGAGACCACCCGCTGCTGAACCCCAACCATGAGGACCACGAAGACCTCTTTTGGGCCGAATGCCTGGACGACAACTGCAAAAGACACAAGAAGGGCAAGAAGGAGTTCTACTTCTACCCTCGACGATACACTGAAGAACCCATTCAGGATGTCTACCTCAACAAACAACTCCCATTCTGGACAATGCGATATTACGAGGAAGGAAACATTGCAACCTTTGCTCCGGACCCCGAATACCCCATGTCGTGCTACAACGACGACAAGGGATGGCGAGAATGCAAACACGACGAATGCCTCATCCACTCCAAAGCCAAGGCAAGAGCCTGGCGGAAGGCGCAGAAGGGAGAAGCCCAACCGGCAAAAAACTAATGACGCCTACGACAGAAGGGCAACGTAAGGCGACAACCCATAAGACCCTATGTGCAACCTACGACGCAGCACATTTCGAACTGGACATCGAGATCCAAGGACAACGAACGCGCGCAATCATTGACAGCGGCGCCCAAGGAAACTTCATATCACCCAGACTGGTGAACGAACGAAAAATACCATGGCAAAAGAAAGAACGCCCGTACGCGTTACGGACGGTCGAAGGAGAACAAGTCGAGTACGGTGGCGGACTCATTGTTTTGGAGACAGTGCACCTCCCTTTGCAAGTTCATGACCAGAAAGAAGAACTCCAATTCGACATCACAGAAATGGGAGACATCGATGTCATCCTAGGAATCACATGGTTACGAAAGCACAACCCACGAATAGATTGGAGAACCGGCCAACTCCAATGGTCAGATTCAGTCACTGAGCAGCACTGCAAGAGCCAGGCCTCAAACGAATCCTCTAGAGCACCTCTTGACGACACTATACAACGAATCCGATACGTAGCCTATCTCCGGGAGATACGGCCTTCCAAGACGGTGGCCCCGGCAGCATCAGATCAAGGATCAGATCCACTCCTAGCTATTCCAGAGGAGTACCGGAAGTACAAAAAACTGTTTGCCCCGGAGTTAGAAACAGGTTTGCCAGAACACGGACCTTACGATCACGAGATCCCCCTCATCGAAGGCTCCCACCCGAAGTTCCATCCGATATATGGACTCAACGAAACAGAACGTGAGGCACTCGACAAGTACCTCGACGAGAACCTCAAGAAGGGATACATCAGACCCTCTGAGTCATCCGCAGGATATCCTATCCTGTTTGTGCCAAAGAAGAATGGCAAACTACGACTATGCGTTGACTACCGACAGCTCAACAGCATCAGGAAGAAGAATTGTTACCCACTACCACTCATCTCAGAACTTCGAGATTTGTTGCATGGAGCAAACTGGTTCACGGCCCTCGACCTCAAAGGAGCCTACAACTTGATTAGAATGAAGGAAGGCGAAGAATGGAAAACAGCGTTCCGAACACGCAAAGGACTTTTTGAGTACCTCGTCATGCCTTTCGGACTCACCAACGCACCCGCCACCTTTCAGACAATGATCAACCACGTCCTCAGCGAATTCATCGACATATTCGTTGTCGTCTACCTCGACGACATCCTCATCTTCTCACCTACCCTGGAGCTACACAAGGAACACGTACACCAAGTCCTTCAGAAACTCCAAGAAGCCAAGCTATTGGTAGAAGCCGAAAAATGCGAATTCCACACCCAAAGAGTCGATTTCCTAGGGTACACCATCACCCCAGGACAAATCGAGATGGAAGCGAAGAAAGTACAGGCAGTCAGGGACTGGCCTACACCTCAGAACGTCAAGGACGTCCAGTCGTTCCTAGGATTCGTCAACTTCTACCGGCGATTCCTCAAAAGTTACGCAGGAAGCGTGCAGTGCATCCAAAACCTCACACGAAAAGACACCCCGTTCGAATGGACCAAAGAATGCAACGACGCATTCGAGAAAGTCAAGCAACATGTTAGCTCAGAACCTGTCACTCGAATCCCCGACCCAGACAAACCTTTCGAAATCGAAGTCGACGCCTCCGACTTCGCCATGGGCGGACAACTTGGTCAACGCGACGAAGAAGGAAGATTACACCCTTGTGCCTTCTTCTCCAAAGCATTCCACGGACCAGAACTGAACTACCAGATCCACGACAAAGAACTCATGGCAATCATCGAAGCATTCCATGAATGGAGACCACAATTATCTGGCACGAAACACGAAGTCCTCGTGTACACGGATCACAAGAACCTCGCACACTTCACAACATCCAAGAACCTGAACAAACGACAAATCAGATGGTCAGAATTCCTTTCGGAATACAACTTCCGAATCATCTACAGGAAAGGAACCGACAACGGCAGAGCCGACGCCCTCAGCAGAAGGACGGATCACGAAGTTCCCGTCCCAGAGGAAACACAAGTCATCCTCAAGACAGACAAAAATGGAGACCTTGTTCCAGCACAGAAACTCCTCATGATCGCCAGACGAGTCATGGTTGGCACGACCAACAAAATGACGCATGAGATGATCAAAGAGATTCACAGTGCTCGAGCACACGGACACCAAGGAGTTACCAAGACCTGGAAACGAATTCGACAACACCACGACCAGCGAGTAACGCGACAAGACGTAGCAGACGCAATCCGGGATTGCGACCTCTGCAAGAAAAGCAAGAACAGCCCGCACAAGCCCTACGGACTAATTCAGCCACTGCCAGCACCTCCAGCAGCATGGCACTCAATCTCTTTGGACTTTATCGTCAAACTACCAAAGTCAAGAGAACCACTTACGAAGGTCTATTACGACAGTGTATTGGTCATAGTCGACCGACTTACCAAATACGCTTACTTCATCCCATACCTGGAAGCAAGTACAGCAGAAGACCTTGCGTACACATTTTTGAAATACATCGTCAGCAACCACGGACTACCCAACGAAATTGTGTCAGACAGAGACAAGCTGTTCACTTCGAAGTTTTGGAAATCACTGATTTCGCAACTTGGTGCAGACCACAAACTGTCGACCTCTTTCCACCCACAGACCGATGGTCAGACCGAACGAATCAACCAGATACTGGAACAGTATCTACGATGCTATGTCAACTACGACCAAGATAACTGGGTACCACTGTTACCTACAGCCCAGTTCGCCTACAACAGCGCAGTCGGAGAAAGCACTCTCCACTCCCCATTCTACCTGAACTACGGATTCGAACCTACAGCACACGGAGAACCACGCGAAGGACCACGGGCCCTGAAAGCCGTGGCGGACATCAACAAAATGCGTGAAATCCAAGACAACGTTTCCAAAGATTTGGAATTCGTCAGGAACAGAATGAAGAAATACGCCAACACTTCAAGGATTGGAGGACCATCCTTAGAAGAGGGAGATAGCGCCTATCTCATACGGCGAAACATCAAGACCAAGCGACCAAGCGACAAGTTGGACTACAAAAAACTCGGACCTTTCGAAGTCATCCAAAAGGTTTCAACAGTCAACTACAAACTTAAGCTACCCGACACGATGAAGATCCACCCAGTCTTTCACATCGCACTTCTCGAACCAGCACCACGCGGATCACACACCGAAGACTGCATCATCGTCGAACCCAACGAACCAGAATACGAAGTCGAACGAATCATCGATCACCGTACAGAGGACGGACAAAAACAATACCTCATCAAGTGGAAAGGCTACGGACACGAAGATAACTCATGGGAACCAGTCAAGAACCTCCGGAACTCCCAGAAGCTCCTACAGGAGTACTCCGACTCTCAGGCTGCCCCGGGACCAGAGAACCCAAGTCCGCAAACTCCTCGCCAATCCCGAAGGACGGCCAATCGACCTCGTTAGGAACCCCAATAAACTGAAGGTCACTCACGACACCTTGCTCATGAGCATCCAAAGCGGAAAGCAAGTCATCATCTTCCAGCTCCCGCAAACCCCGAGAAAATGTCTCGACATGACGCTCCTTAACTTTCTTGCGAATGGTACGAATTCTCGCCAAACGACCAGCCGCTTCAGCCACTTCGGCCTGAACACGCGCCAGCTTCTCATGAAGCTCCAGGAGAGCATCACTCGCTTGCTCCTCCTTCTCCTCCCATTCTTGACGCTGATCACTCAGGCGTTGCACTACCCGCGTTAGCACACCACCAAAGAAAAATCACGACAGAGAACTCACGACTCGACGCCACCGCCATACCATCACAAGTGCGCTTCAGGTTCTTACAACCTTGACAGACCTTCGAGCCCTCCGCAATCCGACAAGGACGCTTTGCGCGGAAGCATCGAGTACAAGGCATGGTATCGGAAGAACCAAAGCGATCGAAGACGTCGTCGCACGCTGAACGAAGTGCTGATTTGGAGTCCTTTGACTTTTTGACGCGACCTGTCATGTTGTCAGCATCATGATAAGCAAGGACGCAGGATTGACGACTCCCCAACCTGGGAGACACCACCTACTTATGTGGTCTTGAGGACAAGACCTTGAGAGGGGAGACCTGATGTTACGACCCGACAAGCTACAGGCAGTGAGAGCCCCACCCGACCAACAGGACGCGGGCGGCACAGCCTTTGTAAGGACAAGAAACAGGGACGGACGGATGACTCCCCCGGAATGGAAGAACTATGGTACAAGTCACGTGAAGATATGATAAGATTAGATCCGTACATTTGAGATACGGATCCCGTATGCCAAGGATACGGCACCCGTACGACATACATACGGACGCCCTGAGGAACAGGGAAACCAGACTTGTATATAGGATGGACTGGAACGGACTCAAGGACAGACTTCCATAGCTCTTCAGCAATCAACTTTGTGATTATCCCCTCGGATACTCTCGGCACCCTTCACTAGTGACCAACGTTACAACCCCTTGTTGAGTATACGACTGATCACCGTATCCTCTGAAGACCTGAACCTTTCAGCACGACTTACAGCACTGTTCCCCAGCTTCGTTGCCTCAGCTTCTGCTAATAGACACTACCACGGAAAGCCGACCGTAACATATATACTTAATACTTACTAGCTAATCTAATAAATAAATAGACGCCTATAAGATTTAAAAGATTATATACCCTTATAGTTGCACTTACAGCTAGACTATTTACTAATGCATTTACCTATAATACACCCTTATAGAGAAGGTTAATAATAACTAAAAGACCTTTAACCTTATAAAGAAGTAATAAAAGTAAATTTAAGATAAAGTTATAACTAGTAAATAGAAATCTACCTACTAGAAGCTAATCTTAAATAAGTAGCTAAAGCTTAATAAAAGACTTTTCCTAATAATGCCTAACTTAAACTACCTAAGAAACGCAAATAACCTAAGGTATTCTAGCAGCATTATAGCAGTTACTATTAAACCTCTTTTAATCTTTAAGACCTCTTATGCAATCTTTAGTACAGCTCTTAGCAGCACTTATTTACTTTCTAAGAGTATAGTTATAAATAGCTATAGCGTTATACACCTTATTAATAATAAAAGCCTCTTAAAACTAGGATCTTATAAGCTATTAACCTCTAATAACTATATTAAGGTAGGCATCTTATTACTTCCTATAAGCAGAAGAGGAACTTATATTATTAAGGGTATTATTAACAGCCTATAAGGGGTAGTAATAGAAGATCTTATGCTTACAAATGTTACTATTATTAACGTGTTTGATAAGCGAGCTGGACAGACAAGCGAGCTGGACACAAAACCACCACCATATCGCGAATGCGACCATAACGGAACAACAAAAAGGTTAAATCAATTCAAACTACTCAGAATCCTCTTCTATAGACATTTCTTCATCAAACTGACACGTTCGTGCATTGTGTCCAGTGTTTCCGCAGATGCCACACCGCCGTTGACCTGTTTCTGTCCTCAGTCTGCGACCACTACTCCGACGCGTTTCCTCTTGTACCTGGGCTGTCGCCTCTCTCTGGGACTGGATATCCTGTGCCTCAGATACAGTAAGACTTCCTCCTTGTCTAAGACGTGTTTTTTTGGTTCTTTTACGTCGGTTAAGTAGACCATTCTCCTCTTCAAGGCTCTTAACCCTAGCTCTCAACATTGCATTCTCATGCGCAAATTCTAGTGCTCCTTTTAGAATATGCTCAGTAGCTGTACATCCATGTGTCGGAGAGCTATCTGGATGATTAAGGAACCGATCCTTAAGTAGAGTTCCTTGAGAACTTAACTCTGCAGTGGTGTGTGGTGTCTGGGAAGTCCAAGCTGGTGGTGTTGTTGGGAGGGAACCTGGAGGTGAAGGAGTATGTAATTTGACGTCTAGCTTAGATAGCACACTTTCTGCACTTAGAGGGACAAGTCCTGCCCCTCTAAAACCCCCTTGGATGTTTTTTTCTGTGAGAGCTCGCTTGAAGGCGTTGTGAAATGCTGGAAAGAAATCGTCCTTTGTAATATGGGTGTTACCCCGTCGCATCTTATCCTCAATTTCTCGACCGTACGCCAACTTCAGAGGCCCAAAACACCCTACGTCTAAGGGCTGAAGTAGATGAGAAGAATGAGGCGGCATACAGAGGGTGATGATGTTGTTTTCCTGGCAAAATAGCTCGAAGTCTGTGGAGTGGTGACTTTCGTGTCCATCGACGACAAGGAGGCGATATTTACCCTTCGCACGCGACTTTGAATGCCGATCAAAGTGCTGGACCCAATCTAGACCTCTTTCATTTGTTGTCCATCCATTTTCAGACGTTGCGATAACCCAGTCGTGTGGGAGGCCAGATTCAGTGTACCAGGTGGAGAGGAGATTTTTGCCTGCAACAATGATGTACGGCGGGACGCTGTAGCCAGATGAACTAATGGCCTGAATGACTGTAACCCATTCTCGATTGCCAGGCTGCACCATCTTTGTGTTTGAACGTCTTTCGGAGCTCGTAACGACCATTCCGTAAGCAATCTGGCCCATCATAAAGCCAGTCTCATCGAAGTTGTAGATATCTGACCCCTCAATGCCGTATTTCGCGATTGTGTTTGCCACAAGGCGAAACCACGCGTTAATTGCCTCAGGATCTTCGCATTTAGCTCTCTTATAGTCGTATCTGCGAAAAAAACGCGTTCGGAGCTGTGGTTGTCGTTTGACGAAGTTCGAGGCCCAGCGCTTGCCGACTGGTGGCGCGTTGCGGTCGGCAAGCAGTCGATTGGCCATTTCTTCAACACCACTGATCCGGGGAGGAAACGATCGGGCATCTAGGTCAAGAATATACTCAACTAGCTTGTTCTCTTCCAGCTCCGTCAAATTCTGTGAGTTAGGCATGGTGTCGCGTCGGGATGGTATACCCTTAAGTCGCGTCGCTAAAGTTGAATGTGGGACTGAGTAGATCCGAGCTGCCTCTCGAATGCTCTTTGCCTGGCCTTTTTGGATAGCCTGAATGGCAAGATTTAATTGAGCCTCTTTGTTTTGCACAGACATTGTTGTGGCGGTCGGAAGACGCGTCGGAATGATGTAGGTGGCAGGTTTGTGGTTTTGTGTCCAGCTCGCTTGTCTGTCCAGCTCGCTTATCAAACACGTTAAAGGCTTTTATATTAATATTACCTTAAAAACCCTCCTTCTTAAGAGTAGACTATAGTACTATAGGTAGGATTATACTATATACTATAAGATAATTAATAATAGTAATATAGTTATTAACCTAACGTAGTTTACAAGCGAATGAATCACACAAGTAAGTGAATCACTTCTTATCGCTAAGTAAACCCTAAGTTCTAACTATTTATTAAAAAGCGAATCTTAAGCTAAAAAAGACCTAGTTTTAATTATTATATAGCGATAAGAGTTGTATCTTAGAATATAATAGTATAGAAATTCTATTTTACTTTAAGCCCTTTAAATAAAGATAGGCTGTTATCTTAAGGCTAGATAAGGGTCTATCTATATCTATAGAAGCTATAGTACTATACTTATTATTAAAATATTATTTTTTAGAATGTAAGTCTTATCGTTATATAATAACAAAAACTAGACCTTTTTTAGTTAAGGATTCGCTTTTTAATAAATAGTTAGAACTTAGGGTTTACTTAGCGATAAGAAGTGATTCACTTACTTGTGTGATTCATTCGCTTGTGAACTACGTTATATAGAAAGTATAACTTAGTCTTTATTTAATATAAGCTAACTTCTAACTACCTATATACTTATAAGAACCCTATTCTAATAAGCCTAGTAGGTATTCTATTATTTATAGGCTAAGGGTTAGTTATAGAGGAGAATATATTAAAATATATATAAGAGAGCTAATACTATACTCCTTTAGCATTTTAGATTAGGTTACCTTAGTCTAAAGGGACTTTACAACCTAGTCTAGAGGGTAAGAAGCATATAGATTAAAGGCTTAAATTAGCTTAAATATAAAGATTGCAGCATTACATATGCAGAGACTATTATCTTAAGAGGACTATCTAAATTAAGGGTAACACACCTATAGTATAGGGTTTACTAGGATCTCTTTAACTTCCTAAAGTTACTATTAGGGATAAGATAGATCCTTATAGCTTATAATAAGTACTTAAGTTTTATTATAGCCTACCTACTTACATATAAGACTAAATCTCTTATGCTTAGCGCTCTTTAGATAATTAAGGCCTAAGTATAACGTGGCTGATAAGCGAGTCGATCAGACAAGCGAGTCGATCACCCAACCACGACTACATTACAAACCCAAGAAGACATCAAGATCAACACCACTAAATCAATTAACGCTACTAAGAATTCTCTTCCTCAGTCGTTTCTACATCAAACTGACACGTTCGCGCATTGTGTCCTGTGTTTCCGCACACGCCACACCGTCGTTGACCCGATTCAGTCCTTGGCTTACGACCACTCCTCCGACGCGTTTCCTCATAAACCTGTGCTGTTGCGTCCCTCTGCGACTGTATATCCTCTGCATCAGCTACAGTAAGACTTCCTCCTTGCTGGAGACGCGTTTTCTTAGCTCTCCGACGTCGGCTTAGTGTGCTGTTTTCCTCTCGAAGAGTTTTGTTCTCCGCCCTCAGGAATGCATTCTCATGCATTATTCCTAGTGTTCCTTTAAGAATATAGTCAACGTCGTTATTGATAGGTGTTGGGGAGCTATTTTGATGACGGGCAATTCGATCCTTGATCAGTGTTGACTGAGAAGTTGCTTCTGTTGGGTTGTTTGGTGTCCTGGAAACCCAAGGGAGCGGTGTTGTTGGAAGTGATCCTGGAGGCGTTGGAGTGTGTAACTTGACGTCCAGCTTTGATAATACACTTTCTGCACTCAGAGGGACAAGCCCGGAGCCTCTGAAACCTCCCTGGATATTCTTTCCCGTAAGTGCTTGTGTAAAGGCCTCACGAAACGCTGGAAAGAAGTCTTCCTTCGTAATATGGGTTACACCTCGCCGCATCTTTTCCTCAATTTGTCGACCGTACGCCGTTTTGAGAGGCCCAAAGCATCCTACATCTAAGGGCTGAAGTAGATGAGATGAATGAGCTGGCATACAGAGTGGGACGATGTTGTTTTCCTGACAATATAGCTCGAAACCTGCAGAGTGGTGGCTTTCATGCCCATCAACGATAAGGAGGCGATGAGGACCTCTTGCACGTGGCTTTGAATGACGATCGAAGTGTTTGACCCAATTTAGGCCTATCTCGTTTGTTGTCCATCCGTTTTCAGATGTTGCGATAACCCAGTCGTGTGGGAGATCTGTTTCAGTGTACCAGGTTGAGAGGTGATAATGGCCTGCAACGATGATGTATGGCGGGACGCTGTAGCCTGACGAACTTATGGCTTGGATAACTGTAACCCATTCCCGATTACCAGGCTGCACCATTTTCGTGTTTGATCGCCTTTCAGCACTCGTTACAACCATGCCAGCTGCGATCTGGCCCATCATGAAACCAGTCTCATCAAAGTTGTAGATATCAGACTCTTGGATACCGTACTTTACGATTGTGTTCTTCACAAGGGCAAACCAGCTGCAAATAGCCTGTGGATCTTCGCATTGGGCTCTCTTGTAGTCATACTTGCGAAAAAAACGCGTCCGAAGCTGTGGTTGTCGTTTGATGAAGTTCGACGCCCAGCGCTTCCCAACCGGTCGCGCGCCACGGTCGGCAAGCAGGTGATTGGCCATTTCTTCAACACCACTGATCCGGGGAGGAAACGATCGGGCATCTAGGTCAAGAATGTACTTAACTAGCTTCTCTTCTTCAAGCAGCGTCAAATTCCGTGATTTCGGCATGATGTCGCGTCGCGAAGGTTTTCCATTAAGTCGGTCGCGTAATGTTGTGAAGGGTACTGAATAGATCCGTGCTGCAGCTCGAATACTAAGATTTGGAGTGTTTTTAATCGCTTGAACCGCTAGGATCAATTGCGCTTCTTTGTTTGATGACGACATTCTTTATGGTCGATGGACGTGTGTTGAAAGCGGGAAGATGGTATGATCGCGGTTGGGTGATCGACTCGCTTGTCTGATCGACTCGCTTATCAGCCACGTTATAGGAATACCCTTATATATTAAAGCTTACTAAATTAGTCTTCTTATATACTATCTTATATAGTTAGACTTATATAACTAGACTACATTTTACTCTCTTTACATTATATAGAATAAGCATCTTTCTCCCCTATTCTCCTATGCCTTACTGTGTGCTCTAACTTGTGACACTATGTGCGTTGCAGATGGCATGATATATCTTACTAACAAGAGTTGAGTGACAGATTGGTTAGACGTTGAGTGAATTTCTAGAACGGATACGAATTTATTAAAGATGCACCTAGTGCTGGTTATTTCCGAGCCCTGGCTTGGGTACAAAGCTGGATAGCTATCCTAAATTCTAAAATCTCTTAGCTGCAACAACAAGAATCACTTTTCTGATAAGCGCAGTTCCAAAGACTTCCACTACTGCAAATTCACAACTCCCTTCTCAATACTCAATATGAAGTACTCCCTTGTTATCACTGCCGCTTTTGTGCTGCTAGCTACTGCGTCCCCTGTCCTGTCCCCAGAATCTATCAGCAACGGCGCAATGGGCAGCAACCGTGTTCCCTGCAATGGGAAGAACAAGGCAAACTGTGTTCCTGGGGGCGGTAACAGGCCCGCCAATCCCCAAGCAGTGGCTGCAATCACAACAACAAATGCCGTAGTGGCAGCAAGCTTGTAAGACCTCTGGAAGTGCTCTTTATAATCGTTGTTCTGATCTCACGTAGCAACGCATGGTGGCGGAAGAACCTGTTGCTGAGGATAACGAGCCTGAGGATTAAGTTGGAATGAATACCTATTGGTTACAACTAGATTAGTCCTACGACATACACCAACCACCCTGGGCTGCGGACCGCGAAGACGACTTGAGCAGATAGAAGAGAGGATCTTGGGATACACGCCTTGGGATACACGCATTGGCCAAGTTAGACAGTTACGCAACGCACAATGTACGCACGCGGCACAATTGACGCAATCCAAGCTGGACTGTCTGCACCAAAAGCACAAACATTGCCATACGCATGCCTGAATCTTGCATGTTTGTCGTCCTGACTATACATGTTCATACACTTGTTATTGTGACAAGATTGCCAGTATTGTTGAGTCAAAGTACTTGTTGTACAACGTTAGTTTGCAGATCTTGACAACATCGATTCAAACAAAACGTTACGCCACATAAGTTAGAGGCATCAGCTGACATAGAACCTCTTTGATAGCGACGCCTTGCGTCAGGAACATGCAACATTTCCAGAAGCTGAAAACCACGCACCGCCATGTTACACGCACTTTTGCTCAGCATTATGCATTTGATCAAGGCTTAGCAACTGGGTACTAATTACTGGAGTGTGTCCCGGTCTCTCTAGCGTTGGCAACTGTGATGTCTGGAAAGTCTACTGATGAGACTGACATTCTTCTACAAAAGCACCATCCTGTACAGAATGATG
This sequence comes from Colletotrichum lini, assembly GCA_034638275.1. NCBI lineage: Eukaryota > Fungi > Ascomycota > Sordariomycetes > Glomerellales > Glomerellaceae > Colletotrichum > Colletotrichum lini. Next base: position 1,817,674 of record JAWQJV010000001.1, on the reverse strand, counting down.
CATGTGAACTTGTTTTTATTTGCAAATTCGTATTTCTCATCGCACTGGAATCTGCATCTCACTCTATGTCGATCCGCACGATCTTGTCCAAACCAGTGAGCCACTCGAGTCAACAAAGGCCCGAATTCTAAACCCTTTTACGAGTCCGACAACCCTCTACGGTCAGCTTTCATTTCATGCGGGCTGTTTCCTTTGTGAAAAAGACAACCTCGTATTCATTATGCTGCTTGCTCGGATCATTGTGCCATGGACCATGGTAGGCTTGTGCACAGTCGTTCCGTCCGAGATGGCGGCAACTACTACAATGATCATGCTGTATACCTGTAACACATTCATGTCATATGCTTCTGCGTTGCAGATTTCTGTCAGCGGAGTATCAATTGTGAGGAAAATCGTTCATACGGAGCCACTTATTGAGGACCTCTCGGCTCCTGAAGCATACATAACTATAGACAGAAGCAATGCTGAGATCCAGCAGCTCTCGGGCGTCAGTGGCATTGGTCATTTCACATTCATTTGGTCACATGACAGTCAAAATGATCATAAAGATTGCATTCGCGCTCTCGTTGGCTTCATACCTTGCAGAGGGGTCGGCCGGGCAGGCACGGCATATTGGTTTTCGTCGATTCGAAAACACGACCTTTCCTGTTCCTCAGCCAACGTGCCAGAGTGAGCGCGGTCAGTGTAGCTCATCGGTCACTATTCCCTGGCAAAATACTACGATTGTGAGTCTAGTACCATGTCGTTATACACTGTTTGACGGGAACGCATTGAAAAACCATCACTGTGATCCTGTGATTTATCCACCTACTGAGACCCTCTAGTCAGTGTCGATTGGAAGTGTCGATATTCCAGACACAGTCACCTCTGTCACCTCACTTGCCCCAGCAACCACGAGCGAGATCACTGCCACATCGACGTTAAGCAGCCTGACTTTTGATGCTTCAACGCCACAACCATTTATTCCTATCCCAACCAACAGACCTCCTTCAGCGACGGACTCTCGACAATTTACACCGGGTCTTCCGAGGGTAACGGTGCTGCCACAGCCGCCCATCACGGCCCCTGAGATACCAATTCAGACCGCCTCAGCTCCACTGCTCACGGCAAGCTTCTCAACCTTGACAACTCTCCCAACAGGTGCAAATCTGATCGATGTCACTGGTGTTACGTACACGTCTCCCGTTTTCATAACGACGACATCACCCGGAAGCGATGAACCTACCATAGTTCCTAGTAAGCTCCCCGGGCTTCATTGGGACCATTACAGAACTGACGTGCTCTAGTCATCATCCCCCTTGTTGGCCCACCCAAGATATGCTTTGGCTGTCTCCCTGGTATTGTCCCTCCGAACCTTGAAATACGACTTCCCGAGTTCTGCATTCAAATTCCCATCATTGGTAAGATCGGCCATTGCCCTCCAGCAGACAATGACTCTGGGGGAAATGACGATGAGGGAGAAGACGATAAGAAGGAGGAAGAAAGGGAGTCGACAAAAACAGAATCCTCGACGTCTTCTTCGACTACATCGTGTACCACGATTGTAACTGCAACCCAACGGAGTGTCTTCTGTTCTGTTACAAAAGGTATGATTGAAGTGTTTCCAAAGTATTGAATGGGCGTCTTAAAATAAAGATCGGCTATCTTGGTTGTGCTAGCGCAAACACGAAGCTGCAAATGAGCCGTCTTCTCAGGTCTTCGGCGGTTGCACAACAAGCGCCTATACGACGATCACCGGGTGCAGCGTCTATGACTCAGCGAGAACCGTGACGACAACCAAGACGGTCGACAATGCCGAACCCACGTGCGGCATCGTGACCTGTGGCAGTACTGCGTGCCCAAAGGATGCGGCCCCGGAGTTGCCAAAACTCCCGCACCATGCCCTTGATAAGCGCGGTTCGGCAAAAGAAGGCGACTGGGAAGAACCCGAAGACTACGAATCCGGACTTGTGGACGACTTCATCGATACCCAGCTCAAGCTGTGCATAGCCTTCAGGGACGGCCGCTACCCCCAAATCGGGAGTATTCTCGGTTTCACACCGAAACTGGTCGCCAACTATGACATATTGAACGTGGACACGCCGCAAGAGGAGATGGTCAGCGCCAATTGGCTCTTGTTTAAAGACAAGGTGGAGGTCCTCGGTGTCGAGGGTTTGTACGGTTGCACCTCCGTCGTCTTGGTATCCGAACGCGGCGCATGGGCTGCACACATCTTCGAAATGAACATGCAACAAGACGACCTATTTGAATCCCTAGTCCTACAACAGACAGCGGTTGGTCTTCTTGAGAACCACCGGACTCGCCATCTTTACGAGTACGGCCTCAGGGATATTTTAAAGAGGCCAGACAAGGGCGATCATGGTGTCATGTTTGGCGACTGGAAGCCGAATCCCGAGAGCGAGGGCAAAACAGCTCAAGACCTAGGCATGCAGGCCTTCATCATCACGCCTCGCCCACGAATCCGTCACTACCCGAATGGCCAACTACGCACACAAGCGGAAAACAGTGACATCAATCGCGACCCCGGAACGCTGTTGTCCCCGGTTAACGTGCAAAGGTTGTCGGAGCTGATATCCCGGGTTTACGGCGGCATCCAGCCCGAGATCATCGACTACGCGCCGATCATGATGCCCAACGAGGCGTTTGTTGCGATTGGCACGTCGAAAGCGTGGCCGGTGGGGAAGGTAACACGATGGATCCAGCGCCAGCAGAAGGACAGTCCCCGCGGCAAGGTTCTTATCCAGTACAAGCCGGCCAAGACGTGCGACGGAAAGGCGGCGTGGCGCGTCTGGAGTGAGAACCGGCAGATCGGCACGGCAGAGTGGACCCCGGCGTCGGGGCAAGTTTTTGTTGCCCCCGGTGCAGCTCCGGTCCGAAGGCAGGCTTGCCCACTTCCGAGCAAGGGCCGGCCAACGGGCTCCGCCTCCCTTACCACCGCTTCGACGCGTGTTTCGGTATCGACTCAGTCAGCTTCATCAAAGAAGCAGGCAACCTCAGCCGATAGCAGTGACAACCCGACCCCATCCTCAGGCGCCATGATCACTTTTTCCGTGCTTCCGTCTCTTGCAGTCACTCTTCCGGCTTGGCCGACTGAAGCTGAAAAGACTATCGTGAAGACATCCTCGTCAAAGATTCCAGGCTCAGTGATCACAATCTCGGTGCTCACGTCTCTTGCAATAACCCTCCCAGCGTGGCCGACAGCCATCGACACGCCGGCACCCAGAAAGACATCGGCATCGAATCCCCAAGAAGCCTCGACCTCGCTTGAATCGAGAACCACCAGCACCAGCTCGGTGCCACGACCCCCTCCCAAGCCTCAACCCTCGGAGGAAGCTCTTGTAATGCACGAGACGAAAGGGAAAAAAAAAATACCAGTGGGTCATGTACGGCCGGAAACGTGGAGATCCGAACTTCAGTCCCTGTAGCGGGAAAAATGCAGGCTCAACGAAAGCCAGCATGGACATCAGGCTTGAATTGTCGCCGTGGCCCAGTAGCTTCAGCGCCGAGAGCGACGTAATGGGGCGGAAGGACAGTGAGTTTACCCAGGGGTTCGAGGACGCCTGGCCCGGTTCGATGCAGTGCAAGGGCACCAACTCGTTTCTTTGCGAAGTCGACAACTGGGACAACAGGGAGGAGGTGTGCAGCAAAGACGCATATAACAAGGGGAAAAGCTACAAAGGCCGCGTCGTGTGCGTGTTTCCAGTTTAGGAATGACCCATATATAATGCATCTAAATCTGGAGATAATGTAAACAGTATGTAGGAGGGAGGGGAATCAGGGATGGAAATATTTGTTGACCTGCTCACCCGTACTCTGATCACCTAGTCGTTCACTTCTGGTGACACTTCGTCATCACATCGCAAACGGCCATCTTCGAGCGAGCAGCTAGGGGAGGACATTGCGAAAGACCAACGAAATCTCTTGACGCTTATTCCATTTCAGACTGGGCAGCATGGACGCCATTTACGATAGTCCCTCTTGCCGGTTCATGATTTGGCTCTTTTATGTTTTTCAATGATTATCTGAAGGGGAGTCACAACCCGTAAACCTACGTTAGCTTGAATGCTCGACAAACGGAACCCAAGCAATCCCAAACTTGAGCAAATTGAGAGGGAGTCCTCCTATCGCACATGACTTAAAAGGAGTTCTCCATGCTAAATTGCGAGAGCGGTGAGTTCCAGTGCCATGGGAAATCGTTGATCTGTGCGGACTGTCTGGCAGGGTAACTGGAAACTCCAGGAAACACGCTTCTTGTCGGTCTCAGCACGTGTGGGTGTGGCTTTATCGCCGCCGTTTGAGGCAGGAAAAGACCGATCCAAGGCTTCTCCCAATAGATGTTTTATAAAAATGCCGTTGATTGAATCCATCAACCGTTGAAGTCCTCGCAGTGGACATCTATCCTGAAGCCTCGCTTGCTCCGCCAATCGTCCGCCGAATCCTTCACGGCATCCATGAGTGATTCTGGACCGCAAGCCGCCATAAACACTCTTTGACAACTTTTAGATGTCCCCATAGCTTTTTTAATCACCATTTCAACATCCATTCTCGTGAATGTGACAGCGTCGCAGTTGGTTTCGACCAGAAGCGTGTCCGCATCACACACTTCCGAGATACTCCCATAGTTGGCAAAACCTGTCTTCCAAGAAAGGCTTCTCTCCATTTCGGGTTGAACCCCAGATTCAACGTCAGAATATGTGGCAAGACTCGGGCTTGCCACCGAATCATCGCTCGTGACATAGAGCGTCACACTCACACCTGACCCAGCTTTCGAAAGATTGCGGAGATGCTCGGAGAACCAGCTCAATTGCTCTGCTGAATGGTCAAAAAGGCACGCCAAGTAATCGAAATTGCAGGCTGACTTACCTGCACGCTTCACAGCCCACACAAACTCGATAGACTGGTATAGAGGTCTTTCCGACCGGCTCAGGATGCGATTCATGAGACCAACTGTAAACGCTGCTCCACTTCCCCCGGCAATAAGAATCAGCTTGTCGTAACTCTCTGTGTTCGGGCATGATGCATATGGGCCGTCTACTGAAGCCCAAGCAGTATAGCGAGGGTAGCGGGCCGCGAAGTTGCCGACTGTCTTGGTGAAGCCCTTCCGAGACTTCATTACCAACTCCAAGCCAGAAGGGCCGTTACTGACGATTGTAAATGGATGACTTTGGAAGAGGTGAAGTCTCGGGATCCACAGAAAGCAATGGGAGCCTGGGGGAGCGACCTCGATGCCTGGCTTCTTTAGAACTAGTCGCGTTCCTCCGCTGGGGAGTGAGTAGAAAGTAGCAGTGTTATTGACGAGGTTGTAGGTGATCCTCGCGGCCCGAAGTATGCGATCTGCCACCCAGAGTGCGGCGATGAACAGCATCAGCACGGGGAGTTTCTTCGCCCAGTTCGGCCGGTGCAGCGATGTCAACACGACGGCAGCCACGAAACCAACGATGTGACTGACGTAGAAGATCTCGTAGCTTCGGTGTCTAAGAACCCCCATGAGCAAGGCCAACATGGAAATTCCAGCGCCGATACCCTCCAGGTTTTCTTTTTTCACCAGGTTTGCCCAGCGCCCCTGGCGGCCGAAGTGTATCGTGTAGAGAATGGTATGGAGAAGCACCAGGAGCACCGCCGTATATCCCGCGATGCGGTGAAAGATGTTGAGCTGAGCATGTGACGTAGCCGTCATATATGTCAGTGGCGTGTTCTTCAGTCCAAAGAAGACACACAGCGCCATATTCGCCGCACACATCCTAGGCTTTGTCAGATACAGCGCAAAACCATGGGAAGTACATTGGAAAACTACCATCCGAATCTAGACGCCCAATGGTTCAGTTGATACAAGGCCAGATTTGTCGAGGAGAAAACGGTGTTACCAGTGAGGTAGATGCCAACCAATATGATGAGTCCGAAGGAGCGTCGTCCAAACCACCCCCAATCTGCCTGGCTCTCCAGTTTCCTAGAATGGGATTAGCATGCAGCCGGTCCAAACAAAAAGCCCAAGTCTCTTTTATGATATGTACCGGAAGAGCTGAAGCCATGTGAAGAGACGAGGATCTCGAGACGCGCGAGATGCACCTGAACGCGGGGTCCTGTTGCAAACTTCGCGCAGCCAACGAGCCACAAAGGCAAGGATCAAAAGACCACAGAGAAACACGGCGTATATTTTCAGCGTCTTCTCATTGCAATCTTGTTTTGTGGTCGGAGGCTTGAGAGCCTGGATCATCGTTGTGGTAGGCATGCTGAGAGCGGCGGTGATGCGGCCGAGAGAGAACCAGCCGACGAATGTGAGATCTGCCTCTGATTGATAAGATGAGGAATGTGGTCTGATTGATAAGATAATCTCACATGAAAAAAGGAAAATTTCGGGACCCATACTGCTGCGAGACCGGGGCGGATCATGAATGGGAGAAGCTGATAGGACAAGGGTGACAAAACTGGGTAGCCTCTTGGCGGCAGGGTTGTCGGCATGTGTTCATCTTTCACAGTGAAAGAGGAACCCCAGTAACGAACCTGGGTGACAAGGATGCGAATTGGCTAGCGTTTTTCACAGTGAGAAATCAGCTTCCATGGAGAGTAGAACCCAGAGACTAGCGTACATCTTCAGCTGACTATGGATCCTGTAGTTCATCTGACCTGACTATCGTCGTGAGGTAACGATAACTGGGTCAAGCTGGGGGCTATCGGATCGGGTGACGAGCCTTTTGATAAGACCAGTCTACTGACTTGTGCAGCATAATCCAGTCAGCCACTCAAGCAAGATGCTGCTGGGCTCGTCGAAGAATGGCAGCAAGGGACCAAAGTCAACACCCGAACCCAAAGTTTACTGCCAGATCAACACTCTGATAGACTCTCACACTTACGTGCCATGTTGTATTTACTTATTGATGCTAAGCAACTCTAAACTTGTGACAACTTTACATGAGCTGTGCAAGCTCCTCCCACCCCCCATGACCCGTCCATCTTAGTGAGACATGCTCACGTCGTCGATCCACCAGAGAACAGCCCAGTTGACCACCGCCAAAACCCCCAACAGCCACAGAGGCAACCCCACGAGGTCGTGGGTAAGGCCCCAGCTGAGCATCGCGCCGCCGGCCGTCGGTCCCATTATCCGACCTGCGCTCGAGATGCTGGATGCCAAACCATGTACCGTCCCGAGCAGGTTCGGGCTCGGGGCCGAGTCGTTGACAAGCAGCATCGTCGCCGGGTTGACAAACGTTCGAGACAAGACGTGCATCGTCAGCACGGCCGATAGGCACGTCCAGATCAGGACGGCATCGTCTGGCAGCAATACGAGGTAGGGCAGCGTGAAGTACGCGACGATGCTGAGTGGCAGGAAGACGCGGTAGGATTGCCTGACACCAAGCATGCTGATCAGCCTCGGATAGAGAATCAGCTGTAGAGGTATCCCGATCATGCCGATCGTCGTGTTGGCCATCCCGATCTTCTCGCTGGAGAGCCCGAGGCCGCCGGTAAAGCGGAACGGGGGGTGGAAGTTGTTGTTTTCCGCCCTGGGCGTCGGTAAGAGGCTGAAGAAGATGGAGTTGAATGCCGAGACGTGCAGGGATTGAAGAAACCGTTGCAGCATGTTGAGGCAGACTTGTCTCGTCAAGATGGCTCTGAACGGGGCCCGGATCTTCCTCTTTGGCTTGATCGGCGGTGCATCAATCTCCTCGTCTGTAAGTCTTTGGACCGAGGCGGACGGAATACCAATGGCTACTGAATCGTCGTTGTAGCCGGCACCCGTCGCAGAACCGTATGCATAATGTGCTTGCCCAGCCTACGTCCAGCATCCGGCCGATGCTTCAGTTGCGGATGCGTTTCGTCGAGACCCAAGACAATCCCGAGAGTTGCAGTTCCCAGAATGACTGCACAGAACAAGTTTGGAAGCGCATATGGGAAATCCCTCAGCCATTCAACACCATGAGCGCCCCCGAAGAGTGAATCTGGTACGAAAAGACCTGGGAGAGTGTGAACAGGATCGGCGAGAAACCCACTCAGAAGTGGCCCGATGATGACGCCGACGTTGAAGCACATGGGCAACAGAAGAAATGCTCGAGGTTGGTACCTGTGTGTGACCGTGTCAGCATTTAGTCAACGATCTGAAAATGCTAGAATGACGCTCCAGGAGGGAGTTTTACACACCGCTTGTCAACGACAATCTCGGAGACCATGGTCCTGAGGACACCAATGTTCCCATTAAGAGCGCCGGCACAAAACCGGAAGAAGAAGGCAGCGTATAGAGACGTCGAGAAAGCCATGCCCAACGCAGACATGGCCGAGCCGACAAGCCCAATCATCAAGACGCGCTTGCGGCCCAGACTCGGGTTGTCTGCGGCATGCCCCCACCAGACAGACGTGAGGCACTGCGCCGCTGCAAACACAGCAGTGAGGTAACCGGCTTGCTTGGGTATCTCGGCAGGGTCGAGGTCCGGGTTGAGCCATTGTAGTTGGTAGAAGAGGTAGGACGTCAAAGACCGTTCACTCAACGGCTCGGCCAGACGGGCCATGACGAGGACGGCCAGCTGCCACTTCCCAGGGATCGAAGCCCATGATACAGCACGAGACTTTGCCGAGTTTGGGCTGCTCACATGTTCCTGGAGGAGAGGCGTTTCCTCGCATGCTCGCGATGCTGGACTGGGCTTGGACTTGTCCAGCTCGTTGGGTGATGAGCGGCCCATGTCTGATGGCAAGCAGTCTGCTATGGCTGCAGTTGTAACAACGGAATAAATAAGAAATGATGCAGCAAGGAACAAGTTGGAGGAGGAAGAGAAAGAGACGCGCTCAAAGATCTTTCGAGGACGATGAAAGCCTTGGTCTCCGCCGAGAGCCGGGGGTCCATTGTCACCTTCACGATCCATCCCGGTCGATTCGGAGGGCCCACCGGAACTGGGAATAAGAGCCATCTACCGAACCAGGAACTTTCATGGGCTGGAAAGCCGATAGGTAGCCAGGGGAAGTGGGCCAATGTTACCCATGAACAATCTATCGGGGCGGGTCGGGTGCTTGCAGTGACGAGTGAAGCTCGACGACAACAAGGAGTGGGCATCAAAGTCTGCAAAGTCCTCCTGTCACACAAAAACTTCGCCCTGAAACCTCCTCGCAGCGCAATGGATACCACCTGCATCTGCAGCTCGATTCAACTCTTGGCCAAGGGTCATGACGAGGACAGCGCCAGGGCCTTGATCCCTGCTCTAAACTGCCACCTGGAAGATCTGCGCCGTCTTCTGGCCCGGTCAAAGCCACTCTCCCGCGATGTCCGGTATCGAGTCACACCGCGTAATGAGCGAACAGGCAGGGTGTTGTGTGTGAGATCAGTCGACCTCACGCCCGTAAACAGGATACGCGAACTATTCGGCGATACTGTTGGTGAGTTTTGGGTATCCTCTGACGGCCGGATCAGCACCGAGCTGCGTCGACGACTTGCTTGCGTTGTGATATTCCTTAGGTCCAAGTTGGGCTCTCAAGCTTTAGTGCCCCCTCAGCTCGCCGAAATATTTCATAAGAATTTCAACTATACCGACATTCGAAACTGTGGGAGCAAGTATCTCCAGATCGCTCGGAAACTTGGTGGCCTCGGGTCGATCCTCTGGCTTCCGCTGGGCATCCCATCCTCAACGTAAGGAGACATAGTCTAGTACCTGATGGATTATTTCCGAGGAAGAAAGATAAATGTACTTACGCCAAGCAGCTACGAGAGATACCTAAACCTGGACGATGAGGAGGTATTCCATCATTTGGCTTCTCTCGCCCCGCAGTATGAAGACTATACAGCTCTTGTGCAGCGTCTCATATTAAGCCAACTACTTGGTTAGTAGGCTCTGGTGTTTGAGTATAGTTGTAAAAGTGCTCATGATTGTTTCAGATTCGACGCTGCCATCCTCGTATCTGAATCTTTTTGCCGGATACGCAGATGTACTGCCGGCCCCAGACCAGCTATTACTCCTCCTCCATGCACTTGGCGGCTCTGACATTCCAGAGAAGCTTCTGAAGAGTGTTCGTTTGCCGCAGAGGAGATGGGACAGCAATGGAGAGATCCAGACCGTCACCGCTGCCGAGTTTGGTCTCCCATCGGAGCTCATCAACATACTGTCTGATCAATTTCAGCTTTCTCGTGTCGCGAAAAGCCCGTACATCATCAGACGCGCCCTTGATGACACTACTACCATCGTATGGTCTCTTTGTCCCGACTATGCGTCGAATTTGTCGCGCATCCTACATCCTAGAACGGCCGATGAACTCGGAGACGCAGCCCTGAAACTCATTTGCTATGTTTGCCCCCCCTGCTACGAGGGCAACACAGACTGGTATGCCTTCGTTTACGTCTCGAAACGTGTTTGAACAGCCATCACTCACTTTATTTTGCAGGTCACCTGTGCTCAAACAGGCTGCTTGGCCGATAGTGCAGAGAGTCACAAAACAACACAAAATACCGCCGTCACTCAGAGTCCAAGTTCTGGAGATCCTTCTCTTCTTTGGAGAAAGGGATTCGGTTGCCGTACGTCGTGTTGCCGTCGAGCAGGCCAAAGGACTCCTGCGGAAGTCAATGCCATACTACCTCCACGCTTCCGTTGCACTCTTCCGCAGCACTCTATATCGCGTCGACGCAGACTTCGCCAAATCGGAGTCGTACATACGCGACTTCAACTGGCGAGGACCACGCCCAACCACCCGCCGGGACCACGCACTGCAGGGACGCCTTCACATTTCCCAGATGGAGAACAAGATCAAGTGTTACGACAAGGACGTGCCGTCATCCATCTACGGCTGGAAAGCGGACCAGCCGCTGTCGACCCTGGACATCGAGGTCACGTTCCGGCTCCAGAGCACGGCGGCGCGGTTCTTCCAGTCGGTCGGAGATTTTGGCGCGGCCAGGGACTCCTTGGAGCAGATCCTGTCCCTCGACACGACCAAGCCGATGCGCGACAGCACGCGCCGCGTCTTGGTCGGCAGACTCGCCGACATATACTGCGAGATGGGGGAATATGCGACTGCTGCCGAGATGACCCGCGCAGAGCTGGACAGTATGAACTACTCTCAACGCCTGCGCCGCGAGTTCCGACGGCTGATGCTCGCCTCGGCGGAAGCCAACATCGGACTCGAAAGGCTGGGCGCGGCGGAGTCGGCGCTCAAGGAGCTGGAGGAGGCCGCACCTCCTGGGCCGGACAACCTGCACGACCAGCAACTACACATGCGCGAGCTCCTCGCCGCCGCTCGCATCGCTCACTCCGGGACGGATCGCGGCTGGGCTGTGCTGCGGTGGAAGTCTGCGCTCGAGGAGGTCCAGCGCATGCACACCCTCGGGTCGGGGGGCGGGTTCACGGCGGCGGTGATCCATGTGTCTCTGGCCCACGCCCAGCTCGCCGCTGGTGACGGGGAGGGCGGCCGACAGTCGTGGGATACGGGGATGGAGCTTATGAGGAGCAAGACGTGCGAGTTTTGGCTCCCCGTCGTGCCCACCGCGTGGCTGCAACGGGTTGCCAGGGAGGTTCATGATTCGCACGGTTGGCTGTTCCGCATGAAGCTGCCTGGCGCGAGGTGTGATATCACATGGCCTTGACCTCAAGAGGTGTAGACAGATCACTGATTCATCCTCGGCCGTCTTGGTTTGTGTTCGTCTTGTTGTTCATTGGAGTCTATTGAGCGATTGGAAAGAGTTTCGGATAAGTCAACTTTCTTCTGTTGGACAGGACGGCAATGAGTACTTCCGCGTCACTAACGAAAAAGACGAAATTGCGTGGCCCGACTTACAACCTGCAAATGGTGTATTTCAGAGTGAAGCCCGAAAGTTTTGCTTTCACGCAGTAGCAGATATATCACCAGGTACTCAGTTGGCTATTGCTGTTGCCGTGAGGACTGCTTTCCCAAGTAGGTGGCTATCAATGAACATCAATTCTATGGCTTGTTAGTTCTGCAGATAGGACTTTAAGGATGGGCTGCTACCATCTTGCATTTCACTTGGTTGGCACCCTATCACCACTAATTCGGTGCCCCTGTGAGGGCTGTTCATGACGATAGATCTTTGACCGAGGCAACCTATGCTCAATGTTTCGTTTCATCTCAGGGATGAAATCAAAGATTGAGGAGCATATTGATGGCAATACCGCTACACATCATGTAACAGCCAAGTCTGATTCTTGAACAAAGCTAACTCACAGCTGTAAGCTACAAATTGTAGTCCCTGGTGGAGCCATCCGACCCTATGATCTAGAATATAGTCTGTGTCTTAACTCTTCACAGCTCCGTATGCGGTAAAATATAACCCTATAAACAAAGCACAGGGATTAGCGGTTTAGTGTAGTCTATAATTGGCTACAGTTAACATCCATCTGATTCCATCAACCAAGATGTCAACGGTGAGGTCAAGGTACCCACTTGGCTCAGATCTATTCCCCAGGGATTGGTTATGGACGATTTAGCGTGGCTCATGCCAGTTCACGTTAAAGAAGGAAACCATCACCTGCCAGAATGGCGGGGAATTCTTCTAGATGGTTGCAGGCTCCGGGTCGCATTGCTCGGAGGCGGCATGGGGGGGTCGGTCAGGAACGTTCTAGGTCAAGTCGTTATAAACTCAATCGCGTGCTCGGGCTAAGCCGTTGCTCATGGATAAGGACACCCTTGAGTAGAGAGACTAATGTAAGGGCATGCGGGCAGGCTCCGCGTTCTGCAGGGGAATGCCAATGTAACAGTTCGCGTCCGTCGTCCGTCGATCAATATGGCGTGAGGCTCTGTTGGTTTGGCGAGAAGGGGTTCTTTCCTTCGACCCAAATTTGTTCTGCCCAGACTACAGTTAATCTCCCTTAATGTGATTCAATCGTATGCGAGTAGTGTGTCTTGTCGAAAGACAGGAAATCAAAGCGGCCCTGGCAAGATTTGCAACCGTGACTGAGGATGACCTAAAGCTGAGCTGATATCTAACTCAAAAAAAGGAACCTATGAACGATACCAGCTTGAACAGCTGAAAAAAACAAACGCAATTGTCTATTGCAGTTTGTTTTTGACGGGTGTAGGCTTCGCTCTACACCAGCTCACAGAGTATGGCTTATACGGCATTCTCTGTCCATCAACCTTGAACATACCCACGTACAGACACACGTACATATTCACAACCGGCATCTTTTGTTAAATGACGATGTAATGACGGCAGCCGCAGTTCATTCTAAGGATACCTCGTTGGCTGTGTGACGTCTCTGACACCAGATGGTTATGATGGGCCGAACCTGTCCCATTCCGCTTTTGATAGTGATATTGGCAAAGGCTCGGCTACAAGAGTCCAATCGGTTATCTTTTAGTTTTGATTGGTTGTGAACGAAAACCTCGCATAGTTGACATCTCCTGGAAGAGACGCCTAGCCAAGTTGCGATTACCAACCTCCCCCCCCCGAGTCGTCAGCTCCAGCGTCATCTTTGACAGAGATATGGGATTCAACCGGCCTGCAGCTGACAACCCACATTCCCCATTGAGGTAAAAGCCGCCTAAGCCCCAGCGGCCGCTTGGTTGCCACCCCGGAAATCGCTCAACCCGGGGAACTCTAATCCATTCTCCTCCCCCCCCCGCTGACCCAGGACCTCGGGCTTGTCAATAACAACATATCAATATTATCCCGCACCTGCCTGATAACGTAAGTAGCCAAGCCGGTACTCACCTTCCAGAAGCAGACAGCTTTAGAAACTAGTTGCGCGGCGAGGCGCGTTGGGCTTGGTTGGGAAGGCTCTGCAATGCTCGGCGTGCTGCGGTGCCAAGGCCGCCAAGGTCAGCTTGATCCCCGGCGTATGGTACCAAGCACTGCTTATCACATAGTTTGATATTGGCCAAGCTTTTACGGTAGCATCGCTCATCTTGGAAGCTTCCCTTCCCCCTCGGGGCTCACTGGAGGCAGATATTAGCATCGACGCCTGGATTTCGCCAGCCTTCCCAAGAATCACGACAGTCGTGGCATTCCCCACAGCAAACGTTTGCCATGGCTGCCATGCGGGGGAAAACAAAAGACATCTTACTAGTTGGTTATTGGATGGAGCAAGAAGCATGACGATCGAAGGAGACTTGTCGGTGAGTACTTATAGATCCGGGCGTGGTGTTTGCTTGAGAAGCATTTGCTCCCACCTTTGTCTTACTCGCAGCCACCTCTTCCCTTCAGTGACAGTTTCGTGTTACAAAGCCGTGGTACTCTTTGCTGAGCCTACGACACAAGTGACACCGTCATCATGGTCCGCATCAACTCCGCAGCCCTTCTGGGCTCTGCCATGATCGGCTTGAGCAGCGCAGCCGGCGCCGGCACCAAGGCCGAGTACGCTTCTGGCGAGGTTCACCACCGCATCATGGGCATCAAGATGGTACGTACTCACGCGGGGAAATTTCACCCAACGATGATGATGCTTTGAACAGCTCTGTTGACGGGTTTCAAAGGCTCAATGGGAGGCCGAGTCCGAGGCCGGTCTGATGGACAGCGCCCGCTACCCTGAGCTCGGCTACACCCCGTGTGTCAACGGCTTTGCTGCTGCCATCCCCGGCGATGTCAACAACACCTTCCGGTGCAGAAACGTACGTAACGTAACGCCCTCATGATATACCTGTTGCGTCGTTTCCTGGTTGGCCGTTGAGACTAACCCCGTCCAAACAAAAAAGATTGACCTCTACCACTTCTTGTCCCACGAGCAGCTTGGCAGCTGGGGCGGACGAGGATCTTCGTCGTGGGGTTGGACCTCTGCTGATGGCAGAGAGTTCGTTGCCATTGGACAATACGACGGCACCGCCTTCGCCGAGATCAGCAAGGAGGGAAAGCTGGTGTACCTTGGCCGTCTCCCCCAGTACGACTCCATCGGCTCGAACTGGAGAGAGATCCGCATCGTCGGAGACATTGTCGTCATTGGCTCCGAGGCCATCAAGCACGGCGTCCAGTTCTTCGACATGAAGAAGGTCCTCGACCTTGACCCGGCGAACCCCAAGAACTTCACCCAGGCCGACCTCACCGGCCACTGGGACGAGCTCCCCGTCGGCCGCACGCACAACATCGTCGTCAACCATGAGCTCAACTACGCCATCGCCTGCGGTTCCGTCGGCGGAAACGCCACCATCCGCGTCAGAGACGAGCTGCCCTGCCGCGGCGGCCTGATCTTCCTCGACATCAGCGACCCCACCAACGTCACGAGCCCCGGCTGCGCTGCCGGTGACGGCTACGTCCACGACGCCGAGTGCCTCGTCTACCGCGGCCCCGACGCCCGCTACTACGGCAGGGACATCTGCTACGGCTACAACGAGGACACGCTGACCATCTACGACGTCACGGACAAGAACGGCAACGTCACCAACATCATCTCCATCAGCGACTACCCCGGCGCCCAGTACGTCCACCAGGGCGTCGTCAACAACGAGACCTGGCAGGAGTACCTCTTCCTCGACGACGAGTTCGACGAGCGCGACGCCAAGGTCGGCCCCATGACCCAGGGCCTGCCCACGACGCACATCTTCGACATCCGCGACCTGGAGAACCCCGTCTACACCGGCCACTACGCCGGCAAGACGCGCTCCATCGACCACAACCAGTACATCGTCGGCGGGTACCTGTACCAGTCCAACTACGGCAACGGCCTGAACGTGCTCGACGTCTCCAGCGTCACCAAGGACCCGACCGGCGCCGGCATCTGCGAGGCCGGCTTCTTCGACATCTACCCCGAGGACGACGAGGAGGAGGGCGGCGGCAAGGTCCAGTTCGCCGGCTCGTGGTCGTCCTACGCCAACTTCAAGTCCGGCTTCGTCTTCGTCCACACCATCGAGCGCGGCAGCTTCGTCGTCAAGATGACCTCCAAGGAGTGCCCCAAGGCTCCCGTCTGCAACGCCGACAACTGCCTGCGCGCCCTGCGCGCCAACAGCGTGCCGGGGCGCCTGGAGGAGTCGGTCGAGTTCTGCGGCAACTTCACGACCCGCCAGCGGACCGAGGAGAGCCTGCTGCCCGAGTACGCGTCCAAGGCCTGCGTCGAGAACAACAACAAGAAGCCCGTCGAGAGGGTGAGCAGCGCCTGCGCCTGCATCCCGACGCCCGTCGTGCCCGAGCTGCCCCGGACGACGACCCGTCCTCCCGTCCCGACCGTGCTGCCTCCCAAGGCGTGAGCGAGTGTGCGGCAAACGCTGCGAAGCGAGAGCCCGGGAAGGGGAATGTTGGTCTGGCTGTAGAAAAGTTAGCAAAATACAATAAGTTCTGACCACTCCATGTTCCCTGGTATTTGAACAGAAACCCCTGTCACGCGATGGGTAAAAGTGTCAGTTTGTGGGTGTGAAAGTTTTCAAGGGTCCGTTCTTGAACCAAGTTCTCGGTCACATTTGTGAGTGTCAAGCTCTTTTAGGCCTTGACTCTACGCGGACTATATTGTCTAAAGACTATATGGTATACAATGCAGGATCCTCTAGTCTCAAAGCTAATTACACAACACTGCTACAAGCCTCGCCGACAGTCTTATGTCTGTGTATCGGCACACATTCAGTTGAGATGTTGTACTCAGCGCGCTTGATACCACTTGATCCCCGATCCCTCCGGGATCTCAAGCCGTTCAAAGGTCCAGTAGTCGCTCGCACTTCTCCCGGCCTTCTCAAACCAAGCGTAATAAATGTCCTCGGAGCGCAACCTCATCCAACCGTAGTAGTTGTCGTCGTCCTCGACGCCCTGATAGCGGTTCACGGCGCGCGAGTCCACGAACCAGACGTATGAGTCGATGTAGGAACCGATACGGGCCTTGGTCCCACATCAAGATCAGCCACGGACAAATGGAAAAAAACAAAGCAAACGAAGGACCCTACACGTCTATCTGCCCTGGAAACTGGCCCCAGGTGCGGCGTCTCGTCGGGCAGAGCCGCGAGGGAGCGGAGGGCGTCCTCGTCGATAACCAGGAAGTCGCAAAACCGGGGGTTATCTCGAGTATCAAAGTCGGTCGACCCTGTAGCGCCGTGCCGCCATATTTCGAAGATGCGAACAAGCGACTCGACATGCTCCTTGCTTGAGAGCTCGTGACCCCTCAACTCATCCGTCTCGACAACCTCGAGCACGAAACGACGGGCAACCTCGTCATTCAACGTCCCGTCGAGCTTGTTCGTAACCAGCCGGTTCAAATGGACGAAGTACTCCGTCACCCAACGCTCCAGCTTGTCCATCGCCACCGGCCATAGCCTGTGAGATTCATCGGAGCATGTCGTGCGAAGCACTGGGCTAAGTCAGCCCCCCCCTGAGAACGTAAAAACCCGCGCGGTCTGGCCGATTAGGGCGACGTTTTCGGGGGTTGAATCACCAGTGTAACCCCAGGACCCCGAGGCGTAGTCGATGTTTGATAGTTCGCAGGCGGACCTGCTGTCCGAAATCACGCGCAAGCAGTTCATCGCCTGTAGATCTCTGTCGCGATTCTCTGGGAGGCCGGGCCACCGGTAGTAGCCATCTTCCGGCCGAGGAAACGTTTCCTTGATCGACATGGCGCACGATGAATAGCCCTCCTCCGGGGTTTTCTCTTTCTTTTTTCCTTCCTTTCCTTCAGAAGAAGCAATCGCGAGATCGGAGTCGAATAGGAGGACAAGAGGCTGCGAAAGAGGGGTTTCGTTCCGAGCCAAGTGATGGATGACACGGAGACGATGAGCCAACGAAAGACCCATGTTGACACTAGGCATCCACGGCTTGATCAGGTTAGCCAATAGGCAAAAGAAGCACGGAGATTCCACACCGATATCTGCTGTCGACCTCGTCCATGAGATCCTTTCCTCTGCTCGAAACTCTACTCTCCCGTCTTGAGCTTCAGAGCACCAAGAAGGCGTTTCCCCCACTCCACCGCAGAGCCGCGTCCGGTCTGCCCTAAACTCTGCCAGGGTCACTCACTCCCGCTCTTCAAGTCGTTTTTGGTTGTTTCTATGGCACTGACTTTCGAGATCGCTCTAAACAGTGGACTGGAACCCGAATCGGTGTAGTCAAGGGTACTCTAGCAAAAGTCGGCCTACAAGACAAGAGCTTAAAGGAATAGGGTTTACAGAGTTCTCCTGCAGATTCCTCATTAGGATAGCGTCCATCTTCGGGTCCGGCCTGTGGGCCTGGGACAGTCACGACGCCTGTGACGCGATGGTTCTGGCGAAAAAGTGTCTCGGGGAACAAGACAAACAAACGACTGCGAGGCCGTCCGGGGTTGCCGGTACTCAGTCTGGCGTTTGCAGCGTGGGGCACTGACAAATGATGTAGAACCGCATATCCAGGAAGACCGTCCCGTGTGGAGAGCTTGGAGTCAGGTTGGCGAAGTGGTGCATCATCCCTAGCCATCCCGGGTATTGGGATGAGTCCCGTCGTTGAGTCACGCACTCTCAAGAGTGAAAATCATCAAACGAAAGAAAGATTCGCTGGTTAAGCGAGATCCAGAAGCCAAACCGCCTTCATCTGGTGTTGTGGCGTTTGTATCGGATGGTCAGCTTGGGCCAAGGGGTCCGTCGGGACCGTGAAGCGGGTGTGATGGCTTCAAGAGAACCCGAGAAGGCGGACGTGGTGGCCAGTCATCTGCGGTCTACTAACCTATCCCTTCTCCAAACCATTCTCCGTCGAGTAGCAATGTGGGAATGTCTCCGCAAGCCACCGTCGGGGTGAAGTATGACCGCGGTCTAGACATCAGCAGAGTGCGCCGTTTCCCCTCTTTCGGCCGATGCGTCGTAAAAGCTATTCCCATCATTGGGGTGGCACCCCCATGTTGGATGACGTTTAAGTGAAGAGAATACGAAGATGTTTGAGAACTCTTCAAGAAGATTCCACAACCGAAAACGATTTCAAACACATCGCCTGACCATCCGCACTTGTCACCAAACGGGGATGGACTGTCGAAGGAAGAGCACGGCTCCCAGCAATCCTTCCGAATTTCCCACAACCTTCCTCCGTCATACTGATTCTACTATTATACTTGCGTGCCAGGATGAGCTGGTGGACCGAGAGGAGTCTTGTCGGAGGGGGCGACTCTAAAAGCATACCTTGCGAATTCGCCCGGCATCAGTCTCGGTCTGATTGGTCGAGGAGGGAGAGAGATGGTGCCCGTCTCCTCTCCGTCGGTTCTGCTCCCAAAGAGGGGGGGAAGGATCTCAACATCTGTTCGCGGAGAGCCCATAGTTCCCCATGGGGGGGCCAACGCCAACGACAATATGCTTGTCGGGGCATGGGGGGGTGAGCCTCCGGCGAGAAACTCTATGCCGACTTACAGAACCCCGCGTAACAATATGCCCGACTCTTGAGCCTCTGGGGAAAACTTGGGGTTTGGGTGCCTCGTGGAGGGTTCCCGTCTCGATTGCCCGTCACAAGGCCGCCCGACTCTGCGATTGCGACTCTTTCGTCAGTTGGGGTCAGTCTGGGCGGTTAACCTATCTGCCCCTGGCCCTGTTCAGCGGCTCAGCATCGTCATGGTTGTTGCCCACTGCCTCGGTGTCACGGCTTGTGAAAATCTGGGGTCAAGAGTACTTACAGGATGTTCTATCCTGAAGTCTCCATGTGGGTTCCGTTGCTTACACAAACCCCCCAAAAGAGACGTTCTAGTTCTACCTGACCAACCTTTTCAACGGAATACTTTCTAATTAGGAAATTGTGTTCGTCCCTTTCACACTCTCGTCGAATTCATCCTATCATTCAAGATGCGGTTCCTCCTCGTTCTTTCACTGCTTCTATGCCTCATCGCGATCAGCGCCCAAATGGTGATACCGCCCGAGGAGGCGCTGGGCCGTGGCGGCAGAGACAAGGACAAAGGCAGAGGAGGCAGAGGCAAAGACAAAGGCAAAGGCAAAGGCAAAGAACCGGTGGTGGGCGGGTCGCAAGCTTTGCAGAAACAAATCGGGAATCTCCAAGAAAAGGTCACCTCGGCGAAGGCAACGCTCGAGCCTTTCAAGGGCGGCAGCCTGAAGGGCCTCGTGGGCCTGCTGAAAGTGAACGAGGCGGTCGTCACGCTTGGAGAGACAATCGACCGCGCAACGGAGTCGGCCGAGGCAACGGACACCCTGTCAGCAAAGGAATCGTAAGACGATACCCTGCCCCGCGGTCTTTTGTGTTCTCGATCGAATAATGTCTGTGCTGACCCTGTCGTTTGCGGTTGTGTGTGTACCTAGGACGGAAATCGGCACTCGGTTTCTCGGTCTGCAGCCCGACATCAACAACCTGTTGACTGAGCTCCAGAGTAAACGCGGCGAGTTCGACAAGGCTGGCTTCAAAATCCTGGACGTCAGGAGCCTCATCCGAGACTCCGTTGTCATTCAGAAGGATAAAGCCGGTGAACTGGGTGGTGCTGTAAGTTTGGAGAGCCCAGAAAGCCATGTCACTGATATTTCACCTCGATCCCAGACTGACCCCAACCCGCTGCCAGTTCACAAAGGCTCTGGATCCGCAGTTCCAGCCCATCGCGACGCAGGTGAGCGATCAGATCCAGAAAAACTTCACCCAGGCCATCGGAGAGTACGAGGGCCGCGGCGGGAAGATCAAAATCCCGTCCAAGGCCGTGCCGAAGCTCTCGGACCTCCTCGCCGGCGTTGCGAGGGCCCTCGGCATCGGCGATCGGGACAGGATGGCGATGATGATGGCGGCGGCCGGACCGGTTCCCAATGCCGCCGAGGCCGTCCCGATGACCAACTTCGCCAGCGCCGATGCCGCCTTCGCGGATATTAACGCCTCCGACACGGTTCAGGCGAACGCGGCCGTCGAGGCGGCGCTCCGGGGGACGTCGGACATGGAGCTCAGGAGGTTGGGTCCGGACGAGAACGATTTGCGTGGCATACCGCCTCTTGTCCTCGCTGTCCTACGGAGATATGACATTATCTAGCTGACGGGTGCGAGCGGGCCGAGCTACGCTCGTGTTCTTCCTCGGTGTTTTATTCCCTCGACTGCTGGTTTCTGGTTAATGAAATATATGAAAGCGTACTTAGTCTAGAGACGAGCGGAGCAACGAAATAAGTCAATTGTTGTTGGGCAAAATCCCACCAGAATCGCAAGGGGCTAGATCTTGCGTATCCGAAATCAAACGTGTCCCATTCCTGCTTACCCAGGTTGTAATCGTTCTGCTTGTAGGGTCTGCCAAAATTACCCACCCAAAGATACTCTCGAGCGGTTCAAATCCCGAACATCCCCTCGACAGATAGGCATTCAGAGAGCTGCCGATCCAGAGATACGATCTATTTAGGGTCCGCCAAGAGCGCGAATCCCACCAGGCCATCATTTCTTGGCAAACGTTGGCTATTACTCACCCTTATGCGCTCAATGACGTTGCCATTTTGTGCTGTACACACTGCGATACGGTGCTGCCATGTCGCGCGCGCGCGGGCGTCAAAAGAGTTTGCCCGATCAGGAACTAGATTCTCTCGAGCAAAGGTTCCCTCAGGCGGCTCATCGACCTGCACTCAGCGTCGGCCTAGAACTACCGGGGCCACGATCCCGGAGGGCGGAAGCCGCCTGCGCTAGACCACATTCTGACAGTGAAATAAGGTTAACTCTTGCAAGTTGTGCCTATGAGAGTTTCGGATGAAAAAGAGGGGAAAAGGGGGCCAAGGAGGGAGGCTGAAGAGGGTTGGAGAATGATCCCGAAGGAGGGCATCCCCCTTCTCGGCTGGGACACCATCATGACGTTTCTTGTCCCCCTTCCCCGAACAACCGATTTCATCTGAAACCAACGTGGCCGTGGTGCAGTTTAGGCTTTTTCGTCGACGGAGACCTCAGTTCGCCGGCGCCCGATGTCCCTTCACCCAACCCATTCCATCCCGAAGTACAGCTCAGCCATGAAGTCTGTTTGATTTACAGGGAAGAAGAGAGGGAAGAAGTCGCCTTATTCACGGCCATCGTCAAGTAAACAGGCCTGCCGTCAAGAGACCCATAATTTGCCGTTCAAAGGTTGAATTCAAGCCCTAACTACGGTGGGCATTGTGTCTTGTTGGAGCGATTGTGAGTCGACTTGGCAAATTCCTCCGGGGCTTAACGAGATTGCAAAATGCAGTCACGGTGAGGCTCTAGATGAACGAGCTGAGCTTACCGCCAGCCGCCCACGACTCGGTCCGATGGAGATTTCGGCCCGGCTTTGCTCGGTCTATTAACGTCGAGATGGGTGTACTTTTTCTTCTTTATTCTTCTTCTTCTTCTTGGAACGCTAGATAACCGATCTTTTGCACATGGATGGGGCTTCATCATCAGGGGGTTGATGTAACTGGAGTGAAGCATGTCGTAACGCTTGTGCAACTGGAGATGGAATACTACCAGACTCCTACTCTGATCTCTTCTCGGCTGCACGTTTGATCCATGACCACTTCAATAGCGGCGATCACGTCGCAACTGAGCGTGAAAGAATAAAAACGCTACGAGTTGTTGTCGTACTCATACGAAAGGCTCGGCGTAGTACCAAGGCCTTGTTGAGCACCTGGGAGCCCTCCATCGTATTGGCCTAAAACGCCTTGATAAAACATGGGCTCCAGTTCCGGAATCCAAACGCCAAACAAGTTCATCACGTCGGTTCCGGCAGGGTGACTCGCAGCCATCGTCATTTCATCCGCGTCCATAGATTCCGCCGGATGCGACGCCGGGATCGGACTCATCTACGAAAGGGGGGGGGGGGGGGGGCTTAGTTAGTCCTCTCATACTGTGACTTGCCATTACCGTGCTTGGTGCGAGATCTTACGTCTGAGAAGCCGGGCTGTACTCGAAGCGGCGTGAACCCGTAGTTGTCGACGTTTGGCAGCGACCACTGAGGGCAGAAGGAAGATGCCTGTAACGTGTTCGACGGTGCTTGGGGCGTGTTACCGGTCGGGCTCCGGCGGTCGACCTCGATTACATAGCTTCGGGCGATGTGTGCAAACTCTCCGATGAAATCGCCGGGTAGCGCGCCGTTTGACATGACCTCCATCCGGCTGCAGTGTGCGCTCATGACGTCGAGCAGTGCCAGGTTCGTTGCTGTCTGTTGCTGCCGGGGGTTGTGGATGACGAGGTCGAACAGGACGAAGAAGGCCATGACGGGAATACCAGCCATCATCCTAACGTGATCCTGGTCAGAGAGGAATCAGGAGTTGCGCGCGCCGAATGCACGTACCATATCGGGGTGTAGGGCGCCAAGTCTATGATGGGGACGAGTTCCAGCAGCGAGCTGGCGGAATGCTCGACGGTCTTCATGGCAGACTCTCGCCGCGCACAGCCGGGCGGGGCTTCTGAGGACGGGAGATGCCTCAGAGCCATTCTCGTCACCGTCAAGAGGAAGCTGTAGTAGAGGAAGTGCGTCGCTAGCGCTACCGTGCGCTCTTGGTCATCCACGATCGAGTGAGCCTTTGTCTGGCCGCCCGGCCTGAAACCATTGTCCGGCAGTGAGCTTCTCCAGTCCTCCAGCTCTGCTGTCAGCTGTTCGATGGCGTCCAGGTAGTAATCGTCAGGGTAGTAAGACACGCCGACGGCGAAGAGAGACGTGTATGCTCGCGACAGCAGGCGCGCGTGGGTGACGAAGCACAGAAACCAGTCGAAATCGCCAGAGAAGAACGAATCGGGGGTATGAGGGATCGGACATGCTATGTCACAGTCGACGATGCCCTTATGGGGTAATTAGTTGTCAAGTTTGATGCCGCAAAAGGGGCCCCTTCCTCAGGGCCCGAGGTCCTTGAGCAGACCGAGGGAGACAGTAGATACTCACTGACGGTCTTCCGTGGTGAAAGGTTGTGATCTTCTCCAGAGAGTACAAGACCCAGAAGGTTCTGTTGTACGCATCCGCCGCGAGACCGATGAACTTGGCGTCGGCCAGGTTCTGGGCTCTTCGTATGGCCTCGGACATGAGAATGTGCTCCAGCGCGATCCCGGCCACGCCGAGAGAGTAGATGAACATGGCCGTCACCGCTTGAAACGCCGTCACCGTGTCCGGCAGGACCATCAAGTCCGTGAAGTTGGCGAGGGCGATGGAGAACAGCTTCCAGGAGTCTCCCTCGGTGGGCTGGAAGCTGCCTCCGCCGTCGTACTGGCAGCCCAGGGCGAGGACTGTGTGGTAGAGGCAGGTCCAGGACTTGCTTCTCGGCGCCGAGTTGGGCTTTTCCTGGTTGGCGGCGGCGGACTCGAAGGCCGCGCGATCCAGGAACGGAAACCGGGGATGGATTCGTTTGAAGTACACTAAAAGCCTACAGATGAGTGGGTTGTCCCAGGGAGGAGGGTCTATAGAATTGTCTTGCGTTGGATGTACTTGGCGACAAGCTTCTTGTCATCGAGGCATGATGGTCGATCGGCCGGCCGAGAGAGATTGCAGCCGACCTGCTTCACGGCTCGTATCCGGTCCTCGACCGAACTGGCAATCCGCCCTACCAAGTCGTTGACTCCGTCATGGCCGAGACACTGCGAAAGAGACTTTAGTCTGCTCTCGGAGAAGAAAGTCAAGTTGCTGGTGCCGCCTATGGGTACACGAATCGTAAGCAGGCTGAACTAAATCTCACCATGCAACCAAAGGACCGAGGGGCCGGCCGCTGGCAAGTTGTGGACCGCGTCATCTGTTGGCTCACCGAATATGCCGTTTCCCTTTTTTGCAACTGTTAGAAGAAGAAGGAAGTCGACGTGGGCATTTTTTTGAGTTGCTACTTACTCTGACGTAATTGATACTCTCAGTTACAGGCCTGGATCGCCTGGGGGCTTTACGAGCTCGGTCAATGATGCGGTCGACGAATAGTTCCGGCATACGGTATCGTTCCGCGGCCTGTCCGGTCTCGAGCTCGGCAGCGGGACCGCCACTACTACGGTTAGTCGGCTCCGGCGGCCGAGGCGGCGGCGGCGGCGGCGGCGGCGAAGTGGCAAAATCCAAAACCGAGACGGTGCAGCTTTGTTGAATTGCGTCAGGCGTGCCGCCCGAGCCGGAGGTGGTGCTCTTGGTGGGGTTGAACTGCTTTTGGACTATTGTCGACAATGCCGTAAGAGATGGGAATGGCAATCAACTTGGGTGGCGCTTCGGAAGACCAACTCACCATTCGGCCTGCGGGCTAGCTTCCTCATCCCGAAGACGCATTCAGTCTTCCGTCGCTACCCCAAGTAACATGGCGGTGAGTCTACAGCTGATACACACGAACGCCGGGCGCGCCAGAAAACCAACTCACTATGCAGTTGCTGCAAGATCCCGAAGCAGAGGGTCCTAACCACCATGTCAGCTCTCATGCGCCTCACAAGATAAGAATAAGAGCTATCACAGTGTCGCGGCGCTGGACTTACCGGCACAGCGAACCTTCCGCGTGGTGCAAGCATCGCATGACTTGTGGATGCGGGAGCTCTGGGTATTGGTAGCCATCTTTCGGCGCTTGATTACCGCTGCGGGATGGAATCCCGAGGAGGAGGAAACTGGAGTTTGACGGATAGAGAACGTTGGGGTAATGGCGCAGATATCACGGCAAAAGCTAGGGAACACGACTGATCCTCGGGCTCGGGTTACTCGATCCGGTAATGACTACCGAGGCTCGGGGTTCTGACAGCACACTCGGCCGATCACCAGCTTTGTTGACCGAAAGCTCAGTGAGAACACCTCGCTTTGACAACCGCAAGCCTAGTGAAACGACAACGAGTCATGTTGGAGTTTCTATTGGCTCTAGGGTGAAGAAAGTCAATGTGATTATGGTATTGTTTACTGCGATGGAATAGTTGTGGCATGTGAATTACCAAGCATTGGTGTGCAGGCTACTTATCGAAGCTGCAACCTTGTTCTGCTAGTGGAAGCTGGTGAGGTTAGCGATAGTGCAGCGGGATATTGCGATGGCGACAGGTCTAGCGGAATTCAAAGCAGTTGCATAATAATAATGGCCGGCGAGATAATTGGATTAGTTGCGGCTGTTGATGGCTGTGTTGCGAATGTTCGATGTGGGTGGGAGCGAGAATTGGGTGACTATGTCACGCAACACAGGAGGAGTGCACCAGCAAAGTCTGCGCTCTGAAACACTGCCAGAAAGTCCGACACCTATGTTATGAGATGGAATCGAGTTATTGAGAGGGGGTTTTCATGGACATATTATTGGACCTGAGTTTACCAACATTGATAATAAACCTGTGCAACATCACACAGGCCTAAAAACCATCCATTCACCCGCAAGTTTTTCATCATAAAGTTAGTGGACTTCATTGATCAGAAACACAGGCAATCCAGAACTCCACCCACGCGTGAGTGCCGGCGAGAAGTTGTAAATCGGCTCTTCTACAGGCCTTGCAACCTGTCTCACCGATTGGGGTGGATGCCACGCAGAAACACGAACGCGTGTTTTCCGCTAATTCCCCTCTTCTTCACCTACTTTACTCCACACAACATGCCACTGAGTGAATCTCGGCTCCGAACTGTCAAGTTGGGATGTGTAGACCCCTATGCCAGAACTTTCTCCGGCCACTCCGCACTCTGCCTCGGCGATATGAGTAGTCTTCTACTTCGATGGAGCGTCGTTTCTGCGTGTCCGATGGTTTAATTCCATGGACTGAGGCGATAATTGTGGGAATGGTTTCATCATCGTGGTTGGGGGAGGGCGGAGGAAGTGGCCGCTCTGACATGCAGATCCCCGTTCGACCCTCTGATGGTCGGTCGCGACTTGCCGGATTCGGAGTACGCATATGTTGTCCTAGTAGTATCGACGTAGATAAATGTCGGTCTTTTCTCTAGCTGTGTAAGAGTTGGTTGGATGCTTGAGTCTGTATGCTTGTCACAAGCAACTCACCTCTTATTTCCTCACAACATCAATTCAGTCATGGAGAAACCATCCGGACGTCCACTGCTCACCGCAGCTCTACTCCTCTCGAGTTTACCGTCTGCCCTGGCCCAGAATGCCCGAGTCAAAGTAACATTTGACGAGACCTTCCGCACCGTCGCCCCTCCAAACGACGCCTTCGCCCACAATGCGGACCACGTCCGCGTCGCCTCGACGGTCCTCCTCGGCCTCATCCTCACCTTCGTCCTGCTCTCTCTCCGGGAAAGCAAACGCTGGTCCTCGACTGTCCCGACGGCGCTGACCCTCGGCGCGGCGACCTGCATTCTCCCCGAGGCCGTGGACAACTACCTCGCCAACTGCTACTGGGCCCAGTCCCACGACCCGTCGCAGCTCATGTTCACCTTCCTAGGGCGCGAGTTTGACGTCTACGTCGGCATCATATGGTGGTCCTTTGGTGCGGTCTTGGGGTGCACCATCTTCGGCGCTCTGATGCGCGGGGTGACCACCAAGACCCTCTGGGTCCTCTTGGGCCTCGCGGCCCTGTTCGACCTCGTCCTGGAAGAGTGTCTGCTCAACTACGGCGGGCTTTACCTCTACTACGGCCACCAGCCGCTGGTGCTGGTCTCCAAGTTCCCGTGGTGGTGGGGTTTCTGCAACGTGTCGGCCATCTTCCTGGGCATCGCCTCGACGTACCGGTACCGGGAGTGGTTCAACGGGTGGCGGAGCATCTTCGTCCTGCCGATACTGCCGTTTTGCTACATCGCAGGATGGTCCCTTGCCGCGATTCCCACCGTGTATGCCGTCCACGCGGACTACTCTCCTTTCATCACGCAGCTGTGTGGTCTTCTGACGTGTTGTTTGGCCCTGGTTCAGACCGGGGTCATGATGGATGTCCTTCTTGAGCGCGACCCGCTCAAGTTTGATCAGTCGGGCCGATCGCCGAGGCTGGAAAGGGAAACATCATCGTCAACTAGGTCCACAAGTAAGACAAAATCCTTGGGACGAATCTGGGAGGGAATATAAAGCTCGTGGGCTGGTAGGGCGTCTTCACGCTCCCGGTGTAAATCGATGATCCTAGGCCGCAGATTTATAAACCTTTCATGTACTATTATCACACGCCAGAATTCTTTGCACTTCTGGTAGCAGGTGGACGATTTGTTGATTCTAGCCAAGAGCCTGTATGTTCGTGTATGGGCAAGCAATCCAACGGGCTTTTTACGATTGCCCTAGTCAATTAGTAGCTTACCAAAATAGAATGGCTCGGATAGATCAACTACGACGAGTTTAGTCTGTTACGCTGTGAGAATTCTGTGAGCGAAACGAGCTCAAAGTCCGTCTAGACGGGCACCCGAACTGTTCATCTTGCGAGATGATGTTCCGTTACATTGTTTGCCTTGCTAAGGAGAGATGGGCCGGCCATGTCAGAATGATCAAGTACAACGGAGACAAAACAACAAAGCAACGCTTCCAGGGGCAATTTTTTAGGAGTAGATAGGTCTTTAATCTATGTTCTAGCCGGGCTTTTTCATGACCAGGCGGAAAAACCACAGCTCTGACAGCTGCCGATCGACGTTCTACCTGTGATAGAAGCAAGCGCAAGCTCCAGACGTCTTCCGGCAAGGTGAGACAGCAGGCTATCCCACTGCCTCTGATGTCTGACGTTCGGAAGGACAAAGGATAGACAGGCATTCGGCCGTGGGATGCCTTTATGAACGGGATAGCAGCATTCGGGTCGTGCCGCTGGACTGGCCGTTCCGGCAGGAATCCTGTTCAAGAGGATGTCGCCGGTCCTACATACGCCCCTCTACCGAGCAGTTAGAGCTGCTCCAGCCTGTGGCAGCCGTGCGGGCAGTTGGTCCATTCCACACTCTTCAACCCACTTGGCAAGTATTTACTTGTAATCTTCGGCTGTAAACCGGATTTTCCGACGAATGCTTCTAGTCTTTTCTTCCGCTGACGACAGCGGTGTTGTGGGATCGATGATCAACGGCTACGCGATGGACGGCCACATCAGTATTGGCGGCCCCAATACTTGGGAGTACAGGATGCCTGCCGCAGCGTGACTGTCGTCATGTCGGTAGCGACCTTGGTGTGCTCGGCGGCTTCATCTTGGCGCTAGATGGCTTTCTATTCCTGTGTTACTCTTCATGCCCGTGGCGGTGGTAAGTAACAAGTGATGGATCTATAGGCCAATAACAGGCGACAAGAGGCAGAGGGCGTGTGATGCATGGAAGTGAAAAGCAGACACAGAACAACAAACTCGACCCCTCCACACTGCGATTCGCTGTGGTGATGTGGGCTATAACAGGATAGTATAGATTGCGCCTATCGTGCTTGACACGAGCCGGTCGTTTGCCTCTCCACCATGGATTTGAGAGACCGCATCATAGAGAGGAAACCCCTGTCTCTAATCCGTCGCAGCACCGAAGCTCCCGTCGGAACCCTGAGCAGTCCGGGACCGTGACATATATACCGGAGCACACGATGATTAAACATCTAAATCCAGCAGGTGGTGGATTCGCCCCGAGTCAAGGACGTTGGTAATTCGCCGGCTGTGTTTGGCGAGACTGGCGGCGGCTCACTCAATTTGAGTTGGCGTAATCTCCAGAATACGGGGTGTCCTATCCACCCACATCGCCCATTCCGTCGACAGCCGTGTAGCCTATCGTCGGGGAGCCCGGGATCCGGGGGACTTGGCCGGCGTTTCTTCCTCGAAATGGAAATGGCTACCTGGTCCGCATCGGACAGTCCGCCGATCAGGGAAAAGCATATCTAGATCTGAGTGTCCCGGTGGACAGTTGTGTTGTTGTGTTGCAGATCCTCCGGAACTAGTTCGCTCGCTCTCCTGTGTCCAAACTGCTCCAAGCTGCCAGTCAACCGTTGCCTCCCATTCGTTTTGTTTCGTTCACGATGCGCCTCACTGTATTGGCTCTCGCCGTCCTTGCTGCTCCGGCGCTCGCCCAGGATGCTCAACACGTGTGGCAGGCTCCCGGAAGCAATGATCGTGAGTTGCTCTCTCGCTCGCAGACAAGAGGTAGAACGGTTCCCCCCTTTGGTACTAACACACCGCCCCAGGTCGATCTCCGTGCCCCCTCTTGAACAGTCTTGCCAACCACGGCTACCTCCCACGAAACGGCCAAAACATCTCCGTCGACGCCCTGATCGACGGCATGCACGCCGGCCTCAACCTGCGCGAAGACGCCAAGCTCTTCTTCCGCCTGCAGGGCAACAAGGCCGTCGGGGCCTCGTCGACGGGGGACAAGACGACATTCCACCTCAACGACCTCAACACGCACGACCTCATCGAGCACGACGCCTCCCTCAGCCGTGCGGACATCTACTTTGGCGACAACTGGTCCTTCAACCAGACCATCTTTGACGAGACGAAGTCGTACTGGCCCTCGGCCACCATCTCCATCAGCGACGCCGCCAAGGCGCTCGCCGCGCGGCAGAAGAGCGCCGAGGCGGTCAACCCGGAGTTCAACCTGCCTCTCGACGGGCACACCAACTCGCTGGGACAGACGGCCATGTACCTCGGCCTGTTTGGGGACTACGACGACGGCAACGCGAACCGGGCCTGGGTCGAGTACTTCTTTGGTGAGTCTTCACGTGTCGCATGACGCTGCGGGAACTCGACTGATTTTCGTCGCTTCGCTTCTAGAGAACGAACGACTGCCGTTTGAGCTCGGCTGGCAGAGGCGGTCGGACAATGACAAGATCCCGGCCACGGGGATCCTGGCCTTGACGACCAAGGTGGCCGTTCACTACCTCGCTGTCAAGATTGGACTCTGAGCAGGAGACGTTAATGGAAGATTTGTCTTCCGCTCTCGTCTGGTTACCAGGAAGCTGTGTATGCCCAGAGTCGAAGTGACGGAGACGGCACGCAATACAGATACAACCTAGGCACCAGGACGAGCAACGCAGGGGGCTTGGGACGAAAAACGACTGTTGGTCCAACCCGCATGAACCAAAGTCCCCCCCCAAAATGGACCGCTATTCCCGACGAAGCTAGATCTCGCCGTTGCAGGTGGAGAATGGTGTGTTGCAATGGCTCGGATGATTGATCAATGCCCAACCGGTAGCATGGGTCAAGAAGCTCTCCAGGGGGGGCCAAGCCCAGGGGTGGACTCTGTTGGTTGGCACCAGGTATGATACCAACGAGAGTTTACAGAGGCAGTCTTGACGGGGGAGGGGGGTCTGGCGGTCTGGGAAGAGGGGAAGATAAAGCTGGTATTACAGTTTTACAGATCCCTTCCGAACGGTTGGTCGTTGTTCTGGCAAGTTTTCAAACATGTTGTCGCACATAGGGGTCAGGTATACGCGGTCAAAACGGTCCATCTATAGCAAAAGGGGATAGGGCAACTGACGGGCCTATATATACCCGTCTGGAGCACTCAGTCCCACACGTACATACGTACAGGGATACCCTGTACGACACATGTGTTGGCGTTCTGGTGAGAGGTGTATATATATATATCCACGATAACGTTGAAAAGTGAAGAGACAGACTTCTTGAACCACAAACTACAAATTTGTCCATTCACTCACAATGACATCCTCGTCCCTACCGCCCAGAATCCTTTTGACCGGGGCAACCGGCTACGTCGGCGGTTCCGTCCTCCATCACCTCCTCGACTGCGCCTCCCTGTCGTCCACCTTCTCCTCCTCTCCCATAACCGTCCTCATCCGCGGCGGCCCGGATCGGGCCGCGAGGCTTACCGATGCATACGGCTCCCGCGTGAGGCCCGTCACCATCGCCTCGTTCGACGACGTGGTGACGCTCACAGCTCTCGCGTCCCAGCACGACATCGTCGTCAACGCCGGCTCCGGGTTCCACCCGCCGTCGGCGGAGGCGCTCGTCCGCGGTCTTGCCCGGCGCAAGGCGCTCACGGGGGGCCAGCCGGTGTGGATGATTCACACGTCGGGATGCTCGAACCTCGCCGACAAGCCCTTGACCGGCGTCAGCCGACCCGACAAGGAATGGGAAGACGCCCGTGCCGAGGAGGCCTTTGAGTTCGAGGAGGCCGAGGATGCCCGGGACCCGTACCCCCAACGCACGGCGGAGCTGGCGGTGCTCCGGACCGGCGAGGAGCTGGGCGTGAACGCCGTCAGCATCCAGTCGCCGTGCATCTTCGGCACCGGGTCCGGGCTCTTCAACAGGGCGGGCCTGATGATCCCCATCATGATGGGCTACGTGCTGCGGAACGGATACGGCCTGACGGTGGGCGACGGGACGGGGTGCATCGACTACGTCCACGTGGCGGACCTCGCCGACCTCTACGTGCTGTGCGTGCTGGACGTGCTCGAGCGCGGCGGCGCCAACCTCCCCACGGGCAGGAGGGGCATCCTCTTCCCGACGGTGGGGAGGACGCTGACGATCGAGATCCCGCGCAAGTGTCTCGACATCGCGTTCGCGACGGGCAACCTGCCCAAGGAGGGCGGGCCGCGGCAGAAGGAGGTGCGGAAAGTGAGCCTTGAGGAGGCGGCCGAGACGTGCGCGGGGAACCTGGACGTCACGGAGACGGGGTACGCCGGACATCGGAAGACGAGGGGCACTGTTGCGAGGGAGAGGCTTGGGTGGTCGCCGGCCCGGCTGGAGGAGGCCTGGAACGGCGACTTTGAGACGGAGTTAAGGGCCGCGCTGAGTGGGCAGAGGGGGTTAACGATGGCTACTTGTATTGCTGGTACGAAGTGAGACTTGTGAGTCCCAAGGCCCGAGGAATTGGATGCCTGCCACTCTGAAGATCCATCATGATTAGCATGGGCAGTGTGGGCAGTTTCTTGTGAGACTCGTGAGTCATAACCGTGATATTGGAATGTATCCGGATACTCAGATGCCACCAAGGACTGAGACGACTGCTACACAACAGTATGCAAAACTCGCCTCACTAGGGTCTAGAGGGCTCTGGCACTACCAACTTATTTTTATATGTACGGTGTTTTTTATATATAACGCTCAATATGCACACTCGAAAACAACATTTAACACTACGGTGTCCGGCCTCTAGCCTTCATGAGTGGGACATGTATCGCATGCGGGGGGAGGATGAGCCCTCCAGCAGATCCCAGAAACAAAGAAACGTCGGCTTTCGGCCCCTTTTCCTTGATTTTGTTGATGCGCAAAGCCCAGGGACGGAACATCATGCTCATTTCAGGCCGCCAAACTTGATACACTTCTCGATCCAACCCCTCCGGGGCGTGCCCGGCGGCGACTGCTGGTGGTGGTGGTGGTGCTGGGGCTGCGTGACGCCGCCGCCCCAGCTGCGCCAGGTGCTCTCGGTCCGCGCCGTGGCCTCGGTGGGCGCCATGGAGACGCCGCGCTCGCCGAAGACGACGGGCGGCGGGTCCATCAGCCAGGGCGGCTGGCCGGGCTGCTGCTGGTGCGGGTGCTGGGGCTGAGTGTGATACAGCGACAGGAGGGAGCTTGTGTCGTAGCCGGTCGACGGGCTTTCGTCCGTGTCGTCGTATCTGCTGGAGGAGGTGGTGTACCGAAGGTTGCTTCTGCTGTTGTTGTTGTTGTTGTTGTTTTGGTGGTGGTGTTGATGCTGGATGCCGAGCCCGGGGGGGGCCTCGAGGCGGTCGGAGCTCCGGTAGACGTCCGGTACGGCGGGGACCGGCGGTAGCGGGGCGTTGTTGACGGAGCGGTTGCTCGCGGCGAGGGTGCGGGTGGAGTAGACGCTGTTCCGGCCGGACATGGGGTTCAGCTTGAGCGGGTGGTGGCGGCGGATCCAGCTGGCGAAGGAGTTGCGGACGTTGGGCTGGGCGACGGGCGCGGGCTCGAGGATCGGGAGTTGGCGGGCCGGGTCGTGGCGCTTCTCGTCGAGGTAGCCCTGGGGCGTGAGGGAGTTGCGGTCGGCGTTGTCGCCGGCGTAGGCTCCGGGGTAGGCTCCGGCGGCGCCGTGGCCGTTCTCGGCGGCGTAGGCGTGGCCCATGAGCTCGGCCATGACGGAGGACGGGGACCGCCGGACCGGGGCGGCGGAGGGCGGCGAGAAGGTGGCCGAGGGGTCCCAGAAGCTGCCGTCGGGGGAGATGTTGCGGTCGTACATCTTGCGGGCCTTGCGGCGTTTCTGGTAGCGGACGCACCACCAGATGCCGACGCCGAGGACGAGGAAGAGCGCCGCGATGGCTGGGGGGAGGGTCATGGTCAGTGGATGATGCCCGAGGCACGAACGGAGAAGACGGGCTTCAAGACACACAAATGGTCCCGAACGCGATGGCAGTGGGCGTCCATCCCATCTCGATCGACCTGTCGTTGCCGAGTCCCTCCTCGTTTCCGCCTCTGATCGCGCCTCCCGTCGGTTGCGAGTCGGAGCGGGTCGTGCTCTGGGGGAATGCGGTGGGAAAGGAGCTGGTCGAGGAGCTGGACGATTCCGAAGTGACGGAGGTGTCAAAGCCGGGAGGCTGGCCGCGTTGAGGTCCGTTTGGGGGCGCCGTGGGCCTCGGGAAGTCAGTTGACGTGGACGATGATGACGACGACGACGAGATGCTCTCGGTGGGATCGGCCGGGTTGAGGACGACGGGCGGCGCCGGTGGTGGTGATGGCGGCTTGGTCGGCCGCGCACCGGGCGGGAACGTCGAGCCGGAGGGCGAAGGGGAGTCGTCGTCGTCGGACGAGATCTCGCCGGGGTCGTCGCGGATCTCGATCTTCAAATCTTCCCTCGGGAAGTGTGGGCGGCGGATGGCACGCCTACGCCTTTGTTTAGTCTCGCGATGTGATTTTGTTTTTTACATATAGTACATAAGATGCTTATGAGGCTGTTGCCCTTACCTCCTTAGCGAGTTCATGGGAGAAACCATTGTGTTGTTTTTCTTTTGTGTTGTTTTTTTATAACAGGCTAATGGTTTGGTAAACCAAACTGAAGACCGGGTCTACGGTCGAGTAGAAGAAGAAGAAGAAGGTTGACAAAAGGTGTAAATCTCAGGTCATCGAGACACATGAGTTTGTTGAAGCAGCTCAGCTGTGCGGGGGAAGTCGAACGGGAAAAGAAGAGGGCGCTGCCCGGGCGAAGAGAAAGGGGGGGAGGAGGAAGAGACAACGAAGGAAACTTGCAGTATCGAGAATGAAGCTTCTTCAAGTCATCTTGGCCCTTGTGTCAAAAAAAAAGGAAAAAGGAAAAGAAGAGGGTGTCGTTTTCCAGATGTTGGATGGCAACGAACGTGGACAACAGGTTCGATATGGGGGAGTGGTGACGGAGGTGGGGGCTGAGGAGGAGGGCTCAGGAAGAGGAGGACATAAACAGGGCCGTCTTTACTTTTTTTACTTTTTGGACCCAAAAAGCAGCCCGTTCGGCTTGGTCTGATGTCGTTCCGGCTTCGAATCCATCCCTCGATATCCTTGTCCGGCCCTCCTTCTCCCTCGCCTTCTGGGCCTGTCTGCAGACCGTGCAGCCGCTGTCTTGTCCGTGTCATTGCGTCAGGAAGCGCTGTAGCGAACCGAACCCACTACCCCATTGTTTGTATTAACTTTTTGCCCTTGCGGCTTCTCACACCATCAGCAAGGGTGGAGGGGTTGAAAGAGAGTAAGAGAGAGAGAGAGAGACAGAGAGAGTGATGGAGTGATGGAGAGAGTAGAGTTTGGTGTGGGTGGTGGAGTTGAACCCGCAACCCAACCCAATCTCACGTTGCCAAGAGACGAACAATGCGAAGCCTCACGCAACTCGGGGATGTGAACCTCCCATCTCAGAACACAGAGAGAGACTGAGAGGCTGGTTGTTTCTCGGTTTCAGAATCTCTGCCAAGAGAGCCGAAAACGAGCTGGTGCGACACCATCCGTCCCCCCCTGGGCTGGGGTACACGTCCACCAGCCATACATTGTACGCACACAATTCCTACGCTGCTCTTCCATTGGGGGGGAGGGGGAGGACCCTCCTGGCTGAGACTGTCAATCACTTGCCAGAGCCGAACGGCCTCTCTGACCCCCGATTCGCCAGCCCCGATTTTGACTTGGAGGCGTCGAAGCCGATGTGGGCGGCCCGGCCGGAACATGCACCCTTCGGAAGCTAGTTAGTTATGGGTGCGTACTAAATCATATAAATTCAGAGTACAGGTACAGTCGGACCAACGTTTTCTTCCATATTTTGTCCGTGTCCCTGTGCGATCTCGAGAGGAACCGACCGGCTTGGCTCCGTATGTAGCTTAGAAGATGGTTGGAGTAACACACCAAGTGGGAAGAAGAGAAGATGACCAGGGTCTTCGCAGCTACTCAGCCCTGACTTGAGAGGCGCACCGTTTCAGAATGTCGTCTCCCCCGCCGCCATCGCCTGAAAGATCAGATCGGCCGTCCCGGATTGATCTTTTCTTGGTGACGGGGGAGCTGGTTCAAACGGGCCTCGATCCCTCTCTTTCTCTCCATCTCCCTCTCTCTCTCTCTCTCTCTCTCTCGCCCCCCTCTGACCCGGCCAATCAATCATGAGATGGAACCCTTCAGGAGCGTCCTCGTTGGTTCCCGAGACGAACGAGTCAAGCTCTGGTATCTGCATTGGCAAAGGACGCAGAGGCCAGATCGGGAACCTGACTTTCTTGGGGGAGGGGGGCAGTCGAACACCTACCCCCAGGCCAAGAGACTTGTCGTTTGCATCTCGA
This sequence comes from Colletotrichum lini, assembly GCA_034638275.1. Lineage (NCBI taxonomy): Eukaryota > Fungi > Ascomycota > Sordariomycetes > Glomerellales > Glomerellaceae > Colletotrichum > Colletotrichum lini. Next base: position 1,781,452 of record JAWQJV010000001.1, on the reverse strand, counting down.
CAACTCAACTGTAGACGAGAGACCTGAGCGCGGCGTCGTCCCTCCAGTCCTTCAGTCGAACGGGGGGGTTGGAGCAGAAGCTCAAACCAACCTTTGAGCAACACAGAAGAGAAGAGTCCACACCAAGACCCCCCCCCCCCCCCCCCGGCGCTCAATCAAAGTCGAACGAACCACCTCCCCTCCCTCCACCCTCGTTTGCATTCCACGTTCTCCAGATTTCCCATCTTTCTTTCTTTTTCCTTTTCCAATCTGCTTGGCCAGTTTCCATCGTCTGAAGGAACGGCATCCCTCCCGTCGCGGCCGCCGCCCTGGACACCTCCTCGGCGTCTCTCCCAAACAGACGCTGGCGATGCTCGCCATTTCGCTTGCGTGACAGAGATGCATCAAATCAGCAGGCTGCAGCTCTAGCGTCGGCCGATTCTCCCCATGCTGTTGGCCCCTCCCTGTCGCATCACTGCTGATTTGGAGAGGGACCACAGAATACTCAGTACAGAGAGCAAGGGGGACAATAACCGTAAGGCTCTCAAGTCCCTTCCCCCCCCCCCCCCTGAACCCGAAGAGGCTCTTTTTCTTGTCACTCTACGCAAATCACTCGGCCAATATACCTGAGCCAAACGCTCAAAACCGCCGAGACCTCTCTTCGTGGGAAAGTCGAGATGTTGGTCATGTACGTAAAACGCGCGTGGGCGCGAGTGCCCATCGACTGCGAACGCTTGGCCCGGCGGGACTTCATAAAAGGGACAATGCAACAGAGGCGCGAGGGTGGACACCGTTTAATCTAAAGTAGTGTGTGTGCAAGGCGAGGGAACCTTAAAAGATGCCTTGTGCGAGTCAAACCCAGTTCACCTCTCTCGCTCGACCTGCCTGGCATGTTTGTCTCCCCCCTCGCGCACTAAGATTTTTTCTCCGCGATGGACATTGCGCCAAAGTAATTCAAATCTCCAGCCAACATTGCTGCCAACTCATTTCGATATCTATTAAGCTTAAAAACGTTGGTAATATTGCCCGATTCCGCCCCCTACGGATTAAGAGCCCCCTCCCCCGCCCCCATGCCGGTTGTCCGTGAAGCCGGTGTCTGCTAAATGGCACTTTTTTCTTTTGGGTGAAGGTTCTCTGTCTGCATCGTCCGAGTTGCGGAGGCTCGGCGGAGTTTAAAATCCTGTGACGGGCGCGACTCTAAGTCAACCGTAGACGGCCCTTGCTATATACCAGATTCCTACCACATCCAGCAGCCGACCGTCCGAAATGGAGTCTACCAAAGCCATAAGAAAGGAAGGAAAGGTCTACAGATAGTTCGCTGCTCTGCTCCAGCGCTGGGACGGCTTGGGACGAAGGCAAAAGTGCCATGCATGCCATCAGATTGTCTGAACGACAGGGCCCGAAGACGCGATGGAGGCCTGGGTTTCAGACGATTGCACCCGCGTCGAAAGGAGGGGGCCAGATAGATAGATGTTTTGGACCTTGAGGCAGCAGCACCGTCAACATGCTGGAGCTCCATATCGCTACTAGACACGTAAGACTTGGACGGGACGTGATATTCGATGAGTAGCCTTGCGAAAACCGGATCGGCTGTTTCGATGCTGCAGTCAGTCATCTATCTGGCTATATCTGAGTATTTTCTTTTTCTCGTCGTGCTTCTGCCAGTTGAATTCGACCTGTAAGCCGACCTGTCCAGGAGTATCATCTAAAGTCATCAGTTCCTCGATAGCCAACGTCTTCTCCTACATCCCCTTGACCTTCCTCTTTGACCATTGATCCTGGCGCCTTTCACCGGACCCATCCTCAGATCAACTTTCCAACACACTCATTTCAGTGGCTGACTGATGCTGACAGACAATACTTCCCACTCTATCTGAACGCTGAATAGGAAGAAGCGGGGACGTTCATGCATAGCCACTACTCCTATAGTACGGATACAGGGTTGAGATTCGCCAGAAGCACGTCAGCAGCGCCTTGTCTGGTCCACGGCATCGTCGGTTCCCCTGAATCACCTTATTTTATTATCATTATTTTTTCTTCCTCTTCGTTCTTCTTCGGAGTGCGCACTGAACAGCTTCCTATCTCGTACCTCGTACGGGCCGTACCCGTCCGCCATCTCCATCTCCCCCAGGATCTGCTATGGGGCGCGTGGTGGGGAGGGTTTGCAAAAGTTCCTTGACGGCGTTGCGGTGATACCATCTGCCTGCCCGAGAGAAAAGATCGATTCGACTCGTCGACCATGTCGTTAAGCCGCAACTGCGGCCACAGCAGCAGACGGGATGCGCCTTTGCACCTTTTCCGTGACTAAGCTCGGATCCAATTTGCTTCATCCTCCGAATGGTAACCCGCGTTAAATCCGAGTGAGAGGGTACACGACTCTTGTTTTTGACGACTTGGCAACTTACTTAAAGTAGAAGACTCGGCGCTTCTCCACAGCACCCTCGCCCACCGGTACCGGTGATTAGATTCCCAAGCCAGAAGGTCAATCTAGCATTGGGATATGCAGCAAGGTATCGTGTCATGGCAGGTGGATTAGAAGAACGGTCAAGACGGTATCGATGCCGGGGTCAACGCCAAGTACGGATTGTGATCTGCACTTGACAGAAAACCTTAAGACGCCCATTGTACAAGTATGGCTGTCGTGTGTCCGTCCGAGGCTTCATCATTCTAAGCCCTCTCAAGGCGGCTACGGGCAACTGATTTACTGTTTCCACTCATTTTTTTCGCTCTTTTTGCGTAACACCGATCATTAATTCGCCATGCCGTTCTTTCGCCAGTCCAAGTCCCAGCCTCGGTGGCCTGGGGTCGCGGTGGCAGCCCTCCTCACGACGAGCTCCTTCGCCGACGCCTACGTCCTCCCGCGCTACATCAAGCCATCTCAGTTGCTGGATAGCTACGACTATGTCATCGTGGGAGGTGGAACGGCGGGCCTGACGGTGGCGGACCGCCTGACCGAGGACCCGAAGACCAACGTCTTGGTCCTCGAAGCCGGTAACTGGGGCAACATGTCCGACAACCTCATGGTCTACGTTGCTGGCAGATCCGGAGGCTTCACCGACCCCATGTGGCCCGGCCTCCAGTCTGTGCCGCAGCCCAACTTGAACGGAAGGCCCGGCAACGTCCTCGTTGCCAAGCAGGTCGGAGGCGGCTCTTCCGTGAACGCCATGATGAACATGCGTGGCTCTGTCGAGGACTACGACCGCTGGGCTGCCCTGTTCGGATCCGAGGCTCAGAAGGGCACTGCTGACTGGAGCTGGGATGGCATCTTGCCGTTCTTCAAGAAGGTGAGAGAAGAGAGGGCGGTGGTCCCTAAATTGGGTTGCCATGGCACATTCAGCTGACTCGTTATATTAACAACAAAAAAAGGGCCTCCACTTCACTGAGCCCCCTCCCGAGCTCACCGACAACTTCGACAGCATCAAGTACGACCCTTCCTACTGGGGCGACTCCTCGGAGATCTATGCCGGTTGGCCCCGGTTCTACTACCCCGGCGTGACCCCGCTGGTGGAGGCCTTCAAGGAGATCGAGGGCGTCGAGTTCCCACCCGACAGCGGTGCCGGACAGCCGGGCGTCTTCTGGTTCCCCACGCTCATGGATCCCCGTTCCGTCACGCGCTCCTACGCCGGCAGCGGTCACTACCTCAACGTCAACGCGACCCGCCCCAACTACCACCTCTTGGTCGACACCCAGGTCCGCAGACTGGTGGTGGACGACAAGCTCTCCGCCAAGGGAGTCGAGGTCCCCGTGGGCAACAGCACCCTGGTCACCGTCAAGGCCAAGAAGGAGGTCCTCCTCGCCGCCGGCGCCGTCCACACCCCCCACCTCTTGCAGCTGAGCGGCATCGGCCCCAAGAAGCTCCTCGAGGCCGGAGGCATCGACGTGCGTGTCGACCTGCCCGGCGTTGGCCAGAACTTCCAGGACCACAGCAACCTTTCCGGGGTGAACATTACACGTGAGTGACTGACAGCAGCTTTGGGTGAACTTGAGATGACTGACCCTCTTGTCTTTACTTAGTCACTAAGCTCGCATCGATTCACCCGAACCCGCGGGATCTGGTTGAAGGAAGCGAATTCAAGGCCTGGGCCGAAGAAGTGTGGCAGGCTAACAAGACTGGTGAGCATTAACCACACTTGTCTCCTCCCCTCCCCCCCCTCCTCTTACGAGTGTTTTCTACTAGAGAGCCGGGTTGACAACTAACTGGATGACTCGCAAAACAGGCCCGTACTCTCTCGCGTTCACCAACCTGGCCGGCTGGCTCCCCTTCACCGCCATCACGGACAAAGCCGACGAGATCGCCACGAAGCTGGAGCAGCAAGACTTCGCCAGCCTGCTGCCGGCCGACACGGACGCCACCGTGCTCGCCGGCTTCGAGGCGCAGATGAAGATCCTGGCCGCCCAGCTGCGCTCCAAGAACTCGGCCTTCACGCGCTTCCAGCTGGTCCCGGACCACGGCTCCCAGGGCCCCGTGGCGATGCAGTCCTTCAGCCGCGGCACCATCAACATCAACACGGCCGACCCCTGGAACACGGAGCCCATCATCGACTACCGCGCCCTGACCAACCCCATCGAGGCCGACTTCTACGTCGAGTCCATCCGCTTCCTCCGCCGCTACAACTTCGAGACCTCCCTGGCCGCCGAGTTCGACCCGGTCGAGTACGTCCCCGGCCCCAACATCACCTCGGACGCCGACCTCAAGGCCTACATCGCCGGCGCCCTGTCGCCCTCCGACTACCACCCCGTCGGCACCGCCTCCATGCTGCCGCTGGAGCTGGGCGGCGTCGTCGACCAGACCCTGCGCGTCTACGGCGTCAAGAACCTGAGAGTCGTCGACGCCAGCGTCATGCCCATGGTTCCCGGCGCCAACACGTGCCAGCCTACTTACGCCCTGGCCGAGAAGGTGAGTCGATTGTTTTGAAAATTATTTCCATCCCGTCATGCGCCTCTCCCCTGGGGTCATTGGGTTTTCCCAGGCGACTCTCTCCCTACGGCTTCGTGCTAACAAGATCTTGCGAATTCTAGGCCGCGGAGATCATCAAGCAAGGCATCTAACCCAGTTCAAACGACAAAGGCCTTGGCCAGAGCTGACGATATTTGTCGTCACTTGTTTGTTTTCCGTACGGATGTGAGTATGACACGCCTGTTGTTGTTGTTGTTGTTGTTGTTGTTGTTGTATTTAACGCCATAGGGGCAGGGGCACGGAACCTCTGCCACGACCTCCCGAAGGGTATGAGGCGTGGAGAGCCGTAGCTCAAGCTATATACCATACAGTACATGAACCCATGCTAACGTCCTCCAAGTCATGCCTTAATGGCTATTTAACTGTCCTGCTATGTCGCTAGGCCCCGCTGGGTCACCCGGCTCAAGCTTGAATCGAAATGGCAACGAGCAGAGCTCGCTAAACTGTCTGTTGGACCCGTCCGTCACAGGTCCGTCGAATTGTAGATAGGGTCAAAGCCCTTGATTGTTTTGTGGGGGTAGGAGGGTCCTTCATGGACACCTTGTTCCCGCTTGTCGGGCGGATGTTAATCATCCTATCGGGCCCTTGATGGGCACCGTCTCTTCGTGCTGGTGGTTGGTGGCCCCGGGCCACCGATTGGTCTGGTTGGTCTCGTTGACGACGTACCTGGCCGCCGGTCCCGCATTGTTCTGGCTGGGGGAGACCGGAAGGCCCGCATATAGCGGGCCCAACCATTGCCTTGGCGAAGCGCGACCCAAACGCTTGTGCCCGCAGCTGGAATCGAACCAGCCCCCTTGAAAAAGGGGTTGCCAGACGCACGCCACTGCGCCATGCGGGCAAAACGAAGATATGACACGCCTGATGCAGATGAAGGAATGTTTGTAGATTCAGGGTAAACCTATACACTACAATATAATTTTTTTGAGGCTTGTAGTATGATTTCCACGAGTCCCTATATGGTGCTATGTTGACCTCCCATTACTGGAGGCTTGCTTTGTGTGACTGGTCGTTTCTTGGCAAACATATTGGTAGCAGTCGTAATCAATGGTGCATTGTCCCGCTATGCTAAACCCAGACAAGGTCGAGCAAGAGACTCTGAAAACACAATTGCTGCATGTAGTGTTTCTAGTGTGTAGACCACAGCGGTCTACAGTAACAACAAAGTCGTTACGCTCCCATGAGAGTGGATGTTTGAGCTGTCTGACACCACATGGATGGCCTTCTCTCCTGTCAGACTAAGCAGGGCAGTAAAGAACTCCGGAACAGCATGAGACGGCAGCAGCTCTTCCTGAGTTGGGGGTACACTGTTGCAACTTGAGTCAGCATTCATGTGATGGAGGGTTGTCGGACAGTTGGGAATGCAACCTTTTCTTTGCAAATTGCCCAAGGGTCTGCATAGTTTGTTCTACACTGCGGATTGTTTAGTTATCGAGACTTCACTCAACACTATCGCACGCTCAGCTTACGTCCTCAAAGTTGCAGTCCGGGGGAGGCCCGGTACAGAACTGAGCAGAAACGCCCTGAAAGACGACGGCGGCGCTGAGGAGAAGGGCTGTGGTTCGGAGATACATGGTGGAAGAGACGGATGGAGCGTGGGCCGTTGTGATGACTGTGTGACCGGTGTGATTGATCAAACGATTGCTCTGCATCAGTCAGGTAATCCAATCTTTATACTTACTCAGAACATTCTACCGCAGCCCTCGGAGGCCGAGACGACAGAATTGAGTTTGAGAATGTTGGACTTAGATGACCGCTCCACTCCCGTTGTAGCAGATGCTTGCAGATCAACGAAGGCGGATTGAGTAAGTCAGCATACCCACTTCCTGGCACCCCCCACTTCCTGGCACCCTAAAAATGCCTCAACACCATGACCAGCCTCCTTTTTTCTCCTCCTTTAAACTACTACAACAATTACAATACTTATCTAAACAGCCTTATTTTTTGCATACACCTTCTTCTTTACCTTATAGTTTAATATACTAAAGATAACATCTATTAAGCAATTAAAGCTATTAGTAATAGTAAGTCTATAAAGAGGGTTGTTACGACCCGTCAAACATAACAGGACCAGGGGACGCCCCCACAGGGCACCTGGCTGTTACGAACAAGTTATACACCGCAGACACGGGATTGGTTGGTTGGTTGGTAAATTTAACGTCTCGAGCGACAAGAGACGTGCCGGGCGCAATGCCGACATGGTCTATGCTAATCTAAACTATGTTACAGGGCTACGTCTTCACCTAACGCTCCTGTTCAAACCGCTCCAAGTTGAAGCGGATCTTCTCACCTGACCAGAATTCTCTTATCCGTCATCCTTTTCCCGGGTCGCTTCATCCACAAGGAAAGTAGTTCGGATAGTGCTAGGAAAAACCACAAGGGGGAAAAACCTAGCACGGCCGGTCGTAATGTGGTTCCACGCCTTTCTCCTCTCCACTTTGATTGGAGCGAAGCAAAGAAGGCATACAGCAAGTCGGCTCCCAGCCGATGGCGATACAGGAGCCCGCAACAATCGCTCTCCGTTACTGCCTGAACTAGTCAGGCTCTGGCAGGAGCGAAAGTGTTCAAGACCTTCCAGACAGAAGGTCTGGCACGGAGACAGAAAATGTCCTGACTTTTGTGCCGGGGCTTTGGTGTGTGGACAAGGGCAATTCGAGCCCTTGTTGGAGTGGTGGCCCGCACGCGGCGGGCACAGCGCGCCGCAGGCTAGCGGACGCGCGGATCGGCGAGGGCGAGAGTGACCTTCAAAGCTTCTGAACTCTCGCCCTACTTCACTTTCGGGGGAGGTCTCGTCGTGTTTGGTGTTGTGAGAGGATTGAAGGGGAGGGGTGCTGTGGTGGTGTTGAGAGACGAGTCCGAAAGTGAAGACGGGGATGATAAGACCCGTTAGGGGTACGGGCCGAAGCCCTGCAAAAACCTAAAAATTCTTAACACTGGGTGCCAAGAAAAAGTTTTTACAGGAGAAGGTCCCGCAGACACGGGAAACCAGGGTGCACTCCTCCAGCGCGGAAGAACTATGGTGCAAGGTCACGTGGTGATAAGGGAGTGAGCAACTGATTATGCGTGAGCACGATTGATCACGACGTGAGCGCTCACGCGCCCCACTTCGAGTGATCACTCCATACAACACCTGGATTACTGGTAATCAGGTGTAAGCCAGATCTCAGCAACAGACACACGGGACTTGTATATAGGATGGACTTGGACGAACTCAAGGACAGACTTCCATAGCTCTTCAGCAATCAACTTTGTGATTATCCCCTCGGATACTCTCGGCACCCTTCACTAGTGACCAACGTTACAACCCCTTGTTGAGTATACGACTGATCACCGTATCCTCTGAAGACCTGAACCTTTCAGCACGACTTACAGCACTGTTCTCCAGCTTCGTTGCCTCAGCTTCTGCTAATAGACACTACCACGGAAAGCCGACCGTAACAAGGGTAGCCTTAGAGTATAGCATTCTTAGGTTAACCCTTTAACTTTAACTTTAGGGCAGCTAGTTTAAAAGGATTACATTTTCTAACCTTTAGAGGCTTTCCCCTAACTAAGATGCTAAGTTAGCTAAATAGGTGTAAATCTAGTATACCCTTAGTATTACTCTAACTTATTAATAAGTAAGGGTGTTGGAATAACACAATCACATGATCGTACGACACCTACGACTCAGGGGAAGAGTGCACAGATCAGATAGCGCAGCATTCGCTCATGCGCAAGGGAACCACCTCTTGGCTCGGCCCGAATGACTCAGGCCCGGACGAGACAGTATATCTGTCTCGTACGACGCCCATCTTGTAGTTAGGAAGGACAGTCACAGATATCATTCTTTGGTTCACCCTACATTTGAGTACCTGCGTGCACGTACAAAGTCCATTCAACACTGATCAGTGATTGCTTGGGCAATCACATGGGATTGCTTCGTGCGATCACAGATTAGCAAGAGTGAAGAGACAAGAATTAACGTACTGGACGTCGTACGTTAATAAGTCTTAATCCTACCTACTGTCGCCTTCCAGCAAGAACCGGGTAGATAGGTGCAAGACATCTTGTGCTAATTCCTTATTCCTACCTACTGTCGCCTTCCAGTAAGAACCGGGTACTAGGAATAAGACGATTACTGCTACAGTATCGTACGAGAAGAATCTCTGTTGTCGCCTTCCAGTAAGAACCGGACAGAGACTCCTATCGTACAATATTTGAAGTACGTAGTGTGCGCCAAAGCACTAAACACAATAACAATAATCTGATACCGTACGATCCGACACGGTTACCACCATGGCTGCATTAGAAGAACCAGAGACCAGCCAACAAGGTCAAATCCAAGAAAAAGAACCTTACCAGCCTACGTACGAAGAGATGAGCGCCAAAAGCGAGATTCCACTTATTACGTGGAAGAAATCAACAAACCCAAGGTTCTGGGGAAATCAAGTCGACATCAATCAGGAACTAAATCAGGAAGAACTGACTACGTACGTCGGATACGTTATGATGGGAATCCTGCACACCAACATCGATCAAGATCTACTTAAAACCACCTTGTACGAAGAATTCAATCATTGGACCTCAACCCAATGGAATCATGTCAGCCGACCATACCGACTAGAGCTTGTACGAATCCTTAAAATAAGAGGACTTCGTATTAATGCTGTACGAAGTTTGACGCAGCAAATCACAGACTTGATCAAGACAATAACCCAGGAGTTTGATGCTCAGGATGAGCAACTTACTCCTCGTACGACATCGACTCCAGGACGAATCACTACAACTACAGACACACCTGTTCGAAACCCTGAACCAATCGTTCCACAGACTGCAGCTGAACCAGCAATAGACTCAATTGAACACTCGTACGACGTACAGACAAGTCAAGAGTCAGTCGTGCGAGACCACCAACCAGCTGTACGAAACATGCCACCAGGAACACGGTTCACCCAGGAGGTTGATAGTTTTCCGCAATTCCAAGGTCGTACGACACCTCTCTATCAAAGAGACAGTATCTATGACCTTCCACCAAAACGCATAGTCCAGAACGGACCATGTGAGCCAAGTACAGTATCCATCTTCCAGAAAGGATGGCGGAAAGACAGGAACTACACTGGCAAGCCGTACGACATCTTGTACGACAAAGCCAAAGTTTTCATCAGTTTCTGCCGACGACTCCGCATCACAGAAGACCAATACCATGCTGTATTTCCAGATATCCTTGAAGATCGTGCAGAAGAATTCTACCTGCATCATATTGGCCCAACCAGGAGGTGGGATGAGATGTACGACATGCTTGACAAGCATTTCAACACCAACATCAACCACAGCCTCTATTGGGCTGACTGGACTACAATGTCCTTCGCACGAGTCAGAAGGGAGAATCCTGACAAGACCCTTATGGAGGTGCTTGAAACTCTTCTTGACAAGATACCCCTCGTACAACGAGCCCTTGGATCAGGGTTCCAGGGCGAAGTTATGCTTCGTACGCAAGTTACACAGGCATGCCGAGGAGTGCCTGAACTGGAGACTGCTCTCAGCAACCTTAAGGCAGACCACACGTGCGAAGAATTCTTCTCCAACCTAAGGGCTTCCCTCCAGGTTGCACTAGACCGAAAGACGCCTTCGCACGACATCCATTTTGTGGATAGAAGGTACACATCCAACAACAAGGGACGTTTTAAACAGCCGTACGACAGAGGTCCTCCTAGACAACCGTTTGACAGAGGGAGGAACCAGCCTTTTAGAAGGCAAGGACCTGTTCGTACAGGCCACAAGAGATGTTTTGTCTGCAAGAAGGAAGGCTGTTGGTCAACAAATCACACAGATGATGAACGCAAGCGTGCAAAAGACCAATACCTACAAGCATGCACTATACTGCATCAGGAACCGTACAACGACTTTGCGTCATACCTACTAGATGTTGAAGGAGAGAACCCTGTTGAAGACTCGTACGATGAGGAACAAGACGCCAATTCAGGGGACGAGGAGGCATCTGCCTTCCTTATGTCATCAGCATTCTTTCATCGTACGACAGGTGAAGACATCTTCTCAGCTCCAAAGACGTTGGAAGCAAGCCAATTCCTATTGCACGACCCCTACAGTGCAGTATACCAAGGAGAACTATGGGATACAGGTGCAGCTAAGTTTTCAACTGTTGGGAAACCTCAAGTACTAGCGTACTTAAGGGAATACCCTCGTACGAAGATATCCTGGGTTCCAGGATCTGCTCACGTACGATTTGGTGCCAATACGTCGATTGCATCCATAGGGACCATGAACATGGAGAATCCCCTTGGGAGCGTGACGTACCACATCCTGGACGCACCTACACCTTTCCTATTTTCCTTGTACGACGCCGACAGACTTGGAGCGTACTTCAACAATGTAGACAACGTTATCGTACGAAAGAATGGACCACCTATTCCAGTTATACGGAAATGGGGCCACCCATTCTTCAACCTCAGTCGTACGGAGGCAAGTATGTTCTTTACTGAGGGACAACTTCGACGCCTCCACAGACGATTCGGACACCCTCGTACGGATCGCCTTCACCAACTGCTGAAGAATGCTGGACACAGTGATGTCAACTCTGCTATTTTAGAAAAGATCCAGAGGTTTTGCCATCATTGCCAGTCGCACGACCCAGCACCTAGACGATTCAAATTCTCCCTGAAAGACGAAAGCCACTTGAACTATGAGATAGTTGCGGACGTCGTACGACTAGGGGAGAAGAACGCCCTCCATGTCATTGACACAGAGACTGGATTCCAAGGGGCTACATTCCTGAAATCCTTGTCTGCACGAGACACCTGGAATGCCCTTTGCAAGTGTTGGATCAGTACGTACGTTGGTCCACCAGACCACATTGTACATGATCCAGGCACCAATTTTGCCTCTGCAGAATTCCGAAATCATGCGGAAATCATGGGGATTTCGTGCGACGAAATGCCAGTTGAAGCCCATTGGGCTGTTGGCAAGGTTGAGAGGGCACATGCACCTCTCAGGCGTACGTACGATATCCTGTACCATGAGATTGGACACAATACAGATGAGGAGACAATCCTTCAGATGGCTGTCAAGGCCCTGAACGACACTGCTGGTCCGCACGGCATTGTACCAACTCTCCTTGTCTTTGGCACATACCCAAGGATCAACAAGGACTCACCACCCTCACTAGACGTCGTACGAAGGGCAGGAGCCATCCAGAAAGCAATGAAGATGCTTCAAGGCATTCGAGCAGAGGTTGAGATCAATCGTGCGATCAATACCAGAAATGGTCCCAACATCCAGAAGGTCCTTTCACTCCCTATCCAGAGTGAAGTCCTGGTATGGAGAGAGAATAAGGGCTGGACTGGACCGTACGAGATCCAAGGCATAGACGGATACACAGTGACAGTCAAGATGGTCAATGGTCCTACCCAGTTTCGTGCGACGCACGTCAAGCCCTACTACCAAGAGGACACCTTACAGACAGAGGCTGACCCTGACGTCGTACGACCAACCCCTCAACAACAACCAAGGAAGAGGGGAAGACCAAAGAAAGGCCAGAGACCTGCTGTACGAAAGTCACCACGTGTACACATGGTGTATCTATCTCAGAAGGAGAAAGATCACTATAACCTTGCGGTCAAACTCCGACTTGACAACGTCATCACAGCTCCAGGAGCACCGTACGAAGAATCTGACGGGATTGAGATTGATTCCCTGATCAATCAGGGAGTGTTCATTTTCATCCTGTACGATCCAGACAAGCATGGCGACATCCGTATCTACAGCACACGTATGGTACGAGAGATAAAGAACATGTCTGCTAAGCCGTACGAGAAGTCAAGACTTGTGATCCAAGGCTATGGGGACTGGGAAAAGGAGGAACTCCTTACCCAAGCACCTACAATCCAGAGGATGAGCCAACGGCTACTCCTTGTCCTTGGACCAACCCTCGTACGAGACTTTGGGTGTCATGGAGAAATACGAGACATTACACAAGCCTACACTCAGGCGATCGACCAGTTGACTCGTACGATCATTGCAAGACTGCCAAAAGAACTTGAAGGCAGATATCCTAAGGGGACACTCCTACAGGTCATAAAGCCATTGTACGGACTTGCAGAGTCTGGGCTTTACTGGTATAAGACCTACTCAGAACATCACAAGGTGGATTTAGGCATGACGGAGTCTACGTACGACCCCTGCCTACTCTACACCACTGAGGGACCAGACACCTTTGGGATTACAGCAATGCAGACAGATGACACCTTAAGTTTTGCAACCCCTCAATTCTCCCAGAAAGAAGAGGAAGAGCTGTTGAAAAAGGGGCTTCGTGCGAAGCCAAAGACCATACTTCAACAAGACCAGGGAGTTGACTTTAATGGAGGACGAATTCGACTGTACGACAACTCTATCACCTTCACCCAGAAAGGGCAAGTCAACCAACTCCAGCTTGTAGACGCCAACGCGCACGACGCTCAACAGCAATACGTCTCGCAGAGAGCAAGAGGAGCATACCTTGCATCGATTTGCCAACCAGAAGCCTCGTACGATCTGTCAGTTGCTGCCCAGGTGAAACAACCTGAAGCAAAAGACATTGAAGCCTTAAACGTACGACTCAAGTGGCAAATCGACAACCCAGACCGAGGTCTCACATTCATACCACTAGATCTTTCACGTACGAAGATGTATATCTTCACTGATGGATCTTTCGCCAACAACTCCGACCTATCTTCACAACTTGGATTTGTGATTGTACTAGCAGAGGAGACTGCTCGTACAACCACCAACTTTGAGATCAAGGGAAACATCGTACACTGGAGCTCAACTAAGTGCAAAAGGGTCACCAGAAGCGTCCTTGCAAGTGAATTGTACGGGATGACCACAGGATTCGACAGTGGTATTTCCCTAAGCACGACGCTGAACCAGATCCTTCGTACGCTCCAGGCCCCAAGGATCCCAGTTGTAGTTTGTTCAGATTCACGATCTCTGTACGAGTGCCTCGTACGACTAGGCACCACAGACGAGAAGAGACTCATGATCGATATCATGAGCCTACGTGAGTCGTACGAAAAGAAAGAGATCTCAGAGGTGAGATGGATTGACGGCAAAGACAACCCTGCAGATGCCCTCACCAAGAAAACGCCAAATTCAGCACTGCAGCAGTTGGTCACAAGCAACACTCTGCAAATTCGGATTGAGGCGTATGTTGAAAGATTAGGAGAGAAGAGCAATTGACAATTACCACGGATCGTACGGTCAGGTCACAAAACAAAAAGTTGTGAGTGTTGGAATAACACAATCACATGATCGTACGACACCTACGACTCAGGGGAAGAGTGCACAGATCGGATAGCGCAGCATTCGCTCATGCGCAAGGGAACCACCTCTTGGCTCGGCCCGAATGACTCAGGCCCGGACGAGACAGTATATCTGTCTCGTACGACGCCCATCTTGTAGTTAGGAAGGACAGTCACAGATATCATTCTTTGTTTCACCCTACATTTGAGTACCTGCGTGCACGTACAAAGTCCATTCAACAATTAGTATATTATTCCTACCTTTTATTCCTAACCCTTAATTTAATCCTTAGCTAAGAGGTCTTATAGTATTAAAAAAAATAGTAGAAAATTTACTTTTTATTAATGCTTTCCCCTTTTTAGTAGCTTTCTATAATACTTTTAGAAAGATATAATGTATAACTTTAACTTTTAAGTTCCCTACGCTATATTAAGTAAGGTGCACCTAGATTTGTATATCTAAGAGTTATGCACGCCAGATTTCGCCTCTAGCCCTTAATTCGTATTGACCTGGCCCCTAACCGATCACGCCCTTATGGCATTGCAAAGTGGTGTAATCCAGTGCATTGTGGCCGCAGCTGGGTCCGTTCTCTCCCCTCGGGACCCGGCTGAGTGAGAGTGGCCGAGCTAGACCAGCATCTAGACATGAGTCGCGTCAGCAGAGTTCATGATGTGAACCCGGGCATTCACTCGCGGAAAGAAAACCTCTGGAAAAACACTCAGGTGCTTCGTCCATGACACACACTGAGTCTTCCGTTGAACGGCTGAACCTGATATCAGTGGCCTCTTGCATGTGTTTCTCTTCTCTTCGGCACGGCCAACCCTGGCCCTCGGACAGAAAGTTGCACCGACTCCTCTCGCTGATGCTTGGCTTGGCCTTTTCAAGACTTTTTCTCCTCCGGGCCCCGCAGTACACGCTGATTTGAACCGAAACCCCCCCTACCAATCCCAACCCAATGGGTTCCCACCCCCGGCTTGCCCGGGATGTACATCTTCATCGGGGGAGGACGCGTTCGCGTTCGTTGACATCATCCACTCTTCGGCCCCCTTGGTCCATCGGCTGTAAAGGCACCGTGACGGCAGACTTGACTCTGACAGGGACGAGTCGAAACAAACAGCAAGCACCGATAAAGAAAAGCACACACCAAGAGCAGTCATGTCGGTTTCCAACGCCCGCCCCCTGGCCATCTTTACGGGCTACATGCTCCTGGCCGCCGGCCTCACGGCGAAGTCCATCGGCATCATCCGCGGCCAGCGACGACGCGTCTCCGGCTCCGCGGACCGTCCCGCTCCCACCGTCGTCGCCCTCGCCGTCTTCGGCCTCCTCGCCGCCGTGAGCCTCGCCACGACCTGGTACCACATGTTCCGCTTCTTCGAGTGGTCGTACCTCGAATGGGACTCCCGGCAGTTCTGGGCCGCCGTCGTCGGCGCTAAACCCCCCGGCCTGCGGCTCGGCGAGTGGCTGCGGGACACGACCCTCTTCCGCCAGGCGTGGGTGTCGACGCTCGAGACGGGGCCGAGGGCGTGGTGGTCGCTGCAGATCTTTGGCTTCTGCGCCAACTGGAGCGTCCTGCTTGCGGCTCAAGGTGATTAGCCGCATGTCTAGCTTCTGATTTTGACGTCTTCATTCTCTTATTCTTTCATTCTTTCTTTTTTTTCATCCTTTTTTTTTTCTAGTTCCCCCCCCCCCCCAGTGCAGATGGACGCTAACGTAATCCTCAACCCGCAGCTCAGAAGAGGCGAATCCCTCATGCGTGGGTCTTTGTGCTGCTCGGTCAAGTGTTTGCCATCTCCTTTGCAGCCAACATGTCGTTCCTTGCCATCCTTTGCAGCAGCAGCAGCAGCAGCAGCAAGCCCCCGACTCCAACAACGGCACCCAAGGACCAGAAGAAGCGGGATGACGAGACAGCGTCGTCCTCAATCTCGTGGCACACCGTCGTCCTCGTCGTGACCCTGGCCTGGGCGACCCTGATCCCTTCCGCCATCGACCACCCGAGGTTCATGTCGCTGCTCTTGGGCCCTCACCTACTGGCATTTGCCCCCTTGCTTCTCAACAGGGTCCTTCCGCCGCGGCTCCTGGGCGAGCCGGGATGGTACTGGAAGGCCGCCTCGATGGCGTGGGTGCTTGCCGTAGCCATCAAGGGGGTTGCGGGCGAAGGTGAGGGCCTCCGGGTTGTCCTCACGACGCTCTACGAGCACCCTGCCGTGAGCAGCGTTGGGTGGGATGTCATCTGCTGCTGGGTCAGCTCTGCGGCTTGGTTTCTCATCGGTGCCGACTGAGGCATCCGAGTTAACGGCCCATACATGACGAGTGAGAGGGAAACACCCGAGGCAATGGCCTTGAAGAAACAAAAGTAGAGCTGTGCAGTGTTGGCCAGTCTCGACGGACATAGTCCAAGCCTTTTGTTGTCAAGCTGCCCTTCAACTACCAAACTTGATGAACAAGTCGCAACTGGCAGGCCTTTCTGCAGCATCGAAACCGGCACAGACTACTCTCAAGACTCAGGGGATGTGGAAAGGACTGGCTCATTGTGAACCGAGGCATATCACGGCGGCACAGTAGTTGAAGCGTGTTCTGTATAATGTCATCTGCTGTATAGGGGTATGGTGGTATAATAACATGCAGACCAAAAAGAAAATCCGGCCAGGTATCGTTCCTTACACAAAACTCCATGCTTTGTGTGTCCAGCACACATGTGTGCAACGTGAAAAGTGAATCATAGCCATGTACTCGTTGCCCATTCTTCCACCCCGTAAGGACACACCGTCTCTTCCCTCTTCGTCGGATTCAAGAGTCCCTGGCGTCTACCACAACGCCGCGATGACACCAAAGACCGTCACCCACGGAAGCAGGCCGGCCGGCGACAGGGAGCTGGCAGAGTTGCCCTCGCCCTTCTGGCCAGTCTCGAACCCCCGCTCCTCGCCGCCGAGGTACAGGGCCCCGAGGTCGGTCAGGCCGCCGTCGCCGTCAAACAGCGACACGGCGTCGCCGGTCCACGCGTTGGCCTCGTCCTCGCGGAACGCGCCGAACCACGCGTAGCCCTCGACGTAGTCCAGGCCGTCCAGGTACGCCAGGCTCTCGTTCATCATGGCGAGCGTCGCCTCGGCGTCCTGCTGCGGCAGCGCCATCTCCGTGATCCAGTACTCGAGGTCGTCCGAGCCGTCGTAAAAGTCGCGCAGCGCGCCGAGGTGGTTCCGCAGCCCCGTCGCGTCGCCGTACCAGTGCACGCTGACGAAGTCGGTCGGGCACCCGGCGTCGTCCAGGTCGTAGCACGACTCGTTGAACTTCTGGAGCCACTCGATGCCCTGCGGCGATCCCGTGACGACGGGGTGGCTGATGTTCCAGCTGCGCGGGCTGGCGGAGCGGAGCGGGACGAGGTGTTCGAGGTACGCCTTCGCGGCGTCCTCCGGGTCGATGCTGCTGCCGCCGGACGACGTGGTTCCGTCGGGCTCGTTGAAGGTCAGGAGATGCGTCGACGACTCCGGGAGCCCGTTGAGGCGTGAGACGAGGCCCGAGTCCGAGGCGCCGTCGACGCCGTGGACGAGCGGGAGGAAGACGACGGAGTCGCTGAGGCCCGGTGTCGGCCACGTCGACCAGGTGTAGTACCAGCTGATGAGGGACGACTCCGAGGTGAGCAGCTGGTTATCGGCCTCATGGTCGTCGCCCTGGTACGCCAGCCCGCGCTTTGATGAGAGGCCGAGCTGTGCGAGGGCGGCTGCGGGGAGGAGGAGGGAAGCGGCTAGTGAAGCCAGCGACCTGCAGCTCGTTCGTCTCATGTCTGCCGTTTGGGAAGGATTTGTTCCCTTGTTGTTAAGATGTGAAGTACTGTAATGGAGCAGTAAAACGTGGGGGGGTGATCCTTGTGTGATGTTCAAAGCGCTGGAGTCTGGTTCGGATGCAGCCGATGGAGGTGCCGTCTCTGCAGATATCTATATCCAGAACTCGGTCGTCGAACCCTGCTCACAGCGTGCAAAAGATAAACGCAATGCCAGGTTTCTAACCTTGCCGTTCTGGACCGCAAGCCCAGATCAGGACTACCCGTGAGCTGGCGGGCTCTTCGCCCGTCTCGGCCATTGACCTCATGCAATGCCCATCGCGCCCTTGGCGAGAGGAGGCAAAAACTAGAATGACGTCATGTTCCCTTGGCTGCTAGATCCCTTGGTTGGTGATGATGTGTGCGTCCCCCCCGGCCAAGGACAACACCCATGCCACCCATGCAAGCCACACCGCAACGTCTGTCAACTCCAACATGGGGGGCCTGCCAGACTCGTCATTGTTTTTGGACTAAGGTACGTTGCCAAGGCGGTCCCTCTTAAGGTCGCACAGGTACACAATATGAAGAAAAACACGGTAAAAAAAACACAGTATAAGTGTTATGCCATTGTTTTTGGACGTTGGACATGTGTCTTGTCCAGTGGGGGATGCGCTATTCTGTTGCTTCTTTTTTCTGCTAATTTAAACTAACACCGGCATTGCTGACGACAAGTCAGCCACATCACATCACTCTGGAATTTGAATGGCCAACGGCCCCCCCAACCCAACCCGAACTCGATCCCACTGCCCGGGAATTGTGGCTTGTGAGATTTCTCATCTTCCTTCGTGGCTTGATGTCCTGAGTCAACAAGAGCATTGCTCGGGTTCGGACTGTCCGGCCGATTTGCTTACACCCAGGTCTTCCGGTTATTACAACACAACGAAGAGTTGAGAGATTGCACCACTGCAACGCATTTCCCTACCCAAACTAGTTCCTTGAATTTTTTGAGGTTTTATCCGTTGGGGTGATTCTATCCACTTACCAGGGTACATATGGGCTTTCTTGTTCGGTCGTCTGGCCGTCCGCAACACTAGTCGTTGACGTCGTCAGTCTATCAGCTCAGTTGATTCAGTTGGCGCCAGTTTGTCTTAAGAAGTCACCATGGCATCAGTTACTTGGGGAGGTGGGTTCAGTAACTGTTCGACATAATTTCGTATTCGCCCATTCAACTCATGGGACCAAGCACTCGTGGCCGTCCATGCGTTCCCGCCATCCTTCGCCTCCCGGCTCCCAACACTATAGTCATTGGCCATTGACTAGGATATGTTAGAGAGGCATGACGAGATGAGTTCAGAGAAGGATCAACAGTTGACTGGGATGCGGTTCCTACCAATTCCTTCCCGGTTTGCAGGCACAGGCACAGCGCAATATCAAGGTCTCTTCACGGCAGTTCTTTTCATTTTGCCTTGGATCATTATAATTTCTCCCTGTTATCGATAACTTTACTGCCTTTAAGATGCCTACAACCAGACTTCCATCCTGGCCTCTCTGCCTGGCGTTGAGTCGCCAGTTGGGTCTGACTGGCTGTACCATATTGGCACTGTCCCTAATACAAACTTTGTATCCAACCTTTTTATGGCTGCTTTCTCTATAGAACCATTGTTTGCAATGTTAGTAGTGATAACGTACACGCATAGCGAGTCGCCCATCAGAGCAAGTCGCCCACTTCCTCATCGTACGTAAAACCCCTATTTTTTTAACTATTTTTCTAAAACCCATTTTAAGCCTAAAAAGCACTAGGTTTTAAGTGTTAATGTTTGATAAGAGTTATATTATAGGAAATAATACTATATAAAATCTAACGACGTGGGCGACTCGCTCTGATGGGCGACTCGCTATGCGTGTACGTTATTAGGCGTGTGGGGGGAGAATTTTTGTGGTCTCCCCTGATGCAAGTAGAAGTAGACTACAGCTAGATCTCTAGGCAGTTTCGAAGCAGAGGGTTTCCCAGCTCTACACTTATTTCTTCCTGTTCTTTTTAAGGTGATTCTTATATTTATGTTTCTCTGATTGAACATACAGAATCTCCTCCTTGAGGGGGATGCACTGATCGTCTTGGGTCAGATCTCGTAACAGTCTCCAACTCAACCCACAGAACACAGACTGCATCTCTACATACCACGTTTCTCAACATCGGTTTCTAGTCTTTTGGACACTCGCTGTTAGCAAGGAGTGTATGTACGCTTGGAAAACTTTCGATTTTCTGCAGTCAAACCTTGAAGAAAACAGCAGGATTCATGAAGAAATACGGCGGCAGCCGACTCAAGCGTTTAACTCGGGCCGAGGCTACTCATCTGATAATTCACATTACTCCTGATCCCTGAACAGCTGGTCCCATTCTAGGCAGCAAAAGAAACCTCATTATTAAAAAAAGATCATCGACCGGTGTTGCGTGCGAGTAATTGGCTGTTAACCAAACAAGGCGGTACACTCTTTAGGCAGGCATACAACAACACTGCTGTAAAGGTGTAGATCATAATAACTAGAATTTCTTGTAGAGGTTGTCAGCAAAACAGATTGTACCCTTGGGGAGAGTACTCTAAGGGTGTAGACCTGTATGTGGCTGCGTGTCGCAGCTTCTAAAGGCGGTTTGCATACGGCTGTAGACCTTCTTAATACCATCCAGATACCCGCACTCACCTGTGTCGCTTCGGGGGTAAAGGAAGCATACTCAGCAAGCCGTGATTTGTCTGTGAATTTGTCGTGTATCACAAGGGGCCCGAGTCCCGGCGCATTACTGTTTTCTCTACCCCTTGATGCCTGTGTCCCCAAACCAAATTTCTCGTTCCCTGCTTCGGTAATTTGGACAACCAAGCGATCCGCAAAGCGGTCGAATACTGAACGGCAATAGACGGAATGGCTTCTACCACGTGCAACCGAAGATCTTCTGCGGCTCTGGTTGTCATCATCCCACCAGGTGCGGACTCACGCCAGTTTTGCCAGGGGTGCGGAGGACGCCAGTGAGGTTTACTGACAAGATAGATTCATTTGATAGAAGGAAGAAGAGGAAAAACGAAGAAAATGAAAACACAGCGGCATCTGGAGAGACACTGGTGGATAGCAAACCTGCGTTAGTCCGCAGCCGATGGGATACCTTCTCAGGCATATGCCCAAGAAACTCTTTCCACCACGCCCATCGTACAATCTTTAGAGCAAGTCAGGGTCGTTACCTCGTAAGTCAGCATACCCACTTCCTAGCACCCCCCACTTCCTAGCACCCCAAAAGTGAAGTTATTCCTACTATGCCTTTTGACTTTAATTAATTACTGCCTTCTTCTAGATGCTACTATAATACAGCTTTCTGCCTTACTAAGGAAATTAGAGTTGCTAGATTTAGCTGCATTATCCTTTTTTTTACTAGCCTTAATTTATGCCTGCTAGATATCCTTAATGTTAGCAAACTTAGTGTTTAGGTTAATCTAGACTACCCTTCTTTTTCTTACTGTAGTATTGTTAACTTAGGCCTGCAGAAGCTCTAGCTTATGCTAGGTAGTAGCTAGCTTATAGGCCTGCTTACTAAAGCCTTTTTTAACCTTTTAGAATAACGTAGTTCACAAGCAAGTGAATCACACAAGCTAGTGAATCACTTTCTAATTATTTCGTACGCATCCTCTTTCTCCTAGTTTTTCTCCACCAACAACTATAGGACAGCAATCAATTAAAAGTGATTTAGTCCTAGCGCTTAATGCGCTCCAATCCAACCCAAAATTAAGCGTACAAAAGGCTGCATTACTCTATAATGTATCATTCTCTACCCTCCAACGACAAAAACACAGCCAACCTGCAAAACGCAACATCCAACCACATAACCAGAATTTGACCTTATACAAAGAGGAGAGCATTGTACAATACATAATCGACCTAGATTCACAATCATTTCCACCACGCCTTAGTGCTGTTCGAGAAATGGCCGATCGACTGCTTCGCGACCGCAGCGCGCGACGCGTTGGAACAAACTAGGCCTCAAACTTTGTACGACGACGACCTGAGCTCCGAACGCGTTTTAATCGAAGAATCGACTATCAGAGAGTCCTCTGCGAAGATCCTGACGCGTATCGCGCGTGGTTTTCCCTTGTACGAAATACAATTGCGAAGTATGGGATACATAATGACAATATCTATAACTTTGATGAGACTGGGTTTGCAATGGGCAAAATGTCCTCTGAAATGGTTGTTACAGCCTCTGAACGACGTGGCAAGCCAAGAGGAGCACAACAAGGGAATCAGGAATGGGTTACAGTAATCCAGGGCATTGGGTCGTACGGCTATTCTATCCCACCGTACATCATCTTTGCAGGCAAAGTCCATCTTGACTCCTGGACGTACGACAGCCCCCTCCCACCTAACTGGGTAATTACCCTTACAGAAAACGGTTGGACGACAAACGAGAAAGGCCTAGAATAGGTAAAGCACTTTGATTTCTATACAAGAAGTCGTACGAAGGGTGTTTACCGCCTCCTTATCCTTGATGGCCATAAAAGCCAACATTCTGTCGATTTTGAGCTATACTGCAAGGAACAGAAGATTATTACGCTCTGTATGCCACCTCATTCATCGCATAAGCTCCAGCCTCTTGATGTTGGGTGCTTTGGTCCCTTGAAACGGGCGTACGGTCAAGAAATCGAGGTCCTTATGCAGGCGCATGTTACGCATATTGCAAAGGAAGACTTCCTCCCAGCTTTTTCTAAGGCGTACGACAAGGCGATAACTAAGTCAAACATTCAAGCAGGCTTTAGAGCAACTAGCCTTATACCGTACGACCCTAATTATGTGATTTCACAGCTAGATATCAAGCTTCATACGCCAACACCACCAGGTTCTTCTGCTGGCTTACCACCAGCTTAGGTACCAAAGACACCAAACAACCCAATCGAAATCACGTCACAATCCGATTATATCAGTAATCGCATCGTACGACATCAAAATAGCTCCCCAACATCAATTCTTACAGGTATGCAGCAGCTAAAGAAAGGGATAATAATAATAGTGCACAAACAGACCTTGATGCAGGAGGATTTGGCTGAACTTCGAGAGGCAAATAACCGCCTTAGCCGCCGTCAGCATACAAAAAAAAAACAGCTACAGCAAGGAGGGACACTTACAATTAACCAGGCAAAGGATTTAAAGTCTCAAATAGATGCAACGGAGCAGTTAAAGGCAGAAACAAGTCAGAATGGTGGTCGTACGAGGAGGCAGGAAACGCGCGCGCGACGATGTGGTATCTGTGGAGAGCCTGGCCATAATGCTCGTACATGTCAAAAGGTTGAATCTACATCTGAAGAAGAGGATTCCAGTTAATTTAAATTAGTTTAAGGCGTTGTAGTTGATTTCTCTTACATGTTATTGTACGAGTAGTAGAAAAGTGATTCACTAGCTTGTGTGATTCACTTGCTTGTGAACTACGTTAGAAGGCGTTAAGTAAAAGTATTATTATTTAGCTTTATAAATAGCTTTAGTTAGCTAGCTAGATCCTTTATCTTCTTTAGCATTAACTATACTACTGCAGATAATGTAGATACCTATTCTTCCCCTTTCTTACCTTTAGACTACCTTTTGCTAACCTAATTTAATAATACTAATAGCTTTAGTATTATTAAAAGTAGGAGGGAGCTTATTAGAGGCTTTACTATAGAGATAGGCTATAACTCTATCTATTTCTAACTACTTCTAATATTCTATATTATTATACCTATAGTATAAGCCTTTTAATAATAGCCTATAAAGTGTTACAACCCGACAAGTTACAGGTAATACAGCCCTACTAGACAAGGCAGGGCGCAGGCAGCACAGCATTTGTATAGATAAGAAACAAGGTTATACAGATAACTCCTTAGAAACAGAAGAACTAGGGAAGGTTATATAAAGATAAGGAGGACTAATAGATAATAAGCAGTCTACGCTAGAGACTAACTTTTAGATTGCAGTCTAGGGTTAAGGACTAACTTTAAGATGTTAGTCCTAATAATAAGACCTAAGGATATAAAGACATTTATTCTATATAGATAGATTACTTTCTATAGCTCTTTAGCAATTAACTTTATAATTTACTTTACTATAAGTAACTCTTAGATTATCCTTCTATTATAAAAGATAAGTTAACGTACATGCATAGTGAGTCGGCCATCATAGTGAGTCGGCCACTCCTCTTTACTTCTACACCTTTCCTCTTTATACTAAGTTTCCTCTACGTACGACTATGGAATCCTCCTTAAAAGAAAGCCGCATTATACTTGCACTTCAAGCTATCAATAAAGACCCAAATCTTTCCGTACGAAAAGCAGCTACTATCTACAATATCCCAAGAACAACACTTCAGGACCGACGCATCGGACGACTACCACGACAAGAAACGCGATCGAAATCAATGAAGATGACTGAGCTAGAAGAAACAGTGATTCTTGAACGAGTTATTGACCTAATCGATCGAGGATTTCCACCGCGACTTGACGACGTACGAGATATGGCTGATTGCCTCCTTGACGAACGCGACGCGACGCGTGTCGGACCCCGATGGGCAGAGAACTTCGTACGACGCCAACCACAACTAAAGACGCGTTTTCGACGTGGAATCGACTATCAGAGGGCATTAGCTGAGGATCCTGCAATTGTGCAGGCCTGGTTTGCCCTCGTACGAAACACAATTGCGAAGTACGGAATCCACGATGACGATATCTACAATTTTGATGAGACGGGCTTCTTGATGGGAATGCTGTCGCACGCAAAGGTTGTTACAACCTCTGATCGCCGTGGAAGGCCTCGTACGAAGCAGCCTGGCAATCGCGAATGGGTTTCTGTCATTCAGGGCGTATGTGCAGATGGCTGGGCGCTGCCTCCGTACGTCATCGTCAAGGGCAAATATCACCTCCTCTCGTGGTATACCAATAGCCAATTCCCACCCCAATGGCGCGTCCACCCTAGCGAAAATGGATGGACTACAAATGAGATTGGCCTAGATTGGCTACAGCATTTTGAAAAGTGCACAAAGTCTCGTACAAAGGGTGTTAAGCGGCTCCTAATCCTTGATGGCCACAACAGCCACAAGTCTACCAAGTTTGACGATTACTGCAAGGAACACAGCATTATTGCTCTTTGCATGCCTCCCCATTCATCGCACGAGCTCCAGCCTCTTGATGTTGGCTGTTTTAGTCCGCTGAAGGCGTCGTACGGCAAGGAAATTGAGAAAATGATGCGGATGCAGATTACGCACATTACTAAGGACGACTTCTTTCCTGCCTTTAAGGCAGCCTTTTTCACTTCAATGGGTGAAGAAAACGTACGAGCTGGCTTTAGACAGGCTGGCCTTATCCCTTTCAACCCAGAAGTAGTTATTTCCCGCCTGGATTTCAAGCCAAAGACGCCAACACCATCCAACTCACGCCCAAGCAGCCAGGGCTCCTGGGACCCAAAGACACCAACTACAGCACATGACGCCGTACGAAGCTCTGCATCACTTAAGAAAAGGATTACCAGTCATCAAGATAGCTCACCAACCCATTTGTACGAAGTAGTTGACTTGCAGGCCAAAGGTATTAGCAAGTTAGCACACAAACTAGCTCTTGTTGAAGCTGAGTGCCGTGGGCTTCGTACGGCAAATGAGATACTAAGCAAGCGTCGGAGGGCTAAAAAAACCCAACTGCGTCTTGGAGGGTCCCTTAATGCAGCTGAAGCAGAGGCAATCCGGGTAGAGAAGGGGGTTGTTGATGCTGGAGGCGAAAATACACGTCAGGAGGGGGCTCGTACGGAGGGGGGTGAATTGCGCGGTCGGCGATGTGGCAATTGCGGAAAGACTGGACATAACGTACGAACATGTCAGGTAGTATGGGAGACCTCTGAAGAAGAGGATGATGAGTAGTTTTAATTGATTTCGTACGATGCTGCTTGATTGACTTACATAAATAGCTGGAGGGTAGGAGGAGGTGGCCGACTCACTATGATGGCCGACTCACTATGCATGTACGTTAGCTTTACTATATTAATAATATCTATTTATTATTCTTACTACTATATACCTCCTATATACTCTAGCTACTTAACTAGTTAGTCTTTAGCCTTATAAAGGTAGCCTATAAGAAGAAGCTTAAATACTTTAATTAGTAGAATAACTTTACTATTAACGTGGTTGATTGTTACGACCCGAATTCGGTTGGTGACTGATGCAGCCTGGAACGACCCCTGGCGCGAACAGCAGGGCAGAGGGACACTCATGTATGCAGGCGCACGGCGCAGGCCGAACGACGGAACGGAAGAACTAGGGAAGGTCACGTGATGGATCAGTTTGGATCACTGGTGATCCAACATGATCCTGCACCAAGGATCAGTGACGACCTTCTCCTGTAAAAACTTTTTCTTGGCACCCAGTGTTAAGAATTTTTAGGTTTTTGCAGGGCTTCGGCCCGTACCCCTAACGGGTCTTATCATCCCCGTCTTCACTTTCGGACTCGTCTCTCAACACCACCACAGCACCCCTCCCCTTCAATCCTCTCACAACACCAAACACGACGAGACCTCCCCCGAAAGTGAAGTAGGGCGAGAGTTCAGAAGCTTTGAAGGTCACTCTCGCCCTCGCCGATCCGCGCGTCCGCTAGCCTGCGGCGCGCTGTGCCCGCCGCGTGCGGGCCACCACTCCAACAAGGGCTCGAATTGCCCTTGTCCACACACCAAAGCCCCGGCACAAAAGTCAGGACATTTTCTGTCTCCGTG
Source organism: Colletotrichum lini (assembly GCA_034638275.1). Taxonomy (NCBI): domain Eukaryota; kingdom Fungi; phylum Ascomycota; class Sordariomycetes; order Glomerellales; family Glomerellaceae; genus Colletotrichum; species Colletotrichum lini. The sequence goes on along the minus strand of JAWQJV010000001.1, from coordinate 1,754,732 downwards.
CCAGACCTTCTGTCTGGAAGGTCTTGAACACTTTCGCTCCTGCCAGAGCCTGACTAGTTCAGGCAGTAACGGAGAGCGATTGTTGCGGGCTCCTGTATCGCCATCGGCTGGGAGCCGACTTGCTGTATGCCTTCTTTGCTTCGCTCCAATCAAAGTGGAGAGGAGAAAGGCGTGGAACCACATTACGACCGGCCGTGCTAGGTTTTTCCCCCTTGTGGTTTTTCCTAGCACTATCCGAACTACTTTCCTTGTGGATGAAGCGACCCGGGAAAAGGATGACGGATAAGAGAATTCTGGTCAGGTGAGAAGATCCGCTTCAACTTGGAGCGGTTTGAACAGGAGCGTTAGGTGAAGACGTAGCCCTGTAACATAGTTTAGATTAGCATAGACCATGTCGGCATTGCGCCCGGCACGTCTCTTGTCGCTCGAGACGTTAAATTTACCAACCAACCAACCAACAAGGATCAGTGACATACGACCATACCCACTGGAAAACTCGGGATCCCGTCCGCTCTCCCATAGATAAGCCAGTGAGGGCCGGATTAGTAGTTGGGTCGGTGACGACCAGCGAATACCTGGTGTTGTATGTTAAACTTTAATAACATCCCAAGCAGCTCGAATAGAGCTCATCCCCGATGGCACAATTGGCTAGCGCGTCAGACTGAAATCAGTCACCTTTTCGCGAACCTTCTCTTTACAAGGTACCCACTGTTAGTAGCTGTTAAGATCATAGAGGGCTCCGGCCCACCACACTATCGTTTCCCATCTTCAGCCCACGCGAGCTGAAATTCACCATCATGGCCGTCTCTCTAGACGCAGGGCCATCGATCACGGTTCACGGGGACGCCAGTACATCTCGACGGTCTGGACGTGTCCGAAAACCGACCGCAAAGGTCAGAGTGGTTGAGCAAGTCAGCTACCAAGACAATGCGGAGCTTAAAGACGAGATCAACAAGCTCTCAAACCTCGTCCAGGATCTCCTACGACGGGACGCCGAAAGGGAACAGTTCCTGAAAGACTGTTTGATGAAGATCGAATCCTTGGAGAAAGAGCTTCAGGAAGAGAAGCAGCGTTCAGACCGGCACCAACGTGGTCTAGCAAGGTCCATGCATGCTGTTAGCACCGGACCCAGCGAGTCCGCCCTGAGTTTCCAAGGGCATCCCTTACACACAGCCCAGAACCAGCCGCCCCAAGTTCGGTCCTACGCGATGGTGGCGAGCCAGCCGCTTACCAGACAACTGCATGAAACAACGCCAGCAAAACAAGCCGCAAACCGGGCGGCTTCAAAAGACCTTCGCATCTTCGCACGTCTGCCACCTGAAAGCCCGCTCCGCAACGAGAGAGCCTACGACATATACATCTTCGTTCGAGAAAAGCTAAGTCCCCAAGCTCGAGAAGCCCTCAAGGGGATCGACCATGTCAAGACAGGATTAGCACTCCTACCATCGTCAGCAGACGGGGCAAAAGTCCTGCTAGAGAACAGAGAACAGATTGGTGCCCTTCTCCAGGCACAGGCGGTCGAGCAGCGCGACACCTGGATCCGGGCCTATATCGCAAACGTCCCTTACACCAGACACTGCCTGCTCACCAATACTGAGCTGGAAATCACGACCGAGGAGCTCCTTGAAGAGATCCAGGCCACGACGAAACTCAAGCCCGAAAAAGCATACTTTTCCAGAAAAGACGAAGCCGAAAGGCTAGGCACGGTGACAGCCTGGTTCAAGGCGGAAGCCGTAAGGCAACTACCAAGACGCCTCCGTTTGATGGGGGCCAGCGTGTTTGTGAACCTGCAGTTCCCGAAGGAGAAGAGGTCTCCCCAATGCCACCGCTGCGGCGGCTTTCACAACGAACGAACGTGTACCAGAAGGAAGAGATGCCTCAAGTGCAGCTCTCCTTCCCACACGACCGACCAACATCGGGCACCTTGCGGCGGCACTGAGGGTCACGATGGCTGTGACTGCCCCTTTAAATGCCCGTCGTGTAACGGACCCCACGCCGCCTTTGATGCGATGTGCCCTATCAAACCCAAAGTGGTGAAGGGCGTAGTCCAGAGGAGGAACAAGGCACAGCTACGGGCCATCCGAGCCGAGGGAGAAAGATCGTGGAGAACTGCAACCCAGCAGTCGCACCGACACTCCCGCGATGAACGACAAGCGATGGACTGTACCCCAGCAAATGAGACACAGGAGGAGAACGCGGCCATCTAAAACCCTGCAAATCATGCAAGCGAACGTGGGCAGGCGGCCATCTGCCCACGAAACAGCACTGAACCTGGCGTACGCAGCCCAGATTGATATACTCCTACTACAAGAGCCCTCTATCCGCTCGGAGGAGAGGAGGCTCACAAGATTCCACCCAGCTTTTGAGACTTTCACCCCGGTGGATAACTGGACCGAAGGCCGGCCCAGGGTGCTTACTTATCTCCGCAGAGGAGTTGGGCTACGAGGCGTACAAATACGGCCTCTACCCGTTCCATCCACAGACCTGCTTTTCCTACGACTCCTCTCAGGAACGCAGGAAGTCCTCACAGTCATCAACGTGTACAACGCCCCTCGTGGCTCATTGCGACACGGCCAGGCTGTCATGGACATCATAGCGGCCTGGCAACCCAAACCCGAGGATCGAGTACTGATCGCGGGGGACTTTAACTTACACCATTGGACATGGCAGCCCGAGGCAACAAGCTCCTTTGACGCGGACAACCTGGTAGAATGGGCAGAAGACGCCAGACTTGTCCTGCTGTCGCCGATAGGTGAGCCTACGCACATAGACGGCAACACGCTAGACTTATGCTGGGGGTCCAGCAACCTCCATGGGGCATCCACCAGCATAGAAACGTCCCTACACACGACATCAGACCACGAATCCCTGCTTACCCGGGTCCCCTTGGCCCCAACCGATTTACCCAGTCCAACCGCGGGAAAGTTCCGGCTCGACACGATGGATGAGAAGCTTTTCCTCGACATGCTGAAGCGAAACCTACAACCTATACGACATATTGCAAGCGACACAAGGGGCCCACAGGCACTAGACCTCCTAGCACAGCGGCTCACGGACTCCCTCGTAGAAGCGCTCACGGCTTCTACAAAGCGCACATTGGGCAGAGGGCCTGGGAGGCCATACTGGAACGAGAGCTGTGCGCGCAAACACCAAGCCTACACGACGAAGAGAGCAACTGTAAAGAGACTTCGCGCCTTGGGGATAGACTGTCGATGGGAGCTAGATGAGGAGGATGCTCTCAGACTGGACTTTCTCCATGAGCTACGCCGCTCGAAGGACACTTACTGGAGAGGGAAGATCGCCTCAGCCTCCACAGGCAAAGACGTATTCGAAATGGTCGGGTGGCATAAGGCCACAGGGTCCTTCCAGATCCCACCCCTCCGAGACGAAAATAACCCAGCCACGCTCGTCTCACAAACGAAAGAGAAGCGCGATCTGTTTGCCCGCGTTCTCCTCAGAAGATCTGCTATCTCCGCAGACATATCAGCAGAGACCCCAGCACCTCAGCTGCAGGCCAAACTCCCTTTCCCACAGGTTACGAAAGATGAGGTACAAACTGCAGTTCTCTCTGCGGGAAACACTACCCCTGGGTCTGATGGAATCACTACGGCCGCTCTCAAGACAGCGTGGCCCGTTATTAAGGACACCGTTTTCTCGCTCTATAGTGGATGCATACGCGAGGGCTGGCATCCCACCTGTTTCAAAGAAGCCATCCTAGTCATCCTGCCTAAGCCGGGCAAGAGAGATAGGGCGCTCCCACGCTCTTATAGACCAATCGCGCTCTTGTCTGTACTTGGAAAAGGCTTGGAGAGGCTTGTCGCAAGAAGGCTTGCCTGGATCACAGTGAAACACCGAGTACTGCACGACCAACAGTTCGGCGCCCTCCCCCTTCGCTCGTGTAGCGACCTCACCGCCGCCGCCATTCACGATATCGAGTGCGCCTGGCAAAGAGGTCTTGTCACCTCTATGCTCACACTCGACGTGAAAGGGGCCTTCGACGCTGTGCTGCCAGGGAGGCTGATCCGACGCCTCCGATGCCAAGGATGGCCGGAGAACCTCGTGCAGTGGGTCTCGAGCTTTGTCCTTGGGAGAAGAGCAAGACGGAGGTCTCTGACGCAGAAGCGCAAGCCGCTTTTCGGGGCCTACTGGAAGCCATGAGGTCTCCCACGGCGCGGATGGCAGACAATGTTCACATCTGCCTCGACAACCTCGCAGTCGCAGCCGGACTCTATTCCCAGAGCGCTGGAAGCAGCCAGGCCAGGTTTAGGGCCTTTAGTGGGCTCTGCGCCTCTTGGGCACAGAGAGAACGGGCAAGCTGGACGATCTCTGGCAGGGTGTACATTTGGTGGTGCCCCGGGCACACGGGTATACCGGGAAACGAGGAAGCAGACGCTCTAGCCAAGGAGGCCTGCAAACAGATGCCAGAATCACAGCCTCAGCCTACACTCGCGCACTTGAAACGGCAGTCTAAAGCAGTCGCTTTCCAAGCTTTCGCTAGGAGATGGCCGTCAATCTGCCCTCGGCAGTATGCCGACCTTGGGATAGTTCCTCATCCCAAGCCCCCCGAACTTCACCTTCCTCGGCATCTGCTGGGAAGGCTATATGCAGCAAGGTCCCATCACGGAGACTTTGCAGCGTACCACGAGAGATTTGACCACCAAGACGCACTGCTCAACTGCAGTTGCGGACGGCGCAAAAGCCCAGTACACTTTTACTTCTGTAAGCGCGGCCGGAAGGCCACGCCTCGCCATCTCCGCCAACGCATGGCGAAAGCAAGCATAGATGTTCTGCTAGGCTCTACGCAGGGAGCTTCTCTTCTGTGCGAATGGATGGAGGCAACCAATTTCTTTTCCGAAATCTGCCCGACTTTCGAACAGGAACGTTAGGTGAAGACGGTGGCCTGTAACATAGCTTAGATTAGCATAGACCATGTCGGCACTGCGCCCGGCACGTCCATCGATACTCCGGACGTTAAATATCATCATCATCATCATCAAGGATCAGTGAGCCACTGAACTGATCCAACACCAAGGATCACCAACAGCGAGAAGTGATCCAACAACAGGACAATAGGATATAAGGACATTCATTCCACATAGAATAGATTACCTTCCATAGCTCTTCAGCAATCAACTTCGTGATTCACTCTACCATAAGTGACTCTTAGATTATCCTTCTGTTGTGAAAGACAAGTTATCCACGCCTTGAGTATACGATTGATCACCGCATCCTCACCAACAAGATTACCAACAAGACAGCAAGACCCCAGCACTGTTCATTGAGTACTGACCTCAGCTACCTGTTAGCAGAAACACCACTGTCGGATATCTGACCGTAACATTGATAAGCTCGGCGATCAGACAAGCTCGGCGATCACCCGACCGGACAAACTAACCTCTCACCTTTACATACACATCACACCATACTCAGCAATGTCCCTCATGAATAAAGAAGCTCAATTGAACTTAGCTATCCAGGCAATCAAACAAACTAAAAATCTTAGTATAAGAGCCGCATGCCGGATCTACTCAGTACCCTACTCAACGTTACGCGACCGAATTAAGGGAAAGCTGTCACGACGCGACGTATTGCCTAGCCTACGAAATTTGACTGCGCTTGAAGAGGAGAAGCTAGTTGAGTACATTCTAGAACTGGATTCCCGATCGTTTCCTCCTCGCCTCAGTGGTGTGGAAGATATGGCTAATCGACTGCTTGCCGACCGCGACGCACCCCCAGTTGGGAAGCGCTGGGCTTCAAACTTCGTCAAGCGACAACCACAGCTTCGGACGCGCTTTTTTCGTAAGTACGACTATAAGAGGGCCCAATGCGAGGATCCAGGCGCGATAAACGCGTGGTTTCGCCTTGTGGCGAACACAATCGCGAAATACGGCATCGTGGACTCCGACATCTACAACTTTGACGAGACTGGTTTTATGATGGGCCAGATTGCATCCGGAATGGTCGTCACTAGTGCCGAAAGGCGGTCAAATACGAGAATGATGCAGCCTGGCAATCGTGAATGGGTTACAGTCGTTCAGGCCATTAGTTCGTCAGGCTACAGCGTTCCGCCGTACATCATCGTTGCAGGCCAATATCACCTCTCCACCTGGTATACTGAAACCGGTCTCCCACGCGACTGGGTCATTGCAACGTCTGAAAATGGGTGGACAACAAACGAAAGAGGCCTAGATTGGCTACGGCACTTTGATCGGCATTCAAAACTGCGTGCAAGTGGTAGTTATCGCCTCCTTATCGTCGATGGGCACGAAAGTCACCACGCCGCCGACTTTGAGATATATTGCAAGGAAAACAATATCGTCACACTCTGCATGCCGGCTCATTCGTCTCACTTGCTTCAGCCCTTGGACGTTGGGTGTTTTGGGCCACTAAAGACGGCATACGGTCGACAAATTGAGGATAAGATACGCCGGGGTAATACGCATATTGCGAAAGAAGACTTCTTCCCTGCGTTTCGTAAGGCTTTCACGCAAGCTATCACGGAAAATAACATTCAGGGAGGATTCAGAGGAGCAGGGCTTGTCCCTCTAAGCGCAGAAAGTGTGCTTTCAAAGCTTGATGTCAAGTTACACACTCCAACACCTCCAGGGTCCCTCCCAACAACACCCCCTGCGTGGACTTCTCAGACGCCAAACAACCCAACAGAAGCATCTTCTCAGTCTGAACTCATTAAAAGGAGGATCTCCCGCCATCAGAATAGCTCCCCAACTTCAATTATTGAAGCTGTAGAGCATTTATCAAAGGGAGCGCGAGGATTTATGCACCAGATTGCCTTATTAAGGTCGGAGGTCCAGATCCTTCGAGAGGAGAATAACCTGCTTAGCCGACGCAGGAGGGCTAAGAAAACCCGTCTCAAACAAGGAGGAAGTCTTACTATAGCTGAGGCAGAGGACCTTCAATCACAGAGAGAGGCGACAGCTCAGATTGAGGAGGAAACGCGGCGGAGTAGTGGTCGCCGACCGAGGACTGAGACGGGCCAACGGCGGTGTGGCGTCTGTGGGAACACCGGTCATAATGCGCGAACATGTCAATTTGTCGAAGAAATATCTGAGGAAGAGGACCTTCATTAGTTTGAATTCAATTGATTTCCTGGGTGTTGCTTATTAGTTGGAAATGTGCTGTGGTTGCGGTTGCGTGATCGCCGAGCTTGTCTGATCGCCGAGCTTATCAACCACGTTATAGGTAAGAGGAACTTTATGTTACAGTTAGATATCTAATAGTAGTATTTCTGCTAATAGGTAGCTAAGGTTAGTACTTAATAAATAGTGCTAGGGTCTTACTAGCTTGTTAGTAATCTTGTTAGTAAGTGTTACGGTCAGATATCCGACAGTGGTGTTTCTGCTAACAGGTAGCTGAGGTCAGTACTCAATGAACAGTGCTGGGGTCTTGCTGGCTTGTTGGTAATCTTGTTGGTGAGGATGCGGTGATCAATCGTATACTCAAGGCGTGGATAACTTGTCTTTCACAACAGAAGGATAATCTAAGAGTCACTTATGGTAGAGTGAATCACGAAGTTGATTGCTGAAGAGCTATGGAAGGTAATCTATCTATGTGGAATGAATGTCCTTATATCCTTAGGTCTTGTTGTTGGGACCGACATCTTGAAGTCGGTCCTCAACCCTGGACCGCGATCTGAAAGTCGGTCCCTAGCGTGGACCGCTTATCGTCTGTCGGTCCTCCTTATCTTCACGTGACCTTCCCTAGTTCTTCCGTTTCCGAGGAGTCATCCGTATGACCTTGTTTCTTGTCCATACAAATGCTGTGCCGCCCGCGCCCTGCCTTGTCTGGTGGGGCTGTGTCACCTGTAACTTGTCGGGTCGTAACAGTAAGGATGTAGTAATTAATTATATACTTAAGGCGTAGATAACTTGTCTTTTACAACAGAAGGATAATCTAAGAGTTACTTATAGTAGAGTAAATTACAAAGTTAATTGCTAAAGAGCTATAGAAGGTAATCTATCTATATAGAATAAATATCCTTATATCCTTAGGTCTTATTGTTAGGACTAACATCTTAAAGTTAGTCTTTAACCTTAGACTGCAATCTAAAAGTTAGTCCCTAGCGTAGACTGCTTATTATCTATTAGTCCTCCTTATCTTTACATAACCTTCCCTAGTTCTTCTGTTTCTAAGGAGTTATCTATATAACCTTATTTCTTATCTATACAAATGCTGTACTGCCTGCGCCCTACCTTATCTAGTAGGGCTATATTACTTATAACTTATTAGGTTGTAACATTAGGTCTTCTCTCTAAAGGTCTTATCCTTAAGACTATATAAGTAGGTAGCATCTCCTAGGTTAAGGAGTTATTAAACTTGCTTCCTAATTTTTCTATAATGCTAATACTATATTAGGTTGCATTAAAAAATTAAAATTAAAATTAAAGTCTTAAAAAACAGAAATAAAGGATTATAAGCATCTTATGCTTCTTAAGTTTTTTAACGCTTGTTCTACTATTGCTAATATGCCTTACACTTACTGTTTTTATGCAAAGGTAGCTTGTTGTTTTAGCAAGGGTTCTTCTTATTATTATACTTATATTAAGGCAAAGAAGCCTTATAATAGTGTTTTAGTAGCATTAACTTATAAGTGTTTTTGTTTTAGGGTGTTTTCCCTTATAGGCTAACTTATTTATAGTTTAAAGGCTAAATGCTTAGTAATAGGAGTAGGATAAGAAAGAGGAGAAAGCTAGTAAGGAGCTATTAAAGCTTTATAAGGAGCTTGCTTATTTGCAGGTGCTAATAGCAACTGCAGCTAGTTAATTATCTAGAATTTAGAAGACTTAGAAGTTAGTTTGCAATTATTAAGCTAAAACCTTTTATTAAGGCATGCAGGAAATTAATAAGTCTAATGCTCTAGATTCTGCGCTAGATGCCTATAAGAGGGGTGTAGTTAAGAAGCTGCAATTTATATAAGTTCCTAATAATGTAGACTAGTCCTTGTTTAGGATTAGTAATAATTTCTTAGGTCTAGGGCTGCTAGTAGAGGATTTATCTAAGAGTTGTAGTACTCCTAAAGTAGCTGTAGGGAGTGCTAGAGATTCTTAACTAGTTCCTATAAGTTGTTTTTATATCTATAGCCTTTCTATTCTATAAAATACTTATTATAACTATTTTTACTTCTAACGTACATGATAAGCGAGCGCGCCAGACAAGCGAGCGCGCCACCTAACCGCAACCACATCACAAATATAACCCCCAAGCAACAACAAAAAGATCAAATCAATTCAAACTACTCAGAATCCTCTTCTCCAGACATATCTTCATTAAAATCACATGTTCGCGCATTGTGTCCGGTGTTTCCGCAGATGCCACACCTCCTTTGGCCTGTTTCTGTCCTCGGCTTCCGACCACTACTCCGACGTATTTCCTCTTGTACCTGGGCTGTCGCCTCTCTCTGCGACTGAATATCCTGTGCATCAGCTACAGTAAGACTTCCTCCTTGCCTAAGATGAGTTTTCTTAGTCCTTTTGCGTCGGTTAAGTAGGCTGTTTTCCTCCCGAAGGGCTTTATTCTCAGCTCTTAAGAATGCATTCTCATGGGCAAATCCCAGTGCTCCTTTCAGAATATGCTCAACATCTGTACATCCATGTGTTGGAGAGCTGCCTGGATGATTAAGGAACCGATCCTTAAGTAGAGTTCCTTGAGAACTTAACTCTGTTGCGTTCTTTGGTGTCTGGGAAGTCCAAGGTAGTGGTGTTGTTGGGAGGGATCCTGGAGGTGAAGGAGTGTGGAACTTGACATCCAGCTTAGATATCACACTTTCTGCACTTAGAGGGACAAGTCCTGCCCCTCTAAAACCCCCTTGGATGTTTTTTTCTGTGAGAGCTCGCTTAAAGGCGTTGTGAAATGCTGGAAAGAAATCGTCCTTCGTAATATGGGTATTACCCCGTCGCATCTTATCCTCAATTTCTCGACCGTACGCCAACTTCAAAGGCCCAAAACACCCTACATCTAAGGGCTGAAGTAGATGAGAAGAATGAGGCGGCATACAGAGGGTGACGATGTTGTTTTCCTTGCAAAACAGCTCAAAGTCTGTGGAGTGGTGACTTTCGTGTCCATCGACAATAAGGAGGCGATATTTCCCCTTCGCACGCGACTTTGAATGCTGATCAAAGTGCTGGAGCCAATCTAGGCCTCTTTCATTTGTTGTCCATCCATTTTCAGATGTTGCGATAACCCAGTCGGGTGGGAGACCAGATTCGGTGTACCATGTGGAGAGGAGATTTTTGCCTGCAACAATGATGTATGGCGGGACGCTATAGCCAGACGAACTGATGGCCTGAATGACTGTAACCCATTCTCGATTGCCAGGCTGAGCCATTTTTGTGTTTGAATGTCTTTCAGCGCTTGTAACAACCATGCCGGATGCAATCTGGCCCATCATAAAGCCAGTCTCGTCAAAGTTGTAGATATCTGACTCCACGATGCCATATTTCGCGATTGTGTTCGCCACAAGGCGAAACCACGCGTTTATTGCCTCAGGATCTTCGCATTTAGCTCTCTTATAGTCGTATCTTCGAAAAAAACGCGTTCGGAGCTGTGGTTGTCGTTTGACAAAGTTTGAGGCCCAGCGCTTGCCGACTGGTGGCTTGTCGCGGTCGGCAAGCAGTCGATTGGCCATTTCTTCAACACCAGTAAGCCGGGGAGGAAACGATCGGGCATCTAGGTCGAGAATGTACTCGACTAGCTTCTGCTCTTCAAGCTCCGTCAAATTCCGTGAGTTCGGCATGGTGTCGCGTCGTGATGCTGTTCCCTTTAGTCGACGCGTCACAATGTCGCGGCTGACGTTGTACATCTTTGCTGCAGCGCGAATGCTGAGTTTTAGGTCTTTTTTGTAAGCTTGGACAGCCAGCTGTACCTGAGCTTCGTTGCTAGTGGATTGCATTGTTGTTCGTGGAGAAATGAAAGGAAACAGTCAGACAGACGCGTCTGGCTGGTTGGGTGGCGCGCTCGCTTGTCTGGCGCGCTCGCTTATCATGTACGTTATAGTTAATAATTTATTTAACTTTATATTTTAGCTTCTAGGTTTCTATAATAATATAGTCTTCTGTATGTAATCTATATAGTGCTAGTTTAAGTAGAGCAATATAGAAGACCAGGTAGATTCTTATTGTATTAGGGAGCTTTAGTTTAAAGTTAACGTCTAAGATTTTTTAAATAATTTTAAAAGGTCTAAGTTTTTTGTAGTTAAGCTTGTTGCTTAGTTGTTTTGTCTTAATGTTTTAGTGTATAAGGTATATGCTATCTCCCTCTTTAAAGGATAGTTCTATTATCCTTAATAGGTTTAAATATTTCTTTATTTATGCTTTAATAAATTTTAAGTTGTTAGTAATGTTTTCTTAGAGTTCTTGTAGTTTGTTGTAGTCTGCTACAGCTCTTAGGGCTTGTAGTCCTTATTGTAGTTCTCTATATGCTGCAGGTTAAAATCTGTAGTTAAGGTAGAAAGGTAAGTAAAGGGTGCTTTCTCTAATAGCACTATTGTAGGTAAATTAGGCTATTAGTAGCAGTAGTACCTAATTATCTTAGTTGTAGTTAATATAACATTATAGGTATTATTTAAGGATCTAGTTAATCTATTTAGTCTGTCTGTTAGTTTGCAGGTAGAAAGTAGTTAACAGCTTGTAATTAGCTCCTAGTTGCAAAATTAAGGATTTCTAAAACTTAAATGTAAACAACTTATCTCTATTAGACATAATTTCTTTTAGTAATCTATAGTTGCTAATAATGTATTTTAAAAACGTATACATAAGGTCTTCTGCTATACTTAATTCTAAGTATAGGATAAAGTAGGCATACTTTATAAGTTAGTTAATAATAACTAGTATAACGTACATGATAAGCGAGCGCGCCAGACAAGCGAGCGCGCCACCCAACCAGCCAGACGCGTCTGTCTGACTGTTTCCTTTCATTTCTCCACGAACAACAATGCAATCCACTAGCAACGAAGCTCAGGTACAGCTGGCTGTCCAAGCTTACAAAAAAGACCTAAAACTCAGCATTCGCGCTGCAGCAAAGATGTACAACGTCAGCCGCGACATTGTGACGCGTCGACTAAAGGGAACAGCATCACGACGCGACACCATGCCGAACTCACGGAATTTGACGGAGCTTGAAGAGCAGAAGCTAGTCGAGTACATTCTCGACCTAGATGCCCGATCGTTTCCTCCCCGGCTTACTGGTGTTGAAGAAATGGCCAATCGACTGCTTGCCGATCGCGACAAGCCACCAGTCGGCAAGCGCTGGGCCTCAAACTTTGTCAAACGACAACCACAGCTCCGAACGCGTTTTTTTCGAAGATACGACTATAAGAGAGCTAAATGCGAAGATCCTGAGGCAATAAACGCGTGGTTTCGCCTTGTGGCGAACACAATCGCGAAATATGGCATCGTGGAGTCAGATATCTACAACTTTGACGAGACTGGCTTTATGATGGGCCAGATTGCATCCGGCATGGTTGTTACAAGCGCTGAAAGACATTCAAACACAAAAATGGCTCAGCCTGGCAATCGAGAATGGGTTACAGTCATTCAGGCCATCAGTTCGTCTGGCTATAGCGTCCCGCCATACATCATTGTTGCAGGCAAAAATCTCCTCTCCACATGGTACACCGAATCTGGTCTCCCACCCGACTGGGTTATCGCAACATCTGAAAATGGATGGACAACAAATGAAAGAGGCCTAGATTGGCTCCAGCACTTTGATCAGCATTCAAAGTCGCGTGCGAAGGGGAAATATCGCCTCCTTATTGTCGATGGACACGAAAGTCACCACTCCACAGACTTTGAGCTGTTTTGCAAGGAAAACAACATCGTCACCCTCTGTATGCCGCCTCATTCTTCTCATCTACTTCAGCCCTTAGATGTAGGGTGTTTTGGGCCTTTGAAGTTGGCGTACGGTCGAGAAATTGAGGATAAGATGCGACGGGGTAATACCCATATTACGAAGGACGATTTCTTTCCAGCATTTCACAACGCCTTTAAGCGAGCTCTCACAGAAAAAAACATCCAAGGGGGTTTTAGAGGGGCAGGACTTGTCCCTCTAAGTGCAGAAAGTGTGATATCTAAGCTGGATGTCAAGTTCCACACTCCTTCACCTCCAGGATCCCTCCCAACAACACCACTACCTTGGACTTCCCAGACACCAAAGAACGCAACAGAGTTAAGTTCTCAAGGAACTCTACTTAAGGATCGGTTCCTTAATCATCCAGGCAGCTCTCCAACACATGGATGTACAGATGTTGAGCATATTCTGAAAGGAGCACTGGGATTTGCCCATGAGAATGCATTCTTAAGAGCTGAGAATAAAGCCCTTCGGGAGGAAAACAGCCTACTTAACCGACGCAAAAGGACTAAGAAAACTCATCTTAGGCAAGGAGGAAGTCTTACTGTAGCTGATGCACAGGATATTCAGTCGCAGAGAGAGGCGACAGCCCAGGTACAAGAGGAAATACGTCGGAGTAGTGGTCGGAAGCCGAGGACAGAAACAGGCCAAAGGAGGTGTGGCATCTGCGGAAACACCGGACACAATGCGCGAACATGTGATTTTAATGAAGATATGTCTGGAGAAGAGGATTCTGAGTAGTTTGAATTGATTTGATCTTTTTGTTGTTGCTTGGGGGTTATATTTGTGATGTGGTTGCGGTTAGGTGGCGCGCTCGCTTGTCTGGCGCGCTCGCTTATCATGTACGTTACTGTTATACTAGGTTTTTGTAAGTAGTTCTCTTAACTTTAGGAGTTTAACAATAAAGTCTAAAGAGATTAAGTGCTATGCTTCTAGTAGGATTAGCAGTAGTTGTAGTTATCTATAGGGTTTATGCAGACTATTCTTGCTTTTCTTATACATTTTACAATCCTTAATTGCAGAAGCTACTTCTACTTATATAACTTTCTTATTGTAGTACTATTAAATTTGCTTAAATGTTTTTATAACTCCTTAGTATTTATATGCGTAAGCGCTGTAAATTTCTCTAATCTATTTAGGTGTTATCCTGCTAGTTATGCTAGTATTAACATAGGTGCTAATTATAATAAGTTTTTATGCTAGCACTAGGTTGCCTTTATCGTCTTGCTTTAAGATAATAAGAGTTTTATCTAGTACTAGGGTCTTGTAGTCTAGTCTTTAGCTTAAGGTATTAGCTCTGCTGTTTTCTATTCCTTTAACGTAGATAATTTAAAAGTTAAATTCTAAGAGGAATTAAACTATTTAATCTGTTGCTTGTTAAGGGCTTTTAATATTGTAAAGTAGGCTAGGTTCTTATAATTAGTGTAGACCTTAACTTTATGCTTAGTGCTAGAGAGTTAAGGCTTCTATTCTCTAAAGGCTTTAATAATTGCTATAAGTTCTTTATTGTAGATCTAGTAGTTAAGCTTAGGTCTGCTAAGTTTCTTAGAAAAGAAACTGCAGGGGTGTAGTCTTCCTTCCTTGTTGCATTATCTAAGTTGTCTACTAATAGCGTAGTCTAAGGCATTAGTCTTAAGTTTAAAGGGTTTCCTAGGGTTTAAGATTATTAAGATAGGTTTAGATAGAACTTGCTGCTTAATGTCTTTAAAGGCTTTATCTTATTTATTAGTCTATTTAAAAGTAGTATCTTTACATATAAGCTTAACAAGGGGGTTAATTTTGCTAAAGTATCCTTTAAGGAATTGTTAATAGAAATTAATAAATCTAAGGAATAATTAGATATCCTTAACATTCTAGGGTTAAGGCTAGTTTTTAACTGCTGCAATCTTCTTATTGTCTATATAGATTTTGCTAGGGGTAATAGTAAATCTAAAGTAGTTAACTTATTAACTATAAAATACACTTTTCTTAGGTTCTACTAGAAGCTTAGCTTCTTGCAGCTTCTGTAGTACCTTATAAACGTGTTTCTTGTAAATTTTAAGTGTAGGTAAGAAGATAAGGATATTGTTAAGGTAAACAATAATAAATATATTTAGGTATTCTTATAGAATATAGTTAATTATAGTTTAAAAGGAGGTAGAGGCGTTAGTAAGTCTAAAGAGCATAATAAGGTACTTATAATTACCTCTTTATATACAGAAGCAGGTCTTCTATTCTTCCCCTTCCTTAATTCTAATTAGGTTGTAGGCTCCTTTAAGGTTAAGGGCTGTAAACTATTTAGCTCTATAAAGTAGGTCTTAAAGTTCTGTAATAAGAGGTAATAGGTAGCTGTTCTTAATTATAATGTTGTTAAGTTATTAATAGTTAATATAGAGTTGTAGTTTGCTATTCTTCTTAGGTATAAATAGGATAAGGTATCCTGCTAGGGATGTTAATAGTTAAATATAACCTTTTCTAAGGTTTTTGTTAATGTACTTATTAAGTTCTTTCTGCTAGTTTTTATTAAGTCTGTAGAGCTTATAAAATTTTAGGTGTTCTCCTTCCTTAATAGGAATCTTATAGTCCTAAAGACTATATTCTAGTAAGCCTGTTTCTAGTTCTTTAGCAAACAGCTTCTTATAACTGCAGTATTCTATAGGGATTAGGGAGAGTTATTCTTCTTCCTGCTAATTGTTAATAAAGGATTTAAATTGCTTATCTTTTGTAGGTTTAATCTATTTAATGTAGGTAATATATCTTAGTTGTCTGTATTTACTTAGGGGTTGCAGCATGTAATACGCTTCTGTAGCTAAATCTCTTTATTAAAGTTAGTTAGCCTTCTAACTAATGTCTAGGTTATATTTTTATAGCTATAGGACTTCTAGGATAACATCTAGTTATTCTATCTTTATAATATTAAAGACTAGTTGTTCTTAATAACTATAGATAACTATAGAGAGTTGCGTAGTCTCTTTGCTAATAGTGCCTCTATTATACTTAACTGTTTCTCCTTCTACATTTTAAAGGGCATATAGCTTATCTTTAAGTCTTTATGCAATTTTTTATTAATTAATTAATTGTAGTAATATAAAATCTGCTTAGGCTTTACTATTAATTATAACCTATGTAGGCTGCCTATTAATAATAGCTTCTAGAAAGAGATATCTGTTGTCTTCTCTAGTTGCTACATATAGGGACTTCTTATGTTATATTGCTATCTGCAATCCCTTTACAGTTAGCATCCTTAGTTTTTTAACTTCTTGCTAGAGTTCTTTTCCTTAATCTGCGTTCTTTAGGCTTATACTTTTCCTTTATAATAGTACTTGCATTTGTTAAATATACAGTCTAACTAACGTGGTTGATAAGCGAGCGGATCAGACAAGCGAGCGGATCACGCGACCGCGACCATGCCATCTTCCTACTTTCAACACACATTTTCCCCCAAAACACTATGCAGTCGTTCAACAAAGAAGCTCAATTAGTCCTAGCAGTCCAGGCTATCAAAAACACCCAAAATGTGAGCATCCGGGCTGCAGCTAAGATCTACGCAGTACCTTTTACAACGCTACGCGCCCGCGTGAATGGAAGAGCCTCAAGACGCGACACCACACCGAACTCTCGAAATTTAACGTTACTTGAAGAAAGAACGTTAGTTGAGTATATTCTCGACCTGGATTCCCGATCGTTTCCTCCCCGGATCAGTGGTGTTGAAGAAATGGCCAATCGACTGCTTGCCGACCGCGACGCGTCTCCGGTTGGGAAGCGTTGGGCCTCGAACTTTGTGAAGCGACAACCACAGCTTCGGACGCGTTTTTTTCGTAAGTATGACTATAAGAGAGCCCAATGCGAAGATCCAGAGGTTATTCGCGGTTGGTTCGACCTTGTGAAGAACACAATCGCGAAATACGGCATCGACGCGTCTGATATCTACAACTTTGACGAGACTGGCTTTATGATGGGCCAGATTGCATCCGGAATGGTTGTAACGAGTGCCGAAAGGCGTTCAAACACGAAAATGGTGCAGCCTGGCAATCGGGAATGGGTTACAGTCATTCAGGCCATCAATTCGCAAGGCTACAGCGTCCCGCCATACATCATCGTTGCAGGCCAATATCACCTCTCTACCTGGTACACGGAATCAGGTCTGCCGCACGACTGGGTCATCGCAACTTCTGAAAACGGATGGACAACAAACGAAAGAGGCCTAGATTGGGTCCAGCACTTTGATCGTCATACAAAACCGCGTTTAAGAGGCCAATATCGCCTCCTTGCTGTCGACGGGCACGAAAGCCACCACTCTACAGATTTCGAGCTATATTGTAAAGAAAACAAGATCATTACCCTTTGTATGCCACCTCATTCGTCGCATCTACTTCAGCCCTTAGATGTCGGGTGTTTCGGGCCTCTCAAGAAGGCATACGGTCGAGAAATCGAGGATAAGATGCGACGGGGTAATACCCATATCACAAAGGAGGACTTCTTCCCAGCATTTCACAAGGCCTTTACGCAATCTCTTACAGAAAGAAACATCCAGGGAGGATTCAGAGGGTCTGGGCTTGTCCCTCTGAGTGCGGAAAGTGTGTTATCAAAGCTAGACGTCAAGTTACACACTCCAACGCCCCCAGGATCACAGCCTACATCACCACTACCTTGGGTTTCCAGGACACCAAACAACCCAATCGAGGCAACTTCTCAGTCAACTCTTATCAAAACCAAGGTCTCTAATCATCAAAATAGCTCCCCAACACATATTAACAATGCTGTTGACCAGT
Source organism: Colletotrichum lini (assembly GCA_034638275.1). NCBI lineage: Eukaryota > Fungi > Ascomycota > Sordariomycetes > Glomerellales > Glomerellaceae > Colletotrichum > Colletotrichum lini. Next base: position 1,737,120 of record JAWQJV010000001.1, on the reverse strand, counting down.
TCCATAAGGGAACGCAAGGGATTATGCATCAGATTGCCCTATTAAGGTCTGAGAACAAGATCCTTCGCGAGGAGAACAACCTACTTAGCCGACGTCGGAGAGCCAAGAAAACACGTCTTAGGCAAGGAGGAAGCCTTACTGTAGCTGAGGCAGAGGATATTGAATCGCAGAGGGAGGCAACAGCACAGGTTCAAGAGGAAACGCGTCGGAGTAGTGGTCGCAAACCGAGGACCGAAACAGGTCAACGCCGATGTGGCGTCTGCGGCAACGCAGGACATAATGCACGAACTTGTCAGTTTAACGACGAAATGTCTGAGGAAGAGGATTCCGAGTAGTTTTAATTGAATTTTTATAGTTGGTGTTAACTTGTGCCTGGATTTGTGATGTGGTCGCGGTCGGGTGATCCGGTCGCTTGTCTGATCCGCTCGCTTATCAACCACGTTAGTGCTTAGTAATATAATTAATATAAGGTATAGAATGCTTTAGGCTTAGCTAGAAGTAGAGCTACTTAGTAAGATATTTCTTAACTTCCTATATATTAAGTTTTAAGTCTTAGTAGGCCTTTAGGATAGGCTCTTATCCTTATTATTAGGGGTAGAAGGCGTATTCTTTTTTTAAGTAACGTAGTTCACAAGCAAGTGAATCACACAAGCTAGTGAATCACTTTCTAATTATTTCGTACGCATCCTCTTTCTCCTAGTTTTTCTCCACCAACAACTATGGGACAGCAATCAATTGAAAGTGATTTAGTCCTAGCGCTTAATGCGCTCCAATCCAACCCAAAATTAAGCGTACGAAAGGCTGCATTACTCTATAATGTATCATTCTCTACCCTCCAACGACGAAAACACGGCCGACCTGCGAAACGCGACATCCGACCACATAACCAGAATTTGACCTTGTACGAAGAGGAGAGCATTGTACGATACATAATCGACCTAGATTCACGATCATTTCCACCGCGCCTTAGTGCTGTTCGAGAAATGGCCGATCGACTGCTTCGCGACCGCGGCGCGCGACGCGTCGGAACAAACTGGGCCTCAAACTTCGTACGACGACGACCTGAGCTCCGAACGCGTTTTAATCGAAGAATCGACTATCAGAGAGTCCTCTGCGAAGATCCTGACGCGTATCGCGCGTGGTTTTCCCTTGTACGAAATACAATTGCGAAGTATGGGATACACGATGACGATATCTATAACTTTGATGAGACTGGGTTTGCAATGGGCAAAATGTCCTCTGAAATGGTTGTTACAGCCTCTGAACGACGTGGCAAGCCAAGAGGAGCACAACAAGGGAATCAGGAATGGGTTACAGTAATCCAGGGCATTGGGTCGTACGGCTATTCTATCCCACCGTACATCATCTTTGCAGGCAAAGTCCATCTTGACTCCTGGACGTACGACAGCCCCCTCCCACCCAACTGGGTAATTACCCTTACAGAAAACGGTTGGACGACAAACGAGAAAGACCTAGAATGGGTAAAGCACTTTGATTTCCATACAAGAAGTCGTACGAAGGGTGTTTACCGCCTCCTTATCCTTGATGGCCATGAAAGCCACCATTCTGTCGATTTTGAGCTATACTGCAAGGAACAGAAGATTATTACGCTCTGTATGCCACCTCATTCATCGCATAAGCTCCAGCCTCTTGATGTTGGGTGCTTTGGTCCCTTGAAACGGGCGTACGGTCAAGAAATCGAGGTCCTTATGCGGGCGCATGTTACGCATATTGCAAAGGAAGACTTCCTCCCAGCTTTTTCTAAGGCGTACGACAAGGCGATAACTAAGTCAAACATTCAAGCAGGCTTTAGAGCAACTGGCCTTATACCGTACGACCCTGATTATGTGATTTCACAGCTAGATATCAAGCTTCATACGCCAACACCACCAGGTTCTTCTGCTGGCTTACCACCAGCTTGGGTACCAAAGACACCAAACAACCCAATCGAAATCACGTCACAATCCGATTATATCAGTAATCGCATCGTACGACATCAAAATAGCTCCCCAACATCAATTCTTACAGGTATGCAGCAGCTGAAGAAAGGGATGATGATGATGGTGCACGAACAGACCTTGATGCGGGAGGATTTGGCTGAACTTCGAGAGGCAAATGACCGCCTTAGCCGCCGTCGGCGTACGAAAAAAAACAGCTACAGCAAGGAGGGACACTTACAATTAACCAGGCAAAGGATTTAAAGTCTCAAATAGATGCGACGGAGCAGTTAAAGGCAGAAACAAGTCAGAATGGTGGTCGTACGAGGAGGCAGGAAACGCGCGCGCGACGATGTGGTATCTGTGGAGAGCCTGGCCATAATGCTCGTACATGTCAAAAGGTTGAATCTACATCTGAAGAAGAGGATTCCAGTTAATTTAAATTAGTTTAAGGCGTTGTAGTTGATTTCTCTTACATGTTATTGTACGAGTAGTAGAAAAGTGATTCACTAGCTTGTGTGATTCACTTGCTTGTGAACTACGTTAAGTATATTATAGTATATTATATTGCTTTTATTAATAGCCTTACTTTACTTATATAACCTTTTCTAAAATAGGTAAGAGGGCAGCTAAAGGTAGTATAAGTAGTATATACATAAACATTCTACTCTAACTATTATTATTTTCCTTTCCTTCCTTCTTTATACCTTTATTAAGTTAATATAAGTAAAAATTTAAGCTGTTTTTGCTGCATTAGTATGCTTTTACTATACATTTTTATTAATAAGACTTAATAACGTGGCTGATAAGCGAGTCGATCAGACAAGCGAGTCGATCACCCAACCACGACTACATTACAAACCCAAGAAGACATCAATATCAACACCACTAAATCAATTAACGCTACTAAGAATTCTCTTCCTCAGTCGTTTCTACATCAAACTGACACGTTCGCGCATTGTGTCCTGTGTTTCCGCACACGCCACACCGTCGTTGACCCGATTCAGTCCTTGGCTTACGACCACTCCTCCGACGCGTTTCCTCATAAACCTGTGCTGTTGCGTCCCTCTGCGACTGTATATCCTCTGCATCAGCTACAGTAAGACTTCCTCCTTGCTGGAGACGCGTTTTCTTAGCTCTCCGACGTCGGCTTAGTGTGCTGTTTTCCTCTCGAAGAGTTTTGTTCTCCGCCCTCAGGAATGCATTCTCATGCATTATTCCTAGTGTTCCTTTAAGAATATAGTCAACGTCGTTATTGATAGGTGTTGGGGAGCTATTTTGATGACGGGCAATTCGATCCTTGATCAGTGTTGACTGAGAAGTTGCTTCTGTTGGGTTGTTTGGTGTCCTGGAAACCCAAGGGAGCGGTGTTGTTGGAAGTGATCCTGGAGGCGTTGGAGTGTGTAACTTGACGTCCAGCTTTGATAATACACTTTCTGCACTCAGAGGGACAAGCCCGGAGCCTCTGAAACCTCCCTGGATATTCTTTCCCGTAAGTGCTTGTGTAAAGGCCTCACGAAACGCTGGAAAGAAGTCTTCCTTCGTAATATGGGTTACACCTCGCCGCATCTTTTCCTCAATTTGTCGACCGTACGCCGTTTTGAGAGGCCCAAAGCATCCTACATCTAAGGGCTGAAGTAGATGAGATGAATGAGCTGGCATACAGAGTGGGACGATGTTGTTTTCCTGACAATATAGCTCGAAACCTGCAGAGTGGTGGCTTTCATGCCCATCAACGATAAGGAGGCGATGAGGACCTCTTGCACGTGGCTTTGAATGACGATCGAAGTGTTTGACCCAATTTAGGCCTATCTCGTTTGTTGTCCATCCGTTTTCAGATGTTGCGATAACCCAGTCGTGTGGGAGATCTGTTTCAGTGTACCAGGTTGAGAGGTGATAATGGCCTGCAACGATGATGTATGGCAGGACGCTGTAGCCTGACGAACTTATGGCTTGGATAACTGTAACCCATTCCCGATTACCAGGCTGCACCATTTTCGTGTTTGAACGCCTTTCGGCACTCGTTACAACCATTCCGGATGCAATCTGGCCCATCATAAAGCCAGTCTCGTCAAAGTTGTAGATATCAGACGCGTCGATGCCGTATTTCGCGATTGTGTTCTTCACAAGGTCGAACCAACCGCGAATAACCTCTGGATCTTCGCATTGGGCTCTCTTATAGTCATACTTGCGAAAAAAACGCGTCCGAAGCTGTGGTTGTCGTTTGATGAAGTTCGACGCCCAGCGCTTCCCAACCGGTCGCGCGCCACGGTCGGCAAGCAGGTGATTGGCCATTTCTTCAACACCACTGATCCGGGGAGGAAACGATCGGGCATCTAGGTCAAGAATGTACTTAACTAGCTTCTCTTCTTCAAGCAGCGTCAAATTCCGTGATTTCGGCATGATGTCGCGTCGCGAAGGTTTTCCATTAAGTCGGTCGCGTAATGTTGTGAAGGGTACTGAATAGATCCGTGCTGCAGCTCGAATACTAAGATTTGGAGTGTTTTTAATCGCTTGAACCGCTAGGATCAATTGCGCTTCTTTGTTTGATGACGACATTCTTTATGGTCGATGGACGTGTGTTGAAAGCGGGAAGATGGTATGATCGCGGTTGGGTGATCGACTCGCTTGTCTGATCGACTCGCTTATCAGCCACGTTAGTAGTAGTAGTAGAAAAGAACTTATTAATAGTAAGCTTTTAAATAACTATAAGTAGGATTCTTTAAAGCTAATAATAATAATATTATTATTACTAATAGTTTAACGTGTTTGATAAGCGAGCTGGACAGACAAGCGAGCTGGACACAAAACCACAAACCTGCCACCTACATCATTCCGACGCGTCTTCCGACCGCCACAACAATGTCTGTGCAAAACAAAGAGGCTCAATTAAATCTTGCCATTCAGGCTATCCAAAAAGGCCAGGTAAAGAGCATTCGAGAGGCAGCTCGGATCTACTCAGTCCCACATTCAACTTTAGCGACGCGACTTAAGGGTATACCATCCCGACGCAACACCATGCCTAACTCACAGAATTTGACGGAGCTGGAAGAGAACAAGCTAGTTGAGTATATTCTTGACCTAGATGCCCGATCGTTTCCTCCCCGGATCAGTGGTGTTGAAGAAATGGCCAATCGACTGCTTGCCGACCGCAACGCGCCACCAGTCGGCAAGCGCTGGGCCTCGAACTTCGTCAAACGACAACCACAGCTCCGAACGCGTTTTTTTTGCAGATACGACTATAAGAGAGCTAAATGCGAAGATCCTGAGGCAATTAACGCGTGGTTTCGCCTTGTGGCAAACACAATCGCGAAATACGGCATTGAGGGGTCAGATATCTACAACTTCGATGAGACTGGCTTTATGATGGGCCAGATTGCTTACGGAATGGTCGTTACGAGCTCCGAAAGACGTTCAAACACAAAGATGGTGCAGCCTGGCAATCGAGAATGGGTTACAGTCATTCAGGCCATTAGTTCATCTGGCTACAGCGTCCCGCCGTACATCATTGTTGCAGGCAAAAATCTCCTCTCCACCTGGTACACTGAATCTGGCCTCCCACACGACTGGGTTATCGCAACGTCTGAAAATGGATGGACAACAAATGAGAGAGGTCTAGATTGGGTCCAGCACTTTGATCGGCATTCAAAGTCGCGTGCGAAGGGTAAATATCGCCTCCTTGTCGTCGATGGACACGAAAGTCACCACTCCACAGACTTCGAGCTATTTTGCCAGGAAAACAACATCATCACCCTCTGTATGCCGCCTCATTCTTCTCATCTACTTCAGCCCTTAGATGTAGGGTGTTTTGGGCCTCTGAAGTTGGCGTACGGTCGAGAAATTGAGGATAAGATGCGACGGGGTAACACCCATATTACAAAGGACGATTTCTTTCCAGCATTTCACAACGCCTTCAAGCGAGCTCTCACAGAAAAAAACATCCAAGGGGGTTTTAGAGGGGCAGGACTTGTCCCTCTAAGTGCAGAAAGTGTGCTATCTAAGCTAGACGTCAAATTACATACTCCTTCACCTCCAGGTTCCCTCCCAACAACACCACCAGCTTGGACTTCCCAGACACCACACACCACTGCAGAGTTAAGTTCTCAAGGAACTCTACTTAAGGATCGGTTCCTTAATCATCCAGATAGCTCTCCGACACATGGATGTACAGCTACTGAGCATATTCTAAAAGGAGCACTAGAATTTGCGCATGAGAATGCAATGTTGAGAGCTAGGGTTAAGAGCCTTGAAGAGGAGAATGGTCTACTTAACCGACGTAAAAGAACCAAAAAAATACGTCTTAGACAAGGAGGAAGTCTTACTGTATCTGAGGCACAAGATATCCAGTCCCAGAGAGAGGCGACAGCCCAGGTACAAGAGGAAACGCGTCGGAGTAGTGGTCGCAGACTGAGGACAGAAACAGGTCAACGGCGGTGTGGCATCTGCGGAAACACTGGACACAATGCACGAACGTGTCAGTTTGATGAAGAAATGTCTATAGAAGAGGATTCTGAGTAGTTTGAATTGATTTAACCTTTTTGTTGTTCCGTTATGGTCGCATTCGCGATATGGTGGTGGTTTTGTGTCCAGCTCGCTTGTCTGTCCAGCTCGCTTATCAAACACGTTAATAGAACTCTATTAGTAATAAAGTTATTATAAGTATTGATATTTATTATTTTTAAGTAAGAATCTAATAGTAAAAAATGCAAGCAACAATTTTATTCTTAACCTTCCCTCTTATTTTTGCCTCTAATAATAAAACTATTATTATAAACCTTTACTAATTTAAGCAAGCAGTTAGCTATTAATTAAACGCAGAGGTTATTCCTAATTAGGCAGTACAACAGCATAAGATTAGAGTGCATAAGTCACTTAAAATCTTATCCCTAGCCCTTAGCCCCTAATTCGAATTGAACACCGATCACGCCCTAAGTTTACCTCCAGGCCCTGGCATCGCGCAAGGTTAGACCGAGTAGCCTAGCCCTTGCCATAACGTTACCTGGCTGTAAGTGACCAAACATATCCGAGCTAATGCTGCTTTCTACCTGGCATTCTTGGGGGTAAAACTTTGGCCCGCAACTACAGTAGAACCGTGACAGGGATGATGTTGAATTGGAGGGAACAGAGCACACGGAGGGCACCGGAGATAGGAGATATCGGCCCGGCTCGGCCGGCCCGCTCGGCGTCAGCAGAGGGACTGTTACGTGCTTAGACTTAGGCAGTAGGCTCTGTAGAGGCCTTAGGTACCTAGGAAAGGGATTCTTAAGGGCTAAGTTAGGTGGCTGGGAGCAGGGCAATTAGCACAATAGATAACAACATAAATAACATACATAACCACAATACACGCAATTGACCTACCATTACTGCACTGCTTAATTCGACAGATGAAGCCTAACTATCACAGATTAGAATTCAACCGACGGGCGCGGCCTCGACCTCGGCAGACATCCACCTCTTTCAGGGGTGTGGCATGGCGGCACTAGAGGGTACCCGCCCAGCAAGAGAGATTCGCTGTCGGGGGGGGAGGGCGAGAAGCTGAGAAGTGAGAGAATAAGAGAGAGAGAGAGAAAGCAGGCCACGGTGCATAAATGAAATTCCCTTTCCGGATTTTGACTGAGGCCGCGGCCGTGTCGACTTTAAACGGTTTAATGTTCGCAATCTTCAGACGCCTTGTATTTGGCTTTCCATGAGATCGTGCTTCTTTTTTGCTCATCGGCTTTTTCTGCACCCTGCAAGTTGGTGGAGAAGAACCTACGGGGGGAAAAAAGAACCCAAAGCAGGCATAAGCCTGAAGAGTCGTGGGAGAAAAACAAACCCTTTCTTCAAAGTTCGTCCCCGAGGGTTTCCTCATCGCGATATGAGTCGTGAGGCTCCCATCCGGGTGGCCCTTGTTGGAACCGGACTGGCAGGCCTGACCACCGCATATCTCTTGCAGAATGACGAACAGCGGCGGTATGCAGTGACACTTTTTGAGCAGGTGAGCTAAGAAAAATCCTGGATAAAGTCCCGGTTCAGTGCCCCTCTCCTCCCCCTCTTTGCAACAGGGCTGACTGATGGATCTCAGGCCGAGAGTCTATCCTTCGACTCGGCGTCCGTCGCCATCCGAGACGAGAAGTCCGGCCATGTCGAGCGGGTTGACCTCCCCATGCGCGCTCTCGCGGGGGGTTACTACGCAAACGTCATGCGCATGTATGACCACTTGGGCATCCCCTACCATCCCATCCGGTTTTTGTTCTCTTTCGCCAAGGCGTTGCCGGTTCCGAGTCCCGAGGCGACGGCGGCCGGGAAGACGCCGGCGAACCCCGAAGGAGCGGGCAGAGCGCCGGGTGAGTACTTCGTGCACGCGTCGAACCTGCACCAGATTCCGCCCTGGCCGGGAAGTCGTGGCGTGCTGGCGCACCTCATCGAAATACTGTACCTGGTCGTCTGCCAGTTCTGGTTCACGGTCGCGTGCTTCCTGGTGCGCCCTCACACTGAGTGGGCCGACGGAGGAGGGGAGACGCTGGACGAGTACTTTCGGAGGATCTGGCTGCCTCGTCGCTACGTGACGCACTACCTGCTTCCCCTCATGAGCAGCGTGTCGACCTGCTCGCACGACGAGATGCTGGCGTTCCCGGCAAGCGACGTCGTGAACTACAAACGGTTGACGCACGGCCAGCAGCACTACACGGTCTGCGGCGGCGTCCATCAGGTGGAGGGGCGGCTGGCGGCGGAGATGAAGGACGTCCGACTGGGAGCCTGCGTCGCCGAGGTGGCGCCCACGAGCGACGGGAAGGTGAGGATACGTTGGCAGTCGACGAACAGCGGGCTCGAACCGCTGCTGGAGGACGTGTTTGACCGGGTCATCCTTGCCGTGTCACCCGACGTCGCCGGCAGGATCTTCAGTCCCCTGCGGGAGACGCTCGGTTCGATACCGACTACCCGCGTAGAGAGCTCGGTCCTCCGGCCATCGAATTCGACGCCGAGCCAGCAGCCCCTGACCCTGGTCGAGGATGAGAGCAGTCACCCCAAGGCCTGCTCGCACCACCGCGGGAGTGCCATCCCGCCGCAGCTCATCTGTCTGAGGACCGACTTCACCGCCGAGGAGGTGCGGACGGAGGCGCTGCACAAGATGCCCGGGGGCACGGTCGTGAGCACTTGCCCGCTGGACCCGCAGGCCGAGGCGAAGAGGGTGCTGCGCACGGCGAGGTTCACGAGGACCCTGAGAACGACCGAGAGCAGGGCGGCGATTCGGAGGATCATGGGTGAGACCAGAAGGTCAGACAAGAAGACGGATCCAGTCCGCGGCGCGGAGGACTGGGTGAACGGCCAGGACAACGTCTGGCTGACGGGGGCTTGGTGCTGGGACGGCATGGTCCTGCTCGAGGGGTGTCTGGTCTCCGCCATGAGAATCGCCAATGACTTTGGCGTCAAGGTCCCGTGGACTCGGTGAGGGAATCTTCAAGCCACTAGGGCCAGGTGTTATCGAATATCAAATGAAAAGAAACGAAGTTGAAATAAACCTGTCCCCTTGTGGGTTGAAGCTAGCAAAGGGAACATCGGGACCTTTGCTCCTCGCCGGCACCGGCATCCCATGTAATACTTAATGGGTGGGCCTGACACGTGACACGCTTTCTCATCTTATCTCATCTCATTTCATGCTTTCGTGCCTCCGCTCGCAGAATTTTGAGTGGGATTCCTCATCTCATTCTCACTCTCATTCTCACTCCGGCCTCATCACAACCTCACATGCCATGGCAAGATCACTCGACTTACACCCGGACTTCTGGACAGGCCTATATCTCGGCGTCATCACTGGCTTGCCGGCTATCTGTGCCACTGTTGCTCTGGTCGCTTGGAAATTTCTGCGGCAAAATGACATCTACGACAACGACCACTGGAAGCTCAACGTCAAGATGCCGTTCACCACCATGTGGATGAACATGGGCTATTGGTAGGCCACCAAATCTCATTTCTCTCAACACCTCCTGCTGATGGCCTACACTATTCATCTGTACGGATTATCTCCAAGTCTCACGATCTCGTCCTGTTCCTTGTCTGATACTCCCCCCCGTCCAGGACCGACGCCGACGGCCGGCCCACACAGGACTTCGAACAAGCATGCCGTGCTCTCCTGCACGAGGTCCTCGCCGAAGCAGGCCTCCTGAAGACCGACTTATCGTCGTCCAAGCTAGCCCTCCTTGACCTTGGAATCGGGTGCGGTGACCAATCCCTGGAACTTGCTCGTCTCATCCAGCAGAGTGGCTGCGACGAGTACCGCTACGTCGGACTCACCCTGAACCCATCGCAGTTCCAACTGGCCCTGAAACAGCCGTTTCACGAGTTCCAAACCCCGGGGGACGCCGATGAGTCCATCCGAGTCTTCCGGGCCGACGCGGCGAGGCCTGACGCGTGGGATGCGGATGTCAAGTCCGCCGTGGCGTCGCTGGCCACCAGGCCACCCCAGAACCAAGCGCGCTGGGTCCTCGCCCTGGACAGCATATATCACTTCTTCCCTAGCAGGAGGCCGATACTCAAGTATGCCGCTCAGGAGCTTGACGCGTCCTTCATGGCGTTCGACTTGCTCCTGAGCGACACTGCCTCGTTCCAGCAGAAGTTGATGATCAAACTCATCAGTCTGGCGATGGGATGTCCCGTCGGCGCTTTCGTGACGGAAGCTGAGTATAAGACGCAGCTGTCCGAGGCCGGGTACGACGAGCGACAGATCCGTTTCAGGGACATCACCGACCATGTGTTTGCTGGTCTGGTAGCCCACATCCAGCGCCAGGCGGCAGCGCTCCGGCCGCTGGGCATCTCCGTAGCAAAGTTCAAGGTCGCGGCCAAGCTCTTTAGCTGGTTTGCCAGATCAAAGACGCTGCGGGCCACCATTGTCGTCGCGCGGAAGAAGCCCAAGACCGTATGAGAGTCATCGGTGACGGTGGTCGTGGAGATAATAGAATAACATATTCATCATTTGTTCATCGAGTGGCCAGTGGGCCTTTAGGACTCTCTTAATACAGCAAACACTAGAAAAGGCATCCGTTTTGTTATCGAGACGGCCAAAATTGCTGTCGCATTGCTCTAAAGTTCATCCACACTCATGGATTTCAACCGTCTATTCAAGCCTTGTTTCCTTCATTGCATTCTTTTAATTTATCAGTCCTTCGGAGGTTTTTGAAATAGCATCTCCCACATTGTCACCTCGTCTGCTTGCCTTTATCGCATCTAGTCTTCTCATCTGCCATCGTCACAAGACTAAGTCGCGAAGCGGAAATCGAGCCTGCCAGCCAAAAAGGTTAGAAACGACTCATGCAGAACATGTTTAGGGGAAAACCTACCGCTTGTTTCCTTTGTCGGTAGTGTTGGCGCGGTAGTCGTGCTGCTGCTCAGGCGTCATGGCATCCCACTTCTTGGCCTTGGATTTGTTCCTCCAGTTGTAGTAGAAGTACGTGGCCGGGTATTGCACAAGCTGCGGACGATGTGAGCTCTCTGCACAGTTTCCCCCCGGGTATGGAGAGGGTGCTACTTACACACATCCACACACAGATGACCAGGAGACCCGTGTTGGCTTTGAAGTATCGGGGCGAGTCGCTGGGTTGGTAGACTTGGGAAAGTTAGAATCCATCTCCCGGTCCGCCGAGAAGGAATACCTACTGTTTGCACCAATCATGCCACTGACTTGCACCCACATGTTGTAGAGCCTGGATAAGTTAGTGAGGTATTTCAGGGCCCACGTAGATCAAGCCGACTTACGAAGCCGAGACTGTTCTGTTCTGGACCGAGCCGGCATTTCTGCTAGTCCATGCCACTTGGATAGGATGTGTGCTAGAGGCTCCGTTAGCTCTTCTGTTTCCGGCCCTTGGCGCAGACTTTCCACCTACTATGGGAACGACAGCAATACTGTAGCAATGGCAAAGTACGCCCAGGAGCTGATCGGATCCGGCAGCGCAATCAAGGCCACGAAGCAGGGCAGAAGCCAGGCGTCCTCGGCCATGGCCACGAAGCTGCGGTTGTTCAGCAGCTCGCTGACGGCCGTGATGATGAGCATGGTGAGACATGAGCCGACGACGTTGGGAATGGACAGCAGGTTGGTCTCGATGACGTTGAATCCCAGGCCTCGGAACGAGAGCGTCAGGTACTGATTGACGGGGTACTTTGGCAGGCCGAACAACAGGCCGAGGATGTACAAGGGCCACATGTCGTAGTCCTTGGAGCACTCCCAGATCTGCTTGACGGAGAGACCCTGTCGGTTGTACATTCCTCCCTTTTGGGGGTCATCGCGAATCACTGAGTTTCGTGTTAGTCGGCGTTACAACGGTCGGGTCAGGACGCAGTACTCACCGGAGTTGACAATGATCTTCTCTTCCTTCTCGGTGAAATAGCCCTTGGGGTTCCACCAGCTCTTTGTCTTGGACGGGCACTGGGGCATGAGGAAGAACGACGCCAATCCCACGAGGACTAGACAGAGTCAGCTTGGAGAGTTTCAGAAGCAAAAGAAAAACAAAAACTGATCTTACAAGTGAATGCGCTCCTGGACAACATAATTAGCGATTTTGGTCCCAAGTTTCGCAGGGAAATTGACAGGGCTTGTTAAAACTTACTCGATGAGGAAAAGCCACCTCCAGCCCTCGTAGCCAAGGATACCACGCATGGATACGAGTCCGACGGCGGCAAAACCGACTCCAATATCGACTGACGAGGCATGTCAGTAAACGAATCGTACGTAAGGCGCGGACGTCACGGGGAGTTCAGTCAACCTACCCAGCTGCGAAGACATCCAGAACCAAGCCAGGCGGATCGGTAGCTAAGGTAAATCAGTCAAGGTGTCCCAAGAATTGCCAAGTCTTGTGCCTGAGCGCCACTCACCGATGTACCGGTGTACCAGTAACTGAGGTAGAGGATCGTGTCGCTGCCAAGCCGTTAGCCAAAGCTTGTGGTGCATGTCAAGAAGGGACAAGACTTACGGGATGAAGCCACCTTGGAACGTCGCGCTGGTAGGTCGTTTGTGAGCAAAGGTTCACTCCGACGGACGTCAACGGGGACTCCTCGACTCACATCAGATATCTTGTGGCGAGGAAGGAGGCCCGTCCCTTGAGGAAGAACTGCGCCGCGGAGATGGTGGAAAACAGGCAAATCTGGATGGGAATCCACAAATCGGGACCGATACTGAGCACATGGACGAATCGATCAGCTGGTCGGGGTCTTCTGGTGGTTCAGTGTGAAGAAAAGGGGCCAACCAACCGCTTGGAGATCAACTGGGACGGAAGTTCGGCAACGAGGAAACCGACTCGAGAGATTGTTTGGCCGAGGTTCTTTGCACGTCAGTCTTCGGGGCCTTCCCCATCCATTTGTCTGTTCACGGCCTCAAACTCACGTAGTCGCCGCGAGTCAGGCTCAGGTCGTCGAGCATGTTGTCCGAGACGGCGTTGTTGATGTTGTTTCTGTCGATGTTGAGGGCGGCAAACATGATACAGGCCCAGAGCTGCATCGCGGAATTAGCTCAAGTTCCACTGACTCGCCCCCGTCGGCAGCTGTAGAGTTGTTCCGGGTCTTCGTACCATGATCTTCCAGTCAACCTTGCGGCGCGTTTCACGCTCTTCCCTCCACGTCCAGCGGAAGTTCGGGTCGAAGGCGGACCAGTTCTCCCATTGCGGGTGGATGTAGAGGCTCTTGTACTCTTCGACGTTTTCGGAATCCCAGATGCTGGGTTGCGTGGCGATCTTTGTCGAGGCACGTCAGCTTCCTCAACACCCCCAAACTAACCACACACACAACCTCCCGGAGCCGGCATGTAACGCACCGCATCGAGGTCGTACTCGTCGCCCTTGGGGCCCTTGCGGATTCTGAAGAAGCGGAGGATCGCGTCTCCGAGCGCCGCTTCCATACGCTGGTTCTCCTGCGTCGCCAGCGCGGGTGCCGTCGGGGGCGCCGCGTCGACGGGACGGTTGTCGTCGATGACCGGCGTCTTGGATTCGAGCCCGCCGCGGTCGGAGGAGGTGATGGACCCCGGCGGCGAGGCCTTTTCTACCGGTTGCTGGGAAGTCATGTTTGTTTCGACCTTTCTTTTTTCCGAAGGAAGAGAAACGATGACGCACAGGGAAATCTGCACACGACGAAGGGGGGAAAAGGGTCTAGACTGCGAGATCTGCCGGCCTTGCGTGAACTATCTATATAAGGATATCTTTTCTTCTTCTCTCTCTGTCTACTATGATAAAACTCTTCCAACAGGGGCCCTTGGAAGGGGGGGAAAGCATGTCCGCGTGTTGCTTGGGGATTGCAGACCGGACTGCTGGGTTCTTCGGCCAAGCGGTTGGATGGAGCGCCGCTCCAAAAGGCGTGATGGGCAATTGAGGGCTTCAATAGGCAGGAAAGGGGTCTCGGTTCTCCAATTCTCGGTGACAACCCGAGAGGGACGATCCACAGGTTGGATGACGACAAGTCTGCTCGTCCGGCATTACTGTCCCCGACGAGGTAGGGACGGAGGTCTCCCGAGGAGATGCACAAGTTGACCGGAAGTGCCGTGGAGCGCTACCGCGCGAAGTGTTGTTTAAGTCGACTTCATCGTGTTCTCCAGGTCCTCGATTGGGGTTGCTGGCTGGCCTTGTCTCCTTAGTCTACGACTCAAGTCTATGGAAAGTTTAAAGCCTAGATAGAGTCTTTTCAACCCTTGAGCTTGAGCAACTCACCTCAACAGCCTCTCTCTTTTCTTCCTCTTTTTTTCCCAAATATCCGTAACTGCCTTCAAGTACTTCAGACTCTACAGACCACCTCGCTCGCACTTTGAATCTCCCGTTGTGAGAGAGAGAGGCGAGGGATAAGCGTTTACTGGGGCCGATGCGACTTTACCTCTGCCTTAGTGGCTCGCGTGCGCTCGCGTCACCCGGCGTGCAGCTCACGCAATTGATTCACCATCGTCTCGGCCGATGGCGTGCTACACACAGGACGACAACGGATCCCGCAGCTGTGCGCAACAAACAACGGAAGTTCTTCAGCCATATCGGTACGGTAGCGAGCACGTGGGTACATAAATACCCAGTCACTTAGCTGGGCTTCGGAGAATTTAAGCCGAGCCCATGCTGCGGTCTGGAAGGCGAGTGCGGTTACATTGATGGGTTAACCCCCCCGGCTCTCTGCTCTAAGTTGCACTCACCAAAGTCTACACACGGATGACTGTCCAACAAGTTGCTAGAAGTGGTGTTCTATCGTTCCACTCTAACTACATTGAGCCTGGTCGCTACAATTACCCCAATGACCGACGGCGTGAGCGGCAGCCGAGACCTCCCTCGATACAAAAGCGTTGGCCTTGAACGTCATCATGGACCGACTCGACGAGACTGACGGCCTCGGAATCCCGTTTACCTTGACACCTTGACCACATCTAAAAGCCCCTGCCTCGCCCTGCATCATGGCACAGTGGGTTTCCCTTGTTCAAATCTCCTCACAAATCAATACATCCACATGCATGCCTGCCATTATTGGGACAGAGCAACAGAAACTGCAGTGCCGTTGCTCCTCATCTTTCAGCCCTTCTCAAACGCCATCGCTCCAGTTGCTTACATACCACATGAAGTCCCAAGCAGTCCAGAAGCCACTCGGGTGTTCAATGTCTACATCTGATTCCTTGGCGAGTCCCAAGTGGAACCCATCACCGTAAAACCCCTCGATCGAGGACTTGCCGGGCTTCATCTTCGCACCGTATTGTGTGAGGTAAAGCCGGCATTTCAGGTTGCTTCTGATCACCTGCTCAAGGGTTCTCAAAAAGGCCCCTCTTGGGCCTTCTTCATCCTTCATGTCATACAGTGTGAGGGGTCCCCAGTCGGTGAAGCTCCAGCATGCGTCATATTCGAACGCGACGTGCCATGCTTTTGTTGATGGTAAATCAAAGTCGAGTTGGTAGGAAGGCCGAAAGCTCGACGTGTCCGAAACCCCAGGGTCTGGAACTTGCATGCAGATGAGGTCTTTCCGATCGAGATCGAAGGCGATGTTTTCTTGACCGTGTCGCAGCTTGACAGTATCCCAATCGGTTTGATCGTGGCCTTTGTATCGCCTTGCAAGTCGGCCGGCGACGACGGCTCTCGATTCCTTGCAGGCCATCCACATACCAAGGTCGGAGAAGTACGACGAGGGATTGTTTTGCTTCCAGGGCCGCTAAGATGTTTGCGGAAACACGGGAAGTGTTGTGAAGCCGCGGGTGCTGTCGTCCGTGTCGGGTTGTAACGTCACATACCCCCTTTCCGACCACCCCCCCATTCCGACCACCTCAGCCCCACCAAGCTACACCAAAACCTACTACTTTATAACTATACGATATATAGCTTATAGATAATAGCAAAATTATACTAAAAAGATTTTATAGAGATAAATATATTATATTATAGAAACTATAGTTCTTATATATAATACTCTAATATTAATTATAAACTTAGGGATAATTGCTTATAGTACAGTTTTACTAGTAAAATCCTAAGAAACTATACTTATATATTTAGCTTAGTAAAACTAAGTTTAAAAGTCTAATATAATTACTATATATATCTATAGGCTAAAAGTATCTAAAGAACTAATATAACTTATAATTACTAGTAAGCTAATAGATTTATAGCTATATTTATAATTTCCTTACTAAAGATTTATTAGTAAGATTTTTAATCTCTTACTATATAATTATTAGTAATTATATAACTTATTCTTTTACTTCTATATAGTAAGAATACTCTTTTTAACTATATATAGAAAGTTTTATATATACTTACTTATAATATAGAAAGTTATATAAGTTTTTAAACTGTTAAGGATTACTAGTAAGATACTAGTAACTACTAACAGCTTAGTAAGTAGTACTAATACTTCTTATTAAATTAAAAAATACTAAAAACTAACTTTAATATTTTAAACTTCTATACTTATCTTACTTATAATTCTAGTTATAGATAAAAAGACTAAGTAGTTAAGTATTTATAAGGATCTTAGATATAGGTTGTTTTGGTGTAGTTTGGTGGGGTTAAGGTGGTCGGAATGGGGGGGTGGTCGGAAAGGGGGTATGTGACGTTACCGCAAAGAAGTGCACTCCTGGGCGACCCGGGCCCGTTGACCAGACCGCCATCTCCCAGATGCATAATCTGAGCTCGGTGGGCAGCTTTGGAAAGGGATGGAGTGTTTCGTTCATGGCGTGTAGATTCTCCGTCAACGCTGGGTGTTGTGTGAGATGCAGTGTAAGAAACCTGACGGAAGGATTGTAGGAAGAGGATGCAACCAAGGCTTTCGAGAGTTTTAGAGTTTGATTCAAAGCAGGCGTCTTGGAGAACAGTGATGAAGCGAGTGCCATCTTCGCTGGTCAGTACAAGAAAGACTAACCTTACTCAGTTAAAGTAAAGTGACCACCATGCATTTAAACTCTCTCCACGCAACAAGACATCGACTAGTCATCAGGGTCAACGCCCACAACATCATAAAGTTTATGAACAAGGTCACTAGCAACGTCTTTTCTGATTCTCTGGATGCTCTATTAACGTCATGGCCGTGTCCAAGTGTCAAACATCATGCCTTTGTAGGGACATATCTGCCCATCTCTAGTACTAGGCAAGACTGAATGACGATAACAGTCTTTCAGTTTTTACTTTTTTTGAGAAGTTTCAATTCTGGGGGGGGGTTTTTTTTTGGACGAACTTGCATAGCAATACTGTGACACACTGGAATACCCTATTTTGTAAATAGCATCGTCATCTTGCCAACTAGTCCCAAAACACCCGATGCTTGACCTGTGAGCGTTTTAAAGTAGATGAGCCTCTTTTATGGCAAAATCTGTCCCAGTCCAACCGCGGTTCAGTCCAATCGGCTATCGGCCCTTCAAGATTTGGGGCAGCAAGCGAGCTGATCCCAGGAAGCACGTTAGCCTGATTCAGAACCAGTGTAATTGACACCAACGAAGAAGGGGGGACAATTAAGGCAATAGTAGTGGATTACATTATAGACGCAAGTCCTTGTGTTGCTGCCTGGAGTCCCTAAATCGCAGTTAAAGCTGACCCGGCTGAAGGATCCCACTTTTTGGCCTGGGCTGCACGCCAGAGCCTCTTCGTTGCACTTGAAGGCTCCCGTATTGCTTTCGGGGCCAGAGCATGGGATGGTCACTTGGCTGCTCTTACACTGAGCCGCTGCTGGGGCAGCAGTCATCAGGGTAAGAAGTAAGGCGATAACGTATGATTTCAGCATGTTGAAGGAGGAGTTTGGCTAACGGCCGTGCGGATTGAGGTGTTTTTGAATTGTTGTCTAGTAGGCGTGTGGAAGAATTTATGCAGAAGAACAGAAGGCAATTCTCACCGGGACAGCTGTGAGCTTATATAGTAGTCTCTATCTTGTGGCAGTTAGTCAGTTGGCGGAACGAAGTAAGTGCTGTCCTTGCTTGCGCCGGGGCTTTCTATCAAGGCTTCAGGGAGCGATCCCTGAGCACATTGTCCTTCATAAAAGGAGGTTGACTTGAGAAAAGAATTTTTGAACCCCCCCCCCCCCCCCCCCCCCCCCCCCTTTAGTTGATGAAGGAACACATGTGAGGATTCTGGTAGAGAAATGGGGGGAACAGTCCATCAAAGTTTGTTTTGTCGGGATCAAACTACGGAGGCTCGGTGGTGATCCGGCCCCGAACAGCGCGGCTTGATCCGACCCTGAGCAGAGTGGATTGATTCCGGCCCCGAGAAGAGGGGAATTGGTCAAGGCCCATCCATGCCCGATTGCCCCCCTGAGACGGGCAGCCCGACTGGGAATAGCCTCACACAAGCAACGACGCCACCACGAAATCGATCACGGCAGCAGTTTCACTGTAGCCTTTGTACAAGGTTATAGGAATAAGTGAAAGCCAACTGTTGTGTCTACCTCTGCATATAACCTTGTGAAATATAGAATTACAACACATCTAGCAAGGAGAAATGAACTAACAAGCCAGCAGGCTGCTAGAAATAGTACGAACATCAGCTAAACCTAACCTTTAGGGGGGTTAAAGTATAGGAGTGGACAGAAGATATCTGACAGGGAGTTTTTACTTTCGCCGGATACTTTTGTAAGTTAATCCCCTACTTGATGTCTGTAAGGTCGTCAAGCGCGAGACTTTTTGTTGTTCGAACGGCGATCGGTGCTTTAAGATTTGGGACAGCAAGAGACCTAATCCCAGGAAGCACATTAGCCTAACTTGGAATCATTGTAGATAAATACAAGAAGGGGGAACTATGAGGGAAAAGCGTTGCAATACATCATAGACGCAATTGTATTGGGTTTTATCGCAGTCAAAACTGGCCTGCCTGAAGGATGCAACTCGTTGCCCTGCAGGGCACGCCAGTGCCCCTTCATTGCACCCAACGAGCTCACCGTTGGAGCCAAGGCAAGAGATGGTAACTTTGGTGTTCCTACACTGAGCCTCTGCTGGGACAGCGGTCATCAGTGTGAGAAGTAGGGCGGTAGCAGATTTCAGCATGTTGAATGAGGGGCTTGACTACCGGTCGTGCGTGTCGAGATCTTGGATTGTTGCCTATTGAGCGTGTGGCGAGGTTCACGGAGAAAAGCAAAGTATGATTCCTACTGGGACAACGGTGAAGGTCTTATAGTAGTTGCCATCTGTGTGACAATCTATCAATTCCCGAAACGAATCAACCGTTGTTCTCGCTTACGCCCGAGTTCTCCATAGAGGCTTCATGGAACAATTCCTGGGAGCATCGTATTTAATAAAGGAAGGTTTACTGAATTATCAAAGACGGTAATTAGTGAGGGAACATCTGGGGGGGCAGAGGACTGGGGGCAACTGTACATCAAAGTTCATTGTGTCGGAATCAAGACCACGATCTCCGGAGGCTCGGTGGTGATCCGGCCCCGAGCAGAGTGGCTTGATCCGAGCCCGAGCAGGGTGAATTGATCGGGCCCCGAGAAGAGTTGTACGGCCAAAGGCCCATGCGCGATGGCCTCGCCGGATGGGCAGCCGCCCTCAGCCAGCCAGCCAGCCAGCCCTGGGAATAACCTTACAAAAGCAACAATAACACCCCCACGAAGTCGATGACTGCAGCACTTTCACTGTGACTCTCTCACCGTTTTCCAGACTCGACACCGTGTGTTACAATCAAAACATGAGTTTGTTCTAGATGCGTAAAAAGATTCCTTCGGCGGCCTGCCATAGCCTACTGGATCTAGCTACTGGCCCTATCCCTCTCCCATCTGGAACAGAGTGCGTGCGATAATATTATGATAGCAGACTTGATAGAGGTTGTGTTGCAAAAGTGAAACCACGGTTGCAGAGCAGCAACTGTGCCAGATATGTCTTTGGCACACCCCTTTGATTTTGCAGGCGTCTGACTAGGGAATCCAACTACCCTAGTCAAGGCAAACCTTGATATGCGTTACATGCCTATAGCAGGCTAAGAAACTATGCTTAAGGAGGTAAATGAACCTGCGACGCGCGAATTGGTTCAATAAGTAACAACGTGTAGAGTTAACTGGGGTTTAAACCGTTGCAAAAGTGGAACCATAACTGTATAGCTGTAATGACGATAGATGTGTACTGTGAAAGCTTGCTTGAATCGTTGGATCAACATTTGCTACGTCTAAAACCTTAATTGCTGGGGTTTGGAACACTTGAACTAAACTTGACAGACGCTGAGGAAGAGGGATGTCAAGTTGCGGCATAAAAATGGGCGGCTGCTTGGAGGTGACTCCTGGGCTTGATAGTTATGCATTCCTTGGGCGCACAGGAGAACATAGCCTCCTTGAAGATGGAGTGCTGGTGGCTCCCGAAGAGTTTTGATTCTCTTGCGCTGTGGTTTCTGCTTTGCCTACATCGAGTCATGAACCCTTCACCGGGCGACTCACCCCGCGAGCCAAGCGTCATCTTTTGCTGCCGCAGATTGAGGAGCAACGGAGTTGATGACATGACTGTGAGTTCTGTGTTACGCAGGAATGCCCGATCCTGCCCCCCCTCGTGGCCTTTGGTGCTGAGCGTTGAGACCAGACTCGGACGATTGACTACATAGGGCATCCCCCCCCCCCAGCGTATGAAACCACTTCACGATAATGCATGCAAACGTTGGGGAAAAGAGGAAAAGCCGTCGGTGCTTTTGAGGTTGACACCACTCACCGGTAGACGGTCAACTCGTCAAAGGTCGAAAACACACTGGAAGCCCACAGCGGGTACTTCAGCCCAGCTGATTCTGCCCTCCCACCCGGCTCACTTGCTCGGCAACCCGGTCTTCGTGGCTTGGGTTTCGAGGCGAGCTCTGCAATCGTCCCCGATGGTCTCCAACGGAACCAGCATACGCGCCCACTGTCTGACTTGAGTGGCCTCCATCTTCCTGCAATCGCTGTGATTGTAGTTTCCGCCGTTGGGCATGACGAGGATCTCAAGTGCGTCGACGCGCGATCCCAAGTTTGCGAGGCTTTCTCTGTAGGAGCTGGCCGGGTCTTGATCTGTAATGTTGATTCCCATCTTGAGGAACCCTCGGACAAGGGAGCCCAGAGCGATTGCTTTGCAGTGGGAAGGGGGAGATGTCAACGACAATGATGTGCCAGACTGGCCAGGTTCGCGTCTACATTTCCATTTGCCCTGTGTCAACTCCTGGTAGATGGTCAGATAGGGCTGGAGCTTTGTAGATATCCATTGCGCCCGCGCCGCCGTCATATAGTCTATAGTTACCAAACGCGATCATGTCAACACACGGATGCCAGGCAAAGCTGGAGGGGAGAGGTATGGAAAGCAACTCACCAATCACATAAGGCGGAATCAATGGTGCGGTTTCTTCTGCGAGCAGGCTCCAGCAAGACTTGTCTTCCCCATTCTCGAACACGAGAAGTTCGACGATCAGACGACCATCTTCGTCGACTTTGCATATCTCGATGAGGCGTGATTGCATTGCGCTGAACAACCGCAAATCGCCCAGTGCCCACGCGACGGAGAGCAGTTTGCTGCTGTCTCTGCCTGTTGCGGTGCTGTCCTTGCCCGATTTGGCGCTATTCAGCCAAGCCTGAACCCAAGGTCGAGTGACAGAGATGGCGTCGTACTTGTCCAGGAGAACAACAAGAGCGTGCAGGGTGTCGAGATCCATCGTGTCGGGAACCTTGGCGAAATGCCCATGGACGATGTTGAGCATGAGTTGCATCGGCGCCGGCTCGTCGTCCGGGAGTTGGACGACCCAATCGTCCTGGCCACCATCCGGTCCATCCCTGGGTCGAGACTCGGCGAAGCTGCCAAAGAGCATCTTCTTCATCACCAGGGATGAACGGGCGAGGGTTCTCGAGCAGACCAGGTAGGTCGAGGGCTCTTTGGCATGATCGGCACCGACGCAGAGACGCAAGTCACCATGTTCGTCCAAGATGATTGTGGGCTTCGGCTCGGGGGTCTCAAGCCTCGCTTGCTTCGGGTCCGGCTCGTCGGCCGGGGGCGAATCTTGAGTCGTCTTGACAGCATCCTGGTCCTCCATGGGAGTTTCCCAATCAAAGAGGCTGAATTTTACGCAGCTTCTGGGCCGATGGCTGTGAGAAGATGGCATAAGAGTAACATCGCGAAAGGTGAGGAGGAAAGCGGAGGCGTTGTGTGAATTGATTGGGTTTGGACATGAGACATTTGCCAACTGCGCCACTGTTGTGGCTGAAGTAAGAGCCACGCAACTCAGAGGCGGATGGAAACGACATGAGGGTGCGAGAAAGGGCGAGTTAGAGGTAGCAGCGACCAAGTGAAAGCAAGGCTAGGTGATGGGTGAGTGGAAGCTTCTTTGACGCGGCATGATTCAGTTGCGGCCTTGCTATGAGTTGTGGGAGAGATGGAGCGAACTTTTTACAGGCGAATGTTTTCTAGTCAACACTAATGCAATCGCATAGGATTAAGAAGCCCTCTTACTCATTTGTTGCTATTCTCTGTTAGAAAGTATTGTTGTATCAGCTGGAAGCCTTGTCGTGTAGTTTAAATGTGTTGGGATTATAAAGAAGACCGACCAACTCGGAATAACCTTGTACCAAATCGTCTGGATATATATCGTAGAGTAAAAATATTATAACGAAATCAATCTCACGATGGCGATTGAAGAGCCATGACGGTAAACCCCATTTCAACCATGGCTTAGCCGTCGTTTGGTCATCGTCATCATCATCATCACCAAACATCATCGTCAACTTCACGCATGCTCCACCAACTAACTGACTGATTACTTGTACGGCAACCCCGTCTTGGCGGCCTGCCTCTGCAGGTAGGCCTGGTGCTTGGGCTGCACGAACTTCATCCCGCCCTTCACGAGCAGCGAGCGCTCGACGCCCTCGCGCAGGCCGGACTGCAGCACGTGCTCGCAGGCGCTCAGGCTGAAGCCGAAGCGCGGGTGGGCCGCCTGGCCGAAGGCGAAGCTCGTCGTCGGCGGGTGCGAGAAGCCCGAGTGCGCCGTGTACAGCTCGAGGCGGAGCAGGACGGCCTGCAGGGCGGCCGCGCTGCCGCGGTACGCCGTGGCCGGGTCCGGGGCCGTCAGGTCGATGCGGCGGGCGGCGAAGGAGCGGATGAGGGAGCCGAGGAGGATGCTGTCGCACCGCTTGCCGCTGTTGGGGTCCTGCGGCGAGGCGGTGCAGCGGTCGCCGTCCTTGATGGCCGTGTAGAGGCTGGCGTAGGGCTCGAGCATCGTCGCGAGGAGGGTTCTGCGTATCGAGGCGGCGTCCTCTGGGGGTAGAAGCGTTAGGTTTTCTTTCTTGAGACGGGACCTTATGACACACACACACATACACCCCCCCGAGTGTGGAGAGGTGGACTTTGGGAAACACACGTACCTATGAAGCCCGGCGGGACGAGGTATTCCATGTTGCGGAGCTTGAACGAGAACGTCTCCCTGTCGTCGCCGGCGTACCCGAAGACGAGGTCGCCGTCGTCGTCGACGAGGCACTCGGTGGCGATCTTCATGGCCATGTTGTTGAACGTCTGCGAGTCGCCCAGCTCGTAGGCGACGCCCAGCAGCAGCGGGTCCTGCATGCCGGCTTGCTTCACGGCCTCCATCCAGCCGCGCGCCCAGGGCCGCGTCATGCCCGTGGCGTCGTACTTCTCGGCGACGACGAGCAGCTGGTACAGGCGCGCGACGTCGAGCCGGTCGGGGACCCTGTCGAAGCGGCCGTGGGCGACGTCGAGAAGCAGCTCGAGCGGCTGCTGGCGGTCCTCGGGCAGGTCGACGGTCCAGTGGTGGTCGGCGTGCGCGCCGCCGGGCGAGGGCCGCCGCTCGGCGAAGCTGCCGTAGAGCATCTTGGCGAAGACGGGCGAGGCCCTCGCGAGGGCCTTTGAGCAGACGAGGTAGGTCCTGGGCTTGTCCTCGACCTCGTCGCCGACGCGGAGAAAGAGGTCGCCGTTGGGGTCCAGAACGCGGAGATCCTGGACGTCGTCGTCGTCGTCTTCGTCCATGATCATCGCCATCGATCGTACACGGCGGGGCCTTGGAGGTCTTGGGAAAGCCTCTTTTTAGATCAAAAGATAAAGATCAACCCGGCGTGCCGTGTCTATTCTTGCTTGCGTGCTCGACGTCGAACCCCTGTCCTGTCCCTTGTCCGGCCAGCTCCCCGACGAGATCAAGAAGGTTTGGATGTCGCGGATGTGACCTAGTTTGGCCTGTCAAAGTCGCCTAGCTACGCAGTAGATCAGACGAGATGTGGGGTTTTTTGGTTGGTGCACGCAACCAAACGTTGGGATCTGCGCCCGAGACTTTGGAGAGGAATCCCTACTGTACTGTAAATGCGAGAATGACGAAAGTAAGACGATGTAGGACGAAGTGTGTGTGTCCAGTCCAGTCTCTCGAGTTGGTCGGGTCAAGCCATGTTCATGTCCAGAGCGTGAAAGACATGCCCTTTATGGCAAACCCGACACAAGAGACGTGATAGGCATCAAAAGAACAAGAACGAATCCGGACCAAGCCACGGCGGCATGATATATGTATGCACGCGCGCCCTAAGCTGCGTCAGCCGGGCGGCGGCCCCCGAGGCCCCCGCGATCCGGGCCCGAACATGCCACTCTCGGCTCTCCACTGTTCCACTGTCCAATGTCCAATAGCCGCTTGCATGTCGGAATGCTCCCTAACGCTCATGGTCTGCTACGGCATCCCACCTCTTGGGGGCGGCACGGGACGCACGCTTTTTGTCCCGCGGGCCACAACCGGGGACCGTGGCCCGAGGCCGCCGAGGCCGGTCATGAACCGCCGGGGGACTGTTACTTTGAGCGACCTGCATTCACCGAACTTCTCAAGATGCACGTGGGCAGACAGTTGGCCTCTCGCCTACGCAGTGAGATCAGTACGGCAAACAGGGCTGGGGCCAGAGTGACTTACACCACAGCATGGCGCGGCTCATAGAGTTCAAGTTCGTCCACAACGCCGTTGCTCAGTTTAAAAAAAGAGCCAAAGACAAGAAGCATCATAGCTGATCTTAAGTCTGTGTACGTTTCTTAAGAAGATGCCTTATATCTAAATCACGTACTCGGCGCTGGTGACTGGGTTCTCTCCCACCCGGCGCAATGTTGTGTTTAATAAGCAGAGAGCGCCGCCCCCCTTGCATCGAATCTCAGTCGCTACCTTGAATCAAACAAACACTACATCCCCCTACCCAGACATCTCATCTCATCTATCGTACATCGCAGCCGCATCCGCTTCTCATCCCACTCGGCTCATCCATCTCACACACACACACACACACACACACACACACACATCCACTGAGAGCCAACGTCTACATCCATCATCCCCGTGAAATGCAATCCTCACAATGACTGAGCCGCCAGCCTCCCACGGCCAACGGTCGCATGACGCCTCGGACGATGCCCCCTCAAAGTCGCTCTCATCACACCCACCACAAGAATCATCGCCGCCAGACACCCGCACCTCACCAAACTCACCCATAACCAGACCCATCATCGCTCTCATCCCAGACGCATCCTACAACACCCTCGCCCAACTCCGCCCCATCACACCCCGACTGCTGCGCACCACCCAACGCCTTCTCCTCCCAGCGGCGCCGCCCACCCCCCGGCGCCTCTCCGACGCCCTGCGCGCCTTCTCGGCGCACCTAGACGGTAGACGCGCGCGCGGCTTCGCCGTCGTCGTGTTCGCCATCCTCGCCAACCACGTGCGGCGCATGGTCCTGCCCGCGCTCGGCGTCGGCGGCTTCGGCGCGCCCATCGCGACGCTGAAGCTCGCGGCGGGGAGCCCCGCCATCTTCTTGGAGGAGGAGGTGCGCGCGGGCGTCCTCGGGAGGAACGCCGGGTGGGAGGGCGCCTGGAAGGTCGTCGGGGACGCGGTGGGCGGGTACGCCGTCGAGCGTGTCGCGGACGGCGGGTGGACGCAGGCGAGGGGCCAGAGGACGGACAGGGACATGGTTGTGAGTACGGTCGTCTTCCTCGTCTGGGCCCTCGGGTGCGCAGAGTACGTGCACGCGAGGGCGGCCCACGCCGCGGCCGTCGGCATCGCGCACGTCAAGCTGCTCCTCGGCGGCCCGGCCCATCGACGGGCGCTGGCGGGGATCCTCTTCCCGCCCTCCACCGCGGGGGTGCTGGCGGTCCTCGGACCGCACCTGGAGCTGGCCTGCTACGTCGCGTACGGGCTTCTGCCGCTGCTGTCCCTCGCGGCCGGGCTCGTCTTCAGACGGGACCCCAGGCGCAGCAGGCCGGGGTTGGCGCTGTTGATGGCGGGCTGGGCCTGGGGCACGGGGTACGTGGCGCGGTACTCGAACAAGTACTACATCGGGCTGGAGATGAGCGGGCTCCTGCTCGTGGGGTGGTGGACTCTGGCGGCGACGGCGCTGTTTGGGTGGAGGGCTCTGAGGGCGCGTATCAGGGCGACGTTGGGTGAAGATGGTCCCGGCCCCAGTTGATGCGGCCTGGGTATGTGGTGTGTGGATGCTGTTGATGCGAGCGAAGGAGCCCTAGTCTATCTTGAGGATTGATTTGGTGTCTGAACAGGCTGGAACCCGCCTCACTCACTCTCTCATGAAGTCATATCAGCAGATCGCCGCCGTCTGCTATGTGCCTATACCATCTCATCCAGCTCACATCTGCATACAACATTTCACCCAGCCTCTCACACCGACCGTCACTGTCATTTTCTTCTGGTCTCAATCGTAGTTTTTGAACATCAAGACCGGGAACGGACGGGAGGTGTGTGAATCCTGCCGATGAGTTGGACCCCAGCTGCCTAAATCCTCACCTTCATTCAATCCCTCTCCATCCTCATGCAGTTAGTGCCCCGAACGCCACCAAGCATGGATTCTTTTCGCCATGTTCCTACACAGCTGGGATTCCTCCGCTCGGTCTCTCGACCAATTACGCATCGATCCATGACGTGTTTTTTTTATCCTCAACGACCAAGTCAGCGCTAATCGTCACAGCTGAGCGCCAGGAACACACACACATTCATATCCTGAGTAGAAGATGCTCACTCTGAAATCATCATACGCAACACAGATCAACGTCCGGTGAATCAGGCTTGTTCTTGGGGGCCTCTGGACGACCTTTGTCGATGCCCACGTGATTAAAACACTTGTTGGCCCCTCATTTCGTCCCATCATCGACGCGGTCTGGTCTAGTCTGCCTCGCTCACCCGTGCTCTCATCCGCGCTTTGTGAGCCTCTCACTCAGTCACACTCGCTCTTACTCACTTTCACTCACTTTCACAGACCTCTCGCTCGTCCTCGCCCTCATCCTCACCCTCAACTCCTCATCATCGAACCCCCTGGAGCATCAAAGCAGACATCATCATGGGCCCCCTCTATACCGCCCTCGTCCTCCTCCCGACCCTCTGGATAGCCTCCCACCTCCGGGCTCTCTACAACAACTACCGCGCCGCCCTCCTCACAGGACTCCCCATTATCATATGCCCCTTTGACCCAGAGAGCGTAAGTCCAAACCCCGGCCCCGGACCTGGCCCCGGCCCCGGCCCGTCCCCCGACCCCATTCACCCCCAAAGACAATCTCTAAAGAACACAAACCACCCAGTTCATCATCGCCGTCTTCTCCGTGCCCGCCCGGCCCCTCCTCAAGCGCGTCCTCCCAGCCCGCGCCTTCGCCGCCGTCGAGCTCACCATCTTCGGCTGGGAGTTCCGCGACAAGGCCGCCGTGCACGCCCGCGTCGGCCCGGCCTTCGTCGTCGTCACGACGGGGCTGAACCAGCTCATGTGCGCCGACCCGGCCATGGCCCACGCCATCCTCGCCCGGCGCCGCGAGTTCGTGCAGCCGGCCATCTCCATCAAGGTCATGAGTTTTCTGGGCATGAACATCCTGACGGTGAGTGTTGCCTTGGGTTGATTTATGTTGTTGTTGAAGATGTGTTGTTGTTGCTGGTCTCCTCGTCGCTGTTCTCGCTATTGCTATCCTCCTCCTTGCTGTTCTCCTTGTTGCTATTCTCGTGACTGTTCCTTCTTCTTCCTCCCATCATATGGAATCCAAGCTCACGACAACCCTCAGTCCAATGGCGAGTCCTGGTCCCGCCAACGCCGCATCGTCGCCCCGGCCCTCAACGAGCGCATCAGCCCGGATGTCTGGAGGGAGACGGCAGAACAGACGACCTTCCTCGTCGACCTCTTGCTGTCTCCGCCGTCCTCCTCCCCCTCACCCTCCTCCTCCTCCTCCTCCTCCTCCCCATCACCCCCGCACACGCCCGGCACCTCCGACACCATCCCCGGCCTCCGCTCCGTCGCCATCAACGTCCTCACCCGCATCGCCTACGGCCACCGCAAGCCCTTCGCCCTCCCCTCCCTCCCGCGCGACCCGCGCGCGCCCATGTCCTACGTCGACGCCATCTCCCTCGTCACCCAGCTCCTCGTCCCCTCCGCCTTCGTCCCCGTGTGGATCCTCCGCCTGCCCGTCATGCCGCGCCTGCTGCGCACCCTCGGCGCCGCCCTCGCGAGGATGCCCGCGCTGACGGCGGACATGCTCGACCAGGAGCGCCGGCGGGCCGCGGAGCAGCAGCAGGATACAACGACCGCGGCGGGGAGCCACGCGCCGGACACCATCATGAGCATGCTCGTTCGCCTCTCGGACCAGGAGAAGAAGAGCCAGGCCGCCGCCGCCGCCGACGACGACGACAACGACGCAGCGGTCGCCCCGGGGGACAAAAGGACGGCAGCGGCCACCGCGAACAAGACGTACCTCACCGAGGACGAGATCGCGGGCAACCTCTTCATCTTCACGGCCGGCGGCTTCGACACGACGGCCAACACGCTCGCCTACGCCGTCACCCTCCTCGCCGCCCACCCGGAATGGCAGGCCTGGATCCGCGCCGAGATCGACGCCGTCCTGGGTCCGCCGGGGCCCCAAGGTGACGACGACGACGGAAAAGAAGAGTTGCCGGACTACGCGACGGCATTCCCGAAACTGACGCGGTGTCTTGCCGTCATGGTAAGCCTCGATTCCCTCGATCCCCCCCCCCCCCCAGGCAAGAGATACTAAAGACACCACACCCGAAATAACAGTATGAGACCCTACGTCTCTTTCCGCCCCTGACCCATCTCATGCGCTCCAACGAGACAACCCAAACAATGTCCTACCCTTCCACCACGGACTCATCATCATCGTCATCATCATCACCACCATCATTCTTCACCCTCCGCGCCCCCTGCGCCGTCTACATCAACACCGTCGCCCTGCACACCTCCCCCTCGACCTGGGGCCCCGACGCCCTCACATTCAACCCAGCCCGCTGGCTCCAGCCTTCCGTCTCAGGAGACAACGACGGCGAGGCACCGCAGCAACAGCAGCAACAGCACCTCATGACCCCGCCGCGCGGCACCTTCCTCCCCTGGTCCGGCGGCCCCCGCATGTGTCCCGGCCAGAAAATGTCTCAGGTCGAGTTCGTCACCGTCATCGCCACGCTCTTCCGCCGGTGCGCCGCCGAACCCGTCCCGAGGCAAGGGGAGAGCATGCCGCAGGCGAGGCAGCGGCTGCTGGACCTGACGCAGGACAGCCAGCCCACCCTAACGCTGCAGATGAACCGCCCTCAGGATGTGCGTCTGAGGTGGACAAAGAGATAGATTAATCGGGGTTGATGTGGTATATAAGCACCAAGCAACGTCATTGAGCAACAAGTCTATCGAGCACGCCAGTGAGTAAAGGATATCCAGAGTTCTGTTAGTTATGGTCCATGCAATACTTCTCGACTCGTCCCTTCAGTAAACCCCTTTTTAGCCACGCTGCCCAGCGAATCCCAAACCCCTGTTGACGCCGTCCCACCAGTCATTTATTGTGCGTGCCTGGCCAGTATTTTGTGTCCATCTATCGCCGTCCTTCCCTGCCTCATATCGTATATCCTGTATTTTTGGCTTTCTGTCGACAAGAATCCGTCCAGCCTGCCCGATGGCACGACGGCCTCGCTTGTCAAAACCACTGTTGCTGGCCCATGACCGAGTCCATTGATTTCGCAGAGAATTAAGCAGTTGTCCCGCCCCGTAATCACGATAGTGTGGAGATTGTCAAAACGACTGCCGGCCTCTTCAGCCAGCACGGTTCCGCAGACTGCTCGCCTTACCGAATCCCGGAAGCCACTTGCGCTTCTGTTGTGATGGACCGCCGCCACTGCCTGTGTTGGCCCTTGGGGTCGCGTCCGGGGGAGCAGACGTCCCGTTCGTCACCGGCGTATGCAAAGCGTGCGTTGCTGTTTCTGCCATGGGTGTTGTGGGCATAGCAGGAACCTTGTTATTGAGAGGCGCTCCCTCATCAGAGCTGCCAGACCGGGCAGGTCGTGAATTCCGCATTATGGGAGGTGGTGTCGCGCTGGCCCGATCCTCATCAACGACATGGGACCGTTGAACCCACGATGGGACACCCATGGAACCCGATGTCGCTGCCACCGACGGAGGTGGCACGGCCGCCGGACACGCCGGAGACGCGAGCTCCACCTGGGCTGTTGTCGTGCCGCCGCCGACGGACCGCCTGAAAAAGTTCAGACGATGTCCACGAGACGCCGATGTAGTCGAGGGCGGGTAATGGCTGTCCTTGGATCGGGTCCCAGGTCTCAACTCTGGACTGTGAGTCGTGTTGGCGACCGACTCGGCCAGCTGAACCATTTGCGCGTCGACGCTATTGCGCCGTGATCCGCTTCGGGAGGGCGACTTTTGCAGTTTTCCGTTGACCGGGGGGTGCTTCGAGGACATCGGCCCCGTCTTTGCGCCGAGGCTCGACCTCCGGTCAGGCGGTGAAGGCTGCTGAGCTCCGTCGGGGAAGAGAGATTCTTGTGCCGACATGAGGTCTTGCGCATGATTGCTGTGGTGTGGCACCAGGCCAGGGACGTCAAAGGCACCTCCGGCAGAACCAAAGATAGCGTTTGTGTTCCATCCTCCGGCGGACGACGGGAAGCTGAAGAGGTCCGGAGACGCGCTTCTGTTTTGCTCCTTGTACCTCGGGTCTTTGCCCTGCTGCAGCCAAATGTCAAGGCTGGAGTCCAGCGAGTGAACAGAGTCTCCGTCCGAGTCCCAGTCGACATCTCGGTGGCTGGAGATTGTGGTTTCGCCTGCTGATCTAGGGCGAGGCATCGACGGCTGTCTCGGGTCTAGGGAAGTTGGGCCAGGTGGTTCTTGGCGGTCAATGGTTGCAGGGGCCGGAGGCTGCTGAGACACCGACACGCCTCCCTGGTGCTCCCCCTCGTCGCCCTTGGAGGTACCATCGGAAACGGACCGGTAGCTGCGCTGATCCGATATGCCTCCTCGTTGCCTAGAAAGGGTATCGTTGGACGCCTTGAACCTGGGAAGTGTCGACGTGGAAATGGTATCGGGCGTGGGAGGCAAGACTTGCTCGCTGGATCGTGGGGGCGGCGCGTCCGTCGTCACCTTGCGCAAAGAAACCATCCTCGCCTCTTTGATCTGCGTGTGCGATTGTCCTCTACCCGCCGACGGTGACTGATCTTGGGCCAGTATATTACCCAAATAAGCATGGTCGAGCCTCGCCAGCGCCTGCAGGTGAGAGGTATGGTCGATGATGTCGTTGATGGACCGGAACTGGCCTGGGCCAGGCGTACGGCCAACAGAGTTGGATCTGGTGGTTCGACTCGACTTCGTCGACGTTGTGGTAGGTGGCCTTGAAACTCCAGACCGATCACTGTCGTACGACGGGTTGCGAGGCCGAGGAGGGGGCGCGGCGCCATCCACCGAGTTCGGCTCGTCGGCGTTGGCGTTGGCGATGACTCTCCGGTCTTGTTCGTCCCTCTCGCCGTACACGCTTACAAAGGAACTCTCGCTGAGGACGCTAAGGCTCGGGCTCGTCATGGTGTTGACACGGCGGGCGTCGGCATCTTCGGCCTCGGTCGCGAGCCTTGGCAAGCTGAGAAGGCTACCGCGTGAACTTAGGTAGACCTTGCGCAGGTTCTCCGTGTTCTCGGTGCGGTCCGATATGAAGCTTGGCATACGGTTGAGAGTCTTGGCATCTTGCTCGAGCCGAGCCAGGTTCGCCTCTCTGGGCCTCGGCGTCGGGCCGTTGAGGCGAGACTCGAGCTCTTCGAGAGCCAGAACGCCGACCGCATCGATCTGCCGCACCATTTCCCGTTCCTTCAAGAGGGTCGCTACCTGGGCCTCGAGCGTCACTATCATCTGAACTGCCTCCTGCACGGCCTTGTCTCGCCTCTCCAGCTCGTCCAACAAGCTGTCGTTCACTTCGTCCATCTGAACCTTTTCGGCCTCGAGGGCGTCGATGCGCTCCTCGAGAGCGTTCTGTCGTTCGCGTCGGTGAAAGAGCTCGAGCTTCAGGTCAAAGTTCTGTTTGTGCAGCGTGGAAACGGTCTGTTGAGGACGTTGTCAGCAAGGCCTTTGGGGGAAACAAAACGGCATGGGATACGCGAAACTACTCACGGCTTCCATCTCCTTGGCACCCAATCCCGTCTTCTTTGCGGCTTCTGCACTGCCGCCACTCGACCCCGGCCGGCGCCCGTCCAAAGAGTCGCCCTTGGCAGGGGAGCTCTGTGCATGTCGTGCAGGAAGATCCATGGAAGCGCTCATTTCTTGGGCAGCCCGCGCCGCGGCCAGTCTCTCGGCCTCCTCCCTCCTCTTCTGCAGCTTGTCTTGCAGGTAGCTGGATGCCGCCGTGGCCTGTCGTCCGGAATCAGAGACCCTGTCTCTCGACACAGCGGAACCCGGGCGGGAGGCCACGGTGGAGGGCGCACAAGAGCTGTGGTGGAATCTATGAGGGGGGTGA
This sequence comes from Colletotrichum lini, assembly GCA_034638275.1. NCBI lineage: Eukaryota > Fungi > Ascomycota > Sordariomycetes > Glomerellales > Glomerellaceae > Colletotrichum > Colletotrichum lini. Next base: position 1,704,060 of record JAWQJV010000001.1, on the reverse strand, counting down.
GCGCTGGAGGGCCGCGGAGAGGTGACAAAGTGCGAGGTCGACCTGTTTGCGCTTCGAGGAGTGGCCCGGGTTGCGTTGGTACTTGTACTAGATCTCGATGATGGGCGAGGATAGACGGGGGAGGCAAGGGACCTTTCGCGGTCGCGCGACTGTGTCCGAACAAGATGGGAGTCCATCTTTGTTGGGCGTCAAAGAAACAAACAACGAGCCGTGCGCAGATTCAACCGTCCCAGGGCAAATTGGCCTGACCCTGAACTTTGTGTTACCAGAGGACCCGAACCTTTCGGGCCCTGGAGTCAAAGAAGATCAAAGTACGGCAGTAAAATTGAGGTGGCCAGAGAAATAGAGAAAGAGAGGGATGCCAAGTTGGGCGACGGCAAGCTGGCAGCAAACGGGATGGTGCTTGCTGAGGGGCGCAGGATTACCCGATGGCCGTTTGCGTCCGGGCCAGCGCAGCTGAGGAGGGTACAACGGGCTCGAAAAAGGAGGGAAATCGATAGGTTTAGGTAGGACGGAATCCCTGGATGGTACTTTCGGGTCGTGGGCGGTGATGATGGATGGGGATTGCGCTTTGATGGTATATCGAAAGCTGCTATTGCGCAGGAACAGGAACAGGAACAGGCCTGAACCTGGTGTGCTGCAGCGTTGGAGCGAGGCGACGCTACGGAGGGCGGGCGGCAAGTGGTGAGCCTGGGTGGGCAAGGCGTGCCGCCGGAAGCGTAAACCTTGAGGCTAATCGCGTCTAGCTTTTCTTGAAGTGTGACTCTCCAGGCCGTCTAGAGACACAATGGTTGCGTTGGGTCGGAAGGGCTCCCCATGGACCGACGGGTGGATGGATGGGAGAGCAGCGAGGATGTCGGAGAGGGAGAGGTCGACGTCGTTGGATCGGCAGTCAGTTGGGTATATTGGTACACTGTTGGGCTGGGTGCGCGTCGCAATCGGTAGCCCAGCTTGGCAGCCCGGCACGGGGGTTTCCGTCGCGATGGCGCAGGAATGTCTCAAGCGACAGCGGGTGGTGATGCTGGAATGTCTTGAGCTGTGGCACAAGCGGAAGCGAAGACGACCGAAGCAGGGCGAGCTGACGGAAGTGGCTGGGACTGCAGGGGGTGACGGAAAAGGATACTTGGATATCGTATGGTCCGGTGTATCTGGAATGGAAGCGATAGATGACGATGGTGTCGCGTGGGTGTTTGTCCCCGTCAACGTGGTCGTCGTGGTCGGCCAGCGATGATTCGGTATCGTGAAGACCGAGGACGAAGTCAAAGACGAAGACGACGAGGAGGAAGAAGGCCGGCGACTGAGGCAAGAAGAACCCTCACTGTGCTCTTTCTGCGTTTCTCCTGTCGCTTTGCCTCTCTCCCTTCTTCCGCCGTCGACTCTGTCAATATCCGGACGTCGCTACCCTGGAACCTGAAGAATCAAACAATTACACGGCGACTGGTCGACAGGGGGTTATCGCGAGGATCGACCAATTGAAGCTTCGAGCAGCGAACAGCGCGACGAATTGCGCCCGATGGTCGAGATGACGGACTGGGAGTTGGAATTGAAATCGGAGCTCTGACGGCGACTCGTGGAAGGAAAGAGATGAACAGGGAGGTGCCGACGACGGAAACCGTACATTTCTCTCCAATCCCCCGGTCGGCGGTCGGTGGTCGCCAGTCGGAAGGGAGGAAGGACGCAAGTCGGGGAAGTAGGAGGAGGAGGCGATGGAACGAGACAAAGTGATGAAAGTGACGAGGAGGGGTGGTGTTGGTGGTGGTGGTGGTGGCTGCAGGGGGGAGTGACGACCTGCAGATCCCACCTGTTGGTTGGTGAAGCACCTAACTCCAAGAGACTACGGTTGCAGGGGTCGAGGTGGGGGAGGACGGCCGGGGCGAGTGTTGGTGGTTGGTGATGTTGGTGATGTTGCGCAGGGGAGATGTTGGAGGAGGGCAGACAAAGAAAGAAGTATGATGAGGATGCGTTGTGGCTGAAGTGAGGACCAGAGTGAGTGAGTGGGTGACTGACTGAGTGAGTGAATGAGTGAATGGCGGATGAGTGAGATCAGAGCTCATGAGTGAGATGTGAGCTATGAGCTGTGAGGTGAGAGGTTGCTGCCATTGGGGTCGCGAGACACCAGCAGAGCACCACCCATGGTAATTGACAGTTGACAATTGATGATGATGAAACCGACAATAGCCATTAGGGCACATCATGTTCCCCTCTCGCTCTGCCCTCTCTCTCCCAGCCCGACGACTCCAATACCAACTCATCACTTGGACCGTCCAAAGCCCAGGAACAGGAATAGCATCGCCCGAGGGAGATTGCCTGGCGTCGAGCTCGTCGCTGCTAGTGCCCCCCCGGCCGCCACCCGCAAGGTCGCTATTTACATCGTATGAGTCGCTAGTTGCTGTCTAGCAGCAGCACTTGGGATGAACACTCACCCATGATCGTCTTCCCACCGAGTCAGCCAACAACAGCTTCTCCTGCGCAAGCTGACGTGGGCACGGGTTTGGATGTAAGGTTCACTACCACTCAAGGTGGAGGCCACTCTCTCTCTTTCTCGGGCAGCAATGAGGCATCATCTGAAGTTCCTCCATCCCATCATATCTCACATCACCCTCTCTTCACCAACACCGTCACGTCAATCTTGCATCCCTCCCTCCCATGCGGACCGGCGGGCGCCAACTACGGAAGCCTGAGCCGCCGGACTATTTGTATTAGTGCCGTTGGAGCTCGAGCATCCAGACGGCACGTTCTTTGGCGCCGCTTCGAAGCAGCACCGACTCGGTCTGAGCTCTCATCCCACTCGCAAACAACAGTTGAGCTAATGCAGCCAGGAAGCTCTTGTGCACACATACACACACCAAAAGCAGAGGGTGACATCCAATCTATCCATTTGCCCCAAGCTGCCACCCCTGCTTCTGCCTCCTGCATACGATGTACTCCTCCCCTCCCAATGCCCAATGACGGGCCATTCCAGCGTCGTGGGAACAGGGTCATCCCCGGTCCCCGGCTGCAGGCTGACGCTGCCGCAAAAGGGGTAAGGAGGGGTTGGTTGCATACTTGCTTTTTCTCTGATTATTCTTTCTTCTTTCTTTGCTCTTTGCAGAGTAGAGAGGGGGGTGAGGAAACGTTGCTTTTGGACCAAACGCCTCAGATATGGAGAGGGGGGAGGGGGGAGGGGGTTGGTTTTGAAGACACTTTGCTGGCCTTTCCGCTGAGTATCCAAATAGGACGCTGCACGGAGCCGAGATTGATTCTACGCCCGAAATGCCATCAACCGATACCGCAGATCCAGGGTCTTGGCAGCAGTGCAGCCGCTTTCTCTCGTCAAAGCGTACACACATCGTACAGTACGTTCTGTGGCCGCCCGTCGATAGATGCCCGTGTTTTTCTTACCGTGTTTTTCTTACCGTGTTTTTCTTCATATTGTATACCTGTGCGACCTTAAGAGGGACCGCCTTGGCAACGTACCTTAGTCGATAGATGCCCCGATAACGCAGACGCGCTACGAGGTCGCATCGGTCGACTGCCGGTAAGCCTACCTGATGTGGACTGAGATGCGTAGCACAAGTCAAGACCGACGGCGTGAATAGTGCCATCCGATCTATATGCCGTCCACCACCAGAGGCCCTTTTTCTTCCTGCGCCGCCTTCTCCATGCTGCTAGCACCACGGAGGGACGCACACAGACTACCCAAGGAACGAAATACAGGGAAAACAGAACCGAGACTACCACAGAGCCACCAAAGACGGAGAGTCCGCACAGAGTTCCGTCGCGACTCAAATCCTCGTGTGATGAGAACCCAACATGCCCAGCCGGCTCCCGGATAGCGGCCCGCGGGAGGGTGTGACAGGAGGCAAACATGCATGCAGAAGCATCGCCGGACATGGCCGCATCCGCGGATGGAACCTCGCCCACACAGTCGGCAGCGGCCGGTACCACGCAGCATCTCATCCTGCCCGTGACATGTATGACAGGCAAGTGAGCATACTCTCACGTTTCACTGAAGCAGACTTGTCACCAGAACCCTCACGACGAGACCGCCTCCTCTGGTATTAGCTGCAAGATCTGGTCAGCTCGAGACAGGGTTACAGATACTCGTACTCAAATTGAAGAGTGAAGGACCACTGCCGGCCGCCGACTATGAATATCCCTGTTGCTGGTTCTGTCTGTCCGGCTTGCCAAACATGAACGCGACGCCACACGGCCCTCCAGTCTTCCGGCATGACCATGTTTGCCTCCAATATCACCCCAAGGACTCTTGATGAGCTGATCGCGCAATAGGATCTCTACTTTATCAGACGTAATATGCATGAGTTAAAGGCTCAACGGAGGCTGCGCGTTCTCGAATCCATCCGAGCACCCCCTCATCTCCAGGTCATGCAAGCACTTTAACAAAGCTCCAGGATCCCATCACCCCCTGCCGAGCCCCCCGTCTCCATACTCCCTTGACCTTTTCGTAGTCCACATCCTGATGTGTGGGCCAAAGCAGTACATCGGGACAGTTATGGCCCCGAGAACCCCCAGAGATGATTGCAAAGGTGTCCATCGCGCCATCATATTTGATCGAGCTGGTCAGCCGCACAGTCGAGCAACTGAGCCCGAAAGAGACGAAACCGCGCCCCGCGCAGATGACCCTGAGAAGCGGCCCGGCCCCGCCCGGGAAACAATCGACGGCGTAGGTAACCGACGAGGTTGGCATCCAGGAATGCAAAGTGGCCCAGGTTGTAAGTGGCCACGACGGTCATCCAGTACCAGCGGTTCAGGTGTGCGCCCGCTTGGCCGAAGAAGACGCACGACACGATGGCTATGGGACAGGCAGGCTGAGGGCAACGAGACGGTACCTGGGCTGGGTCAGACAGTAATCAAGGCGGTGTGTTTCTGATAAGAGACGAGGGTTCCCTCGAAGAAGCCAGTCTACCAGAAAAAGCTCTGTTCTTCCCCGTACTGACAAACATAGCCAAGCTAGTCGGACTGGAAGATGCACGGGGGAGACGTCAGAAAGGAGCCAAAAGTGGCGTGGAGGCTTGGTAGATGTAGAGGTCGAGGAACGCGCCATTTGCCAAGAGCATCAACACGATGTTCGGCAAGCAGAGTGCCTGGCCGTCTCCTTGTAGGAAGACAACGGTCTGCTTTCCGTCCGGCTTGAAATAGGAGACTTTGAGATTGCGGCACCTCGTCCGTGGCCCGAGGACTTTGGACTGCAGAGTGTGGCTCTTCCGTGTCGAAGCTCGGAACACCGCCTCCATGTCGTTGCTCCTATTGACAATGCCGTCCCCGATGATGCTTGAGCGAACTGCGGCCTCTATCGAAACGAAACACGTCACTTGTTACACCTTAAGCATGGCCTTGTCTCGAGCCGCGAACGCGACTTGCTGGCAGTGTCACCCGGCCGGTCGTACTTGGTTCATGGAAGGACGTCACTAGCACGAGCGAGAGATTGACAACTCTTGGTCCCCCGCTGAGATCAGAGCTCAGTGTGGGAATCAAGACGACGGAGCCGCCATGAAGCAGGTGCACCGTTACATGATCATGGTCCCCCGCTGGATGGACTTTTCTTATCAGGCGATGTGTGCATTAGATTCGTCGTGTTTGAGGGCTGTATGATTGATCATAGCGGGTAAGAAGAAGGTTGTCAATGTTGATACACCCCGACAAGACACAAGCTGCAAAGTCAACAACATCTCGCCGCGTGCCGCGGCACAGACCAAACCAAACCAAACGGGAAAACTCAAAAGCTGTGAAGCTGGCTGGGATCGGTCTACAGCTGAAACGTAAGCAGTGAATAAAGCAGCTAAACATAACGATGCCAAGTGTAGAATACCTTGTTCTTTTCGATCCTAGTAATTCACGCTCCCGTTCCTGCTGTCCACCAAGCCATCGATGCGTAACAGTGCTTCAGAGCCGTACGACTGAGTTCTGAGTTGCTATCGTGGATCGGCTTGACCGGGATCATCGGCTCGGCTCAGACGCATCAAACGAATGCCGACACCATTGCCGTCAAAGTTCCAGAGACTTGTTGGCAGCAGTCGAAGAAATTGGCACTGCTTCTTGTCACGTTTGGCTTCAGGAATGGTCCCAAGGCGAGAAATTCAAGAGACTGACCATTCCCCGATATTAGTTGGCAATACAACGACGTCTCTGCAACCTGAAAGGGTCGACAACTGGTGCACCGTCACGGCCACAGGATTAACAACTGCACGATCTCCAACTCCCGACCCAGGACTCCCTTACCGGTTTGCGGTTTGCTCAAAAACATACCCGAAAGCGAGGGGCCGGCGGTCTGAGCACCGCCGTCCAGTCTGTCTTTCCAGAAACCTTTTGGAACAAAAAAAGTTAGTTTATCGTATGACGCCTGAACTCTGTTTCGGAACGTGTAAATGTAACAACGGGAAATCCTCATAACAACACGCTTCGGCATCTCAACTTGCCCAGCCGATGCTACTTACACCTCAGCTTCCCGAACAGGCCCTATCAAGCCGGTCCGCCTAGTGGAAAAGATACTGACTGGATGATGAGCCGTGACGAGCCTAAACGCACACCGTATATCGAGACTGACTTGGCACGAGTAACGGCGCCCGGCAATGTCATCGTCGTACGCGACGAACCCCGCACCCGCACCCACACCCGCACCAGTCGACTCCGCCACCGGCCCCGAGGGCGCGTTGTCGGCCAAGAGGCGGCGGATCAACTACGCCTGCAACTACTGCCGCAACCGCAAGACGCGCTGCGACGAGCAGAAGCCCTCGTGCCGGGCCTGCATTGCCGCCGGCATCGAGTGCGTCACCACCGACCGCCGGCGGCCGGGCGTCGAGGTCCAGCGCCGCGAGACCAAGCGCCGCGCGTCGCGGATGTCGACGTCGTCTCTGACCGGCGGTTCGCTCCCGGCCGCCAAGACGTCGTCGGCCCCGCACTCGCCTCCTCGGGAGGGCGGGGCCGAACTAGCGCCGGCCGAGGTCCCGAAGACGAAGAAGGTTTTCCCGTCGTCGGAGAGGCTCCACCGCGGCTCCGTGGTCTGTCGTATCGTTCCGTTATCAAGGGACCAAAACGTCGCCTCCATCCCCGAGGAGGAGGACAACTCGTCGACAACGGCGCAGCCGCCGGCAAAGTACCAGGGAAAGCTCCCCGTCGTACGCCCCAGCCGCGGGAGCAACTCGGTCGAGATCCTCGCTGACTGGCTGGACCTCGCGGCCCGCCGGCTGGGCATCCAACAGAGACGCGGCCTGCCGTGGGGCCCGGAGAAGCCGCCGTCTCATCGCGTCCGCGCCCTTCTCTCTTCCGAGCCCCTCCCGTTCCCTCCCAGAGACATCGCCCATCAGCTCGCCTCGCGCTACCTCGACGGCGCGAACCTGGTCTACCCCCTCGTCAACCGGGACCGCTTCCGACAGGACCTCGACACGGCATCGGAGCTCGGCCCGATCAACTTTGCGGAAACCCGAAGCATCGCCGCCCTGGCGACGGTGTACCTGGTGCTGTGCGTGGGGTTCGCTTCCGAGTCGTTGGTGGAACCGCCCCTTGATGCGAGGGACTACGTGTCGTACTGCAAGGCCCTCCTCGGCCACCTCGTCACCACCAACGACGTGGATACCGTCAGGGCGATAGTGTTGCTGGCCTTGTGCCTCCAGTGTTACGACGACTGCGCCGGCGCCTGGAACGCCCTCGGGGTCGGCGTGTCCATGGCGACGTCGCTGGGCCTGCACAAGCCTCGCGGCAGCGAGGGCTGCCGCCGCAGCCGCACGCACAAGAGGCTGGATTTCGTGGACGACGAGGAGCGGAGGACGTTCTGGCTTGGCATCTACGCCTTTGAGAAGTTCTTGGCCTTCGAGATGGGCCGCCTCTCCTCCATCGACGACGAGGAATGCTACCCTGCCCGCGTCGAGATTGCCGCCGGCAACGGGACGTCGTCCAGGGACAAGGCGTTTTCTGTGACGGTCGATCTCGCCAGGATCCTCAGTGAGATCGGACGCAAGGCGGTCTTGGTCAGCCGCAAGGAAGACGGTCTTCGGGACGGCGCTTTGCAGGACGTCATTGCCGAGAAGATCGGGACGACTGGAGAGGCTCAGTTGCTTCTGACGAGATGGGGCGAATCAGTACCAGACGAGTTGAGGTATGTAACTCTTCACGAGATGGTTGAAACGTGGTCCAAAGCTCCTTGACCTTGGCGGCTCCGAGAAAGGCTGACAGTGCGTTCCCCGTCCAGGCCAATATCAGACATCCTGATCGGCTCGAAAATATGCCCCTTTGCGTCCTTCATCTCCATGCACTACAACAACGCGTACGTAGCTCTACGAACCCCCTTGAAGCTTGAATCGTCAGCTAAAAACACCAAATGACCCCCGTAGACTCGTGATGCTCTCACGCAACAGTCTCCTCATCAGCGAAGAGGCCATCACCACCGGCGCCGACATCATCTCCAAGGGGAAACCGTGGGACTACATGATGCGCAACGGCCAGTCCCTCGCGGCCAACTCGGCGCGGAAGATGCTGAGGATCGTCGTCGAGGCGGTGGACTCCAAGTCGAACACGGTCCTGCCGAGCCTGCTGGCGCCGCTGCACGCGCTGTCGACGCTGGCGATGCATGTCATCACGCACCCGGACTCTCGCATCTCGACCATGGACCTTCATGTGAGTGATTTTTTTTTTCTTTTCTTTTTCTGTAGCGCGGTTTCCACTCCTCATTTGTTGCGACGGTGAAGAGCTCACGGCTGTATTTCAAAGTTGATCCAAAATTCGTCGGACTCGATGAGGGAGATTTACATCAGGCTCCGAGGTGACGGTTTGCTGGACCTCTTGCTGCAGAAGCTCGACTTCCTGCTGCAAAAGGGACTACCGCCGTCCGTCGGGCCAAGCTACAGACACACGAACGGGCTGCCCACGCACATCCCGAGGGCGGGGGAGACACCCTGCCACCGGACGCCGGAGGACGCGTGGTCGGGCAGCGGCGAGAACCAGCTCTTGGAAGCGGATTGTCCCGTTCCCATGGGGGGCCCGACGATACCCTGCTTCAGTCAGGGTCACGCCGTCGCCGACGGGAGCGAATTCAGCTTCGACTCGTACGGCGGCGCCATGTCCGTGACCGGAGACGAATGGTCCCCGAGCGGGTCGGACGGGATCGGCTGGGACTGGGCCTGCTTCTCCCAGTTTCTGTCCGGGCAGTTCCAGGTGCACTTATTCCCGTCTATCAACAGACGTCGGTCTGATTTCGTTTCGTGGGCATAGTGCCCAGGAATTCGGATTTTGAAGTCATCTACGGCCTCTACTGACATCACGAGGAGGACGTCCGTATAGTTGAACAGGCCGAAATGCAGCCATTCGCAGCTGCGTGGTTCCGGCAGTTTCGTGTTTGTTATATTATTACAGTAATCGAGGACAGCCTGCCTCCCCCTCTCCGTACTGGTTCCGATCAGCACTGCCGACGGTCCAGTTTCCATTCCGGCCGGCAAGATCCGGATGAACTCCGAGGTCCGGCCGTAAGCCGATTCCGGCAGCCTCCCTACATCGCTTGACATTTCGTCACTGTTCACTGTTCCATGCGCAAGTTTACGCGCTTGTTTCCTTTCTGTATTATGTATACTGTAGATGCCCTAGCCGGATAAGGCAAAAAGTGCTTCTAAGCGTCTACGACTGTAAACCTCAGACTCAAATTTGCGAGTTTCTTGTCCGTCTTCAGGTCAAACGCTCCGCTCGCTCCCCACACCACCACTTCCTTTATTCTCTTCGCGCCCATTTCCTCTCTATGCTGGATCAGGAACCAGGCTGTTGAAGCTCCGTGGGCACTGCCAAGGATCGCGCGTCCCTCGGGCGAGTCCATCTTGAACGTCAACCGGTTGTCCCAGCCCGGGACCTGCGAATGCTTCGCTTGGCGCATTACCTCAATGATAGCGTCGAAAGTCGGGGCGTAGTAAATATTAGCACGGAAGATGACCTTGAGACTGCCGTACTCGACACCAACAGCCTGGCAGCTGTCCCGCCACTGGAAGTAGGCGAGGTCGGACAGCGTGTCCAGGTCAGGGACGTCCCCTACACCATCTTCTTTCTTCTGGTATGTGGGACTCCAGTTTGAATCAAAAATGAATGCGCCGTCTTGCGGGCTGGCCACATTGTAGTATCTCGCTTCCGTCGGCTGCAAGATGGAGAAAATCAGTGCTGTGAACAGAGCCTGAGCTCTCCAGGTCTCTACTCACCTCCCCCTTACGCTTGTCTTTATAAGTCAGCATACCCACTTCCTGGCACCCCCCACTTCCTAGCACCCCAAAAGTGAAGTTATTCCCACTATGCCCTTTGACTTTAATTAATTACTGCCTTCTTCTAGATGCTACTATAATACAGCTTTCTGCCTTACTAGGGAAATTAGAGTCGCTAGATTTAGCTGCATTATCCTTTTTTTTGCTAGCCTTAATTTGCGCCTGCTAGATATCCTTAATGTTAGCAAACTTAGTGTTTAGGTTAATCTAGACTGCCCTTCTTTTCCTTGCTGCAGTATTATTAACTTAGGCCTGCAGAAGCTCTAGCTTATGCTAGGTAGTAGCTAGCTTATAGGCCTGCTTACTAAAGCCTTTTTTAACCTTCTAGAATAAAAGGCATTAAGTAAAGGTATTATTATCTAGCTCTATAAATAGCTTTAGTTAGCTAGCTAGATCCTTTATCTTCCTTAGCATTAACTATACTACTATAGATAATATAGATGTCTATCCTTCCTCTTTCTTACCTTTAGACTACCCTTTGCTAACCTAATCTAATAATGCTAATAGCTTTAGTATTATTAGGAGTAGGAGGGAGCTTATTAAAGGCTTTACTATAAAGATAGGCTATAACCTTATCTATTTCTAACTACTTCTAATGTTCTACATTATTATACCTATAGTATAAGCCTTCTAATAATAGCCTATAAAGTTTCTCTTACCTATAATAGTAAAGTTATTCTACTAACTAAAGTATTTAAGCTTCTTCTTATAGGCTGCCTTTATAAAGCTAAAGACTAACTAGTTAAGTAGCTAAAGCATATAGGAGGTATATAGTAGTAAAAATAATAGATAGATGTTATTAATATAGTAAAGCTAACGTGGCTGATAAGCGAGTCGATCAGACAAGCGAGTCGATCACCCAACCACGACTACATTACAAACCCAAGAAGACATCAATATCAACACCACTAAATCAATTAACGCTACTGAGAATTCTCTTCCTCAGTTGTTTCTACATCAAACTGACACGTTCGCGCATTGTGTCCTGTGTTTCCGCACACGCCACACCGTCGTTGACCCGATTCAGTCCTTGGCTTACGACCACTCCTCCGACGCGTTTCCTCATAAACCTGTGCTGTTGCGTCCCTCTGCGACTGTATATCCTCTGCATCAGCTACAGTAAGACTTCCTCCTTGCTGGAGACGCGTTTTCTTAGCTCTCCGACGTCGGCTTAGTGTGCTGTTTTCCTCTCGAAGAGTTTTGTTCTCCGCCCTCAGGAATGCATTCTCATGCATTATTCCTAGTGTTCCTTTAAAAATATAGTTAACGTCGTTATTGATAGGTGTTAGGGAGCTATTTTGATGACAGGCAATTCGATCCTTGATCAGTGTTGACTGAGAAGTTGCTTCTGTTGGGTTGTTTGGTGTCCTGGAAACCCAAGGGAGCGGTGTTGTTGGAAGTGATCCTGGAGGCGTTGGAGTGTGTAACTTGACGTCCAGCTTTGATAATACACTTTCTGCACTCAGAGGGACAAGCCCGGAGCCTCTGAAACCTCCCTGGATATTCTTTCCCGTAAGTGCTTGTGTAAAGGCCTCACGAAACGCTGGAAAGAAGTCTTCCTTCGTAATATGGGTTACACCTCGCCGCATCTTTTCCTCAATTTGTCGACCGTACGCCGTTTTGAGAGGCCCAAAGCATCCTACATCTAAGGGCTGAAGTAGATGAGATGAATGAGCTGGCATACAGAGTGGGACGATGTTGTTTTCCTGACAATATAGCTCGAAACCTGCAGAGTGGTGGCTTTCATGCCCATCAACGATAAGGAGGCGATGAGGACCTCTTGCACGTGGCTTTGAATGACGATCGAAGTGTTTGACCCAATTTAGGCCTATCTCGTTTGTTGTCCATCCGTTTTCAGATGTTGCGATAACCCAGTCGTGTGGGAGATCTGTTTCAGTGTACCAGGTTGAGAGGTGATAATGGCCTGCAACGATGATGTATGGCGGGACGCTGTAGCCTGACGAACTTATGGCTTGGATAACTGTAACCCATTCCCGATTACCAGGCTGCACCATTTTCGTGTTTGATTGCCTTTTAGCACTCGTTACAACCATGCCAGCTGCGATCTGGCCCATCATGAAACCAGTCTCATCAAAGTTGTAGATATCAGACTCTTGGATACCGTACTTTACGATTGTGTTCTTCACAAGGGCAAACCAGCTGCAAATAGCCTGTGGATCTTCGCATTGGGCTCTCTTGTAGTCATACTTGCGAAAAAAACGCGTCTGAAGCTGTGGTTGTCGTTTGATGAAGTTCGACGCCCAGCGCTTCCCAACCGGTCGCGCGCCACGGTCGGCAAGCAGGTGATTGGCCATTTCTTCAACACCACTTATCCGGGGAGGAAACGATCGGGCATCTAGGTCAAGAATGTACTTAACTAGCTTCTCTTCTTCAAGCAGCGTCAAATTCCGTGATTTCGGCATGATGTCGCGTCGCGAAGGTTTTCCATTAAGTCGGTCGCGTAATGTTGTGAAGGGTACTGAATAGATCCGTGCTGCAGCTCGAATACTAAGATTTGGAGTGTTTTTAATCGCTTGAACCGCTAGGATCAATTGCGCTTCTTTGTTTGATGACGACATTCTTTATGGTCGATGGACGTGTGTTGAAAGCGGGAAGATGGTATGATCGCGGTTGGGTGATCGACTCGCTTGTCTGATCGACTCGCTTATCAGCCACGTTATATAAAGTCTATTATTATATAACTTCTATAGCTGTTAATAACTAGTAGTCTAGCCTCCTTCTTACCCTCCTAGCCCTCCTTACCTTAGGAGGCAGTCTAAGGGATAGTCTAAGGGATAAAAACCTTCTACAGCTATTTAACTGCAGTATTATCTATAGTCTATTTATTTTCTATTGCAGTAAACTGCTATCCTTTATAAGGGCTAAGATCTAGAGGAAACTACTGCTACTAGACTATCTTACCTTTATATATAATAAGGGGATCTAGAGTATAGCCTAAGGTAGAGATGCATTTAATAATAGATACCTATACCTTTAACCTAAGCTGTTTCTTGCAAACAGACTTTATCTTAGCTATCCCTAGTACTAGCCTATTAGATCCCTAGCCCTTAAGGATACTAGTCTTATCTATATTATATCTATTAGCTAGTTTAATACCCTTAACCTCTAGTATAGCAAGAAGCTTAAACTAGTCCCTAATAACCTTAGTAGATGCTCTATTAATATATCTAAAGTTAATAAGATAACTTCTCTAGACCTTAATAGATAGATTTCTCTTTAGAAAGGCATAGATCTAGCCCTTTCCTATAGGCTCCTTATCTCTTATAGCATAGAGGATTTATTCTATAAATACCCTTACTTATTAATAGGTTAGAGTAATACTAAAGGTATACTAGATTTGCATCTATTTAGCTAACTTAGCCTCCTAGTTAGGGGAAAGCCTCTAAAGGTTAGAAAATGCAATCCTTCTAGACTAGCTACCCTAAAGTTAAAGTTAAAAGGTTAACCTAAGGATGCTATACTCTAAGGCTACCCTCTTTATAGACTTACTATTACTAATAGCTTTAATTGCTTAATAGATGTTATCTTTAGTATATTAAACTATAAGGTAAAGAAGAAGGTGTATGCAAAAAATGAGGCTGTTTGGATAAGTATTGTGATTGTTGTGGTGGTTTGAAGGAGGAGAAAAAAGGAGGCTGGTCATAGTGTTAAGGCATTTTTAGGGTGCCAGGAAGTAGGGGGTGCCAGGAAGTGGGTATGCTGACTTACTCAAACTCTTGATTGTGGACGAAGTGGTAGAGTGCGAGTTTCTCTTTGTTTACTGGGAATTCCAGGTCCTTGAATGCCACATCCAACTTGTTCTTGAACTCGGGACTTCGAACCTTCTGCCCTTCTTGCAAGGGAATCCAGGGGGCTTGAATATAAGGCGTCCACCCCCAATCGAACAGTTCGTCCGGGTTCTGGTACGGGCTGGCCCATTTTTTCGCGTCTTCGTCATTCAGAGAAAAGAGGCTATTGAGCCACTCGCCCTTCTTAACACGGCCATCGTAATCTGTGCCAAATTTAGGGACTTCCAACTTCACTCTCTTGGTAAGAACTGGGTCTGGTGCAACGAGCGTGGTGGGTTTGACTGCCGGTTTGGGAGATGCGACGACGGGTATCAAGTGAGCCAACAACGACAAGAACACTACACACAGATTCCTCGATCCAAAAGAGGGAATGGTTTTCACCGTCATTGTGATCGACGGCGGAAAACTGGTGTGAGAGGACGGACGGAGCTGTGATGCTGTCGACGCGCTCTGAACGAGTGTGGTAGTAGTAGTAGTATGTTCAACCGCTAGTCGCAACGCGCGCGTTGCGCGGCCGTGAACCTTTTTCAACGAAAACGGAAGTGAAGAGTGACGGAATGCGCGCGTTCCCCGAGCTCTGGCATGGAGCAGTAGAGCATAGACTCGTATAGTGTGCAATGGAACTTTAAGCTAATCGTCCAGAATAGCCCGCCCCACGGATCCTATTACGGAGTAGCCCGTCTCTCGAATAGGCGGCCGTGATACCGATCACTTGTCCTCGCCTTCTGCATGGACACACCTTGTAGTCGGCCGGTGGGATGGCCTGCACGCCCCCGAGGCGCCCCGGACAAGGCCCGACTTTTCATATTTTCTACTTACAGTTTGGGTACTATGTTAGGAAGCATTGACATGTTGATGGTCTTCTTCCGTTCACCGTTTCTAGACTCCACTTGCAGTTGGTCTTTTTTTTGTGTGGCCAACTTTTGAGGGTGGTGCTGTGCTGATACACTTTACATGCAAATCGTATTATTCGGGTGCGTTCCGTCAATCCAGTTCGAAGTATATTGGTTCTGACACAGGATATAGCCCCAGGAAGCTGATGATCAGCGCCGGAAGCAAAGTTACTCCAAATCATACAGAGTACACCTTGCTTTAAATTAATAGGTTGTTAAACCTATAGCGAAACCGATATCGATGTCGCTTGGGCTCCACCGCATCACACTGCCACCTTCAGCTAAATCATCACCACCCCAGCCCCAGCTAAACCCCGGTAACCTGACAAACAGTTCGCCAAGTCATGTTAAGTTCGTTAATGTCCCCTTACTTAAGTCACCCCTTCGTCGCCATCTTCTCCTTCGTCTTTTATCCGCCACCACGTCGGACCACCATCGGCGTATGGGACTGGGCAGTCCAGAAGTTGCCTCCCTTGAAACTCGCAAAACAATTCCCAGCCTTCACTAACAGACCATTCGAGCAGTTTTTCCTTTCCTTTCATTGAGCACGAAACAGCGGGACCATACTGTAGTATTGTGTTCTTCATCAGCTTCATCTCACTTCACCCAACCTCTCTCATCCAAAACAACCCCATCAACCAGGGACGGAGAAGGCTCACTATAGTAAAACTACCTTCCATAACTTCTAGTCGCCCATGCCGCAGCGCTGGAGGTTTTGCTGCTGAGGGCCTACAAAACAGCTTCGTCGATTGTGTCGCCGTTGATGGTCTGGGCGATGTCCGTGGTGCACGCCTCGTCTCCTGGCAGGACGAAGAACGAGTGACTGCAAAGGACAGGGATTGCCGGGCTCGGGGCGGCGATTTGGCTGCCGAGAGCCGTCACTTGAGTCCTGGGTCGAACTACTCGAGCTGGTGACCAAGCTGAGGCCGTGACGCGTCGTCCCCGACCACGCGCTGTCCGTCAACACCTTCAGCGCCTCTGAGCCCGTCGAGATCTTGATCCCATTGACTGACAAATTGTTGGGTCTGCTCGATTTCACGTCTTCCACCACGTGCTCGGACTAAGACTCGATGGCCCGGCAGCATGATATATCACCAACATTACCTTTGTACTTGGCTACGGTGTGCCGTGCAAGTCTTGCAACCTTGATTGACCACTCTAAAAATGCATACCACTAACCGGGACCAAAAATAAGGCGGGCCGACTACAGCTTTCATAGGGCTGCAAAAGTTCTGTTCCATTATCCATCCAACGACCTCTCGCAACTTTCACTCTGACTGACGATTTCTGTGAAACTCGACAACTTCTTGTCGACGCTGTCCGTATCGATAGGCTTGCACGTTGCGAGCTGGGGCTTCGCTTACGTGCCAAGCTGCAAACGACCTGATTCGGGATCTTGAGCCGACATCTGCCTAAAGCGAGAGATGGTCTTGTTGAGAATAGTTCCGAGGTCTGGTTAAAACATCTAGGAAGTGCAACCAACAGCCTGGTGGTTTCTCTCTCTCTCTCGTCCTCTATCCCCCTCCCCCAGTCTCTGCCCTACATGCCAACCCGTTCTTTGCCTCCCACCCAAATCATACTACTCATCCACGTCACGCCGAGTTTCTGTTGTTGCAATGGGATACTCAGAGGTTTGGTGCCAGCTTTGTGGTGTCGGATTCAACATCGGACGCTTGCGCACTCCGGAGGAAGTTCGAAACCCACCTGCACTATCTTCCCAGCTGCTCCTCGACCTCGAACGCTACATGAGGAACACGCGTAACAATGCGATGCACCACTGCGACCAAGTCGGCGACGGCATGAAAGGCTGCACAATCCTCAAGTACACACCACCTGGTAGACCATACGAGGAAGAAGAGCACATCCCGGGCCCGGAATGCACCGACGGATCTGGCTACCACGGACATAGAATCTCACTACAGGAGATGCACGGCTGCTGCACCTTCCAATGCCTGATTCCCAAGACGGAAGACTGGCACTCCCAAGACGACGACCAGGAGTTCGAGAGACGCGGGCAGTACTACCTCAGCGGCCCCTCCGACCACATGCCGTCCACGAACATGCACGATCCCGGCACGTTCCCCGAGCGACACGATTCCTACACGCCCTTGGTGAGCGAAGAAGACGTGAACAGGAGGGCCATGCCGTTCCAAACCGCCTGCTTCGAGGTGTTCAAGCGTGCCTCGCTGCACAGGACCGGCGGCATCGACATCCACGGCCTGGTGGGTTGGTTCCGTCTCGAGGCCGACCACATACGGTGGTCCCGGTCCTCGCGGTCCGAGGCTGTCCGCCGTGGACAGGAACAGTGGTGGCTTCACAACAAAGGAGACGAGCACCTCGCCGCCAACCCGTGCTTCGTGCCTGGCCTGCAGGATCTCTTGAACCCCGTGCCCAATGACGACTGGAAACGAAGCGTTACTGTCACCGAGGCCTTGGCGCCGTCTCACGGGAACGGGAAAGACAGGATCGCTCTGCTGCCCTGCGAGCTGCGCCTCCAGATCCCCGGCGAGCTGGAGTCGCCGGACACCGGGAACCTCTGCCTCGCCTCCCCCGCGTTCCGCAACGTGCCACAGTCCATCTTCCGCAGCATCCTTCTGCGCACGAGGCCCTGGCCATGGGAGGCGTGGTGCACGCTGCCGTACTCATTCTGGGCGACGACCACGTCTTCCTTCCCGGAGGCGCAGAACGAGAGGTTCAACGAAGCGTACAACGCCTTTAATGAAGATGCCGATGCCCTGCTCGGAGACGACGACATCGACCTAACGGATTCGCAAGAGCAGGAGACTCTGTCCCTCAAAAAGCAGGTCGCGGAAGCCCTCGATGGCATGGACGCCTGGCAAAAGGATGTCAACGTCGTTGCGCTACCGCCCGCGCAGACGGACTGGCGGGGGATCTTCATCGAGACCGAGAGCCGGCAGGCCGAGATCCTGGGCTTGGCGAACTGGAAGCGGATCTGGACGGATTGTGAGGCGATTCTGGAGCAGATTGAAAAGTATTGGCGCGAGGGGGCGATTCAGGCTGCGACCGAGTGGCCGGAGAGCGAGTGGACGGATACTGAATCGGGTAGTCAAGCAGAGAGTGAGTCGGGGAGTGAGTCGGCGGAGAGTCCGCAAAGCTCAGATAAGGGCTCTAGTGAGGGTTCTGATGCATGATGTCAGCTGCTTCTGCATCATGAACAAGCATCTCATGAACTTTGCATTGTTCTGGAGGAAGGTCGTGGAAGGGCTGGATAATGAATATCAGACAAGGTTTCCATTCTCATCTCGAGAGTCACACTGCTCGTCTGCGACTTCTAGTTGTCGAGGACCTCATCTTGAACGGGTTGCCGCAACAGAGCTGGGCCACTCAAGCGATGTGAGTTGTACATGACGGAAAAAAGAAGACACCAAAGTGTCGTTACCGCGATCTCGCAGAACTTCTAGCTTTAGCCTGAAATGGCTTCGATAAGCGTATAGCCTACGAAACATTGCTCTCAGCAACGTTGAAACTCCAGTCGGCCCCGGGTCAGGCGATGGACAACTCTGACGTGACCCGATGTTTCTTAGACTTTACAACCCTTAAGCTAAGCTGAAGTGATCTGGTAAGGAAGATTTTAACTCGAAGAAAATTGGAAAGTCAATGTCTAGTCATGTTCAGTGATGACACCCGGAGTAAAGCAGGCCTTGACAAGAGGATGAGCCTACAAGTTATACGCAGTCAGCACAGCGGGATATGCTCTGCCCCCATGAGTAATCCAGAATTCCATTCAGGGATTCTGCAGACAACCCACACAAAGTAAAAACCCCGAAATGAACATGTCACATCCTAGTAGCCAAGGGTCCAGCGTCTATCAATCAGGAAGTCAAGACACGATTCCTCTCTGCCAAAGGGGAAGTCTTCAGCGACGGCTTGATGTTATTGGTGCGTATGCCCGGTTGACTTCTCCACTTCCCCAGACAATCCTATCGCGGGAACCGGCATGGAGGCGCGCGAACATGGGGAAGATCCATCCCCATGTCCTCCTAGCTATGCAGCGCGGCAAGACGGACATCCAACTTTGACAGCTTGATAATCGTTGATTTTAGTATAGCACTCGCAGTATAGACTCATGATACTACTAGGAGTTTCACGCTCGTCTCTCTCCCTCTTGCTTCGGCCGCCGAAATGCCCTCTTTCGTGAGGCCGTCAGTTCCCCCCCATGGGACCAAATCCAGTTTTTTTTATTTCTTTACCCACCGTGCATTGACTAACACGCTCCGATACCGGCGACTCGCGAGAAGGGAATTTTCGTCAGACTCCATTCAATTTATTAACAAATGTGTCAACCCGGCGGAGGCGAACCCCGGGGACGGCGGAGAGAGAATTTTTTCTTTCCCCCTTTTTTTTTCCAACGGGAGAGCGGCAGGTCTGGAGATCGCTCTGCGTCATGCAAGGCGGTCTGGGGCCAACGTAGTTGTGGTATAACAGGCTTTTGATCCCCGTTCTCGCAGTCTCTCTACTCCTAGTGTCCGCGTTGCGAAACCCCCCCGCCTTGATTCTCTGGAAACTCTGATTTGTTTCCACCCTCCATCTCTAAAGACTTCTATTCTAGCCTTCTTATACTAGCCGTTCTTATACTGGCCAACCATGAAAGAGAAGAAGGAAGGCTCGTACGGTCGAGGGGAGGCCTCATCGTCCGACGGCCCGGACAATGCCATCGCACACGATGCCGTCTTTGGAGAGATTACATCAGAAGGACCCAACTACCGGAGCGTAAGTCACTACGCTTCCCCCGCCCCCTTCATGAACCGTTATTAGAAGGTTGCTGACACGGGACCTAGGTTGGGTGGCTGGGTACGTCGGTGCTCATGATGAAGACGCAAATCGGCCTCGGCGTCCTGTCCATCCCCTCGATATTCGACACGCTCGGGATGGTCCCGGGAGTCGTGCTCCTGTGCGTGATAGGCGGCATCACGACCTGGTCCGACTTCATCGTCGGCACTTTCAAGCTCCGTCACCCCCACGTCTACGGCATCGACGACGCTGGAGAGCTGATGTTCGGATGGATCGGTCGTGAGGTCCTCGGCGCTGCGTTCTGCTTATGTGAGTCTCCACCAGATACCATTACACACCCGGTTTGATGATATCCTAACGGCCGCCCTCTCAAGTGTTCACCTTCACCTCCGGCTCGGCCATGTTGAGCATCTCCATCGCCCTCAACGCCCTCTCCGTGCACGCGACATGCACCGCCGTGTTCGTGGCCGTGGCCGCCATCATCGGTTTCGGCTTCTCCAGCCTGCGGACCCTGGGACGCATCAGCTGGCTGGCGTGGATCGGCGTCATCAGTATAGTCGTTGCCGGTAAGTCGGTCCCCTCGACGTTCGCTAGTTATCCGTTTTGTGTGACGGGGTACACAGCTAACGCTTTCCGCCCAGTCCTCACCGTAACCATCGCGGTGAGCCTCCAGGACCGGCCGGCCGCGGCGCCGCAGGACGCCGTCTGGAAATCCGACTTCAAGATCGTCAACACGCCCTCCTTCACCCAGGCCATCGGCGCCATCTCGTCCCTGGTCTTCTCGTACGCCGGCACCCCGGCCTTCTTCTCCATTGCGGCCGAGATGCGTGACCCGCACCACTACACGCGCTCGCTCGTGCTGTGCCAGTCCGTCGTCACCATCGTCTACGTGGCCGTCGGCGTCGTCGTCTACTACTACTGCGGATCCTACGTGTCGTCGCCGGCCCTCGGTTCTGCCGGCCCCATCGTCAAGAAGGTCGCCTACGGCCTTGCGCTCCCTGGGCTGATCGTCTCGGCGGCCGTCATGCTTCATGTACGCGCTTCACACTTGGCGATAATAGGGACTTGAAGAATAACCATGCTGACCTGTTTGCACAGCTGGCTAGCAAGCACATTTTCGTCCGTATCCTGAGGGGCTCCAAACACCTTGCCGCGAACACTCTGATCCACTGGTCGACGTGGCTCGGCTGCACGTTCACCATCTCGTTGGTGGCATACCTCATCGCCAGCGGCATCCCCGTCTTCAACAGCCTGATCTCCCTCATCGGCGCCCTCCTGGGCACGATGATTTCGTTCCAGCCGATGGGCTGCATGTGGCTGTACGACAACTGGAGCAAGGGCAGGCAGGCCCCTACTCTCGGGTGGTATCTCATGGTTGCTTGGAGTTGTTTCGTCATCCTCTCGGGAACGTTCCTGACGATCGCCGGAACGTACAGTGCCATTGTTGGCATCATTGATGATTACAGCAAATCCGGGGGCTCGGCCGCGTGGTCTTGTGCGGACAACTCAAACTCCATATGAGCGTATGCCTTGGAAGTGTTGCTTTCCTAGTTTCAGCATGCTGTTGTTCAAAAAGCCTAGAAAAAAAAACTAAAACAGACACTGTTCAAATCTCAACCAGAATGCCTATATTCCAGATCAACCGTAACAGTGATGATGCATGATGTTGCCTGTTGGCTGTCCAAAGCGGTTCTTGTCGGTCAGTATAAGTCAACATACCCACTTTTGGAACACCCCTCATTTGGAACACCCAGAATGAAGCTATCCCCAACATCACCACCATCTTTAATTAATTATTAACTAGGCCTAGATGCTACTATAATACAGCTTTTAGCTTTACTAGGGGTATTAGAGTTGCTAGATTTATCTGTAATATCCTCTTTTTTGCTAGCCTTAATCTAAGCCTTCTAGATGTCCTTAATATTAGTAAACTTAGTGTTTAGGTTAATCTAAACTGTTCTTCTTTTCCTTGCTGCAGTATTAGTAACTTAGGCCTGCAGGAGCTCTAGCTTATGCTAGGTAGTAGCTAGCTTATAGGCCTGCTTGCTAAAGCCTTTTTTTACCTTCCTAAATAAAAGGCGTTAAGTAAAGGCATTATTCTCTAGCTCTGTAAATAGCTTTAACTGCCTAGCTAGATCCTTTATCTTCCTTAGCGTTAACTATGCTACTGCAGATAACGTAAATACCTATCCTTTAGCTTCCTTGCCTTTAGACTGCCCTTTGCTAACCTAATTAAATAATCCTAATGCTACTAGTGTTAATAGGAGCAGTAGGGAGCTTATTAGAGGCTTTACTATAAAGATAAGCTATAACCCTATCTATTTCTAACTACTTCTAATGTTCTACATTATTATACCTGCAGTATAAGCCTTCTAATAACAGCCTATAAAGTTCCTCTTGCCTATAATAGTAGAGTTATTCTACTAACTAAGGTATTTAAGCTTCTTCCTATAGGCTGCCTTTATAAGGCTAAAGACTAACTAATTAAGTAGCTAGAGTATATAGGGGGTATATAGTAGTAGGAATAATAGATAGATGTTATTAATATAGTAGAGCTATATAAAGTTTGTTATTATGTAACTTCTATAGCTATTAATAACTAGCAGTCTAGCCTCCTTCTTACCCTTCTAGCCCTCCTTACCTTAGGAGGCAGTCTAAGGGATAGTCTAAGGGATAAAGACCTTCTATAGCTATTTAACTATAGTATTATCTGTAGTCTATCTATTCTTTATTATAGTAAACTGCTATCCTTTATAAGGGCTAAGGTCTAAAGGAAACTACTGCTGCTAGACTATCTTACCCTTATATATAATAAGAGGATTAAGGGTATAGCCTAGGGTAGAGATGCATTTAATAATAGATACCTATGCCCTTAATCTAGGCTGTTTCTTGCATATAGACTTTATCTTAGATATGCCTAGCACTAGCCTATTAGATCTCTAGCCCTTAAGGATACTAGTCTTATCTATATTGTATCTATTAGATAGTTTAATGCCTTTAACCTCTAGTATAGCAAGGAGTTTAAAATAGTCCCTAATAACCTTAGTAGATGCTTTATTAATACATCTAGAGTTAATAAGGTAACTTCTCTAGACCTTAATAGATAGGTTTCTCTTTAGAAAGGTATAGATCTAGCCCTTTCCTATAGGCTCCTTATCCCCTATAGCATAGAGGATTTATTCTACAAATACCCTTACTTATTAATAGGTTAGGGCAACACTAAAGGCATACTAGATTTACACCTATTTAGCTAACTTAGCCTCCTAGTTAAAGGAAAGCCTCTAAAGGTCTAAAAATGCTGCTACCCTTACCTAAGTGCCTATAAGATAGTTGTAGAGAGTAGTAATTAGGATGCTATATTTGCAGGCTGCCTTCCTTAGGCTTTAGCTATCTAAAACAGCCTAAATTGCCTAATTAACTTTATACTTAGTATACTAGGCTATAAGGTAGAAATAAAGGTCCTCTAAAAAAATAAGGTTATTTGCATAAGGTATGAAATTGTTGTGATAGTTTAAAGTTAGAGGAAGTAGGAGGCTAGTGGTAGGGTTAAGGCATTTTTAGGTGTTCCAAATAAGGGGGTGTTCCAAAAGTGGGTATGTTGACTTAATTCGTGGTCTCGTTCGACGTCCCATGGTACTGCTTCAGTCCCAAACAGGCCAGGACTAGTTGTCATGGCTATGAAGATGCTTGGGCTGTAGTCGAGGCAAGTCCATGGACGAGGTTCAAAAAAGCAACCATGTCCCTAGTTACTTTGTCTCACTAGTCTCATTCCCCGCGTAAACCTATGGAGCTTTTCTCCTCGACCTCCACAGGTCGGGGACACCTTCCAAGTCGGCTGTTGGTGACTAGTTATGTCCCAGCCAAGGCTGCCATATGAGGACATCCTTGACTGCTATTAGATTTTTAATGGTCGCGTTGAGAGGCTCTTTGGCGTATTCGACTGACAGCCAGTCTCTTTGGTTTGCTTTGCAGGTGGTAAAAGACGTAGAAGCAACCACTCACTGGCTGGCATCTTCGACCTACTCTATCTTCCCGCCAGTCCTTCAAGATGCCAGTTGTCTTCATGGTAAGAAATATAGATAAGCGTACCAAGCTTTCCTCTCTGAGACCTGTCTTCGTGTCAGATGCTAAGCTACTTTCACAGTTTCACTGATCAACCAAAAGCTGCATTTGTTTCGGCTCGTTTGTTGCGGGCAAAGCCAGGAAGGCTGACCAATGTAACTTTTCTTTCCTCTTCAAGTAACACAAGTTGAAAAATGAACAAAAATAAGCTCGCTCAACTGCTGCATCAGTGAATTGTTCAACAGGCGTTTCCATCATGCATAGTTCCTATTCAAGGAAGCCCCCCCCCCTCAGATTTGGCATTCTCTGCGTCTGCGTGTGTGGTATCATTTTTCCCAGACTGACAAAGCTCTTGCGAAGTCATCCGTCGGCTGACAGGGGAAAAATTCTCCAGCGGCCGCCAGGCCGGGGGATGTTCTACACATGTATGGAGACAACCGGGCAAACGTGAACAGCAGGGGTGGGTGGCCTGACTCGTGAGAATGGCTTGACAACGGGGCGAAACCTGCCCATCCGACATAAACTTATCGGCTGACGGGCAGCCAACCCGCTCCTCCGGCCGGGATCTCCGCCAAACTCGTCATTTCTCCAGTCGCGGAAAGCCCCCGCGTAATGGGTATATTCAAGTATGGCAAGCTGCCGCATTTGCAACCCGGAACCCTGGCGCCTCCTTGCTCTGCCCCTTCCCGGGGCCAAGCCGGGTGGTGGTCAAGTCTGACTGAAAGACCGTAACGCAATTCCATAAAAATTGGCTTTATTACACTCAGAGGGGAAACCGTTAGGTTGCAACTGTTGTGGCTCTTCACGAACGCCCGGCCTCCTTGGATCGACGGCCAGCCCCTGAGTTGACGCGCCTGAAGCTGGCTAACGTTCAAGTTTCCCAGATCCTAGGGAAAATGGCCCCCAATCAGGGGGATGACATCCGACAATTGTCCGGACGAACCCAAGTTGTGACATGGCGAAGCATTAGAATAGTTCTCATTCTCCGTATCCACGCGCGCCCACCAAGATGTTCGATATGCCGCCTGGGATGTGCCACAATTTGCCATCCCATGTCCCTCGCGTATCGTGTTTCCACGACTCATAACCATAACGCCATCCTCCAACCCCGACTAAATTGAGCCGCTTCAAGCATACTTCTTGATCATCTTGAACAGAGCCTCCTCAACCTCCTTGGGGCTGGTGGCGTTCAAGTAGTGGCCGCCGCCCTCGACCATTGTCAGGGTCGCCTCGGGCGAGGACGTGAAGAGCTTGATCTGCTCCGTGGGGATGTCGACACCAAAGACGGGGTCCGCGGTTCCCTGGAAACATGTGTCAATATGATTCCACTGCTCTGCAACGGCCGGACTGTTGATTTGACACCAGAGCAGTCACGTCACGTACCTGGAGCCAGTAGACGGGGCACTTGATATCTCTCAGCCTGAGCAGGAGGCCGTCGCGCGACATCAGGTTGCCGAGGGCGATCTTGAGCTTCCGGCGGCCCTCGTCGCCCTTGTAGACGGCCTTGAGCGTCGTGGTCCAGAACGCGAGCGTCTCAGGGGGGACGGTGCCGGAGAAGCCCAGGCTGCCGACCATGCCGCACCAGATGTCGTCGACGACGAAGTCGGGCGTCGGGATGGGGCTCGACCAGGCGTCGTAAAAGGGCAGAAGCTGGATCTTGGGGTCCCAGCAGCCCTTACCACGCGAGTCGGCCGACTCGTAGTCCATGGATGTGCCCAAGGGGAGGAGGCCCAGGATCTGAAAAGGATCATCGGGCATCACGTCAGCGTTGAGTTCCCCCCACCGAGAAAGATGAACTATTTAAACCGGCGTTTTTATCAAAACGGGGGGCAAACATACCCTCTCCGGGGCCAGGAGGGCCATGCGGGTGACCATCCAGCCGCCCTGGCTTGTGCCGAGGGCGAAGGCCTTGTCAACGCCGAGCTTGTCCATGACCTGCAGCGCCATGATGGCGGTGTCCCAGTAGGTGAAGTGCTCGACCGGGCAGCTGGTGGCGCCGTGGCCGAGGGGCTCGACGGCCAAGAGGTTGACGGCGTCCGTCAGGGTCCTGCTGTCGAACTGGTTGTCGTAGAGGGCGCTGGTGGTGCACATGGAGTTGATGAGCACGACGGTGGGCTTGGCGGGGTCGACCTTGCTCCCGGACAGGCGGTAGCCGGCCGTGATGCCGCCGAGGTGGGGGACTTGGATGGTGGTTGTGGCTGCCATGGTGGGATTTGCTTCTGCTGTCTTGTCTTGTTCGAGTAATGCGGCCTTGTTTGGGTTCCGCTTGATAGGGTTCCGAAGATAAGTGTGTGTGTGTGTGTGTGTGTGTGTGTGTGTGACTTGGCGTCGAGGTTCAGCAGGATGTCGAAGAAAGGATGAAGATTTCTACATGTACTAGTATGTCCCGCGTGGTTCTGGATGTTCTATTTCCCCTCGTGCCAGCACGAGGGTTACGGGCGACTATGGATCATGGATGGACATGGCGTATTTCAAACGGCCGTCCCCGCTGGACCCTTGGAGAACGACCAGTCGAGTTGCAGCCTCTCTCACAGTAGGGCCACGCCACGGCCCTCGTTTCCTAGAAGGATTCGCTTCGCGGCGAGGCCTTTCCTTGATTTGGTTTCGGTGTGGTGGATATGGGCAGAAGAAGGGGGGGGGGACACAACACCACGTTCGAAGGGCTCCAGTTGTGTCCACCTCCTTCTAGGGTTCTTCAACGGCCGTGACGTCCTCTTTGGAGGGTCGTCGGACTTGAGGTTCCTTTGGGAAGATCCTGAGGTGTTATCGCCGAAGAACTGGGCATGACTCGCGACTTTGAGGGGCGAAATGAGACCCAGTTCGAGCTGGCCACGTTCCCTAACTAGCGTGTTGGCTGGCGCTATTGTGACGGACGACCGAGGCATCCGGTGCCTCTCCTGTCTGTTCGTTCCTCTGCATGATTGCTTCAGCGGGCCGGCCTTGCATATCGTTGCAGAAGAGGGTGCATGGGATGTTCATCCAATGCCTGTTTTGGGTGTTGTGGCGCCAGGGGGGCACCAGAGCCGTCGTTTGAGAGAGACAGAAACCGTTGAAACTAAATTTCTCTTCCCGTCTGTCTAGAGGAAACGGAGTCTCGGGAAGGGACGGGAGCATCCTTCTTTAGTTTCTCTTCTCTGCGGTTGCTGGGCGCATAGATGGTTCATTATGGCGGATATCGTGTGTATGTGTGTATGTTTGTGTGTATGTGTGTGTGTCTGGTGGCACAAACACCCGACTCTGGGAGAGCCTCATGATCCAGACTCTCTCTTGATTCCATTCTTGGTTCTCGAGGAGAATTTCTTCAGCCAGCCAAGGCCGATCGCCACGCAGAGCATTCTCCTGGTCCTCTGCCGCCCCCCCAATGCAACACACCCAGACGGATCCAGATGTCGCTTAACCAAACATCCCTGTCCAGTCTGCCAGCCCCCTGGACTAAAGCCGGTCAAAAGCCGCATGCGGAATTAAAATGTGTAACGACAGGAAGCCTCCCGACAACAGAACGAGAGTCCTCGGTCGGTCCATCAAGCCTAGGATCGTTAGAACACTAGCCGTCTTGGAGACCAGAAGATGCCTGCTCAAAGGGGTAGTGGATTACTGAACAGAGTAGCATGCATACAGCACAGCACCGGACGACATGTCCTGGGATGATCCCGTTCATGCCGTGCCATGCCGTGCCATGTCACTTGTCTCCCCTCCTCCACTACCGCCTCGCCCCTTTCTATGGAGAACCCGAGCTCATCAACGAACGTCGTTGGGCCTTCAGAGAGGCCAGTCACCTTTGCCACTAGCAGAACTGCTAACTAACTAGGGTCCACAAAGCGTGGAAAACCACGGTCGTAGTTGTGGGCTCGGAGGGGATCGACTCTTCGGCGAGAAAGTCTTGTAATGCCGACATGAGGCACATCATATCTGCAGGAACATGCGAGCCAGGAGTTCCGATAGGGGAGATGGTCTGAAAACCATCTCGTCGTGGTGAAGAAGGTCTGTCTGTCGTCTGCCCTTTTGTCAAACTCTTGCAAATGAGAGGTAACGTCGGGCACCCACTTATGGGCACCCCCCACATATGGGCACCCCAAAAATGCCTCAACACCATGACCAGCCCCCTCATTTCTCCTACTTCCAACTATCGCAACAATTACAATATTTATCCAAATAACTTCATTTTTTGGGAATACCTTCTTCTATACCTAATGGTTCTATATACCGAAAATGAAATCCAACAAGCAATCAAAGCCATCAGCAACGGCAAGGCTATAAAGAGGGCAGCCATTGAGTATGGCATTCCAAGATCAACCCTTCAGCATCGACTCAATGGCAAGCAGGCTAGAAAACTTGCATTTTCTGACCTTCAGAGGCTTTCTCCTGATCAGGAGCATAAGCTGGCTGAATGGATTCGCATTCAGCATGCCCTTGGCGTTGATCCAACCCATCAGCAAGTGAAGCTATTCACAGAAAGGATCCTCTATGCCATGGGAGACACAAAGCCTTTAGGAAAAGGCTGGGTTTCTGGCTTTTTAAAGAGGAATCCATCAGTCAAGGTCCAGAGAAGTCGCCCTGTTGATTCTAGGCGTGTTAATGGGGCATCTACTGAGGTCATCAGGGACTGGTTCAAACTCCTCGCCATACCAGAGATCAAGGGCATCAAACCAGCCAACAGATATAACATGGATGAGACTGGTATACTTGAGGGCCAGGGATCTAATGGGCTGGTGCTGGGGATGGCTGAGACGAAGTCTGTCCGCAAGAAACAGCCTGGATCAAGGGCATGGGTGTCTATTATCGAATGCATCTCTGCCATGGGCCATGCCCTGAATCCCCTCATCATATATAAGGGCAAGACAGTCCAGCAGCAGTGGTTTCCTCTAGATCTTGGCCCTTATGAAGGATGGCAGTTTACTGCAACAGAAAATGGATGGACTACAGATGCCACTGCAGTTGAATGGCTGCAGAAGGTCTTCATCCCTCAGACCCTCCCTCAGGGCAAGAAGGAGGCCAGACTGCTGGTTGTTGATGGCCATGGGAGTCACACAACGACAGAATTTATGTGGACATGTTATATTAATAACGTCTATCTCTTATTCTTACCACCACATACCTCCCATGTCCTCCAGCCACTTGACCAGTCAGTCTTTGGCCCTGTGAAGGCAGCCTATAGGAAGGAGCTTGGATACCTCAGTCAGTGGAATGATTCTACTATTGTAGGCAAGAGAAACTTCATAGGCTGTTATCAGAAGGCTCATATGGCAGGCTTAACGATGGATAACATCAAAAGTGGTTGGAAATATACTGGCCTATGGCCTGTGTCTATGGCTAAACCCCTTATGAGCCCTTTAATGCTCCCATCAACACCAGGGCCAGCAGATCAGGCCTGCGAAGGGCAGTCTGGAGGCAAGGAAGTCAGGGAAGCTGAAAGCTGGGCATCTGCATCATCTGCAGTGGCATGGTCGACGCCAAGGAGGATGAAGGATCTGGCTGGCCAACTGAAGCTATTCACAGAGCTGGAAAATGATGCCCATACTCAACGCCTTTTATTCAGGAAGGTGAAAAAAGGCTTCAGTGAGCAGGCCTATCAATTGGCAACTGCCCAGCATAAGCTTGAGCTTCTGCAGGCCCAGGTTGCTAATACTGCAGCAAGAAAAAGGAGGGCAGTTCAGATGGATCCAAACACCAAGTTCGCCAACATTAAGGACATCCAGCAGGCACAAATTGAAGCTGGCGAAAAAGAGGATATCACAGGTGAATTCAGCGAGTCTGATTTACCTAGTGAAGCTGAAAGCTGTATTGTAGTGGCATCTAGAAGAGGGCAGTAATTAATTGAAGTCGATGGTGGTAACGGAGATGGCTTCATTTTTGGGGTGCCCATATGTGGGGGGTGCCCACAAGTGGGTGCCCGACGTTATATGCCAAGTGCGACCTGATGCTCTTGATACTTTCACCAGGGCCGTCTCGTCAAGCCAGGTCTCCGTAGGTGAAGATATTCTCCCATCTCAGTCGTTTGATATACGCCGCCTCCCCTGTCCATCGACGCTGTTTTAGGAATCAAGCAGCGTCGTCCGGTGGGGGAGAAAAGGCCCCCCATTGAACTATGTACGCATGTCGAACCAAGTAAAATCGTTTCCTCTCTCCATATTTCCTTTTTTCTTTTCGTCATGCCCACGTTTTCCAGGGGTCTGGCTCCTTGGCCTCTATTTGACAGCCGACCCAAAACAGTCTTTTCCAGGGACCAGGGCCCGAGGACGGCACTTGTTGCAAGACGATGTGGTTCGCTGGCCGGTGAATTAAGTAACCCAGACGGCCCTGCCCTGATGGAGTCTGGACGTGGAGGGGACGGGCGGATGAAAGGTTCTTGACTGCATGTTGTCCTGACCCTCCCCTTCTTTTAGGTTGAAAGTTATCAGGCTGGATCCTCGACTTGTCTAACCCCCCCCCCCCTTTCCCCGTGTTTTTGACACATTCCTTTCTTCTCCGCGGCAGGGTCAACTCTGTCCTTAACAGCATCCCAAAGGAAGAAGGGGAACACCTTGATTCGCATACGCAAGGATGGCGTCAGACTCTGGGCCCTCACAGCTGCCCGGGCTTCCCGGGTTCGACCCGGACAACATCCAGCCGTGGACTGTAGAAGTCGTCGTTTCAGTCACCGTCCTGGCGGTCGTGGCCGTCGCTTTACGAATCTTTAGTCGTCGGACAAAGGGACAGGAACTGTGGTGGGATGACTACTTGATTATCTGGTCAATGGTAAGAATCCCTTATCCGGGATCCGGTCTTTTCTGTGACAATCCAGAGCGAGTAGAAAGCAATGGTTCTGACCGGGATATAGCTATGGAACCTCGTTGTGGTAGGCTTCATCTTCGCGATGCACTCCGTCGGCATGGGCATCCACGCCGACAAGGTTGAGATGGACAACATCGTCCTGATGTCCAAGTACCTCGTCGTGGCCGAGATCCTCTACGCCTGGAACCTCGGGTGGACGAAGCTGAGCCTGATGCTGATGTACTACCGCATCTTCCACATCCCCTTCTTCAAGAAGATGACGTGGTTCGTCACCGCCTTCGTCTTCGCCTGGGTCATCTGCATCACCTTCCTCTTCATCTTCATCTGCGTCCCCGTCGAGAAGCTGTGGTACCCGGACATCCCCGGCCGCTGCATCAACCAAGTCGCGACCTGGATCGCCAACGCGGCGTCGACCATCTTCACCGATCTACTCATCCTTCTCCTTCCTCTGCCCCAGGTCTGGAAGTTGCAGTTGCAAAGGGCTGAGAAGATTGCCTTGACCTTTGCCTTTGGTCTCGGCTTCTTGTGAGTACTCCTGAATCTCACACCTGATGCTGCCCAGACATATCTAATAAGAGAACACCAGCGTCGTCTTCACCTCGGCCTACCGAACCAGCGTCCTCTTCACCTACAGCTCAACCGACCCGACCTACACCCTCGCCCCGACCGTCGGCTGGACCGCCATCGAGATGTCGGCCGGCATCGTCTCCGCCTGCCTGCCGACCATGCGCCCGGCCATCCAGCGCATCGCCCGCATCTGCGGCATCAAGGGCAGCATGGGCGGCATGTTCCGCAGCCCGACGGCCCTCGGCTTCGGCTCGAGCCGGAACAAGTCCAACTTCAGCAACGGCATGTCGTCGCAGGACCCCAGCGGCGGCGGCTCCCAAATCGCGCGGAACCTCTCGGCCACCAAGCACGGCGCCGGCGACGACGCCTTTTACCGCCTGCCCGACGAAAACGGGTCCGACGGCACGAGCCGCCGGCAGACGCCGCCGCTGCCCGAGTCGAAGCTGAGGCCGGACACGACCGGGTTCGGGTACTCCGTCTCGAGCTACCCGGTCAAGGAGAGGGACGACACGAGCGAGGACGAGATCCCCCTCCACGCCATCCGCGTGCAGAAGGACTTCAAGCATACGACAGCGACAGGATGAGGTTATCAAGAGCCAGCGATCTCTAGATAGAAGAACTAGAGGCATCGGGTGCTGCTTCCCATTCTAGTTGCTGTTCACAGCGGTTATCAAGATGCTGTTGCCCTCGTCGTCTGCAACAATGGTCACACAGGATCAAAAGTTCCTACAATGGGATAGAGTTTCTGGGCGTAAATCTCGCATGGGTGTAAAAAAACGATGGGTCAACTGCTACCACGCGGTGGGCAATCAGACTTGCACGAACTCAAGATTCTAGGATGGCTTGAGATGTCATTTGCTAGCTATGAAGCTGCGAGGAAGAGCGGTTGACTGACGAATAGAGTATTGTAATATGAAATGAAACGAATAATGCGACAATAATGATAGTGATGTTTCTATTCACGCAATCTCGGCTACATGTTGTACTTCGTTTTCCGAATGTCAATCCTCAGTACACAATTCACTTTAGACTCTACCCCTCAACTTCAGAAGCTATTGCTCTGGGCCTCTCCTCTTCCAGTAATGTTCACTA
Source organism: Colletotrichum lini (assembly GCA_034638275.1). Lineage (NCBI taxonomy): Eukaryota > Fungi > Ascomycota > Sordariomycetes > Glomerellales > Glomerellaceae > Colletotrichum > Colletotrichum lini. The sequence continues at coordinate 1,671,885 of JAWQJV010000001.1, read as the reverse complement.
GTAGATTCCAGTTATTGTGCCAATTAGTAAAAGAGTCACACTCGCGTTCCCGACCATCCTGTTCTCCGTCCCCTCCGTCCATTTGAACTCACACCCGGTATCATGGGATGGGTCTCCATGGAGGTGGGCATTATGTTTTCAGGGTAATATTGATAGTTATAGTGCGTCGAAGCTTTCGAATGACAGCGGGTTTTATCTGCTTGTTGATTCACTAGTCAGTCATAACCCTCATTCTGTAGCAAATTTACCCCCCTCCACCTCCAGCTTACTCCTACGTCACACGCTGGTCTCTACCTTCCTTCACGCAACATTTTTGCTCTTGATTGTTTTCAATGCGATGTATCGACCAGTTTGATGGAGTCTTCAACCCTTGTATCGTGGTTGGAGGAGAATAGAAGACATGCGGTTGAAATGAACACTTGGGCTACATGACATGCAAAACTCCAACCATCAATCGAGCAAACATTGGCAGACATCGACATGCAAAAGAAGTAATTAACTAACGGCATGCTAACTTTCGATCCAATTCTGGCTCACAAGGACTCGACACCTCCCAGGTCTAGCCTACACATTTGTCGCCTCCTGTCCCTGCTGTTCCCCCTGCTGGACATCTTCCTGATCTGCCTCCTCCTCGGGCTTTTGCCCATAGACAACATTGCTGCAAGCGACGTCAGTACGCGCACGTAATGGTGCACCTAGCGAAAGACTTACTAATGCATCCAAGCATGAACTTTGCCCTCTCTCACGTCCTTGCGCACTCCGGCCAGCAGGACAAGGACCGCTTCTCTCGTCCAGCCTAGAGCTCCACAGAGCAGTCTCAATGAGAACCCTTCGAGTCCGTCGAGCAACTGGATCAGGTTGCACATTCCAATGTCCTTCAGATAGGGATCTCTTGCCCAGGGGCCGACTGGGATCTTGTACGGCTGATGATGAATGTTGATCAGGCCGGTGTTTTCCCTCACCAAGCCCTCCAGCTTCGGTCCGATCTGGCCATCGCGACCAAACACGTCGCAGGCTTCCATGAAGAGGTTGACCCAGTGGAGGAACTCCGTGCCCTCGGCGGATCCGTCGTCCGAGTGTATCATGAAGCTCCAGTCCTGGAACTCTGCCCAGCCCCCGGGGTTGAGGTTCCTACGCGAGCGGCCGGGTTTTAGCAATCGTACTGCTGGTTGGAGACACTGGATGAGGCCTTACGCATAGACCCGCTTCATGTACGTTGGCCAGTCTGCAATGGAACCACACATGTAGCGGCTGAAGATGAAGTCGTACTTCTGGTCATTAACCCACGAACTCTCAACGTCGTCAATCTCGAACTTGACGTTGGGCGGAACCCTACGCGACCGTCAGTAAATTTCTGCCTGGCACGGTGCCATTGTGGTGTTGTTACCATTCTGGTTGGATAGCGCTGAGGTCATTTCCCAGGATCTACTCCTCTGTCAGCAACGGCGGACCATGCGATGTAAGAACTAGGCATGGACGTACTTCCGCGTTGGGGAAGAGGTCGCCCATTTCTATGGCCCCTAGAACTTATCATCAGCAACCTGTCTTGCATGGTAGAACCATCGTAGCTCACAGATTCCTGTTCCCGTCCCAACATCAAGGATTCGGTGAGTCTTTGCCTCGTCAATAGGTGCCAAGAACAGCCTCCCTCCGATCGTCTTCATTAGCAGAGTGTGGCAGAAGTCAAGCCGGTCCATCTCTTCCTGTTGAAGAAGCCCATCATGTAAGCTTGTGTCTCTCCAAAGCCAACCGGACGGCAAATTCACAAACCTCGTCATTGGGAAAGTTGTATGCTGATGATTAGATCGGTTAGACTGACGTCGGAACTGTGGTGGTCATGGCTTGATTAGAAACTTACCGCCGGATCGAAAGGCGTGGTAGCGTCGGCCATATTCGGTGGGATAATCGACAACGGAGGATGACAAGGATGCCGTGTACGTGGAACTGGATGGTCAGAAAAGTTGCGCAACTTATCTGGACTTCAAGCCGTCGGTACATACATTCTATCGTCAATGGTGGACGCGCTATCCTATGACGGGGGTTAGTCGGCAGTCTGTGTACACAACGACATCTTAAACCTTGGAGCATACCGTGAAGCCCTCATCAACCGCAATTGACTCCTGGGGAGACGCGACCCCAGGCGAAGCGGCCTGGGGAGGCGGGGAAGCGGGTTCGAGCGGAGGAGCCGGGCTCGTAGCGGTCCCAGGCGCCGTGTCGGCGGCCCTTGACGGGGACGACGCGTGTCTCGGCGATGCCGGAGACTCGACGGGCGGGGCCGGCGAGCTTGCCGCGGCGGCGGGAGTTGGGGTTGCGTCAGCCATTGAGTGTTACTGTTTTCCAGGGCCTTTGATGCGAAGGTAACGTCAAGGAAGAACCGGACGGAGGAAGAAAACACCCCCCCTCAAAGACCAAGGAAAAGCGTAGTTTTGTAGCCTCCTCGGAAACGAACAAAACCCCTCAGCTTGGCGGTCCATCCTTTCTGCGTCGCTGTTGGTTGTTTCTCGGCTCCAACCCATGCCGCCACGCGGCGCGGATGTAGAGCCGGACTCTGCAGGCTGCAGAAGGCTCATTTCTCCTTCCAGATCGGATCATCGCCCCCTTGTAGATACTGGACATAGCCCACATCAAGAACGCCGAGTTGCCCTCTATCTGCGCTCAAACTTACCGGACGTGTTTATATTCGATGGATAGCGCCGAAACTGGTGTGACTAGCCTACAACCAAGGAAGTGAAAAGGGAAGAATACCAGAAAGAAAACAAGCAAGCTGGTATCTCGATTGCGGACAATCAGTCCGGCGGCACGCTTTGGGCCTGGAGAAGAGCAAACAACGATGGTTACCGCGGTCGCAGCCAATCGTTTCTGCGCAGTGGCAAGACACCCCTGGAGGTGCAGAATTCTGGACCCAACAGGCCTGCAGGTTTTTATTGACTCGGAAGCATCCCGGTGGCTCTCGCATGGCATTGGGGACAGGTGAGCCAACGATCCTAGTACACGCGGTGCGCTCCGTCTACCCGAAGCGGGTGGTGGGCTCGACTAGCTCTCGGAAGCATTGACGGTTTTGTTCAAATAATGGCTTCGTGATGCTTGAGTCTTTCTCCAGGTATCTCCACCATTCAATGCCATTAACGTTGGCGTTGGTCAGGTTGTCCAGCGACCACCTACTGCAGCGAGATTTTCTCTTCCTAGTTATGGTTCGAGTTTACGTTGACCACCTGGGCTATGTCTGTTTTCGTCAACTCGTGAGCTACGTCGCCGAGTCAGTAACGTCGATGAGCTGGATGACGAGGTGTCGGGGTGGGTTGTGGCTGCTACAGCGATGGTGACCAGCGGGACCATTATCACGAACAGTACCCATTCCGAGGATGTCATCTTGGAGTCGAATGATTTGCCCATAGATTCTTTGGGATTATTGCAGCCATGGTGGTCTAACCTTAACGTTACGGGCAACGGCACGACGACATAAGCCCAGCAAGTCTGCACGGCGTAGTGACAGTGTATCAACCGTGACTGGCTGAACGATTGGTAATACCCCTTCATCTATGTCGTGATAAATCCCGCCGGGCGCAGCCAGATACTTGTTTCCCCCACTCCTCTAGGGAAACGCCGCTGGGAATCGGAGCGAGAGATGCGCAAAACGCGGGTGCAACATTAGGCGGACGAAGGCTGGTCGTGCCTCTTTAGGAACAACAACGAACGAACGAGCTCATCCACTGTGTGATTAGAGAAGCGAGGTTGCGGCCACAAGTATTCCATACGACTGAGATGCTACAGCGGAAATGGTACAAATACTCAAAACCGACACGTTCGCATGACGTTGGCCAAATGGTGTAAGTTGCAAACAGACATTACAAAAGACAAGAGAGAATAGAAATGGTGTCAACTGTGAGGAAATCTCGTGAAGTTTCAGAGCAACGGGCGACTGAATGGATAACGGAGTCATTGAAAATGTGGCGGTTACTCATCGTCGTGCATTCACAACTTGTTGACCATGAACATTGTCAGCGAACTGAACAATCTGATCACCAGGCCTATGCCCCTCAGGGAGTCAGCGGGAAACACCGGGGGCGACTTGCATATGGAATGTGATCTTGTGATAATAGAATAACATGCATTAGTACCACACCCGGTACCAAGGCTTTACCCAACGCCTCTTCCAATGACAATGACATACCCCCGTTCCGAAAATAATGACACCAACGCCCGGCCATGTTCTAATCCTCAAATAGTCACCAGCCCAGGACGTTGAACCAGCTCCTCCGCGGGTCCTCGACGGCGCCGTCAAAGACCTTTTGGCGGACGGCCTCGCTCTGCGGGTTCCTGTACTTGGCGAAGAAGCGGTCCATGGTCTGCGACTCGGTCTTGAGCTGCGAGCGGATGTTCACGGCGATGGCGGAGACTGGTGGTCGCTTGGTGTTAGTGGGCTGACTGACTGCCGGACTCTCGGGTTGCGCGCCCCTCCTGTGCGGCTGAGATCCGGGGGGGTGTTGGTGTTCAGGGCTGCTTACCGATGCCGACCGTGATGGCGGCGGGGAGGAACCTGGCGAGGGCCGGGGTGGTGGCGGGAATTCTGGTTGGTTGGTTGACCATTGTGAGAGTTGTGGGAGAGTTGTATGGGAGTTTGTGGGTTTTGAGGTGGTGTTTTGTGCGGTTGCAAAGTAGCGTGACGGTGTTTGGGAAACGGAACCGATGAGTTAGTTGCAAGAACTCTCTCTGTGTGTGTTTCAGTGTTGCGACAATGGAGATGAAGCGAGTTTGCTTTGCGTTTGTATGTCGATGTGTTCGATGTGGGCTGGAGTGCATCTGAGCCTGTGTTCCCATCCCGCATTCCTTTTGAAGGCATTTATAAGAGCCGGCGTTACCTGCTTCTCCCGAACATGGTGCGTTCGCCGCGGTCATGCCCTCTGGCATTGTCTGTTGGTTGTCTGAGGGTGGTGCGGTGTATGGCCGGATATGGTGGGGTGGTGGTGTGATTCCCGTCCCGGTGGCGCGGTCAGCATCTCCCGAGGCTTCGGAGCTGTCGAGTCTTGTCTGGAGAAGGCCGAACCCCTGTCATCCCTCCTTTTGCTGGAAGGATTCCTCTCGGACGAGACATCTCGCCCTACCTATGATTCCTTTCGCGCCATGCCCTGTCAGTGGAAAGGATTCAGAGATCGGAACCCTCTGGGCTGAGTCTCAGCCCGACGTGACTCTGCCCAGTCGCACGATTCCAGCCGGGTTTCCTTCGTAAGCCTGCGCTTCTATTCGCCGACCCCGGCGGCGCAGCACAACCGAGTTGGCAGAGCGGGCGGTCCAGTCCCGTTGGGATATAGCGCGTTGGACCATCTTAGAGGGAGCAGCTGGACTGATGGAACCATGGACCTCGCCGACAATGGGTTGACGCGGGAAAGGCACAACGTCATACAAAGGTCTCGGCCCTGAGTCTCACGTGGGCCTGAGTCTCACGCGGTCTCTGATTTGGTTGGAGATTTTCGTCTTCATTGGAAAGCCTTGATGTTGAATGGAACGGAAGGTGGAAGAAGTCACCGACAAGCAGTGGGAAATCCTCTCGGTCATCCTGACTTGAACGATTTCGGTCCCAGACCGCCTGTCTCTCACATGCTTGTATCCGCAAACGGCCCAACTAGGAATGGCAGACATGGAGCGATCTCATAGCTATGGAAATCCACAGCCATACGAGTTATTCCATCACGGATTCTTGGACAAATCTTATGACGCACCTAATCGATGCCGAAATTCGTGAGCAATTCGATAATTTGGTTTGCTATTAATTCTCTGACCTGTTTGATTATATCTGCCCGAGCCACCAATCACTGGTGGACCGATCGAATGCACGCTCAAAGCAGAACAGCCAAGGTACGCCACACCCTCTTCCTCTATCAGCAAGTAAGCTTCGCATTTTGAAGCGGAGAGTAGAAGTTGACGTTGCACTTCTCGCCCGGATCTATGGTGTACGATTTCCGGCCGTTCTGGACTCAACGTCAGCGTTCCGTATGCGTCGAATCTTCAGTCCGCCGAAATCGCGTACCTGGTTTGTCTGTGGGTTCCAGGACTGGACCGCAAAGTTCACCTTGTAGCTCTGTTCGTTCTTCAGGTCGTACCAGAACCACTCGGTGTAGAACGAGGACTGGTCCCCGTCCGTCCTCCTGAGAGTGAGCGTGTGCTCCACGGTGACGCTCTGGCCGATCTGTTTCGGGACGCTGTACGATTTGCACTTGAGAGGGCTTTTTGCCGTGCCCCCCTCCAACGTTGATGCAGTCGGCTTGGGTTGTCGTGGAGAACAGTGACAGTGCAGCGAACGCGGCACAAAGAGGTGATGGATGCATGACTGGAACCCGAATCAGTGATGTGGTTCAAGGACTTGATAAGGAACCTCAAAGGCATGTGCCAATATTCAACATTCTTTTCCCACGTACTAAACTTATTGAAATTGCAGAAGATCTAATCTAATCCTAACTACTAACTTACTAATTGGTACTAGGAGTTCCTAAACTAACACGAAACTAATTGTCAATCCTGGGCAGCAGCCTGCTTCCTTCCCACTAAGGTTGAAAAACTCCATGTTGTCAGACTCGGGTATGAGTTGAGATGACGATGATGATGATACTCCGTCGGCTTGGAGAGCTCCGTCACTAGCCCGGCACGGTTTATATTGTTTAAAAAGTTGCACATAGCAATATAAGCTGGGCAATGAGAGAGATAGGTCAACTGCGGCCGGTCGACCAGGATGGTTGAGTCAGCGTAGGAAGACCTACCTCAGTGTCGTGATGGCGGACTCCGGACTCTTCTTAGCTACCTCTGTTGACTGACCGAGTCAGTAAGGAGATGAAGAGGTTAGGACACTCGAGCAAATCTCGTTATCGCGTGTAAGCAGTCCTTGGCTTCTCTCGAGATGGCTCCAAAAGCAACAGACCGGTGCGCAGTCCAGGTGCCGAAAACCCCGACCCCCCCCCCTTGGTCAGTTCATCTTTCATGTTGTCATAGACTCGGATCGCCACGGGAACTTTATGAGAGTGCAACACCACGGTGCTCGGCTGGTGAAATCTGCTGCCCCTTTCTCTAATAGCAGTGGGAGACTATGTTGTTTCGTCTTGGTTATAAACTAGCCCAACAACCTTACAAACGATTGCCGTCTCCCCCAGCCTCCATGGCGAGCTTCTCCGTCCTCCGCGCCACCTCCTCTGTCAGCCTGTCCTCGTTCCCGTCCAGGATGACGGCAGTCTCCTCCAGACTCATCTTGCCCGTCTCGACAAACAGGAAGTAGACGACGACGGCCTCGAAGGCCAGCCACACGTCGTAGGTGATGTAGTACCTCCACTTGGCGTTTGTCACGCCGATCGGGTTCGCGTACTGGTTGAAGATGAGGGCCAGGGCGACGAAGAGGTTGTACAGGACGAGGCCCTTGGCGCGGAGGTGGAAGGGCAGGATCTCGACGACGTATGTGACCTGCAGGGCGCCCCAGCCGACGGTGAAGGTGACGTTGTACAGGAAGATCATGGCGAGGACGCCCTTCGCGAGTGCGGGGGACCCGGCGCCCGTGAGGTCGGTCTGCCTCTCGTAGGTCGCCTGGAGAGCGGTCCAGACGACGTAGCAGGCGAGAGACCCGAGGGTGGAGGCGAGGAACATGGTGCGGCGGCGGAAGCGGTTGACGAGGGTCGAGGCGAGGATGCCCCAGAAGAGGCCCCAAAGCGTGATCAGGGCGTTGATGAGCGTCTGAGTATCTTGGGAGGTGTATCCGATGGAGTTAAGGATCAGGGAGAGGTAGTAGGAGATGAGGCCGTTTCCCGACCTGTCGTGGAGTCAGTCAGAGCTGAAGAGTGCTACACAGCAGGGACAGGGATGAGCTTGGGACATACCATTGAGAGAAGAAGCCGACGCAGAGAATGATGAGAAGCCTTCGACGGTTCCCCGGAGTGTGGAAGAAGGAGAGGTACGACGTCGTCCGCGACGCCTCGGCCTCCAGCCTCAACGCGGTCCTGATCTCCTCCATCTCCAACGGCACGATGGGATCCGCCGCGTTGCCGTTGGCGTGGTACTTGACAAGCAAAGCCTCGGCCTCGGCGTCCCTCTCCTTCGAGATCAGCCACCTGGGCGACTCCTCGATGAAGAAGCACAACCCCAGCTGCACGATGCTGGACACACCCTGCAGGACGGAGGGGATCCGCCAGGCCCAGGTGTTGCCGATGCGGAACGTGCCGAAGGTGACCCAGGCGGCGGCGAGGGCGCCGAGCCCCCACAGCGAGTTGTAGATGCTGACGAGGGGCGCGCGCTGGGACGGGTAGGCGAGCTCCATGATCATGAGCGGGGCGGCGGTGATGTTGAGGGCGAGGCCGAAGCCGAGGACGCCGCGGGCGGCGATGAACATGGCGACGTCCTGCGCCGCGGCCTGCAGGGCGACGCCGACGAGGAGGATGGAGGCGCTGGCGAGGAGGGACGGCCTGCGGCCGAAGCGGTCGCAGGACCAGGCGCAGAGGGGGAGGGCGAGAAGCTGGCCGACGTTCTGGATGGCGTTGAGTCTGCGCGTCGTGTCAGTACATCATCTGCCCGTTAGAGGATGGTTTCTTGTGGGTGTGTGAAGGGGCCGCGGCAGCTCACAGTCCCAGTTCCTGAGCGTCAGGGTGGTTGAAGGAGTCCTGCCAGGTGTCGAGAGACTGCAGGCCGTTCATCATGGAGCCGTCGTAGCCGGTGGCGTAGCTGGACACGAGGGAGAGGGCGAGGACGCAGTTGAGCTTGACGATGCCCCGGTTGGACAGCCACTTGAGGGCGCCCCTCTTGTTGGCGATGGCGGCGTCGACGGTGACGGGGATGCCCGCGGGCTCCGCTGCCATGGTGCTGTTGGTGGCCTGTTTCGACATTACTGTGTTCTTCAAGCCATTTGATTGATGCTTAGGTTAGGCTTTAGTTTCGAGATAAGTTGGGAATCGTTCTGCTCATATGCTGTGGGTTCCAGCTGGTATTACCTCATTCTGGCTTCTTGTCACAGAAATCCCGGGTATCGATATCAATGCTACAATGCCCGGTCAACACCCGGGCCGGGGCAGGTAGGATTACTCGGCCTAGGACGCTTTGAGGGGTGACGGTCTTCAGCTTCCCGATAGGGAGACATCAGGAGATGTTAGCGGGGTGGCCAGATCCTTGGATCCGTTGGTTTTGCTTATCAGTTTAGCCAGGGCTGTTCAAGGAAGTATTCTGATTGGCATATGTCTCGTTGAAGTTGGAACATAGTCTTGGTCCCTCTCAACTACGGGACTTGATCATGTCTATATCGTGCTTTACTCCAGTAAAACAAGACACAGCATAAGAAACAAGTTTGGCGTCTTCGTGAACATTACATTGTAACCCTTATCTCTGGCCCCCTCGTGGTGACATTCCCGCAACGAACGTGGAGTTTCCCCCGCATGCCCCCAACCCCGCCCAGGCTCGATCAGCTAGCTCCACGTTGGGGTATGTAACCTCGCCCGGGGTACGGTGATGGTCCACCGGTTCCGGCCCGGCTCGGACCGGGTCCAGTCTGGGGGCAGTGGTATCTGTGATGAGCGGCGTTGCTGAGGGCGGCTCGGAAAAAGACCCCCGGCTCTTGAGAGAGGTTCGAGTGAAAAGTCCATGAGGCCACTTGAGGCGCTGTAAGCCAAGGGCATGACGGGATAGGCTGGGTAGTCTGCCGGTCTAATCAAGGAAACTACTTAAGGCCCAATATATGGTGTATATAGCACTGAATCGAGCTTATCGGGTAAGGTGATGTCCTCGTTCGTGCTGGCCACGATGCACTGGGGTTCGTATATGGCATTCGTCGGTTCTCCACGTCGGGTTCTTCGTGTTGTACCCGTTGGCGTCAGCCGTCGCAGCCGTGGCGTTCCTGAGCTTGTCATACCTCATTCAACGCGACGCAGGTGGGTTATGGCATCTTCACGTTCGTGCTGTCTGGGATCCTTCTATTGTGGGAAGCTGGGTGGGAGGATGGTTGCCAGGTTTGAATAGCTGCTGTGGTTGAGGGTCAACATGTCTGTCGGCGTCGGGTCCGGAAAGAGAGGGCACCAGTGCCATACGGGCGATAGTTGAGGAACCACTGGCACTGTAACATGTCTTACGCGGTGTCAACAGGGTCTTGGGGCGTTCCAGAGGTAGACTTGACGATAGAGTGCAAGTTTAAAGTGTGGGGAGTGGTCACGGTGAGGATCCGTACTGTCTGTCACGTTAGAATACATGCAAGGGGTTGCTATTCTGTGGAATCTGCGTTTGGATCTTCCTTGGCTCGTCAGCTGTGCCCTGCAAACCAGCTATCGTGCAGTCCATCATACATGTTGGACCGCAGACTGCAACTGCTACTAAGAGGGTCATGTCTGCTCCTGTGTGCTGTCTTTCTTGTAGTATCGTTTAGCAAGACAACAATCTTCATGTAGCTAGCATTTAGGTCTATAACTGGAAAGTCCCGGTCTCTTTTCACTTCTGTAGACTTGTGGTAACCAGGTACACACGAGTCCCTTGCTTCTCAACCCTGGGATACCCAGTAATCTTTGTGTGCAAGACAGCAAGACTCAAAACTCTGCCAATTCTCGGTGCAGCACTACAAGGTGTCAGAACTTAGGCAAAGTCACAGCCAATTCAGAAGAGAACATACTGCGTTGCTTTCCTGGGGGCTTCCCTGCGGACAGCAGGATGAAGTGTATCCAGAGTTTTCGCCATTAGGCCTGACGCATTTCCGCATAATGGACAAGTTGTTGTTGCAAAACTCAGCGGATGCTCCACCTAGATAGATGCTCTGGCAGTATTGCCATGTTAGCGGCCGGTTATCACAACGGCCTAAGCCCAGGCTTCGTGAGAGTTCTTACCAAGGCCAACGTTGCGGCGATGTTGAAAACCTTCATTTTTGTTCTTCGTAGTCGTGTTGCTAAAGCGACAGTAGCAAAACTAGCTTCGTGGGAGATCGGGCGACAGAGACGTTGTTTTTATACATGTGCACAATTTCCAGAGTTGCTGTTGGTTTACTTTGCACTTTGGGACATCCTTTGTCAAAGAAGTTAGTGATGTAGATGAATTCATCTATTAACTTTTCATCTAAGTAAGTACTTCCGTACGCCTTTAGCTAGGAAATGCCATGCTCTTTCTTGCCTATACGATCTAATCCGCCTGCGCCCCTCCCCTGTCTGCTCTCCTTACTGGTCGGTGTTCTTGTCTATGGAGTATACACACTCAGTCAGGAGACAAACTGAATCCATCCCCAGGGGCCAGGATCACGTCTATCCTTCTCCGAAGGTAAGCGTGAGAGTCAGATGGAGGGGGCGCGCGAGACAAATGATAGCCTTCTATGGCCGCAACGAGCCCGAATTCCATCACCTAGGATTCGATTACAGCCGTGAGAAGCTGAACCTCCATGATGGCTGGGAAGGCTTGACTCTAAATAGAGCGCGAAGAACGTGATGAACTATCAATTCAAGTACCATAGTTCAAGCTCCGCTCTCCTTTCCAAAGTTCAGCAACTCAAAATCTCTGCACGGCATGGGCACAAGGCGATGGACTCCTGGTCCTGGACAGATCAAAACAAACACAACTATATGATCAAGAGGGATTCATGTCGGAGCCAAAGCCGATCCCGAGCCTCCGGTTCGGGATTTATCCGGCCCCGAGCAGAATGGCCCATGCGCGATTGCTCAGCCGGCCAGCCAGCCAGCCCAACTGGGAATAACCTCACTCAAGCAACCACGAAATAACAACACCCACGGTGCCGATCAAAAACAACCAGCTGAAGTGACTTTTCGTAGCGTTGATTCAACCCATCCGTCTGTAATAGATCTGTGACTCAAGGCAGTGTCACTGGTTGAGCGTAGAGAGAGCCGTGGACTCAGGATCCGTGGGTTGTAGTGTTGGGTGTCATAAGCCTTTACATATATCTCCATGAAGAGGATCTCTGTTCAACGTGCGTGCAATATGTTTGGCAGCATTGAGTATCTCGGGTAGTTGTTTTGGTACTGCGTTTCGGGATATACCGCGAGTCTCAGTTAAGGGAATCGGTCAAGTGAAATAGAGATGCCAGATATCAAACGCCAGAACATGTTCGTCTCGGAGTCGGCGGTATGCGCAAGTCTAGGCACGACAGGAATGCTTCGGGGGCGGGGGGCCAACAACGTCTCACACGTGATACGAGTCACATCCCACCCGGCGATGAGTTGAGTTTGCGCCGAAACCCAATTGAGTTCGACGTTGCCGACTGTCAGAAACCATGCCTCAGCGGCGGCTCATCTGACTCGCCGCCTCACCTCACACAGACTTTGAGGCTTCAGCCCCCGCTGAGACGGAAGGTGTTGGTATTCTCTCGAGCTGACCGAATGCACCTTGTGTGTCGTCACATCTCGAGACTGAAGAAGGGAGAGAGAGAAGAGAGAAACAAGCATCGTAAATGCAGGCGTGTTTGCCCCGTCAAATCGACAGTACCCGCTCACCGCTTCGTATCAACCCGTCAAGGGCGGTATTGGGTCTCATCTTGAGCTAAAATTGCCCTGTGAGAGACCCTGGCCAAGACCCTCCACCCCTGGTAGTTTCGGATTGAGTGGAGAGAGAGAGAGAGAGGGGTCAGGAGTTGTGGACTCGGAAGCCCAACCGAAGACAAATCGTTTGTTCTTCTACTTGGGGGGATCCTCAATTCGAAGATGCGTCTAGATTCTGGAAGACGGCCAACAACTAACGAGACCGGTAACCAATGGGCAAAGGCAAGGGGGCGGGAGGATGTCCTGGATGCGCATCCCAAACAGCGGCGTTTCTGGCCACTGACAGACAAGCCCGCCCCCCTCCCCCCCCTCTGCCTACGTATGGGGAATAAAAACCCCCCCACTGATTGTCTCAAGTTTGGCGTCTCGTCTCCCTCGGAAAAGAGCGAAGCTTTGACGCTCGTGTCTCAAAGGGGCGAGGACATGGAGGCCAACTGAGAGTGGTGTAGCGCCCCCCCTCCCCCCCTTCCGATCCTTTTCGATGACCGGGCTAATTTCCACTCATTAGGAGGGGGGCGGGCCTTTGGGGCCTAGGTGTTCATTGGGGGGTGTGGCATAGCTATTGAAGAGGAGAGTTGTTGGTTGACAGGCAGCCATATTCGTTTTTTTTTTTTCCTTTTCTCTGCGTCCAAAAGTCTAAATTCGACCACGTTGTCCGTTTAAGCGCCGGCAACGTCGATTTCTGCTCGTCTCGGACTTGTCTACCCCTGAGCTGAGGGAAAACTTTCATCGGGTTTCTGTCAGCAGTGTCGACGTTCCTTGACGACGGCTCACAATCGCAAACTCACTCGCACACTCACTCACTCACTCACTCGTTTACTCATCAGCTCACTCACTCGCAAATTCACTCACTCATTCCCTTGCTCTCACCCTCGCTCTCACCCTCGCTCTCACCCTCGCTCTCACCCTCGCTCTCACCCTCGCTCTCACCCTCGCTCTCACCCTCGCTCTCACCCTCGCTCTCACCCTCGCTCTCACCCTCGCTCTCACCCTCGCTCTCACCCTCGCTCTCACCCTCGCTCTCACCCTCGCTCTCACCCTCGCTCTCACCCTCGCTCTCACCCTCGCTCTCGCTGACCGCCTCACTCACCAACTCGACTCGCTCACGCATGCACTGAACCATCACCGACTCACCCAACGGAGACGACAGACGGGCCATGGGAGCCACCGGCGATGGCTACCCGCTGAGGGAGCGCCCGTTCAAGGACAGCGAGGACGACGACGCCGACGACAAGTACGCGCCGCGCCGCAGCATCGACGAAGAGGCCCAGTTCCTCGCCGAGGACGATGACGACAAGGAGGATGACGACGACGACGCGTACGAACTCGAGGAGAGCACCTCCAGCACGCCCTCGCTGCTCTCCCAGCAAAAGTTCCCTCACACGCCCCAGGGCCGACGACAACGGCAACGACAACGACGCCACTGCCTCTCCGGCCCGCAGCCGCCGCGGACGCACGTCATCCGGCCCGTGTTCCCCGTCGTCCAGTCGGCGCCGCCGCGGCTGCTCGACCTCGTGGCGCCGACGACGCGCCGCAAGGGCATCGTCGTCGCCGTCTTCCTCGCCCTCTGGGCCGTCGCCTTCTCGGTGCCGCTGGCCTCGTCGCGCGCCCTCAAGGACGACCTCGGCCGCGACGTGCTCAACCTCGGCTGCGCCGACTCGCTGTGGCGCTTCAAGAACGGCTGCGGCCTCGACGGCGCCGACTGCCGCCCGTTCAACAACGCGAGCTTCACGTTCCGGTGCCCGGCGAACTGCATGGCGCACCAGCTGCTGAACCCGCACGCCGTCGGGCCCAACGAGGTTGTGTACCGGCCGCTCGTCGTGGGCGGCGGTGGTGGCAACGGAAGTGATGCTGATCCTGATACTGACGGCGGCATCTACCGCGCCGACTCGATGATCTGCGCCTCGGCGATCCACGCCGGCATCGTGACGGACCTCAGCGGCGGATGCGGCCGCCTCGACCGCGTCGGCCGGCACGAGAGGTTCAACGCGTCGACGAGGAACGGCGTCGAGACGGTCGCCTTCGACTCGTACTTCCCGTCCTCCTTCACCCTGGCCGCCGCCGACCCCTCGCTCCGGTGCCCGGCGTCCGACCCGCGCGAGGCCCTCCTGCCGACGTCGCTCTTCTTTTCGACGCTCTTCTCGCTCTTCACGACGTCGCCGGCCTGGCAGCTGGCCGTCTCCTTCGTCGGCATCTTCGCCCACGTCAGCTTCGCCTCCGACCCGCCCCCGGCCTCCCGCCACGCCGCCTCCGTCCTGCCGGACCGCATCTCCATGTTCGCCGGCCGCCTCCTCCCGGCCGCCTTCTGCGCCGCCGTGCTCTACCGCCTCTGCGTCCGCCGCACCCTCGCCGGCCTCGCCGCCCAGTTCGAGAAGACGGCCCTCTGGCTCGGCGGCTTCTGGTTCGGCGCGCTGTCCAACTACACCTTTGGCTGGATGCCGATCCAGCGCCTGACGGCCCACGACATTGAGCAGCAGCCCGGCGCCAAGCCCGCGCTGGCCTTCATCCTCGTCGTGCTGACCTTCATCATGGCCAAGCAGGTCTACTTCTTCTGGCTCGAGGGCCGCCTGCCGCGCTTCCTCGCCCTCTACGCCCTCTTCCTGGCCGCCATCGTCGCGGGGCTCTCGGTGCCGGGCGTCGACCTGCGCGTCCACCACTACATCATGGCCTAGTTGCGTACAGAACCCATGACTCACCACCAAACAACAACGACTGATTCTTCGTGTTCGCCGAGCTGTTGAGCATCTGTTTACGGCAATTCACAGGCAGAAACTCTGCGCAACTCGAGACTCTGCGTAACTCAAGACTTCGTGCAACTCAGGACTTCGTGCAACTCACGACTCGGCTATCAGCAATCACTCGGCAACCATGGCAAAGTCCCTAGTCACTCTGATCCCCTGGGACCCCGAGTCCCCTGACCACATCGCGCGGATGCTCGACCAAAGGGTGGAGTGCGGCTGGGCCTCGGACGAGGTCGACAAGTGGCGGGGCCTGCAGCGGTCAGGCTTCAAATGCATGTACTGGATTGTGAGTGTCTATCTAGCTCCGGCCCTGGATATGTATGGCGATGCAGATTCCCAGGAGTGAATCTTGGGATGCGACGTCGAGGCCTCCATCACCAACCGCGAGACCCCTCCGGCTGACGACTTTCCAGGCTTTCACGAGTGAGGACCCAGACCGTGATGCAAAAATCGCACAGCACATCTCCGAATATCCAAAGGTTCCCGTCCCGCCCGTTTCCGTCCGGTCTGTTCCCGTCTTGTCTTCCAACAAACTAACGCTCTCACCATCTCCCCTCCTCCAGGAGAAGCAGCCGATCCTCGACACGGCGCAGTCCATCCGCGCCGTCTCCAGGACGCCGAGGGAAACGCCCTTCCACCCCGTCGGCCACATCTCGCTCGACATCGACAACCTGCACGCCAAGCGCCTCAACCTGCCGATCCCCAAGGAGAACGTGTACTGGATCAAGAGCCTCTACGTCTCCTTTGCGCTGCAGAGCGCCGGCATCGGGCGGGCCGCCATGGACATGGTCGAGAACATGGCCACGAGCGAGCCGCTCTGCGCGAGGACGCTGATGCTCGACACCGTCTCCAAGGAAGACCAGCTGAGAAAGGAGTCGGCCGTCGTGGCTGTGGGGAAGCTGCCTGTGGTGAGTTCTTTGTGTCTTTTTGTCTTTCCCCCCTTCGACGAATTTCCTCGGTATGGGGAGTGAGTGATGTGTGGTCAGCTAAACGCGGATCGACGCAGACGCCTACGCACGCGTGGTACGAGAGGAGGGGATACAGGCTCATCTGGACGGAGAACAACTTTTACGGCTTCCCGGAGACGGACGGGGACGGCAACCCGGTCATCAGGAGGACCGTATTCCTGCGCAGAGATCTCGTCTAAGCTGTTGTTGAACAACGGAGGAAGATGAAAAAGGGGGGAAAATAAGAAATTCAATGAAATAAATAATAAGCTTGAAATGTTCTATGTCGCTTATACTATTCCATGTCCCCGTACTGACTAAACACGAACACAACGGGTCAAGATGATGCTTTATCCCTAAAGTCCGGATGTCCACTCCACTTCATCTGCATCACGGCCGGGCTCACCCCGGCCTCGCCGCCCGCCAGCTTCATCTTCATCAGCTCCTTGTAGAACGGCACCGACCGCCCCCAGTCGTCCGTGAACAGCAGGCTCCGCCGCAGGTGCGGCATCGACTCGATCGTCTCCTGCACGCGGCCCACGAGCCAGCGGCCCAGGCCCCGGCCCTGCACCGACGGGTCGACCCAGACGTCCGTGACGTAGGCGAAGGTGACGTAGTCCGTCACGAGGCGCGCGAAGCCGACGAGGCGGCGGCGGCGGTGGTGGTTTTGGCTTGGTTCCGTTGCCGCGCTTTCGCTGGTTGTTGTCGTCGTCGTCGTCGTCGTCGTCGTCGTCGTCGTCGTTGTTGTTATTGTTGTTGTAGTTGTATCGGGGGGCCCGTGGAGGCCGAAGCATAGCGAGTTCTGGAGCATTTCCCGCATGACGGGTTCCGGGAGGGGACTGGCCCAGTAGAAGGCGTCCGACGCGAACGCGGCATTGAGGTCCGGGATGGAGATGAGGGAGGCGTCGGTCGAGACGAGATACGAGTCCTTTGTCCAGCTGCGGTTCCGCATCTCGACCGCGGAGGGGGTCATGGTCGGAGTCCCTTTGGCAGATGAGTGTAGCTTGTTAGTTTGAATCATGCTTGACAGACTTGGGGGGGGGATGTTTCTTACAGGCTATGGCGATGCTGAGGGAAGGTTTCTGACGCTTGCTTGCAACGTGACTGAATGGGTTTCGAGAGCTGATGTTGGATGTCACTGTCTAGCCCCTCGCAGGCTGGCAAGCGTCTCTCAGATATATAGTCATTACCGACGCGCCGTGTGACTCAACTCGTGTCGCTAATTCGTGTCCTGGGCGCAGAAGAGACCCGCATCTCGGTCCCTCGCTTTTCCCCGAGAACTGAGTGTTTTCCAACCAAGGTAGTCATCACATTCAAAAGACGAGAGTGCTTTTGCATCGTTAGCTTGATACTAAGAAAAGTCTTCGCTTGGTATGGAGACCGATATGTGACGTCGACGGCGTAGGTAACGAGACTATTCTTTTCGGCTTATTCGGCGTGTATCCCGGCATCCCGGCCGGCGTGTTGGGCGTATTTGGATGGATCACACCCTCTATCTGATTTGTCGCGTACACGCCCGGTTTCAACGAGATCTGGGCAATCCAAAAGGGTATATCTAAGACGTCTTTGCCATCTTTCAACGGCCGCAAATAGATTTACCAAGAACCCATTCCAGCATTGGCCAGCTTTTTCGTCAGGATTGGTCCAGGCTCTGTTGTGAGTCCCAAAGTTCATGCCGGCTCGTCCACGAGCCCAAAATTAACTCACCTGCTCACAAACTGGGATAGGGTAGTGGCTGCTTCTGGTAAAGAATGCACTTTTGTGGTCTTGATTTTCCAGATCCCGGATACTGGCGCCGTGGGCAAGCGTCTTGAGAGGAGACTCTCCCTCAAAGTCCTGAGCGACAGACGACCCACGGTCCACAGTTTAAACTGGACGGACGGCCTTAGTTCTCTGTAACCACATTTCCAGGACACGTGTTGGTGTTTCACCCATGTCTTTGTTCTCGTAAAACATTGCCTTGTCTCTTTCGCTGTTGGTAGGAACTCGCCAACGACTGGTATGGTTTGCCTGCAGCCAACGTCAAGGGAACGCTGGTGGTCCAATAAGCTTACAAGTCGGGAGTGGTTGGTTTTTACAGAGTTTTCTGATGCCCGCCACGAGGTCTCCCTGCCAGGTGCAGAAGTTTGCTGAATTTTTTCAGTTCAAAGCATACATGCTGTGTGATGAATGGACTTTGATTACTGAGCTCACTTACAGCCATGAAGTCCGGTGCTATGAAGATCATTTGACGGGGGTTCCTTGCCGCGTTATCGAGCCTGGTGCTTGAGGCAAGCTTGTCTTAAGTTTGTTCCTCTTCTTGGCAATGAGGTTGGAGATCTGATCCTGCATGCTCACTCCATGATGGTTGATGATGTGTACAGCAAGGTTTTTGTTAGTAAACTCGTTATACCCTGGAAGCCTCTATTCTTCCCCTTTGGAATGAGAACATTTCGTGAGTCCCAAACTAGAACGTCCAAATGTTCCCCAGTGACAAGGCGCACGTCAGACTCGTCGTGCATGAGTTGCATGAGTCCACTTCCAGAACCCCTGGAGCCAGAACACGTCATAATTCGACATGGAACATTATCAAGCGAAGTCCTCGAAAAGGCCGGTCTGCAGCCGCTCTGAAAGGGACAGGCAGTCCTGATGCAAGTTGCCGAATTAAGATTATTGACGGGCAGGCCATGCCGAGAACTTGCTGCTGTCTGGCGTGGATGAGTTTCCAGTCACCATCAATAATTCGGTTTCAACGCCTTTGGTTCGTTCTTCTTCGCTCGAGATCCAGAATAGCCTAATGAAGTTCAATCTGATTCAAGTCAGTATCATGACGTTCTAGAAAGTATGATCTGTATTTGCTTCTTCCGCTCAGAAGTCTCAGAGTAACAGACACATCCCGAGCAGTTGGTTGTTAACAAATCATGCCTGAACGACTCCTGCAGCTCCAACTTCCCTGATCTTTCCACGACGCAAAACAGTCCTGTTGTCGGGAATCACAGTGACTGTCTACGACCCTGTATGACTAACAGCCGATCATCATGCCAGCCATGGCACAGGGCGCGTACAATGACGCCCTCCCCGTGAGGCGGGGTTGGCTGAATCGAGGCGATCTCCAACTCTCAATGAGCTCTTTTACCCAACTTTGCCCAACACCCGGCCAACTCGACAACGTTTGTCCCCTCAACAACCCACACGCGGCCCAATAGCTGCAAGCCAACAGCGATTCAGCCTAAACAGATTGTGGGATGCCGCCCATCATCGGCGCTGGACCCCCCTGTACCGTCGTACTGCCGTGCGGAGAAACGCGGGTGGTTCCGTGTCTGTGTGGAGGGAGGTCCTTGGATGGCTCCGGCCGAGATCAAGGCCATCAACAGACATGGGCTGACTTGCAGAGCCGAGAGATGCTCCCGAGCTTCCAGGTGGTGCTGCTTCCTCGTGGTGATTGAAATGTCCGCGTCAACTTGACGGAAATACGTCGACTGCGATGGCCGAGGAGGAAATCGCGTCTCGGCTCATTATAAGAGAAGAATCCCCCCTCCCCGTTGGCTGCGTATGTCAGTCATGATGGTGGTGTACTCAACTCACCGAGGTTCTTCAAAATGTCACCTCGACGAGCTATACCAACACAAGCCTTCGGGCTGACTCTGCTGAGTCTTCTGCTGCTCTTCCTCGGCCCCGCAGAAGCACGATCACTCCATCCTCGACAGAACACGTCTACCACGACCAGAGAGCGCGTCAGCATCAACAAGGGCTGGCGCTTCTGGCGCTCCGAGTTCAACCCGGACGGGCTGATCTACGACCACCGCCCGGACCTCGAGAACCTGACCGACGTGTATGTGTTGAAGCCCTGGATCCTGCCCTCGGCCAACGACTTCATCAACAACCCGACGCAGCACCATGAGCGTCCCGGCGCCGAGCCGGCCCGCAACGTGTCGTACGCCGCCAAGGGCTTCGACGACGGCGCATGGGAGACGGTGAACCTGCCGCACGACTGGGCCATTGCAGGCCCGTTCTACACGGAGGAAGACCCCATCATCGGCGGCGGCATGGGCCGGCTGCCCGTGCATGGCGTGGGATGGTACCGCCGCTCGTTGGCTCTCAACCCAACAGACGAGGGCAAGTCCGTGTTTCTCATCGTCGACGGCGCCATGTCGTACGCCATGGTCTGGCTCAACGGCTACCTGGTCGGCGGCTGGCCGTACCCGTACAACTCGTTCCGGCTGGACCTGACGCCGCACCTGAAGCCAGGCGAGGACAACCTCCTGGCCATCCGCCTCGACAACCCGCCGGACTCGGCGCGTTGGTACCCGGGCGGAGGGATCTACCGCAACGTCTGGCTGACCAAGGTCAACCCGGTCCACGTCGGGCAGTGGGGCACGTACATAGTCTCGAAAGACGTCTCTGCCGAGTCGGCCACCTTGGACTTGGTCGTCGAGGTCGAGAACAGCGGGGACGCGGACGAGGAGGTCCAAGTGGTCACCGACGTCCACGTCCTCGACGCTTCGACCGGCCAACCCGGAGCCAAGGTCGCCGAGTTTCCCCGATCAACCATCTCCGTCTCGGCCGGCGGCGGCAAGGAGCAGGTCACGGGCTCGACCTCCGTCACCTCCCCGCTACTCTGGGGTCCGCCGCCCTCGCAGACGCCGCACCGGTACGTCGCCGTGACGACCATCACGGCGGGCGGCAGGGCGGTCGACAGCTACGAGACGCGGTTCGGCATCCGGTCCGTCACGTACGACGCCAACCGCGGCATCCTCGTCAACGGCGAGCACGTC
The DNA here is from genome assembly GCA_034638275.1 of Colletotrichum lini. Classification (NCBI taxonomy): domain Eukaryota; kingdom Fungi; phylum Ascomycota; class Sordariomycetes; order Glomerellales; family Glomerellaceae; genus Colletotrichum; species Colletotrichum lini. The sequence goes on along the minus strand of JAWQJV010000001.1, from coordinate 1,650,964 downwards.
CGGCTCCAGGGCGTCAACCAGCACCACGACCTCGGGGCCCTCGGCGCGGCCTTCAACACGCGCGCCGCGGAGCGGCAGCTCGACGTGCTCGCGGAGCTCGGCTGCAACGCGATCCGGATGGCGCACAACCCGCCGGCGCCGGAGCTGCTGGAGCTGACGGACGGCAAGGGGATCCTCGTGGTGGACGAGATCTTCGACTCGTGGTACCGCAACAAGACGGACAACGATTTCCACCTCATCTTCGCCGACTGGCGCGAGCCGGACCTCCGGGCCGTGATGCGCCGGGACCGGAACCACCCGTCGGTCATCATGTGGAGCTTCGGCAACGAGGTCTCGGAGCAGCAGATCGGCGACCCGGGCACCGTCCCCGCGCGGGAGCTGCACGGCATCGTCGGCGAGGAAGACCCGTCGCGGCCGTCGACGGCGTCGATGAACTTCGCCAAGCCCAACATGTCGTTCCCGACGGCCATGGACGTCGTCAGCCTCAACTACCAGGGCGAGGGCATCCGCGACACGCCCAACTACTCCTTTCTCCCCGGCGTCCGGACGCACCCGCTCTACGCCGACTACCACGCCGCGTTCCCGGACAAAGTGATTCTCGGCAGCGAGACGGCGTCGACGCTGAGCACGCGCGGCACGTACATCTTCCCCGTGGCCGAGTCCGCCGGCGCCCCCGTCAACGACACGTCCGGCGGCAACTCGACGACGCGACAGGTCAGCGCGTACGAGGTGTACTCGGCCAACTTCGGGTCGTCGCCGGACAAGGTGTTCGCGGCGCAGGACGCGCACCCCTTCGTCGCGGGCGAGTTCGTCTGGACGGGCTGGGACTACGTCGGCGAGCCGACGCCGTACTACGGCGCGCGCAGCTCGTACTCGGGCATCGTCGACCTCGCCGGCTTCAAGAAGGACCGCTTCTTCCTGTACCAGGCGCGCTGGCGGCCCGACCTCCGGTTCGTCCACGTGCTGCCGCACTGGAACTGGCCGGACCGCGTCGGCGAGACGACACCCGTGCACGCATTCACGTCGGCCGACGAGGCGGAGCTCTTTGTCAACGGGGTCTCGCTGGGCCGCAAGACGAGGGCCGAGGGGGAGTACCGCTTCCGGTGGGACGAGGTCCGGTACGCGCCGGGCGAGGTGAGGGTCGCGACGTATAAAGACGGCGCCGCGTGGGCGGAGGAGACGGTGCGGACGGTCGGCGAGGCGGCGGAGCTGCGGGCATCGGCGGATCGGACGGCCATCCGGGCCGACGGCCTGGATCTGGCGTTCGTCACGGTCGAGGTGCGGGACGCGGCGGGGGACCTGGTCCGGTTCGCGGACGACGCCGTCACGTTCGCGGTCAGCGGCCCCGGGCGGATCGTGGCGACGGACAACGGCGACCCGGCGGACCTGGTTGCGTTCCCGTCGTTGGAGCGGCGGGCGTTTAGCGGGCTCGTGTTGGCGATTGTGCGTTCCGAGGAGGGCGTCGCCGGGGAGATTCGGGTGACGGCGTCCGGGGAGGGCCTGAAGAGCGCCGAGGTCGTCGTCACGACGCACCTATCTTGCTGATGTGAGTGATGTTGGGCATTGTTGAGTATTGTACGGATACACTCATTACACAATACATATGCAGCGTGGATAGGCCCAATACAAGAAGCTTGGTTATTAGCAGAGAGAAGTCGGGTTCGTGCATAGGCTCTCTAGATTCTCTATGATGTAACTTATTTGCACGTATCCAAAGTATACGAGGTCCCCTGGTGAATGAAGGAGAAACATCTCTAGGGAATACCTGCTGTAACCAAGGGTAACTGAGTCTGATCAGCCCCCAGGCATGACAGTTGGGATGAACCGTGGGAGCGAGTCAGGACAGTTGAATCCCCCCTTAACGCTCCAGTTTGCCCAGCTGCACATATACGAGCAGAGGAATAGGACTAAGAACAGAGCCGAGGAGTATGAGGCAACGTCCCCTCGTGTTCGGCACCTGCCAGCCGATCTCCTGGTGGTCCTCGAACTAGTAGCTATGGAGTACAAGTATGGAAAACTTCCCGTCGTCAGTGGCGCGACAGGCATGTTTGTAAACGGCGGGGATCTAGGCCAGATACCGGAGCTAGCTCCAAGGATGAAAATAGCAGCAAGCCCCCCCGGGTTATCCGGCACTAACGAGGTATAATATGGACATGTTGGATGGAGGAGGGGGGGAGCCTCCTAAATGCATGGAACGATCCCGGTACGGCGAGATTGGCCTTCCCCACCGATCACCCCATCGGCACCTTCGTTTTACGAGAGGATCGTCCTCGTTGCGGAGAACAGGCTCTGTTTCTTAAAGATGGGCATTCCGTCGTCCCGGGCCGTCCATCTTTTGACCTAAACCGATCCCTTGCTTGTTTAGGCTGTGTCCATCACTCGTTTGGATCAACAACGGCGAGAACCCCCTTCGCTCCAACATGGCGTCCGTCACCCGCTTCTTCTCGGCGGCTGCAGCCGTGTCCGTGGCTGCGGCCGCGGTGCTCGATCTCCCCATCATCGTGCAGAACGGCTACGTACGTTGGCTTGGATAATCACGCTGTAGAGATATCGAAAGCGCTGACGACCTTTACAGAAGACTGTCGAGATCGACATCGGCACGCCGGCCAAGACTTACCGTCTCCTCTTCGACACGGGCAGCTCATCTTCCTGGGCGGTCGACAACGAGTGCGCGAGATCAACCTGCGCCAACGTCAGCGGGTGAGTTGATGCCGATATGGACTGATGGTATCAAGCGACGATATATCACTATGACATGGTCCATATAAAACCACACCACACCACGCCAGACCACCCACTAACGCAATCACCCCCTCTAGCTACGACCGCGTTGGCTACAGCATCAACGCCTCGACCAGCGGCTCCTACACCGGCGGCTACGCCGACATCGCCTACCTCGGCGGCGACACGGCCGGGCCGACCGTCTCGGAGACGTGGGCGGCCGGCGGCATCAGCTGGCGGCAGGACTTCATCGCGGCCAACGAGACCAACTGGGCCGCCATGGCCGGCGACGGCTTCCTGGGCCTCGGCTTCAGCTCCATCATCGACGGCGGCGCCAACACGGTGGTCGAGACGCTCATGGCGCAGGGCCGGCTCGACGAGGCCAAGTTCGGCATCTACTACGGCACCGAGCACAACCAGACCGGGGGCGAGCCGGGCGACGGCGTGCTCACCATCGGCGGCTCGCGCGCGGCGGACTTTGTCGACGGCGAGCTCGTCACGGTGCCCGTCACGCGCGTCGACGGCGGGTACGACGTGTGGCGGACCACGATGCTGGCGATCAACGGCACGCGGACGACGGCCGCGGACGGCGGCGGCGTCGTCGAGACGGAGACGAGCTTCGACTTTGACAGGGTCGTCTTCGACACGGGCGCGGGCTCCATCACGCTGCCGACGGAGAAGAACCTCGCGGCGTACGAGTCCATCGGGTGGAACTACACGGCCATCCTGCGCGGCGACCACGTCCCGCTCTGCAGCGAGTTCAACGCGACGTGGTCCTTCAAGTTCACCTTTGGCGACTACCGCGACCCGCAGACGGTCGAGGTCACGGGCGACCAGCTGCGGCGGCCGGGGTTCGCGTACCGGGACGACGCGTGCTGGCCGCCGTTCCAGGACGGCGGGGCCGGGCTGGTGCTCATCGGGACGCCGTTCCTGCGCAACTTCTATACCGTCTGGGACTTCGGCGCGGCGGCGAACGAGACGGAGATAGGGCGGTTCGACCCCAAGTTGTCGTTTGGGAAGTTGAAGAAGGGGAACTGAAGGTGTGGATAAATGTGTGATGGGACGAGACGGCGAGGCGGGGTGTGGTTTACTGGTTGTAGAACAGCAAGGTACTTGAATGAAGGAGAGGACCTATGCTAAAAAGATGAATAACGAGAAAACTGGAAAAGCTTGATGTACATCGTAAGCCCTTTGGACGTGACTTGCTGTAAGACGAACCAGATCGTGAGTTGACAATCTTAGATCGCACGCAGTTCACCAGTTCCGTCTGGGGCAGCGCGGCCGAGCGTGCATCGGGCCTCGTCTATTAGACTTTTGGAGTGACGTGCCTCGGTCGACGCTTGAAGATGGACGGCATCGCTAGTGTGCTTGGTTCCATGGGGTTGACATGGACGGGGATGGATGGGATGGATGATGAATGAGAGGGAGGTGAGCCAAGTGCAAGCTAGTGAGTGAGTGAGTGAAAACTGTGAGGGTGAGTGAAGAGTGAAAGTGAGCTAGCCCGTGAGTGAGTGAACAGAGATGAGATGAGAGGCCAGTGAGGAGTGAGACCCCCCCGGACCAAAAACGCGAGGTGCAACCCCCAAACACCCCATGACGTTATCAATGACGTCTTGATCGTGCTGTCATTGGTCGTCATCTCTTCTCCCCGGAGGCACTCGCCACGCGCAGGAGGTGTGGCTGGAGCAAAACCTGGAACATGCACAAGATGCACGAACCGCTCAGTCCGTCGTCACTGCTCCTATGTAGTGTGGTGTATGTATGAGGACGAGCAGGAGGAGGAGGAGGAAGAGAAGGAGGAGGGACTAGTGTGCGCAGCATATTATTACTCGACGAACCTATCTCGTCCTTGTCACATCTCGGACCAACCTTCATGATACCCTTTTTCTCCCTTCACCTAGGAAACACCTACCAGTACATCTTCTGATTCCCCTACACATTGAAGCATACATTTACTTTTTACAGACGTATCACTGTTTAATCTCCTCTCCCTCTATCTCTCTCTCTCTCTCTCTGTTTCCCTCTCTCACACACAGCAAACATGCCTCGGACGCTGCTCCTCTGCTTCATCCACGGCTTCAAAGTAGGTCGTGACCGCCAGCAGCGGGACCCGACGACGGACCGCGCGACTAACATGATCCAGGGGAACGACAACACCTTCCATGACTTTCCAGACGTGAGACTTTCTCGGCACCCGCTCGTATTCGTTCCATGCAAACTAACTCCTTCCCAGGACCTCAAACGCTCCGTCACGAAGCAGCTGCCCGACCACCGCGTAGAGTCCATCGTCTACCCCCAGTATGAGACCAAGGGCGAGCTGGCGCAGGCCACCGAGGCGTTTCTCTCATGGTAACGAGTCTTCCTCGCTTTTGACGTGTTGTCATTCATTCATTCATTAATCGTTCATTCGTTCATTCATCCTCCACATTGTGACACGGAGACAAGCTGACGATGAACCCCCCAGGCTAAAGGAGCAGGTGATGGAAGTCAGAAAGGCCAACGTCGAGAAGCCTTGGCCGCCCAAGGACCGCGAGGTCGGCGTCGTCCTTGTCGCGCACTCAATGGGGTACGGTACACCAGAGAGCCTCCCAGTACTAGATGAAATTGTGGAAACAAAAGTAACTAACACGCAGCAGGGGCTTCGTCGCCGCGGACGCCCTCTTCCTCGCCATCAACGAGCGCGCCGCCTCTAACCCGTCGGAGGACGACCCCATCTTCCCGCTGATCCAGGGTATTCTCACCTTCGACACCCCCTACAACGGCCTCGCCCGCTCCATGTTCGTCTACGGCGGCTTCTCCAACTACCAAAAGGTCAGCAGCGTCTTCAACGTCATGACGGCCCTCTCGGCCGCCGCCCCCGCCAGCCTCGCCCGCCTCGGCACCCGCCGCGCCGCCACCTCGGCCGTCACCTCCTCCTCCTCCGCCCTCGGCCGCGGCAACCCCGGCTGGAAGACGTGGCAGCTCATCGCCGTGCGCACGGGGACCGTCGGCGCCATCGCCGCCGGCGGCGTCGCCGCCTACGTCAACCGCGAGGCCATCCTCTCCGGGATCAAGAACCTCAACCGGGACTCCGTCAAGGAGGGCTACCAGCAGTCCATCGGCGCCCTGGGCCAGGGCCTCGCCTACATCAACCGCGGCAACGTCGGCCAGTCGTTCGCCTGGCTGTCGGACCACTTCACCTTTGTCGGCGCGCTGCTCAAGCAGAAGGAGCTCAACCGGCGCCTCGAGCGCATGGGCGCGCTGCGGGGCGTCGGCATCCACGACTTTTACGCCTCGCTCGGCGAGAACGGGTACTGGCAGGGCGGCTACTTCGTGCCCGAGAGGACCTTCTGCGCCGTCCCCGAGGGGGACCACGCGGCGTCGTCGCTGTTCTCGCGCCAGGTCCTGCAGGAGGTCGACGACGAGGTGCAGGCGCACATGAGCATGTTCCAGCCGCAGAGGCATAAGGGGTACGAGTGCATGACGGAAGACGCGGCGGAGCTGGTCGTGCGCTGGTTCCAAAACGAGGAGCCCGTCGTCGACGACGCCAAGTTCCGCGAGACGCCGCCTGAAGAGGCGGCCGAGGACCACGAGGTCGAGGAGACGCTGGAGAAGGCCATCTCCAACACGGAAAAGCCGGACAAGTCCGACGGGGAGGACAAGGAGCAGGAGCAGGAGCAGGAGGGGGATGATGGAAAGAAAAAGTTGGAGGGTGTAGAGGAGCCGGCCGCCGATGAACTACCCGACGAGTCGCCCATCGACATCGCGGCCGCGGCGTCGCTTGTGCCGCTGCCCGCGGACGGCGAGAGGGACCTGGTCGGGGACGTGAGCACGGAGAACATGACGGCCGAGGAGAAGCGGTCGTACATGCAGCACCTGTTCCGGATCGCGCAGTCGACGGGGACGGGGGTGAAGGGTTGGTGGCCAAACAAGATGCCCAATATGCCCAGCATGCCGAACATGCCGAACATGCCGAATATGCCCAACATGCCGTCGATGCCCCGGGTTCCCGCCTCGGTCTCGTCCCTGGGCCAGGTGTCCATGCCGAGCGTCAACATCTGGCGGAAGTCGACCCCTTCGCAGGCGCCGGCTGACGAGGGTAAGAAGGAGGAGAAGAAGGAGGCATCGACCGTCGGGGAGGAGAAGGGTGAGACTACGGTGGCTGAGGGGGACAAGCAGGGTGCCGCGAAGATTGAGGGTGACGGCAACGAGACGGCCAAGGCGGCGGCGGCGACGGGACAACTCGAGACGGCGGAGGGAGACAAGTCGAAGTGAGAAGCGGTTAAGCCGGGTGTCGAGTTTTTTGTGTTTGAAGAATACGAGTAGTTTCTAGATATCCAATAATAACAGGCTGAGTTGATTCACTTCACTAAGGGTGAAGGAGAGCGTTACCAAGACGGTCGAGATTGAGGTGAGTTGAGGCCAAGCACAAGAACCAAGAACGTGACGATGGCAATAGATTAAGTGTAGGTAGGAAGGAGGGCATGATTTGATCTGCTTTAGAAGAGGGAATAGTTGCATTCTAAAAGTATTCCACGCATCATGAATAAAATCACGCAAGATTCAGCATTTAAAAAGCTAAAATGGAATAAGCAATAATGTCGGCCAACTGAAATGGTATACAAAAACACAAAAGATTGATTTCGCCCGGACTTGAACCGGAGACCTTCAGTGTGTTAGACTGACGTGATAACCAACTACACCACGAAACCAGGTGATTGATGTTAGTCATCTGGTCAGCATGCCCTAAGTACCCCACCAGCATCAAGCTGACCACTTGCAACACCGCATCTCCTCGTCGGAATATCCTGTGTTGATTTCTCATAACAAGGTAATTCATCCATTATGGCTCCCGACGTCTTCTTAAATTTTTTGACCTGCCGAGTGTTCCCTGTCTAATTAGTTGTGCCAATGAATATTTTGACTGTTCAGACAGAACCATACCCCATGTATTTCCGTCATGGGACAACTTTATCAACCTCGAGTCTTCCCACACCCGGTTCAGGCGTATCCCTGGCTGACCAAGGCCCACAGCGTGTTGCCGGCCGGCAGCTCAGAGTCGCAGGTGGGAGTGATGCGACTGCACCACATGGGAAGATGGGACGAACCCGGGGGTTCTCTCAACATGGCTGTCTCGGCGGCTTTCCGAAGCCGCCGGGCGGGTGTGCTGTAGACTGTGGACTGTTTGCAGGGACCGTGACCAGACTGTGATATGGCGCGATGAACCTCTTTTGAGCTTCCTGATGCGTCGTGGTGTCGCCGTGCCGTGCCCCGTCGTCCACCGTTCGCCATCCATCATCCATACGACGAGACAGCCCGGCCAGAGAGGGATCCTTGGTGGCCACGACGGGCCGAGCCGGATGATGCCTTGGCCGGCGAACCTTTCACATTGGCTTCACGGGCTTGTGTTGGGCAGTTGCTATTTTTGCTATGCCACGGATCGCCACTGAGCTGATTCCCATGGATAGTTCACATTGTAGTGGAACAGCGAGAGGGAGAAAAATGAGAGAGGAGGGGGGGAGCCAACATGCCGGAGCCCAAAACACCACATCCCGCTCTTGGCCATGAGACGATCGAAGGCATGCATCACACTACCGCGGGCTCATTTCTTCATCATCTGACGAATCTCCTCCGGCGTCTCTGGAGATGAGCCTGCATCACGGAATTTCATCTTATCTCTACGCCATGCGACGACCGTCGGCGGCATCCCGGCCCCACGTCTCTTCCCGGCATGGCCCCGGCATCCCGGTCTGTTCCTGCGTCAAAGGAGTCAAGCCTCGTCTGCCGAGGTCGGCCAGGGACCACGTTCTCTTGTCTGTGGGTGTGTTTCTTTTGTGCCGCTTCCCTCGGTAGTAAAAGCTTGGCAACACTCCCCTTGACCCTTGACCGGTGTCATGCCCTTCCACAACTGAGTGCAACTCGGCGCTGAATGGTGCGATATTGCGTGCTGTGGGCGCAATAGGAGTAAATAGAGTGAATGGAGCGAATCCCGGACGGATTCCCCCCTGCGTCCGGCATCCCGTCACCTTGCAGATATGCATACCGGCGCCCTCATCTCGCTTCTTCTTCATGATCCATCCCATCCGCCTTTCCCTTTCGCCCAGGATGGCCCATCTTACCCCGCATGCTGCTCGGCTCTTCCCCATTGGATCGCACTTAGGGGGAGGGAGACCGACCGGGAATCGCCTCTTTTACCTTTGGGGTTCTCGGCCTCTCGGTGCAACGTCTGCGGGACCTGCATCCCCGGCCCAATTACCCCGTCAGGGAGGTGACAGACCTCCTCCCCCTTGGCCTTTTTTACTTTGAAAGTTGCCAAATTCGAGAGTGGAGAGAGTTTGGGGGGAGAACTCTTGGGACTATGTCACTTTGGACCCTCCCCCGGTTCCTTTCCTCCGCCATCGGTGTAATTAGGCCGAAGATGAGCTCTTCCCCCTTCTTTTGAGTCCATTGCGGAGCTCGTGACCAACTGAGCTCAGTGCAAAGATAGTCTTCCCAGGTATCCATACTCCGTTTAAACTACACCTCATCATCGACTCATGTCCTCCCCCCCCCCCCCGCCTTGGGAGAAGAGGGGGAAAGGGGAAGGGGGTCCCTTGGCCTAATCTAACGCGCAGATCTAGCCACCAGCAGCGTCGTATCAAGCTCAACTGCGGGCGAGTCTCCGATGGCGAGGCCCCTACCTGTCACGAGTCGAGATCTCGAGGTCAGATGATGCCATCCCCAGGCTTGTGCTGCGAACCAAGAGTCGATGGAACCATGATGGTCGACATAGACTTCGCGTGGCATTGCCCCGAGGAACCTCTTGACCGATGAAGGGACTGTCTCTCTCTCTCTCTCTCTCTCTCTCTCTATATATGAACTGGAGCCAGCCGCGGCCATCATGGACAGTTCCCCTTTCTCTTTGGTTTCCACACGACCAGACGACCGCAGGACATCCATCCATTCGCTCTTTTGTCCCCAAGGATGTCTCGAATCATCGTCGGTCTCGTCGCCCTCTCGGGCCTCTTGGGGTCCGGAAGCGCGCAACGCTCCGACAACGGCACCGGGTCCGGCCCCGACAGCGCCACCGTCAAGTGGCTCGGCCGCACGCCGTCCTACAGCGCCGGCACGACCTTTGGCCTCCCGTGGTCCCGCGGCAAGCACTTTAGCAACTCGACCGAGTTCACCGTCTCGGGCGGCGGCGCGCTGCAGACGTGGGTGACGGCCTACTGGTCCGACGGCTCCATCAAGTGGACGGGCCACGCGATCCCGGAATCCGAATCCATCCTCGACGAGTACACGGTGAGCGCCTCGTCGTCGTCCAACTCGACGACTCGCTTCTCCCGCGCCAGACGGCAGCGGCAGTCCGGCTCCGGCATCACCGTGTCCGACTCGGCCGACGCCGTCAGCGTCGACACGGGCAAGCTCGCCGTGACGTTCCCCAAGTCCGGCAGCGCCGTCGTCGGCGAGATCAAGACGGCCTCGGGCAAGACCATCGGCCAGAACGGCCGGCTCGTGCTCCACTCGCAGTCCGGCGTCGAGGACCAGGCCGAGCTCCGGGGCCAGCAGGCCGACATCACGCACTTCAACTTTGAGAGCAACGTCGAGGAGGTGACGGTCAGCAAGGACAATGTCGCCCGCGCGCTCGTGACGGTGCGCGGGAAGCACGCTGTTCAGGACGGCGGCAGCAGCCACGCCGACTGGCTGCCGTTCGTCCTGCGCTTCTACCTGTACCACAACTCGGAGGCGATCCGCATCGTGCACACCGTCATCTACGACGGCAACGCCGAGGAGGACTTCATCTCGGGGCTCGGCATCCGCTTCGAGGTGCCGCTCGAGGGCGAGGAGCAGTACAACCGCCACGTGCGCATCTCGGGCATCGACGGCGGCCTCCTGAGCGAGGCCGTCCAGGGCATCACGGGACTCCGCCGGGACCCGGGCGCCTCGGTCCGCAACGCCCAGTTCGAGGGCGCCGAGCTCGCGGACCCGGCCACCTGGGACCAGAGGGTCACGACGCGCCTGCACTGGATCCCGACCTGGAGCGACTTCAGCCTCACCCAGCTGTCGCCCGACGGCTTCACCCTCAAGAAGCGCACCAAGGCCGGCCAGAGCTGGGTCAACATCCCGGGCGGCACCCGCGCCGGCGGGCTCGCGTACCTCGGCGGCGCCACCAAGGGAGGCCTCGCCGTCGGCCTGCGCAACTTCTGGAAGCGGTACCCGACGGGCATCGACATCACCAACGCCGCCGCCGAGGACAAGGGCGAGATCACCATCTGGATCTACAGCCCGGCCGCGCCCGCGCTCGACATCCGGCCCTACCACGACGGCCTCGGCCAGGACACGTACGCCGAGCAGCTCGACGCGCTCGAGATCACGTACGAGGACTACGAACCCGGTTTCAACACGCCCTACGGCGTGGCCCGCACCAACGAGATCTTCGTCTACGGCTTCGAGTCGACGCCGAACCGCACGCTGCTCTCGGACCTGACGGAGCACACCAACAACCCGCCCGTGCTCTACGGCGAGCCCGAGTACCTCGCCGGCACCAAGGCGATCGGCAACTACTGGTCGCCGCCGGCGGCGTCGCCGCGGTCCGGGGTCGAGGCCGACATCGAGAAGCACCTCGACTTCCTCTTCCGCTTCTACGAGGGGCAGGTCGAGCAGCGCAAGTGGTACGGCTTCTGGGACCACGGCGACTTCATCCACGCCTACGACACGGACCGCCATCAGTGGCGCTACGACGTCGGCGGCTACGCCTGGGACAACTCGGAGCTGTCGCCGGACCTGTTCTTCTGGAACTACTTCCTCCGCACCGGCCGCGAGGACGTCTACCGCTTCGCCGAGGCCCTCGTCCGCCACACGGGCGAGGTCGACGTCTACCACCTCGGCGACTTCAAGGGCCTCGGCACGCGCCACGGCGTCCAGCACTGGGGCGACAGCGCCAAGCAGGCCCGCATCTCGACGCCGCAGTACCGCAAGGTCTTTTACTTCCTGACCGGCGGCGACGAGCGCACCGGCGAGATCGTCCAGGAGATCCTCGACGCCGACAAGACGTACGGCATCCTCGACCCGAACCGCAAGGTCCGCACCGACGGCTGGGTCCCGACCCCGAACTCGTCCGTCGCCGTCGGCCTCGGCACCGACTGGTCCTCGCTCGCCGCCTCCTGGCTGCTCGAGTGGGAGCGCCGCGGGCCCCGGTGGGAGGAGGCCCGCACCAAGCTGACCAACACGGCCGCCAGCATCGCCCGCCTCAAGAACGGCTTCGTCACGGGCTCCGGCCTCTACAACCTCGCCGACGGCACCCTCGGACCCCCTCCCTCGGACCCGGACAACAACGGCCTCGTCGCCGTGTCGCACCTCTCGGCCGTCTTCGGCCTCCTCGAGGTCGTCGCCGAGTTCATCGAGCACGCCGGCGCCGACGTGCCCGAGGGCTTCGAGCAGGCCTGGTACGACTACAGCTACTACTACGGCGCCGGCGCCGCCCAGCAGACGGCCCGGTACGGCAAGGGGTTCGGCAGCCTGAACCTCAAGCAGGGCCACTCCCGCCTCACGGCGTACGCGGCGCACCGCAACGGCAACGCCACGCTCGCCGCCCGCGCCTGGAACGAGTTCTTCAACACGGACGGCTTCAAGCAGACGTCGCCCTGGTCCACCGTCCGCTTGAACGGCAGCGAAGTGCTGGCGCCCATCGACGAGGCGGCCTGGATCTCCACCAACGACGCCGCGCTGTACGGCTTGGCCGCCATCATCAACCTGGCCCTGGTGGGGGATTCTCTTGCGTAAATAAGTCTTGCATTGTCTTTATCTCTTAGTTTTCTTCTTCTCTGGGCTATTGGCAATATCATTCCAGCACGTAAGTTTTATCTGTTTGGATGGTAGATGGCATGGACAAGGATGATACGTGTACACACAAATCTTTTTTTTAAGTCTTCTTGTATACAATTTGAGTTCGATTCAACTATCTCGTTATCAACCGGTGACTGACTAATTAATGATGTTGCTGCGTTCCAATGCTCTGAGGCTGATAGACTTGTGTAAAGCTCTTGTCCTGAAGCCAAAACCGTCTAAACGACAACTCAAACTACATGATGTTGTCGAGGACATGACGTGTGATAGGCTGCAATGACAAGGGTAGAGTCTTGGCTCCAATGAATACAGCCCGAAGACGTGTGTTTTGTTGCTTACAACACCACGTATTGCGCGAGTCAATCCAGTTCAGAAGTTGAGGTAGTTGACTATTGTCTTGTCGTGAGGGGCGCGGCAACGTTCGATGTTTAGTTGTCTTTCCCCTTCCCCTTCTCCCTCTCTCTCTTTCCTTGTTTCCCCCTCTTCTTTCTTTCAGAGAGAACTCCGAGCTCGATGGTTGAAGCAACTCACACTTTGTCATGAATACGGCGTAGGTGTCATGAGATCAGAAGCGTCTATTCCTCTAGAATGGAGATACAGGACGAAGGCCGGGAATTTATACTTTATACCTGTCTTGAGACCTGCGTGACGCAATGGCAAGCGTCTGGCAGCGTCTGCGTGCACTGCGCGCAGACGGTTGGTTCGATTCCGACCGCAGGAAAAGCCGTTTTTGCAGTAACCTGATTGGTCGCCAGGTATCTAACACTGCAAAAAAACGGAGCCCTGGGCCCCACATGCACAATGGGGCTCTGACAACAGTGCACGCATTGAGTTAAACTGCATAGTGTTATTAGTAAAAGAGTTAGACAAAAACAAGCTGCAATACTGTATAGGAATATAAGGGGGTTTTACTTTAACCCTTTAAAGGGGGGTTACCCCTTATATGTATAGAGAATCTAGTATAGTGTCTATAGTACTGTGTGAGGAGCCCCTTTATTATATAGTTAGCTATAACGTACATGCATAGTGAGTCGGCCATCATAGTGAGTCGGCCACTCCTCTTTACTTCTACACCTTTCCTCTTTATACTAAGTTTCCTCTACGTACGACTATGGAATCCTCCTTAAAAGAAAGCCGCATTATACTTGCACTTCAAGCTATCAATAAAGACCCAAATCTTTCCGTACGAAAAGCAGCTACTATCTACAATATCCCAAGAACAACACTTCAGGACCGACGCATCGGACGACTACCACGACAAGAAACGCGATCGAAATCAATGAAGATGACTGAGCTAGAAGAAACAGTGATTCTTGAACGAGTTATTGACCTAATCGATCGAGGATTTCCACCGCGACTTGACGACGTACGAGATATGGCTGATTGCCTCCTTGACGAACGCGACGCGACGCGTGTCGGACCCCGATGGGCAGAGAACTTCGTACGACGCCAACCACAACTAAAGACGCGTTTTCGACGTGGAATCGACTATCAGAGGGCATTAGCTGAGGATCCTGCAATTGTGCAGGCCTGGTTTGCCCTCGTACGAAACACAATTGCGAAGTACGGAATCCACGATGACGATATCTACAATTTTGATGAGACGGGCTTCTTGATGGGAATGCTGTCGCACGCAAAGGTTGTTACAACCTCTGATCGCCGTGGAAGGCCTCGTACGAAGCAGCCTGGCAATCGCGAATGGGTTTCTGTCATTCAGGGCGTATGTGCAGATGGCTGGGCGCTGCCTCCGTACGTCATCGTCAAGGGCAAATATCACCTCCTCTCGTGGTATACCAATAGCCAATTCCCACCCCAATGGCGCGTCCACCCTAGCGAAAATGGATGGACTACAAATGAGATTGGCCTAGATTGGCTACAGCATTTTGAAAAGTGCACAAAGTCTCGTACAAAGGGTGTTAAGCGGCTCCTAATCCTTGATGGCCACAACAGCCACAAGTCTACCAAGTTTGACGATTACTGCAAGGAACACAGCATTATTGCTCTTTGCATGCCTCCCCATTCATCGCACGAGCTCCAGCCTCTTGATGTTGGCTGTTTTAGTCCGCTGAAGGCGTCGTACGGCAAGGAAATTGAGAAAATGATGCGGATGCAGATTACGCACATTACTAAGGACGACTTCTTTCCTGCCTTTAAGGCAGCCTTTTTCACTTCAATGGGTGAAGAAAACGTACGAGCTGGCTTTAGACAGGCTGGCCTTATCCCTTTCAACCCAGAAGTAGTTATTTCCCGCCTGGATTTCAAGCCAAAGACGCCAACACCATCCAACTCACGCCCAAGCAGCCAGGGCTCCTGGGACCCAAAGACACCAACTACAGCACATGACGCCGTACGAAGCTCTGCATCACTTAAGAAAAGGATTACCAGTCATCAAGATAGCTCATTAACCCATTTGTACGAAGTAGTTGACTTGCAGGCCAAAGGTATTAGCAAGTTAGCACACAAACTAGCTCTTGTTGAAGCTGAGTGCCGTGGGCTTCGTACGGCAAATGAGATACTAAGCAAGCGTCGGAGGGCTAAAAAAACCCAACTGCGTCTTGGAGGGTCCCTTAATGCAGCTGAAGCAGAGGCAATCCGGGTAGAGAAGGGGGTTGTTGATGCTGGAGGCGAAAATACACGTCAGGAGGGGGCTCGTACGGAGGGGGGTGAATTGCGCGGTCGGCGATGTGGCAATTGCGGAAAGACTGGACATAACGTACGAACATGTCAGGTAGTATGGGAGACCTCTGAAGAAGAGGATGATGAGTAGTTTTAATTGATTTCGTACGATGCTGCTTGATTGACTTACATAAATAGCTGGAGGGTAGGAGGAGGTGGCCGACTCACTATGATGGCCGACTCACTATGCATGTACGTTATAAATAAAACTCCCTTAATAATAATAATACCTGTCTTGAGGGCATCTACGTCTCGGACCAAGTTTCAGGACTGACTCGCAGACAATCCCCCTTATACCCATCATAACACACTCGTAACCTGCGTTTCCGCCAAAGACTCAACTGAGAGGCAGCCCAAGAAAGGAATCACAGCAGAGGATAGATAGTCAACCTCCTCTTGTTGATTCCATGACAACATGATAAGGCATAAACCTAGGGAACTAGCCGTACTAGTGCGACATGCATATACAGTTGATAACCATAACCAGCTGCCAGCCCGGTTTGGCATAAGATACATACAATATTGGTCCAAAATCTCTGACACTCGGTGGGTATGGCGTGCTGCCTCGAGTCAAGCAACGCCTACTCGACCTTCGCGACTCAAGACACGGTCCGTTTTTTCTATTCGGGGCCTGCTACGCGCCTTATTACAGAACCACTTTTGGCAGGCCAGCTGCCTCTTATCTTATACGTAACCATGTCACTCCCCCCTGGTGCTGGGGCTTCTGGAGAAACCTGTATACCATAGTAAAGTACACCGGCCCCGGTCTTGAGTCAAAACCGGACAAGATCAGACAGGGCGGAACCAACAAGTTGCCGAAATTTTCTCATCTCTGCGTGCTTTCTGCCGTTAAATACGTCTGCGTCGCCGCGGGTTGTCGAGAGCGAAGCGCCATCATACACGGCATTACTCCCTCGTCCGCCCCCCCCTCCCACGCCGTATGTCACGCTCGCCAGCTTCGATCCCAACCCCCGAGATCTAACGCTCCCCCTCCCGTCGCCATGAGAGTCGCCGCCGTTGCCCTCCTTCTCGCCGCCAGCATCCTGCCCGTCAGCGCCGGGTGCGGCACTTTCGGCACGGACTTTGGCGCCTGTCTCAACTGGTGTTACGACACGAACCCCGGCGCCGAGCGTTACATTGTCGAAGGGTGCTACCGAGCCGTGTGCTCCGGCTGCAGGCCTGCCAAAGAATAATGTGAGTTTGCGTGTGTGCGTACATTCGCCACGGAGAGAGGCGGGAATATACTGATTTGATCCGAGTATTCGGTTGGGAGAACCATGTTTCCTCAGAACAGGCTTTCGAGGCGAGACAACCGGGGGTCAACATCACCTTTTTAAACATCATGAAGGCCCAATTCTGCGTCTTCAACGATTCTCGCTCAGGGTTACACAGTAGCTACGGCTCTGTTTCTTCCCACCATCTTTGTTAGGACTGCCCATAACAAGCAAGCGAGCATATTTCCCTGTGAACTTCATATAATAATAGACATGCCGTAGAACAGACTTCTTATGCTGCCACACTCCCCATACACTTCCCCTGTGTTTCTTGCCAACTGTTTCCTGGGTATCATACTGCCGTAGTTTAACTCCCTCTCAACCAACAACCCCAAAGCTTCATGACTTTTCCCCGACCGACGGCCCATCCTCCTTGCCCCCGGTCACCTTCTCGTACGCCGGCGCCATCTCGCCGGGCCCATCGTACGCTGGGACCTCTTCAATAGTAGAAGACGACGAAGCCACCGCCGCGGCCTCTGCCACTCCGACGTCCATCCCCTCGCCCGGCGCCAGTATGAGAACCTTCTGGCTGCCCTCGCAAGCCCACGTCTCCCCTGCCACCGAAAGCCGCACCTCCCAGTGCAGCATGTGCTCCATTTTGACGCAGTACGTCACGAATGTCGGAAGCACCGTCAGCCCGAGGCTCGGCCGCCACAGGCTCGCCCCGTGGAGGACGCGCCCGAGGGCGTCCACCCGCAGACCCATCACGGCGCCGAGGTCCAGCGGCTCCTCTTTCGGCCCGGACGGCAGTACGATACCCCCTCCGGCGGCCGGGTACTGCCCGTCCACCCTTGCCATGTTCATCTTGCGCGTCTTGCTCGCCTCGTGCGGGTCAAACGTGCCCGGGCAGATGACGGCACTCGTCGACCGCAGCTCGAGCTCGAGACTCTTGACCGTGACGGTCTGCGGCGTGTCCTGGATGACCTCGGCGGTCCCGTTCCTGTTCGGCGTCAGGTGCAGCAGGAACGGCACGTTGGCCTCGTTGCCCATCTGGATGACGGTAGGGTATCGGACGTTGACGGCGAAGTGGAACGTCGGCACCTTGGACGAGTTGAAGAACTTTTGCGTCTTCTGCTTGAACGACAGCTCAGCCTGCTCCATCCCCGGGAGCAGCCGCTGGCTGCTCACGCAGCCCGTCAGATCCCGCGCGTTGAGCCCGAAGTCGCTGACGGGCGGGCCCGGCGTCGGCGGCGAAAGGATTTGGACGGGCAGCGCGGCCTTGACGACGGAGCTCTTGCCGTCCACGACCAGCTCGGCCTCGATCCAGTACTCGACGAAGCCGTGCCACTTCTTGCTGAAGCCGCGGCCGTCGAGGTACATGCTCCCGGGCAGCGGCTGCTCGGGGATCCCGAGTCCTTCGGTCCCCGACGCCCCGGCCCCGGCCCCGGCCCCGGGCCGGATGCCGCCGGGACGAAGGAAACAAGCCTCTTTCGCGCTGCTGCCGCCGCAGGCGTTCACGGACGCGGCGTCGGTGTGTATGGGCAGCGGCAGCGCAAACGACCAGGTCGCGCGGCCACCGGGCTCGACGTGGACGGGCCCACGGTGGACGACGGCGGCGACGGCGGACTCGGGCCAGAAGGCGAAGCGGCTGCGGTAGTAGCTCTTGGAGTTGTTGCCGCGGTCGACGACGAGCTTCGCCTTGGCCCGGCCGAGCAGGCGGACGCGGACGGTGGCGGAGGCGGCGACGATGTGCGAGTCGCGGACGACGTGGCCGTGGATGAGGGTGCCGCCAAAGAGGGGCGTCTGCGGTTTGAGCAGGCGGATCGAAAGGTCGGGGCTCTGCTTCGGTTCGCTTTGGGGCATGGTGAGTGAGTGAGTGAGTGAGTGAGAGTGTGTATAAGCGGTGAGCAATTTTGGTGAGTGAGTGTGTTGTCCGCTGTGCGACGAAGCTGTTTATGAGGGAGGGCGGATCCCGGCGTGAGACCTCGCGAGGTTAACGGGCGTGTCGTGTTCATAAACAGTTGGTGATCGTCGTTCCAGGTCCCGAGAACAACACTCTGAGGTCTCACCTGGCCTTGCTCGGCCCTCACTTTCGTAGCCTAACGGGCCACTATTTGTGGCACAGCCAGCCCCAAGACTACGCCCGACGCTAGGCAACGACGGAACAGGGGCTGAGTCGAGGATTGCATGCGGGGGGGGGGGGGGGGGGGGGGGGGCTTGTCTGAGGACTTATCTGTGGACTTATCTGAGGCTGCATCTCATCCATCACAGGTGTTTGAATGTTTGTTGCAAGCATGAGTTTTCAAGGAGGAAGATGATTAATCTCAGAATACTACGTAGGGGTAATGGCATATGCTTTTCAGAGCTCGGATGCCACTGTGGTACCATGTTTTCAGAGAGAAGCTTTACTGTTGTTAAGCTTCAATATAACCTTATGTTGGTATAACTTTCGGATCACAGGGGCAGGGTATTAATCGATGAAGCTATTCACAGATATTGTGATGATTGCTTTAGTGATTTAGTGGGTGGTTGCTTGCTTAACTAGGTGAAAGTAGAAGGTGGGCTTGGCGCCTGCCTAGGCAAAGGATATAGGCCTGCCGCCCTACTTAATTGCCTGGGCCACTTATTGCCTGTACCTTCCCTTAGCTGGATTAATCCTATGCTAAGGTCGCTAGTTTAATTCTAATACTAGCAATCTCTCTTTTTGTTAGAAGATTGCTAGAATTAAACTGCTGCATTAATTATATAATTAGCCCTCTATCTAGCCCTATTGCGCTTAATTGCGCACCCTTATTATTCCTTAAAAGTTAATGCCTAACTTAATTAATTTAAAGTTAGGTATTACTTTCCTTAGGTTTTCCCTATATCCCTACGTTCTCCTCTACCTTCTATTTAAGTCTGTTATCCTCTAAATAGCTTTATAACTGCTGCCCTTTATCTTCCTTTCTGCTGCCTCTCTTTAGGTCTAACTAACCTATCCCTCTATTTAAATTGTAAGGGTATTTACAGTAATAAGGCGCTCTAGCGTAGGATTTAGGCTGCTCTTAGTTATTGCGTTAGCTAGGTTATCCCTTCTGTTAATCTACCTAACCTCTATTAGCTCCCTTCTCTTATATAACTGCTGCAAGGCTATAATGTTAATTATTAGCCTTTTCTCCTATATAGTCCCTAGCTTTATTAGGTACTTATAAAGGGAGTATAAGTTAGTATATATAATAGTTAGGGTTAAAAGTATTCCTAGCTTTTAGGTAATTATTCTTATAGTTAATAAGATAGCAACTGCTATATTAGCGCTAGCAACTATGCTGTATACCTTAGAGGCTAGCATGCTTTAAGTAACTTACTTTAACTTTATAGAGCTAAAGTAGATAATATTACTATTAATCTTAAAGGTGCCCTAATTGTTATTAACCTTCTTGTTAGCTAGCAAGATTACAAACCTAATCTGCAATAAAAGGTTAGTATTATTTGCAAATAATCTGTTAATAAAGATAAAGATCTTTGCAGTAGTAAGGTCTAATAGGATGTATTTAAGCCCTTAATTAATTAATCTCTTCTGCTATTTAAGGCGTTAATTAAGAGCTGCAATCTCCTCTAGGCTAGGCTGTTAGTGCTAGGCTGCTATTAAAAGGTTAAATAAGGCTTTAGGTTAGTAGACTGTTGCAATATAGGCGCCTCTAGCCTGCTGCCTAATGTATTTGCTTGTAGCAGTTAGAGACTCTAGGTTAATAGTCTTAATCTTCAGCCTTTAGCCCTTCTGCTTTAGGATAACCTTTCTATTATTGCCTATACTTATAATACCCCTATTAAACATAAGGGGATTTACAGGTAATAGATAACCTTTTAGTTTTACTAACAGGCTAGCCTCTTTAAGCTTCTTATTCTTAAGCTTATTAAAGGCGCTGTTGCTAATGCTAATTATATTATTAGTTTGCATCCTAACAATCCTAAAGTGTAGGTTTTTAGCTGTAGCAAGCAGAAGGTAGGGGTTGTATGCAGTTGTCTCTATCTAAAGACTCTCTTTATAGTAGGCTATATATATTGCCTACTAGTAAGTGCTTGCCTTTACTACTCTATATAAAGGTTTTATTACCTCTATAATAGTTCCTTTAGGGTATTTGCCTTAGATCTTAACTAGAAGGTATACTAGGATTGTTTAATTAAGCTTTAAGGCTAATTAGGTATAGGCTTAGGTTATATTTTAGATCTACAATCTAAATCCCTTAATAGTAAGAATTGCTGCTATAAGGGTAAGGAGTAGGCATTAACTTAACCTTTAGATAGTTAGTAATTGCATTAAAATTGCTATCTTGCTATTATTAGTGTATCCTTAAATAACTAGGTAGGACTTTTTAAAGGGTGCAGTAGTTGTTTTATTCTTAACCTTATTAATAATTTAGGACTTAAAGATGCAAATGCCTCTATGCCTAGTAGGGTTAAAAAGGATAAAGTTAAATACCCCTTAGTTAATTAGGTTATTAACCTCCTCTTAGTTTAACTCCTTAAAAGGAGCGCTAGGCGTAGTAATAATACCCTTATTTTGCAGTTTTATAGTAAGGGCTTAGTTAGCAGCCTCCTTCTTAGTTATAAAGGCATCTATTACCTTATTAGCCTAGTTGCATTATAGGATTTTAACTACAATAGTAGTCTTCTTAATTTTATAGAGGTCCCTCTTAGTTACTTAGATCCCTTTATTAACCTTCTTATTATTACTTAAGTCCTCCTAATAGTATAGCTTAACTACAGTAGATCTAAAGTTTTATAGACTGTTAGCATTAATTATATAGGTTTTACTGTTAACGTTAATAAGTTAGAATAGTCTAGTCTATCCCTTCTTTTTGCGCTATATATGTACCTATAACCTAATTGTAAGCTTCTTTAGGGCTAAAGTATCTAGGCTGTTGCATGTAGCTAGGGCGTTATTAACCTGTTGCCTTACGTAGATCTTTCTAATAGCTGCATTAGCCTTCTAAATAGCCTTAATGCGTTGCATAATATCTAGTAATAGAGGGGAGTTATTAGTTATTTAGGGGTAAATGCTAAAGATAAGGAGGGTTAGAATAAGGCTGTTAGGTCTAGTAGTATTGTTAACAGACTTAATAGCGCTTTAAAGGGTAGAGTCTCTTAGCAGCAATAGGCATTCTTCTTAAATAATCTTGTAGGTCCTGCATATAGCAGTGTAGTATCTTTTAACCTTTCTAATGCTGTAGTAGTTCTTAATAGGGATAATCTTAACGTTAATTAATATAGCTTTAGCCTTATAGTGAAATTTAGTAGCTGTAAAATTCCTACTAGCATCTGCAATAATCTAATCTAAAGGTCCTTAGTATATGTTAATCTAGTATAGCTAAAGTGCTTCCTATGTAGTCTTTACTAAAATGTCCTTTAGGAACCTTGCAGCATTAAAGGTAGTAGTAGCATTAATAACATAAAGGATAGGCCTATTACCCTTAAGGTATATAATGTTAATAATAATCTTATAGTTAAAGGTGTAGTCTTTAGCATCCTTAATAGCAAATTAGAAGTAGTAAGGGCTTTAGCTATAAAGTTAGCAGTAATAGCAGTACTTTATTAGCTTCTAAATAGCGTTAAGGTAGACGTCTTAGCTAGCCTTATATAGAAGCTTATAAAGTTAATAAATAGAAGGATAGCTAAAGCAGCAGTAAAGGCGCCTTAGCTTAACTTTAGTTGTATAGTTTCCTGCAGCAATAGCCCTTTTTAGTAGGCTTAAGAGCATCTATAGGTAACCCTATTTTCTTACAATTAGTACTATAACGTCTCTCTAGTAAAGAACGTTATTAAGGTTATTAAATTAGATCCTTAGCTAATCTATATTATAAAGGTAAAGGAGAAAAGGGGTATTAATAGGCATAACATAAAAGTTAATTAGTCTAAGTAGGGTATTAATAGTAACCTTTCTAGAAGACTTAATAGGCTGCCTGCTGCTAAAGCAAACAGTTACCTTTTCCTCTAGATTAATCTTTGCTAGTTAGATCTATTAAAGGGTAACAACTTAAGGGTACCTAGCTATTAAATAGCCTGCTACACCTATATCTAGCAAGATGCCCTAAAATACCTCTAATAAATACTAATTAAAAAGGAAGCTAGATAAGGGGGCTAATAGGGGGGTTGTTAATAACTTTAAATTAGTTAAATTGTTAATTAGGCCTAAAGGCTGCAACTTCTAAATGTACTGCTAAATACTAAGGTTAGCCTTAGTGTTACGGTCGGCTTTCCGTGGTAGTGTCTATTAGCAGAAGCTGAGGCAACGATGCTATCGAACAGTGCTGTAAGTCGTGCTGAAAGGATCAGGTCTTCAGAGGATACGGTGATCAGTCGTATACTCAACAAGGGGGCTTGTAACGTTGGTCACTAGTGAAGGGTGCCGAGAGTATCCGAGGGGATAATCACAAAGTTGATTGCTGAAGAGCTATGGAAGTCTGTCCTTGAGTGCGTCCAAGTCCATCCTATATACAAGTCCCGCCGTGGTCTTCCTTGGTGGCCATGATCGGTCCTGGTTGGTGGTGAGCGCTCATTGTCGATCATGAGCGCTCATTGCCAAGGATGAACGCTCACTGCCAAGAGGCAGCGCTCATGCATAATCTTATCTCCACGTGACTCGTACCATAGTTCTTCCGTTCCCGGAGGAGTCACCCTGTTTCCCGTGTCTGGCTGCATATAACTTGTTTGTAACCGCCAGGTGCCCTGTGGGGCGTCCCCTGGTCCTGTTATGTCCAACGGGTCGTAACATCAGGTCCCTCCTCCAAAGGATCTTGTCCTCAAGATCACATAAGTAGGTGTCCTTCCCCACTTCTTGAGGTCGTGTATGCTTCCTTAGGTTTTTCTCTCATGCTCACACCATGTCAGGGAATTCGTTAGTACATCTCCGTCGTCTTCGTCGGGCTCTAAAGATCTCTCAAGAGGGTCGTGACGCCATGCCTTGCAGTCGGTGTCGCACGCGCGGCTTTCGTTGTCGACTGATGCCGGGTTCTCCGATTTGTGGCGAATGCACTCGTTCTGGGAAGACTCGTGCTGAATGCGACGCATCAGAGGATGCGATAGGGAATTGTAGGTTCTTCGTTTTCTTTAGTGTCTTTTGTGGCTGACTGGTTTCCGATAGTGGAACGACTTCTGAATGAGTCTAGTCGTCTGGATCGTGAGGAGCAGTCTACTGAGGCGTTGTTTCTGAAGCGAATGGAGGCGCTGCAAAAGGCGCAAAATGAAGTGAATGAAGCGCTCGCGAGACTGGAGCGTGTGCGGAAGCAGAAGCGAATGGTGTTCATGAAGGGTCGGGAGTTTTCGGAAGACGAGCTTGTCGGTTCTGGTGAGGTTGCAGGGACCGGTTCTGGGGGGGTGTCTACTGAGTCTGCGGCTGTCGCCGAAGCTCGTTCCGTTGGCGCAGCGGGCGTGGTCGACTTGTCCTTCCTAGGGGTCTGGGATCCTCAGACTCCAAACTTCTTGCGCGACGATAGTCCGTCAAGAGTGCTTGAGAGTGCTGGAGGTTCTTGATGGGTTCCCATGAGTTGTCTTCGTGTCCGTAGCCTTTCCACTTAATGAGATATTCGTCATGACCATCTTCGTTCCTGTGGTCGATGATTCGTTCGACTTCGTATTCTGGTTCGTTAGGTTCCACGATGATGCAGTCTTTGGTATGCGATCCGCGTGGTGCTGGTTCGAGAAGTGCGATGTGGAAGACTGGATGAATTTTCATTGTGTCGGGTAACTTTAGCTTGTAGTTGACCGGTGAGACCTTTTTGAGGATTTCAAAAGGTCCAAGTTTCTTGTAGTCCAACTTGTCGCTTGGTCGCTTGGTTTTGATGTTTCGTCGTATGAGGTAGGCGCTATCTCCCTCTTCTAAGGATGGTCCTCCAATCCTAGAAGTGTTGGCGTATTTCTTCATTCGTTCTCTGACGAATTCCAAATCTTGGGAGACGTTTGTCTGAATTTCGCGTAATTTGTTGATTTCGGCCACGGCCTTCAGGGCCCGTGGTCCCTCGCGTGGTTCTCCATGTGCGGTAGGTTCGAATCCGTAGTTCAGGTAGAACGGGGAGTGGAGAGTGCTTTCTCCAACTGCGCTGTTGTATGCGAACTGGGCTGTAGGTAACAGTGGTACCCAGTTGTCCTGGTCATAGTTGACGTAGCATCGTAGATACTGTTCGAGTATCTGGTTGATTCGTTCGGTCTGACCATCGGTCTGCGGGTGGAAAGAGGTAGACAGTTTATGGTCTGCACCAAGTTGCGAAATCAGAGATTTCCAAAACTTCGAAGTAAACAGCTTGTCTCTGTCTGACACAATTTCGTTAGGTAGTCCGTGGTTGCTGATGATGTATTTCAAAAACATGTACGCAAGGTCTTCTGCTGTACTTGCTTCCAGGTATGGAATGAAGTAAGCGTATTTGGTGAGTCGGTCCACAATGACCAAAACGCTGTCATAATAAACCTTCGTAAGTGGTTCTTTTGACCTTGGTAGCTTGACAATGAAGTCTAAAGAGATCGAGTGCCATGCTGCTGGTGGTATCGGCAGTGGCTGAATCTGTCCATAGGGTTTGTGTGGACTGTTTTTGCTTTTCTTGCAGAGGTCGCAATCCCGGATTGCGTCTGCGACGTCTTGTCTTGTTACTCGCTGGTCGTGGTGTTGTCGAATTCGTTTCCAGGTCTTAGTAACTCCTTGGTGACCGTGTGCTCGAGCACCATGAATCTCTCTGATCATCTCATGCGTCATTTTGTTGGTCGTGCCAACCATGACTCGTCTGGCGATCATGAGGAGTTTCTGTGCTGGAACAAGGTCTCCATTCTTGTCTGTTTTGAGGATGACTTGTGTTTCCTCTGGGACGGGGACTTCGTGATCCGTCCTTCTGCTGAGAGCGTCGGCTCTGCCGTTGTCGGTTCCTTTTCTGTAGATGATCCGGAAGTTGTATTCCGAAAGGAATTCTGACCATCTAATTTGTCGTTTGTTCAGGTTCTTGGAGGTTGTGAAATGTGCGAGGTTCTTGTGATCCGTGTACACGAGAACTTCGTGTTTTGTACCGGATAGTTGTGGTCTCCATTCATGGAATGCTTCGATGATTGCCATGAGTTCTTTGTCGTGTATCTGGTAGTTCAACTCTGGTCCGTGGAATGCTTTTGAGAAGAAGGCACAAGGGTGTAGTCTTCCTTCTTCGTCGCGTTGGCCGAGCTGTCCGCCCATGGCGAAGTCGGAGGCGTCGACTTCGATCTCGAAAGGTTTTTCCGGGTCGGGAATTCGAGTGACAGGTTCTGAGCTGACCTGTTGCTTGACTTTATCGAATGCGTCGTTGCGTTCTTTGGTCCATTCGAACGGGGTGTCTTTTCGCGTGAGGTTTTGGATGCACTGCACGTTTCCTGCGTAGCTTTTGAGGAATCGTCGATAGAAATTGACGAATCCTAGGAACGACTGGACGTCTTTGACGTTCTGTGGTGTAGGCCAGTCCCTGACTGCCTGTACTTTCTTCGCTTCCATCTCGATTTGTCCTGGTGTGATGGTGTATCCTAGGAAATCGACTTTTTGAGTGTGGAATTCGCATTTTTCCGCTTCTACCAATAGCTTAGCTTCTTGGAGCTTCTGAAGGACTTTGTGTACGTGTTCCTTGTGTAGCTCGAGGGTAGGTGAGAAGATGAGGATGTCGTCGAGGTAGACGACAACGAATATGTCGATGAATTCGCTGAGGACGTGGTTGATCATTGTCTGGAAGGTGGCGGGTGCGTTGGTGAGTCCGAAAGGCATAACAAGGTACTCAAAAAGTCCTTTGCGTGTTCGGAACGCTGTCTTCCATTCTTCGCCTGCCTTCATTCTGATCAAGTTGTAGGCTCCTTTGAGGTCTAGGGCCGTGAACCAGACTGCTCCGTGTAGCAAGTCTCGAAGTTCTGAGATAAGTGGTAGCGGGTAACAATTTTTCTTCGTGATGCTGTTGAGTTGTCGATAGTCAACGCATAGTCGTAGTTTGCCATTCTTCTTTGGCACAAACAGGATAGGGTATCCTGCGGATGACTCAGAGGGTCTGATGTATCCCTTCTTGAGGTTCTCGTCGAGGTACTTGTCAAGTGCCTCGCGTTCTGTTTCGTTGAGTCCATATATCGGATGGAACTTCGGATGGGCACCTTCGATGAGAGGGATCTCGTGGTCGTAAGGTCCATGTTCTGGTAAGCCTGTTTCCAACTCTGGAGCAAACAGCTTTTCGTATTTCCGGTACTCCTCTGGAATAGCTAGGAGTGGATCTGATCCCTGATCTGATGCTGCCGGGGCTACCGTCTTGGAAGGCCGTATCTCCCGGAGATAGGCTACATATCGTATTCGTTGTTTCGTTTGTGGTGTGTCGTCAAGAGGTGCTCTAAAAGATCCGTTTGAGGCCTGGCTCTTGCAGTGCTGCTCAGTGACTGAATCTGTCCATTGGAGTTGGCCGGTTCTCCAATCTATTCGTGGGTTGTGTTTTCGTAACCATGTGATTCCTAGGATGACGTCGATGTCTCCTATCTCTGTGATGTCGAATTGGAGTTCTTCTTTCTGGTCATGAACTTGCAAAGGGAGGTGCACTGTCTCCGAAACAATGAGTCCGCCACCGTACTCGACTTGTTCTCCTTCGACCGTCCGTAGCGCGTACGGGCGTTCTTTCTTCTGCCACGGTATCTTTCGTTCATTCACCAGTCTGGGTGATATGAAGTTTCCTTGGGCGCCGCTGTCGATGATTGCGCGCGTTCGTTGTCCTTGGATCTCGATGTCCAGTTCGAAATGTGCTGCGTCGTAGGTCGCACATAGGGTCTTATGGGTTGTCGCCGTACGTTGCCCTTTTGTCGTAGGCGTCATCAGTTTTTTGACTGCTGAGTACCCTTCTTCTGTTCTTTTCGCCAGGCTCGTGCCTTGGCTTTCTGGTGGATGAGGCATTCATCATGTTGGCATTCTTGCCATCCCTTGTCGTTATTGAGGCATGACATGGGGTATTCGGGGTTCGGAGCGAAGGTTGCAATGTTTCCTTCCTCGTAGTGCCGCATTGTCCAGAATGGAAGTTGTCGGTACAGATAGATGTCCGGAATGGGTTCCTCAGTGTATCGGCGAGGGTAGAAGTAGTACTTCTGCTTGTTCGACTTGTGTTTCTTACACTGATCGTCCAGGCATTCGGCCCAGAAGATGTCTTCGTGACCTTCGTGGTTGGAGTCTAACAGGGGGTGATCTCCTGGTACCAACGGTGTAGGTGGGTGGTTCCTTTTGTAGGCTGTACCGTGGAACTTGACCGATTGATGATCTTCCTTGGGATGGATGATCTGGTATTCTGGTTGCTTTGGAGGTTCCGAATTCTCTTCTTCAGAGCTGGATGCGATGTAGGTCTCGTAGTATTGACTAGGCGTGATTCTGTAGTCAGGTGTGTCTTCTGAATCATAGTCCAAGCTGTCTGGCCCTTGCGGGTGGTCGCTTGCAGCGCGTTCGTACGCCTCTCTTTGCTGGGAGGTCCAGGTTCGTGGGTCTCGAGGGTCGCCTACTGCGACTTGGTTGAGCGTAGTTATCTCAATTCTTCCTCCTGGTGCTAACAGTCCTTGAAGTGCGGGTCTCTTGACTTCTTCAAGCTGTCCTGTCTGGAGCATCTCGTCGAGTTGCTCACTGATTTTGCGTGTGAGTTTCCGATTGGGGCCTCTTCGCATCATTGCGAGGGTTCGTGTTTTGGTGATAGGATTTTCTTCGTTCCTGAGGGTCTGTTCGTGTTCCTCTTCGAACTCTCTGAGTTCCTTCAGGTTTCCTCGGAGTTGTTGTCTCTTCTGGAGGCGTTGTCGTGCCATGTCGAGGGTAATTGCCTGTGCTTCGTTTTCAGTCTCCATCCAGAGAACGGCTGCGTTGAGTTGTCGGATGCATTCCTCGTTATGTTGTTCGATTGTCCTGCAGGTGTGGATGTCTCGGGTTTTGGTTATCGCTAGGGTCCTGGGGGCCCTGGGATACCATCCTGCTTGGTCTTTGCCGTTTTGGTGGGTGAGGCAGTTGTCGTCGTAGCATGCGGTCCATGAGAGTGAGGCGTGGGGAGTGTCTTTGCTGGCAATGTTGATTTGTCGGCCTTTCTCAGGTACTGGTTGGAATCGTTGCTTCTTGGGTTGTCGGCATTCTCTAGCCATGTGCCCTGGCTTATCGCAGTTGTAGCATTTGAAGTCTCGTGTCTTGTTGTCTTTCTGGGCCACACTGAGGTCCATAGGGCCACTGTGGTGCCCATAGGCGGTGCTGTTGCGATTTTGGTTGTTCTGCCAGTAATTTCCTCTAGGGCGTTCGGCCTGTCCGTTGCGCTGAGGGTGATTCTGTTGGAATCGTTGTTGGGGTTGCCATTGGTATTTTCTTCCGGAATTGGCGGGTGCTCTCTTCTCGCCTTTCTCTTTGCGTCGTTCATAGAGGCGGTTGTCAATCTTGATAGCAAGTTCGGCGTACTGGAGGAAGTCTTCGGGGCGGTCGAGCTTAACAATCTCGTCCTTGACTTCGTCCTTCAGGTTACTGTAGAACATAAAGATCTTGGTGTCTTCAGTGAGCTTGAGCTGAGCGCAGAGTCTTCTGAATTCTGCGGCGTAGGCGGTGGCAGACTTGGTCTGGCGTAAGTGAGCCAAGTCTCTTTCCGCTTGTCGCGATCCGTCGGGGTCCTGGAATAGGGATTTCAGGGCATCTTCAAATCCCTGGAAATTGGCGAATATGTCCCTAACTTCGCTGGAACAATGGTCGAGGGTCTCACTGTTGAGATATTCTTCAAGGAAGGGTTCGAACCACTGAAGGGCTCGTCCTCGCAGGAAGGTCGCGGCGTGAATGACTCTCTCCGTTCCGTTGCGGAAGTTTCCTTGATGGAAATTCTGATAGTTCTTGACTTGAATGAGGAATCCCTTGAGTAGTCCTGGGGTTCCGTCGTAAGTGATGGGAGAGTTGAGCTTGAGTTTCTCTCGTCCATCCATGGGGGTTTGGATAATGTTGGCGGCCGCTCGGAGGGTGTGAACCTCTTGCTGGAGCTTGTTGGCGAGCTGGTTTTTGTTCTCGAGCTCTGTCACGGCGTCGTTGAACATGGCCTGCATTTGCGCGATGTCGTTGTTGTTCTTGTCGATGCGCTTCTGGAGGTTTCCGTAGACCTTCTTGGTAAAGTCGAGCTCTTCGTCAGAGTCCTCGGCTTCCTTCATTTCCTCGTCCAAGGATCGAGCGGGTTGCTTGCCTGAAGAGGCGCTGGATCCTGGGGTAGGGGTCTTGGGAGCGTTGGGTCGTGCGGCCATGGCGTCGTTTACTGTTCGTTAGCTTCGTAGGGTCAACTTACTGAACAGGAGCAATCAAAGTGTTACGGTCGGCTTTCCGTGGTAGTGTCTATTAGCAGAAGCTGAGGCAACGATGCTATCGAACAGTGCTGTAAGTCGTGCTGAAAGGATCAGGTCTTCAGAGGATACGGTGATCAGTCGTATACTCAACAAGGGGGCTTGTAACGTTGGTCACTAGTGAAGGGTGCCGAGAGTATCCGAGGGGATAATCACAAAGTTGATTGCTGAAGAGCTATGGAAGTCTGTCCTTGAGTGCGTCCAAGTCCATCCTATATACAAGTCCCGCCGTGGTCTTCCTTGGTGGCCATGATCGGTCCTGGTTGGTGGTGAGCGCTCATTGTCGATCATGAGCGCTCATTGCCAAGGATGAACGCTCACTGCCAAGAGGCAGCGCTCATGCATAATCTTATCTCCACGTGACTCGTACCATAGTTCTTCCGTTCCCGGAGGAGTCACCCTGTTTCCCGTGTCTGGCTGCATATAACTTGTTTGTAACCGCCAGGTGCCCTGTGGGGCGTCCCCTGGTCCTGTTATGTCCAACGGGTCGTAACACTTAGTTAGGTAGTAGGTAAAGAATTAATTAGCTAACTAGCCTATAATAGCTTTTCTATTAAAGTTAGTCTTACTAAAGAAAGCAGTAGTTATATAAAAGGACTTATTATTATTAGTCTTAGTTAGGGGTGCTCTTTCTTTAATTGTAATACCTTAGAGGTATTACATAAGGTCCTTCTTACTATTCTTATTAGTAAAAGAAAAGTCTTTACCTTTATAGATAGTTAAGAAGGCATAATACGCTGCGTTACTAGTTTTACCCTAGGTATGCTTATTAGCCTTATATTTATTATATGCTATATGCCTTTCCTTAGGGGTATGCTTTATTAAATAGCAGCCTTACTGCTTGTAGATGTAATACTTGCAGTTAGTTAGCATAAGGCAGTTGTTTTGCTATTAACCTTAGCCCTTACCTCTATATTAGTTATCCTTACTATTGCTGTAGTATATGCAATTAGTAAAGTGCTGCCTGTAAGGGGAATAGTAACTGCTACTATAAGGCTTGTAGGTAATAAATTAATAGGCTACTTTTGCTTTGTTCTTAGCAGTTGTAATAGCTAATTAAAGCTAGCTGCAGACGCCTCTAAGCGTTGCTAATAGGTTAAAGAGGTAAAGTTAGGCTTTAGGTACGCCTTAGCAGGCGTTAAGAAGCTGCAGTCTAAGGAAGTTGTTAGTCTAGTATAAAGAAGGAAGTGCCCTTTAGATAACGTTAAGGTAAGAGATTATTAACTTAAGGATCTTAGCCTTTGTTTTTCCTAGCTTAAATGCCTTAATCTAATAGAAAGTAATCTATTGCTACTTAGTAAGGTAGGCCTTAATAGTTTCTTTAGTCTTAAAGTAGCTTTAGACTGCATTAGCTAGTATAAAAAAGTTATGTAGGCTACAGCTATAGAGATGCTAAAAGTAAAAATTAGCAGCCTTGCCTTTAAGTATAGTAGGGAAGGTAATACCTAGGTAAAGGGGATTATTAATAATGCCTACGTTGTTGCAGTTTTCTTAAAAGATTGTTAACTTAATCTTTATAATATTATATTTTTTGCTGCTATATTTTATCTTAGCGCTAGTATATAACTTTATAAGATTATTTAACTGCTTTAGCGTAGGTTAATTAGGTAGTGTAGGTTTAGGAGGGTATTTACTATATCTACGCTAATTACATTATTAATGCCCTTTAAAGGGGTATAATTGTTAATAGCTGTAGTTAATTAGAGGGTTGCTTAAGAATCCTAAAGAAGCCTAGTAATTTAACTGTTAATTAAATAGGGTCCCCCTACCCTAGAGGTAAATTAGTAAGAGGATAAAGGGTAAGAGAGGGCTTAGTATGCCTAGAAGGTTTAGGCTAGCTAAGGCTGGCTGTTATTGCTTTGCTGCCTTGTAGGCTTCCTTTCTAGGCTGCAGAGGATTTATAATCTTATTAATAAAGTAAGTGTTAGCGTAGTAGGCTGCAAAGCTAGGATCTTTCTTGTAGATTACGTTAAACTTATCCTCTATCTAGTATTAAAAACGCTTGCAATTAAGGGCTTCCTCTAGGTAGGTAGCTCTGCTTTAATCTCTTCCCTACTTAATAAGTACTCTATACTAAAGGAGGTGCTCTTAAAAGGTCTTAAGTAGGGTAGGATAGGCTAGAGTAAAGGTCTTACTAGTCTATCTATTAAACTTAGTAATAAATTTTGCCTATAAGGCCTAGCTAAAAGTCCTTTTAATCTGCTACTTAGTTATTATTCTAATAATAAAGGTAGAGACTTAAGTAGTAGTTGCCTTATTAGGAGTAAAGTTTAAATTGTCTTACAGCTCTAGGTTAACGTATTTTAAGTAGTTTAGCAGAATTAGGATAGTCCTATTCTTGCTAATATTAATTTAGCTAGTAGAGTTAATAGTTAATATAATAATTAATAATAATAATAGATCTTCCCTAAGGGGAGGGTAAGATAAAGTTAAATATAATAAGGTGAAAGAGGTAGAAGGAAAGCTAAGGGATATAAAGTATGCAGTTAAATAACGTTATAATTATAGGCGTTTCCCTTTAGCTAAAGCGTTAGGGGTATATACGTTTGTTTAATAGAGAAATTACTGCTATTAGTCCTTTAGTTCCTTTAGTTAGCAGTAATAAAAGTAAAGGTATTTAGAAGGTAGTTTAGTAGGTGTAAATAGTGCAGCTAAACTAATTAGTTAGATAATTTAGAAAGTAAAAAAGTCTAAACTGTAGCGTAGGTAAAAGAAGAAGGAAAATTTTTGCTTCTACTGTTTTTTAGTAAAGTTAGTAATTAGTTAAAGGATAACGTAGTTCACAAGTGAGTGAGCCACACAAGTGAGTGAGCCACTTTTCTACTACCCGTACAACAATGTATAAGAGAAATCAACCACAACGCCTTAAATTAATTTAAACTATTCTGAATCCTCTTCTTCAGAGGTAGATTCAACTTTTTGACACGTGCGAGCATTATGGCCAGTCTCTCCACATATGCCACATCGTCGTGCGCGCGTTTCTGTCCTCCTCGCACGACTACTACCCTGACCTGTTTCTACCTGTAACTCCTCCGTTACATCAATCTAAGACTTTATATCCTTTGCCTGATTGATTGTAAGTGTTCCACCTTTCTGAAGCTGTTTTTTTTTCGTACGGCGACGGCGGCTCATACGCTCATTTGCCTCTTGATACTCAGTCATTTGTGCCTGCATTAAAACCTGGTTATGGGCTACCACCATAATTCCTTTCTTCAGCTGCTGCATATACCCAATAATTGACGTTGGGGAGCTATTCTGATGTCGTACGATGCGATTCGTAATAAAATCAGAATGTGAATCGAATTCAATTGGGTTGTTTGGCGTCTTTGGGACCCAAGCTGCTGGTAAGCCAGCAGAAGAACCTGGAGGTGATGGCGTATGAAGCTTCACATCTAGCTGTGAAATCACATATTCCGGATCGTACGGGACAAGGCCAGTTGCTCTGAAGCCTGCTTGAATGTTTGATGTTGTCATTGCCTTGTTGTACGCCTTATAAAAGGCTGGGAGGAAGTCTTCCTTTGCAATATGCGTAATGTGCACCCGCATAAGGACCTCGATTTCTTGGCCGTACGCCCGTTTTAAGGGACTAAAGCACCCGACATCAAGCGGCTGGAGCTTGTGCGATGAATGAGGGGGCATACAGAGCGTGATAATGTTCTGCTCCTTGCAGTATAGCTCAAAATCGACAGAATGGTGGCTTTCGTGGCCATCAAGGATGAGGAGGCGGTAAGCACCCTTCGTACGACTCCTTGTATGGAAATCAAAGTGCTGTACCCATTCTAGGCCTTTCTCATTTGTCGTCCAACCATTTTCTGTAAGTGTAATTACCCAGTCGGGTGGGAGGGGGCTGTCGCACGTCCAGGAGTCAAGATGGACCTTGCCTGCAAAGATGATGTACGGCGGGATAGAATAGCCGCACGACCCAATGCCCTGGATTACTGTAACCCATTCCTGATTCCCTTGTTGTACTCCTCTTGGCTTGCCACGTCGTTCAGAGGCTGTAACAACCATTTCAGAGGACATCTTGCCCATCGCAAACCCAGTCTCATCAAAGTTATAGATATCGGTATCGTCTATCCCGTACTTCGCAATTGTGTTTCGTACGAGGGAAAACCACGCGCGATACGCGTCCGGATCTTCGCAGAGGACTCTCTGATAGTCGATTCTTCGATTAAAACGCGTCTGGAGCTCAGGTCGTCGTCGCACGAAGTTTGAGGCCCAGTTTGTTCCGACGCGTCGCGCGCCGCGGTCGCGAAGCAGTCGATCAGCCATTTCTCGAACAGCACTAAGGCGTGGCGAAAATGCTCGCGAATCCAGGTCAACGATGTATCGTACAATGGTCTCCTCTTCGTACGAGGTTAAATTCTGGCAGGGTGGTCGGATATCGCGTCTAGCAGGTTGGCCATGGTATCGTCGTTGGAGGGTTGCACGAGATACTTTGTAGTGAGATGCAGCCTTTCGCACGCTTAATTTTGGGTCGGATCTGAGCGCATTTAGTGCTAGGACTAAATCGCTTTCATTTGAATGTTGTACCATAGTTGTAGGTGGAGAAAAATAAAGGGAAAGGTAGGTTGTGCGAAATTCTAGAAAAGTGGCTCACTCACTTGTGTGGCTCACTCACTTGTGAACTACGTTATAGTAAATTAACTGTTAGCAAAGAGGTTAAAAAGTAAGGGTATTTTTAGCAGAAGATTGCCTAATTGTAGGGTAGTTAAACTATACCTATAATCCTTGTTCTTAAGGCTGCTAAAAATAGCGTAATAGATGCATTAGTTATTAAGGGGACTAGTACCCTTATTAATAACTTCTGTTAGCGCAACAGGGGGATAAACCCTTACTGCTACCTTATCTATAAAGATAATTACCCTTACTAGTCTATAATAACCTATAATAGTTATTACTAATTAGTGTTAGTATAACTTTTAGATTATAGGGGTAAGGTATTAATTAATAAAGCTATTTATAGATATTGTAATAATTGCTTTAGTGATTTGGTAGGTGGTTGCTTGCTTAACTAGGTGAAAGTAGAAGGTGGGCTTGGCGCCTGCCTAGGCGAAGGATATGGGCCTGCTGCCCTACTTAATTGCCTGGGCCACTTATTGCCTGTACCTTCCCTCGGCCGGATTAATCCCATGCTGAGGTCGCCGGTTCGATTCCGACACCTTAGTTAATTAAACTTTCACTTAACCTGTGTGCCAACGTCTTGTGCGTCTTTGTCTTATGCTTGTCAATGCTGCCTGAACTGCCTTGGCTATGTTTCTCTACTGGCGAATACATTATGACTTCATATCACATTCCATCTCATACATCACTCTTACGACGATCCTCTCGCATCTCATTCATTCATTACTATACATCCCAAACCTCATATTCTACCTCGCAGACTAACCCTACCGACGGTACGTGATCCTGTCCAGAGTCACAGCAGCAGTCTGCAACACCTCGGCCGCAGACTCACCCAGATAGAAGCTATACTCCCCTGCCTCAATGACCCACTGCCGCTCCGTCTCGTCAAACGAGGCAAAGTCCTTGGCCGTCACACTAAGCTTCACCGTCTGCGTCTCCCCGGCTTGCAGCCGGACCTTGTCAAACGCCACGAGGACCTTGACCGGTGTGTCCGCCGACCGCTCCGTCCTCCCGGCGTAGACCTGCACCACGGCCCCGCCGGCGACGGCTCCGGTGTTGGACACGTCCACCGAGACCTCAAACTCATCCGCCACGTCGGCTTTTCTGGAGACCCGGAAGCCGGCATAGTCAAAGGTCGTGTACGAGAGGCCGTAGCCGAACGGGAAGTTCACCACCTCCTTTCCGACCCGGTCGTAGTGCCTGTACCCGACGAACACGCCCTCGGCGTACTCGACCCGGAGCCGGCCCTCGGCGTCCCTATCGCCGGGGAAGTTCCCGTGCGCCGGCGCGTCCTCGACGCGCGCCGGGAAGCTGACGGGCAGCTTTCCCTCCGGGCACACGGCGCCGGTGAGCACGTCGGCGATGGCGTTGCCGCACTCCTGGCCGGGGAACCACGACTGCGCGAGGGCGGCGACGTCGCCGAGCCACGGCATGGCGACGGCGACCCCCGTCGAGTTGACGACGACCGTGTTCCTGTTCGCCGCCGCCACCACCCCGATCAGCCCGTCCTGGTCGCACGGCAGGTGGAAGGACTCCTGGTCGCGGCCCTCCGTCTCCCACTGCGGGTCGTGGCCCGTGAAGACGACGGCCATGTCGGCCTCGGACGCCACGCGGGCCGCCTCCCCCTGCAGGTCGGCGTCGCGGTCCGACTCGATCGCGAAGCCCATGCGCACGCCGGTGCGGCCCTCGAGGATCTCGAGGCCGATCCGCGCGGGCGGCTCGCTGTGCACGCGCAGGCGGTACGTCCGCCCCGCGACGAAGGCGTGCTTGATCTCGGGCTCGTTGGCCGCGAGGAAGAGGGCGCCCATCGGGTCGGCGCAGTTGCCCTTCTGCTCGAACACGACGTCGTCGTCGACCCAGACCTGCGTCGGGCCGATGCCGGAGCAGGCGATGTAGTGCGTGCCCGTCTCCGAGGGCGTGAAGTCGCCGACGATGTCGAGCGTCTTCCACATGGACTCCTGCGAGCCCAGCGGGGAGTAGGCCGAGTTCGGGTACCCGTGGAGCACCGACACCGGGTCGGCACCGGGGTTGTGGAAGTCGTGGAAGACGCGGCTGAAGCCCGGCTGGCCGTCGAGGCCGACGATGGCGCCGACGGTGCCGCTGCCGGTGGCTTCCTTGGTGATGGGCGGTAGGAGACGCTCCTTGTGAGCGCCCTTGGCGTAGGTGAAGGTCACGTCGTCGTCGTCCCCAAAGGCCGAGTGAAGCGCGTCCCACGGCGAGAGCCGGTAGTGCGCGTTGACGCTCGCGCTGCCGCCGCCGTGCGCGAGCCCGTCCTTGGCGTACCCGATCAGCGCGATCGTCTTGCCCCTGACCTTCTCCTTGGTCAGGGGCAGGATGCCGTTGTCGTTCTTGAGGAGCACGATGCCCCGGGCGCCGGCGTCCCGGATCAGGGCCCGGTGTTCCGGCCGGTCGATGGCCTTCTCGACGGTGATGGTCGGGTCCCGGAAGCCGTTGAGCTTCTCGGTCCACTCGAGGATGGTGCGCACGCGCTCGTCGATGGCGGCCTCGGTGACCTCGCCGCTCTTCACGGCGTCCAGGATGGCGGCCGGCTTGCGGATCCTCGGGGGTCCCGGCATCTCGATGTCCATGCCGGCGTTGATGCCCTCGGCCACCGAGTTCGTGCCGCCCCAGTCGCTCATGACGAGGCCGTCCCACCCCCACTCGCCCCTCAGGACCTCCTGGAGCAGCCAGGCGTTGGAGTCGCAGTGCTTGCCGTTGACGAGGTTGTAGGCCGACATGATGGCCCACGGCCGGGCCTCCTTGACGGCGATCTCAAAGGGCTTCAGGTAGATCTCGCGCAGGGCGCGCTCGGAGATGGCCTCGTCGACGGTGGTGCGGGCCGTCTCCTGCTCGTTGGCGACGAAGTGCTTGATGGTGGCCGAGACGCCCAGGCTCTGGCACCCCTGGATCATCTCCGAGGCCAGCTTGCCGGCGAGGAAGGGGTCCTCGCTGTAGCTCTCGAAGTTGCGTCCGCCGAGCGGGTGGCGATGGATGCACACCGTCGGCGCGAGTAGACAGCGCGCGCCCTTGGCCTTGGACTCCTGGGCGAGGGCGCGCCCGACGCTGCGGGCGATCCCGCGGTCGAAGGTCGCCGCGATGCTGCAGGCTGCCGGGAAGCAGGCCGCCTTGGTGCTGCCGTCGATGGCGGCGCCGCGGGTGCCGTTGGGTCCGTCGGTGGTCTGAGGGTGTCAGTATGAGAATGTTCACACGAGTGTCTGAAGCAGTTGGGGTATGGAACATGGGATATGAGATATGTCTGATATGTACGTGTATATCAACAACTATTGCTTACCTTGATTGCCGGGACTCCCTTCTCTGGCACATCGCCAGTCTCGACAAAGTTGCGGCCGGCGAGGAGCCGGACCTGTGAGGGGTCAGCAACTTGACTCGTTCACTACCGTGTATGTTGAGTGCGACTTACCTTTTCCTCGAGGGCCAGGCTCTTGAGGATGGCGTCGATATCTGTGTTTTCTGCCATTGTTACGATGTCGTAAACACACAATTTTCAAGAAAGAAGCTCAACTCTCATGAGAACCGGCATCTCATAGCCACGGGTCTCCTTTATCATCCTCCGACGAGCCGCGAGCGCCATGGATGTGGAGCGGCGCGGAGCTCGGAACTCGGAACGATGCGCTATCCAGCCCACACACGCGGGGCCTCCGGATTCTCTCCGCATTTCTGTGGTCAGAGCGATGACAGCTCTGGGGACTAAGAGTTTCATATGGGGCTCATCCTGTTGTTTCCGGCCGTCAGTAGTAGTTCTGGGTCAATGAGCCAAGCTTGCTATTGTAGATATATGCATGTAACTATTCCTGCACAGCACTTACTTTCACACTACCACTAACTGCTATATGAGATAAGGTAATCTCAATGTAACAACATTGTAAGTCTTGCTAGCCCAATCTACAAAATGGAGAGAACGTGGAAAAATTGAGTTGGACAGATATTGTCTACATGATAGATTTCATAGAATGGAACTGGTAGCTTCCCCCTTCTGCTTCGCTTTGTGTGCGCCTGGGTGACGAACTGCTCCAATTCTGCTTTGCCCACGTCCTCCGTCCGACGAAGAAGTCCTTCACCACGACCGCTGTCTTCGAACCTATATGTCCTGAGATGGCTTCCCATTCTGTGTCGAAACAATTGAACCGGCCTGTGAACCCGTTGCTTCTGAGAGGCCCCAATGGCTCGTGCCTCGGTACTTCAGACGGCACTGTCAACGCATATATCGGAATCTCAAGCTTAGAAGCGCGCTTAAGTTCAGTTGTCTCTGTATAAAAACCAGGAAGCTTAATTCTTCTGCAGTCTTTCATCAAAGCCCAAGCTATTTGTATTTAGGGCTCGGAAGACGGCAAAGTTAGCTTGAGATGTAACAAATGACTACCTGCCTTTTCCTAGCGAGAAACGAACGATTCAGACTCTACTTCTATTGAGAGTTTCCATCAGAGCTATATATAAAGTAGTGCTGCTGCTTCCTGTACACAATCATCTTGCCTGCCAGCGCATCTAACGCTAGTGAACTCATACTACTAACAACCTTGAGATTATTATCCCAAGCTTCTTTGATCTCTGCGTAGCACGGATTCTCAGGAAACTCCATCATGTTGCTGTCCAATAGTACCAGTGGAGGGTTGCTCAGCTGGAGCATGCTAAGACTAATGAAGTTCGCTTTGCTCCCATGACAATCGGGGACGTTGCACTTCAAGGGCAGTTCGTATCCTGGATGTGCTATGGCTATGTGTCCAAGAAGACCGAGACGACTAGCGAGTCCTGTTCCAACGGCAATCTGGGTTATCGCATTTTTGGGGCCTGGGCAAGTTATCGTCCTCCCTTACTGACGGTTAGACATGCTTTCTCCTAGGACATTGACGCACTGGACTCTACTCACTGCAATTTCGAGTGCTTCCCAGACGGGTAGTCGGTATCCGGGGACATCAACCTTGTTTCAGTTGCAGCAGGGTTTGAAGACTCGTTCGGGCCACCTTTTGTTCGAAGGGTCACTGATGTGGAAGAATTTGGAGGAAATAATCCTGGCGAAACACATGACTTTTTACCGTCATATGAATCTACCAGACTGGGTGTTGAAGGAGAAGTAGGACGTAGTTGGTCTGGCTTGGAGGATGCCTGTCCGGCGGGAATCGACTCAAGTGCAGGTGAGACGTCTAGACTCGGTTCCCATTCGGGCCCAAACAATTGAAAGTTGTGTTCATTGTCGTTCGGCAGACCAGTAGCATCCTGGACCGACCCTTTGGATATTGTAGTCATGGTATAAGATATCTCATTTCCGGACTCGCTGTCTGAGTCTACCCCTGGTAGCGAAAACGAAAGAGATAGTTCTTCGAAATGGGTTGCGAGGTGGTTTAGGATCCTCATCTTGCCGTCTCCGGTGGACTCGAGGCAAAGTGGGCAGTGCACCGAGCGCCAGTTGTTTTGAAAACCATGCTGCAAAGCAAGATGCTGTGTCCAATCTTTCTCTGAGGAAAATGGTTCGTCGCCGTAGTGGCATGAAGTTTCGTGGCAAATCCACGGTCTCAGATCATTGAACAAGTGTCTCCTATGTTCTGTCAGCCCTTACTTTCTCACAAAAATGTATCGGAGAACCTGGGAAACCGACTTCCATGCCGAATTGTTTGTAACTCGGATCTTCTTTCCACAAGCTACACAATCAAATCGGTCGCCTTTCTTAGCTTCGCCTGGCAGAGGCGGTATGCGAGTTGATGTGGACGTGTCAGAGTTCCGTCTGTAAGAAATCGTCATCTCAACGTGAGAGGTCTTATTCCCTAAGGATGTCCCGAGGCCAGATGCATCGAAGTGCGATACTGGTTTGGATAAAGCCAGCAGTGATGCGCCATCTTCAACTCGGAATTCCTGCTCGCCAAGTACCGCGTTTTGATGTTTTTCTGACTGAATTCTCTGGAACCGGTCCCAACAACTCTTGGCAAGTCGGTCAACCAGATCCTTTCTGGCCTCAGGAAATCTTCGACTGATGCGTAAGAAGTACGGACGTAGATTAGGTGCATTGGGAACCCATTTTCCATCGACAGGCTTGAGCTTGGGCGGGTCGACGAAGGGTGACTTGATAAGAGGCTCGAGATCTAGAAGACACTCCACATCGAAGCGAATATCATCCGTTATGTTGTTGAGAATCCTGGCACTTGGTGTTGTTGAAAGCTTTCCATCGCCTTCCTCGCCGTCGTCATCCTCCGAATCTTCTAAGATGTCGGAGCTGGCATAGTTTACCCAGATAGCCACTCGCGCATCTTTCACGGCAGATACCAGCTTTCCAACGCAGATCGCGTTCCTGTCCGCGAGATTTAGGCTTGGAAGAAATCCTAGATAAGTTAGCCTTCTCCCCATGGCATCAGTCCCCTACTTGCAACCTACGGTCTATCAGTGTTTGGCTGATGCTAATCAGTAATTCCAAGATGGATTTTCGGAGAAATCGAGATTTCTTCAAGACATCGTCCAAGTCCCCTTGAAGAATCCCATGGCCCTCTGCCCAAAGAATCAAGGAGGCCCCGCTCCTTTCCAAGCTTCGGCAGACGACTTTGGGCAGGTAATCGATCCTGCGAAGTTGTTTCAAAATGGATTTGAATGTCTTGACACATTCTTCGCAAAGCCGGTTGGAGAGGCTGCAATCTTCTCGGGTTTGGTCCGCAGCGATCCAGTCCCGAATACCGTCACCGTCGTACACTCTCCAGCTCTGGGGGCTTTCCGTCTCCCCCCAAAAAGAGGACATTATCTGTGGTGAATAGCGGGCGTGGTTGGCCTCTGTTTGACCATGTTGAGGTTTAAAGCATTAAGAATTCCTGCCTTGTAGTCGACAAAATGCCTCGGCGCTTACCGCAATCATGGGGGCTCAGCTGACACATCATAGGAGAGGGGTAATGCATCTCAAGGTCTGTCACACCTCGGACTTGCTCGAATCATAGTGTCCGGTTCATACAGCCTCGTTATTTCCTGCATATCTTGGACCTTTTCCGAAATCAGGCTGGGAGGTAACCCGTTCCTTCATCTCATGATCGCCGAGTCGTCCTCACGATCTCCGCTTCGGGCTCTCATGCCAATACATCTTTCTCAACACTCACACCCTCTTTCACTAGGTATACTAAGATGGCAGAACTTGCCCTAGGAATCCTTGGTGTTGTCCCTCTCATCGGCGTCGCCACTAAGGGGTACAAGCAGGCGAATGAGAAGCTGAAAGCTTTCCGGCACTGCTCAAGGGAAGCCCAAAAAGTACGAAAGGTGCTCAAAATCCAGCAGCAAGTCTTTGCCAACGAGTGTTTCCTCTGGCTCAGATTCGCCATTGATGACGACGAGATCGCTTCGGCAATGGCCTCTGACCCCGAGCACGGGAATTGGGGCGACGGCAGCCTCGAGTCGTCCTTGAGATCGCGTCTCAAGAACAACTACGAACCTTGGTTTGAGATTGTTCAGGATGTCACCCGGTACCTCGAAGAGCT
This sequence comes from Colletotrichum lini, assembly GCA_034638275.1. Classification (NCBI taxonomy): domain Eukaryota; kingdom Fungi; phylum Ascomycota; class Sordariomycetes; order Glomerellales; family Glomerellaceae; genus Colletotrichum; species Colletotrichum lini. The sequence goes on along the minus strand of JAWQJV010000001.1, from coordinate 1,609,134 downwards.
CGAGAACGGCTTGGAGAAGTTTAACGTCGAGAAAGAAAACAACCCCACGGTAAGCGGGGGTGGCCAAGATTGACGCTGCAGCAAGTCGATCTAACCTGATTCATAGGAAGGGCGTCTGAAGAAAACACTCAAAAGGACGCAAGATGGCGTCAAGATGGCTTTCAGTGCTAGCGAGTTCGATACTCTGATCGACAAACTTCGCTCGTCCAACAACGACCTAAGGGGACTCCGAGAGCAAATCCGTGAGCTCCACAAGTCAACGACATGCCACCCGAAGGATTCGAAGGCCGTCAAGCGAGGCGATGACTGGAAAAGCCTCATCAGTATACGGGGGGCTTCCAAAGCTCTCCATGATACCCTCATACGAACATGGAACTGTGGACAGCCCGACCACATGGGCCACGCCGTGAAGCTGTTCGTCGAAACACATCAAGTGAATGGCGAGATACAGATGAACCTAGCAATCGTGTGCCACAGTCAGGCCGGAGACACGGTTCAATCGACCCTGGTCCAGTTGGAGGTTCGTTCACAGAATTTGGAATGTCTCAAGCCCTTGAGGTTGCTTGGACAATCGACGGTTCCAGCAGACTGCGGTGCATCGTCTTCCAAGCAAATCAAGGTCGTCCGGTTCGCGGATACAAGATTGCAGATGCCACTCCAGGGACAACCAACCCCGGAGGGTGGTCCATCTACCGCTACTCGCCTGGACGGTTCCTTCGATTTGGGTCTGTCGGAAGATATCTGCAGGGAGTTGACCCAACAGCTCGAGGCAAACTGTATCGGCCACCTCGTTTTTCAGTCCGATGTGGCCTTCCGGCACTATTTCTATCCCGCTAAGAAAAGCTCCCGCGGGGAACCTCGCCCGTCATACTCGGATCGCAGGTCTGTCACCATGGATGAGGTCCTTGACGAATCTTCAGAGGATTATTTTTCGATAGTCGACCGACTGAAACTCGCTCGCTCCTTGGTCTCGGCGGTTCTGAAGTTCCACTCGACTCCATGGCTCGGCGACTTCTGGAAACTGCGCGACCTGGCTTTTTTCAGAGGTGGGCAGGACGAGGAGGTATCGGAAGCTCTTCGAAGTTTACATGTCGGTATCGAAGTCGCCCGGAAGCAGCTTGACTCGATGGATGGCTTTCAGGACGCTTCGGGTATGCTTAATCTGTCTCTGGCCACTGAGGACGAGCGGCTATATTGCGGCATCGACAACCTCACTCTGCATAGCCTTGGTGTGGCGTTGCTGCAGATAGACAGGTGGACCAGGGTCGAGCCGAGCGATGTCCTTGCCGTTCGCAAAATGGCATTGAGATCTTCATCGTTTGGACCGCGGTACCAGGACCTCACGCAGAAGTGTCTTCGATGCGATTTCGGCTACGGCTCGGACCTGACCAAGCCGCGGCTTCAAAAGGCGGTTTACGAGAATGTTGTCGAGGCATTGGAGACGATGATCTCAAGCTTGGATTTTACAGATGATTGAGACTGTTCTGCCAAGAATGGACGAGGACTGGTTCGCTCCGCAGGCAGTTTCAAAGACAAAACAGACTTTACTTTTAGGAACTGCAGCATGAGCAACGCATTATCTAATTTCGGCACAAACAATCGATTGGACGTAGAGATACCCATATCCTCCTCTGCACGTTTGCACGTGTGTTCCATGTGGTGGTTCAGCAACTGCCGAGTCCTTTGACTCCTCCGATGAACACTCGCTTTCCCTCATTTCCAGTTATGGTAGTGAAAAGAGGTGTTTCCTGTCCGAAGGCGCGGAGTCGTTAGGACCACCGGCGGTTGTCCTAAGTCAACCTTTTAAGTTTGATAGTGTGCTGTAAGCGCAGGCCGAAGACAGTTTGTACAACTCCACCATGTCAGCGCTCAAAGAGTTGGTGAGCTGTTGCAATGGGAAATCTGTGGGTCGATACAGCGTTCTCCCGACGTGTGGTCCACAGGGATGACCCTTTCATGGCGACAGAATGTGGAGTTTGTCTCGTCTCAACTCTTAAGCTTCCCGCTGACAAACTGAGCCTGTGTCGCCGTCTGCTTCTGTTGCTAATATGCTCTATCATGACATGCTGTGGCCGGCTACTTTTGGATCCCCGTCAAAGCCCTGAGTCAGCACTAAGTAGTGAGCAGTGTGCAGTGAACAACAGTGAGGAGGTAGTGAGTGAGAGGCGGACAGTGAGTGAGCTGTAAGCAGTGAGTGAGCTGTAAGCAGTGAGTGAGCTGTAAGCAGTGAGTGAGGGATGACCAGTGAGTGAGGGATGACCAGTGAGAGGTGGACAGTAGGCGTGAGGGGTGAAGTCCGCCAGACAATCGGTGTCAGAAAATCCAGTAGAAACACGTCCGTACTGTCTCAATCGCCCTCATGCGGAATCTTACGTCATCTCAAATCTAATGAGTGCTCTTCGCGATGGGAGCAATCTCATCCCAGTCTGATCCATGAGATGGATAAGTGGGTGATTCGTAAGCTGTGTCTTAACTAGCAATCTTCAATCGGCGCCGACATCTTGACGGGCGGACTCTCATGAAGAGCGCCTGGGACCACATCCCACGTGGTGGACGGGATTCTCTCATGCCAGACGCCAAACTCACGTTCATAATGAGAACGAAAAAGCATTCGCGGGGCGGCTTCACAGGGCCTCGAGGCCATCAGCCTTCATGTTCGTCCGCCCGTCTCACGTACACACCCGCGCGCAAAAGTCTCCGAGAATACCGAGACCTCACCCACCCGGCCCAATATCCGCCGCTCATTTTTTCCCTCGCTTCGCGTGTCGTGTCCTACTCCAAGTTCGCCCGAGTCGTCCGGCTCCTCCACATGTTTGCCCCTGACTGACTTACGCTTAGCGGACGTCATCCAAGCGCGGACTGTCCCCCCCCCCCCCCCCCCCCGCTGTGAAATCCGCCCTTCCCACGGCGCTAACATGAGGTCCTTTTGTTCTTCTCACGCACGGGCGGCGGCGTACGCGCGCGCGGACTTTTGTTGGGGCTGATTCGGCCGTCGTATCCCATAAAGCCTCTTTCCGCCGCCTCATCATGGGCTTCTCTCGGACACAATACATCTCGTATGTGTGTGTGTGTGAGGCTCCCTGACGACCCAGAAGATGACGATACCAAAGATGGATGACGGGACCCCGTCCACTGGACGAACCAACCATCAACCCGCCGAGAACGTCTCGCAACCCGTGCTCCCCGACGACGAGGAGTCGTTGACCGCCGCCGAGTCCGACGCCGTCCTCGAGGAGAGCACATCTTCCTATGCCTCTCGCGAGCAGGACACGCACGCCGCGGGCTACACCCCCGGCCACACGTACGGCACCGCCCCGAAGCCCACCGACGGCGTCCCCGAGACTACTACCACCACCACCAACACCACCACCCCGCCGCCGCGCGCCCTCGCCCCGGACCTCCTCCGCGGCCTCCTCATGGCCTTCATGGCCATGGACCACAACGTCATCGGCCTCAACTCGTGGTCGCACAGCACCGGCCCGAACCCGACGGAGTCCGACTCGGCGCCTGTCCTCCGCTGGAACCGGCCGCTGGGCTACGCCGTCCGAACGCTCTCCCACCTCTGCGCGCCGGGCTTCACCTTTCTGCTCGGCGTCGGCGTCGTCTACTTCGCCCGCTCGCGCTCCCGGATGGGCTGGTCCGCGGCCCGGATGGCGCGGCACTTCGCCGCGCGCGCCGCCGTGCTGACGGCCGTGTCGGTGGTCATGGGGTTCGTGCTGACGCAGGGCCAGTTCTGGTTCATGAACATCGTCCTCGTGGCCCTGGCCGTGGACTACCTCCTCGTCGGGCTGCTGTGGCTCGGCGTCGCCGAGACGGAGCCGCTGCTGGCCTCGGCAGTCGACCGCTGGTTCGGCGCCGTTGACGCGCTGGCCGAGGGGACGCCTCTGCTGGGCCGTCGGTCCAAGTCCGCGGATGGCGGCGCATCGGCCCGCGCGCAGTCGCTGTCGTGGCATGTCCACAACGCCCTCCTCCTCGTGCTCGCCTTTGTCACCATCTGGTGGAACCACTGGCTCTCCCCGACCCACGGCGTCTGCGCGACGTCGACATCGCCATCACCTACTGTCTCCTCCTCGACGACGGCCTCCGACTTCTGGCGCTTCTGGTTTTACGAGGTCTCCTCCCCGCGCGTCCTCTCGGGCTTCCCGCCCCTCGCCTGGCTCTCCTTCGCCGTGCTCGGCCTGCTCTACGCCCGCGTCGTGATTAAGGCCCGCCACCTCCCGCCGACGACGCTGGCTGCCGGCCACTTCGCTGCAAGCCTCGCCTTCGCCGTCCTCTTCGTCCTCACGCGCGTCCTGCGCGTCGGGAACCTCTCCGAGGGGTGCCTGCGGACGCCCGACCAGGCGGCGCGCCCCGACGCGAACCCGTACCTCGTCTCGGCGGCGTCCTTCTTCTACGTCGTCAAGTACCCGCCCGACTTTGCGTTCTTCGCGTACACCCTCGCCGCCGTCTTTTTCCTGCTGGGCGTGCTCGGCATGATCCCCGGGCGGGTGGCGACGAGGCAGCTGGGGCCTCTCTTGGCCTTTGGCACGTCGGCGCTCTTCTTCTACGTCGTGCACTTGGTGGTGCTGTTTGGCCTGAGCATCCTGGTCACGGTGAGGCTCTTCGGGCACGACAACGGGCTGCCGCCGCAGATGCCAGGGAGGCCGGCCGTGGGCGTCGACAACGTCGTGGTGTGGTGGGCGAACTGGGCGGTGGTGATGGGCGTCATGTATCCGTTGTGTAGGTGGTACAGCGCGTTTAAGAAGACGAGGAGCGCGGACTCGGTGTGGAGGTTCTTTTAGTGGGTGCGCGTGCGTTAACTATGTCGTGATGGAGGGTTACAATGGCGACATTGGAGTCGTGGACACATATGGTGGGTGGGACATGGTTGGGGTAGCATCACCAAGATCATCAGCAATGGGCATGGTTGCTGGTCAGAGTTGCTCTGTCAGAGTAAATCTGTAAGTATTTCGAGTATTTACTCGTCTTGACAAAAACCAATAAAATAAACAAAGAAAAACGCTATGCAAGACTGTTCAATCTGAGTATGTATGTACAGGGAGGGCCGCCCTCCTCACGACCGGTCTGCGCCCCCGGCCATCAACAGACAAATATATATATATATATATATATGTATACACACACTTCCACAAGCCACCCCAACACATAACAAAAAGCTGCCCTACTTCCATCTTGGCTGCGCATTTGGCTGCGGATACGGCTGCACCCTAGCTGATCTCCGTCTCGTAACCCTCTGCGGCCGCCCCGGAGTCGTTGCCGCCGGCGCCTCCGCCGGTACCGTCCCTGTGCCCGGCCCGGGCCCCGGCGTCTTCCCGGTCCGCGCCCGAGTCCTCGCCGCCGGCCGCCCGCCGGCGCCATCGGAGCTCGCAGCAGTAGTGGTCCCACCCGTCTTCGTCGCCGGAGCTGCTGTTTTCCGCGTCGTCGCAGGCTCCTTCTTGATCTTCGTCGGCGCCGTCGTCGCCGTCGTTGGTCTCGTCGGCTCCGAGCGCGTCTGGCTCTCTACCCTCCGCGCGGTGCGTAGTGCGCGTCCCCTCGCCGGGGTCGGCGGTGTCGTCTGTGTTGCCGTCGCCGCCGCTGCTGCTGCCGCTGCCTTTCCCGTCTTTGCTCTCGTCCTCGATGCCGGTGCGCGACGCGTGGGAGCCGTCTTTGCCGGGGAGGGAGCCACCGGTGGCGGAGGCGGCGCCATCACCACTTCGGCCGGTGGCTCCGACTCTTCGGGCTCCGATTCGAGATGCTCTGACTCGAGGTACTCCGTCTCCATCGTCGGATCCTCCTCCGGGGGCAGCTGGTCCGTAAGTCGTCGCGCCGCCGCCCACTCCTGGACCCTCTTCCGCCGCGCGACCTCCTCGTCGTCGTCGCCATCGTTATCGTCACCATGGTTGTCGACGACGTCCTCGTCGGCCAGGGCCAGCCGCTCGGCGACCCTCATCTTTGTCCAGGACGACTTCAGGATCTGCCGCTGCGCCTCCGACTGCCTCAGCCACTTGCAGAAGCGCTCGTTGGACCTCTGCCACTTCCTATCATCCGCCTCCCGCGCCGCCTCTCCCTCTCCCCCGTCGTCGTCGTCGTCGTCGTCGTCGTCACCGTCGTCGTTCATCCCACCCTCCTCCTCGTCGTCCTCCTCCATCGGAATCGCCGCCGGCGCCTCGTCGACACGCGCAGCCGACGCCCGCAGCTGCTCCCTCTCCTCCAGCGCCGTCACGGCCCGTCCGGCCTGAAAATACCGTCCCGCCGCCGAGATGGCCATCTCCTCAGCCGCCTGCAGATTCGACCGCGCCGTTCGGCACACGTCGGCGTGGGTGCCACAGTCACGCCGAACGCGCTCCCTGCGGTCCTCGGCGGCGGCGAGGGCACGCTCGAGGGTGTCGATGGCGGCGTTGACGTCCTCGAACTCTTGCATCTGGCGCTTCATGAGGGCCAGCGACGTATCGCACAGCTGCCGCGCGCGCTCGAGGGCGGCGTCGGCCTGCAGCTTGTCGCGCTCGGCGTCATCGCGCTCCGTGATGGCGCACCGGGCGTCCCGGAAGTCGATGTGCTTGCCGCTGTGGCCGCAGTTGCGGCAGACGTCGGGGTCCATGGCCGGGCTGGGACTTTTGTTCCTTTTCGGAGCAAAGTGTTAACCTCCAATGGACGACTTTAACCCCATGTCAGCTCAGGTGACCCCTTTCTCTCCCTCCCCGTAATGAAGACATCTGGGATCCTCCGAAGATTCAGCACGGGGCGTCTCACCTTTGCGTGGTTCGGGGATCTCGCTACGGTGGAGATGTCAGAGACGAGGCATGTGTACACAGTACAGCGTAGATGATGTAGGGATAAAGGTGGACATGGACGGGCACAGGTGCGCGGGAGATCGAGAAGAGAAACCTTCTCAGCACATTGGAACATCCCGGAGGGCAACGAGGGAAGGGAAGGAGGGTCACGATCCTCTCTCTCTCCAGAGCAGAGGACCCCCGTTTTCTGCCGGGGGCGTGTGTGGATCTTGGATCTCATGGTTGGGTTTAGCGACATTGATACGACCCCATTTGGGCCGGGATGAGATTTGCGATAGTTTCGCTGGGCAGATGGGCGTCGTCATTGGGCCGGGATGCACAGTCAGTTGGACTCGAAGCTGCGCGTCGGGATGTCGATTTCACCAGTTGGCTCTCGGCTATGCTGAAGATAGTCCAGAACCGCCTCAACGGGTCGAAGACGGCAAAAAGAAAGGAAACTGAACCCCCGGGGAACGGTGTGTTCCAACGGCTTGGTTCCATGCCATCCATCCGTATCCATGGCTGCCGGCATCACCTACGACCCTGGCTGATGTACGAGCACAACCCCGGCTGCAGCTTGTGGACGTTCCCACACCGTTTTGTGGCTTCTATGCCGATTCGCTCGAATGGTCTCTCCATCGGGTCCCTGTGGTTCGTTTCGAGTCCCGTTGCCGGGCCAAAGAAAAGGAGAATGGAGACACACATGTCCCATACCAATCCCACTGACATCTTGGCAAGGGGGGGGGTCTCTCTTCAAAGTTTGCAGAACTGGGTTTTCTCTTTGAGGGACTCCACCGAGATTGCAACCGAATGGGGCAAAGCGGCTCAGGTGGCCCGCCACGGATCCAGCGGGACTTCTGACTCTCACTTTCGGTTACCTGCCCAGGTAGGGGAGCATGGGGGAGCCAACCTAGGGGATCTGTTGATTCAAGGATGGTCAGATTGGTTGATGATGAGATAGAATTGATGACCCAATTTCTGACCCAATATCCGTACCATGCTTCAAAATCCACAATGTTGGAGGTGTTTGGCCAAGGCTCATTGTTTTTATCCATTTGTTCCTGCTGTACACATAACACAGGACTCAGTCGTAAGCTATGCAACTGCAACTCTCGTGTGGCATTCGCGCTGTATCCGAGGTGTGTCCGGCCCCGTCAGCCCGGTCTGCCGGGTGGTTCACCGGGGCCGGGCCGCAGCCATCAGCCGTTAGCCGGCCCAATTGCCGCCTCGGCACCAAAGGATTGACGGCTTACTGCATCCTTTGCTGGACCATGCGAGTCTTTTGCTGCCTGTGTTAGCGCCGTTCTCGGTCAGAGGTGCTCCGGCGGACCCCCCCCCCCCCCCCCTAAACGACATCTTTGACCACACAAAGACAACAAGTGCTCCTGCAACGCAACTCTCCACCATGTGCTCAGAGGGGGTTCCGCGAGTACGGCGAATGCCGATAGCCTCGGCCTTGGGCTGCTTTCTGCCTTTGACTCGGCGGTCCATGCCTCCACGCCGATGTCTCCGGGCCTGGTCCCTCGGGACGGGGGTGCTGTCGAACATGGTCTTCCTCCGGGCCATTCCAGGGTAAGGATGCCGTTGTATCACCCGTTTCTGCCTCCAGAGGGTTAGGCATGCTCTCAAGGGAAGCGTTCAGAGTCTCCTCGAGCCAGCTCTCCACACTCCTGTCTGCGGCGACCTCGCCATCGGCAACACCTGCCCGGGGCGGCTTCTCGTCCCCTCTGCACCGGCGTCTTCGCTGACCGAGCGGCTCGGCGAACGAGACCCGACTGCGCGTAGGCCGGTTGTTCTCCTTGTTCTCGTCTCGCCGGGCCACATCACCTCGGTCCCCCTCTTCCGCCTCTTCCGCCTGAGAGCGCGCTTCCGCGTCCGCCAGATTGCGAAAGGCGTCTTTCACTTCCATGAACGCAGCCGCGCACTTCAAAGTTGAGACTACGTGTCCGGTCTGGACCTTGGCCGGGTCCCTCCAGCGTGCGTCGAAGTCCTCTTGGATCTTTGCCCGGCGGGCGTACGCTTCCTGGAGGGAGGCGTGCAGTGTCTGGATGAACTCTTCCTCGAGGGCGAGCAACTTGCGCAACTTGTCCGATTCGCGCAGATAGTCCCGGAACTCGGCCACGCGCTCGTCGGCTTCGCGCTCGACCATTTCAAGCTGCGTTGCGGCTACTTGGTAACACTCCAACTCGGAGCGCGTGCCTTCACCCACCGTGGCCCGTCGGCCGTATCCTTCGGGAAAGGCGGTCGACCGCAAGGGTTCCCATGCGCGCCTCCAGCTCGACTCGTCAGGGGTGCCCGTCTGGCTCTGTCAGTGTCGTAGCGAACGGCATTGGCGTGGTGCTTGATGTTTACCTCGTTCATCTTATCTCGACCCCGTATAGTGTGATGTCTTAGTAGCCAGGCTACCAGAAGTATGAGATGAGTAGTGAGTGAGACCGAGATTGAGATTGAAAGTGAGAGTGAAAGTGAGAGTAAGACTGAGACAGAGAGTGAAGAATGAGGGTGAGGGTGAGAGTGAAGATGAAGAGAGATGGATGTGAACGCGTCAATCTCGGCCCAAAGACGCGTCCCTAAACACACGCGCGCGGGGATGGATGGATCCCTTGTCCCCCAAGCCGGGCCCTTGTCCATTAACCCCGAGTTTAGTTTAGCGACAGGATAGCCTGAAGAGCCAAGTAAACCACCACATGCCGGGCTTTCCATAAGCCTGTGATTAAATTATTGTATGTAACTACAGAGCAATGTCCACTGTACCCAGCAAGACTCGAAGTGCGATCGATGTTCCAAGAATTGATAACCTATGAGCTCTCGATCCACCCGTCAATAACGTTCTCTATCTCGAGTTGTTCTCCTGCTCTGAATGGCGAGGAGTGTCAAAGCACGAGGATTGCCTATCTTTCATGTGAAAGTCTTAGTCATTAAACATGCATCTCGAGTATGAGTTGTTGGCAACATCGTGAACAGCGTCGAAGCCACAGACACTTCACTATGGATTCACATCAGACACAATCACATTCAGCAAGTCCATCGTCGTCCAATTAGACAAATCTCCGCAGGGTACTCGCGAACATGCCCGACCAAATGCCCGCTTCCGGGCCCGGGGTTGCCGTTGACGCTGTGCTTGTCCCTTCCGCTGCCGCTGCGGCATCGTTCTCAACCCGGGCGCCGCCGTGACTGTCCGCCGGGACGTTCTCCTGCTCGGCGTCGACCGCCGCCGTCGGCGCCTTCGCAGCGGCAAAGGCATCGTCATCCTGGTCCTCCTTCTTGTACGGGTGGTGCCTCTTCTTGTTGAACCACTTCTTGTTGTTCTTGTTCCGCTTCTTCTTCTTCCAGCCTGTTGTCTGCGCTGTCTGCGCTGTCTGCGCCGTCTGCGCTGTTTGCGCTGTCTGCGGGTGATGTGGCGTCGTCATCGGGCTCCCCATCACCATCGGCGTCGGCGTTGACGCATATTGCATCTGCGCTCCCTGGTGCATCTGCGCTCCATGTGGTGTCTGCGCTCCCCGTTGCATCTGCGCTCCTTGTTGCATCTGTGCTCCCTGTGGTGTCTGCGGCAAGTGAGACATCTGACGCATCTGTGGCATCAGCTGCATGTGATGCATGTACTGGATGTGTGACATTTGCGGCCTCTGCTGCTGTGGTGGCAATGGCGACATCTGGTTCATCGGGAACAGCTGTGTCATATTGGCCATCTGCGGCATCCGCATCATCGGATGCATCTGTGGCATTTGCGGCATCGGCATCACCTGGGGCATCTGTGACGTCCGCGGCGTCTCCGGTGCTACCGGAACGGCCCCGGGAGGCCCAGACGCCGGGGCTCCGGGATGCGGCGCGATCGCGCTCAGGCTGGTCTCGTCCCGGCTCTCCTCCTCCGGCTTGATGACGACACGGTCGTGGGGATCACGCCCGCCATTCCTCGCCATCGGTTGTCGGTGTTCGGCCACGCCATGAACCCCGGCCCCCGCCACCGCCGTCTCCTCCTCCTGCTCCTCCTGCTCCTCCTGCTCCTCCTGCTCCTCCTGCTCTCCCTGGTCCCCCTCCTCATCCGCCCAATCTTCCCGGCCAGTACCACCGGGCGCCCCGGCTCCCTCCTCGCCTGGTCCGGAACTCGAGGCGCCGGCCTCGGGAACCTTCAGCTGCGCCGCCGAGCGCTCGTAGTGCTCGTGCAGTCTCTCGTGGGCCCGCTTCGCATACGCGGACTGGTTCCGCGCGAACTCGATCATGGACTGCGTGGTACGCAGCTCCTCGGCGGACCGGTTGCGCTTCTCGATGGCGAGCTGCAACGCGATATGGAGCTGCTTGACGAGGGCCTCGGCCTGGGCGTGCTCCTGGTGACGCCGGTCGTATTGGGCGCCCAGGCCGTTGGCGAGGTCGACGGCCCCCTGCGCGATGGACGCGGCATTCTGCGCGCTTGTCCTGGCGGAGGCGACGAATCGTACGGAGCAGTTGAAGGTTAGCGTCTCTTTGTGTGCTCCGTGGCCGCCGCAGTAAACGCAGACGTCGGTGGCATCATTCTGGAAAGGGGCGGTTGTATGTGTGAGTCTCTCTCTTTCTCTCTCTTTCCTGTTCCACAATGGGCAAGGGTGTGGACATGTCTCACCTGGGGATGGTTCTGTACTTGGGCGTCGCCCATTTTGAGGCAACACTGATTCCACCGTCGTGCTTGGACGCGCTGCTTGGACGCGCTGTTTGGGGGTTTTAATAGAGATAATTCCAACGGATAATGACTCGGATGAAGGATAGATGAGTGAGAAGAATGCTATTCTTCAATACCGCACCTGCTAAGGGGAGGCAATCATTTTAAAAAAACCCGGGATGCAAGGGTACGCGAAAACGCGTCATAGACGCATCCGAGTCGCATTTCATGTTGCACACAGGACATTGCTTTTTCTGGAAACAGAATACTACATTCCTGGGCGTCACCCCTGAGACTGTCTGAATCCTTCTTGTCGTCTTTATTGACCACAGCGTCTGGCTAAAGGGTACAGACGCCCAGACTGTAGTTGGCCAAGTAAGTATCTGAGGCACCATCTACAGATCACTTTAGTAAGGTTGCAGAGCGCAATGGGCAGCAAGCTCATCTTATTCAACCGCCAACTCCCTTACTTGCCGTCAACTTGGAGGGGGATGCTTCCACTCTCTGTTTTCCATCACCCATCATCCGGTTCACACAAAGGGTTGTCAAAGATGTCACTTCATATAGAGCCTTTCGCAATTGAGATAATGTCCCTGCAACCGCAGTAGTTGTCAGTTTGAGCCAGATTATCTCGAAAATCCCCTAATCCAAATTCTCATGCTTCTTCCAGGGCGAGTTGCCTCTTCAACCCATTAAATTGTATCTTTCGGCATGGCTGCTTTCATTTTTACTTCCAGAACCTGCCACTTGGACAAGTCACAGCACACCAATTACGCCTCAAACGACAAAGCCAAATCCGATGCCGTCTTCCTCGATTTCCCGTGGAGCGTTGCTATGACTCTCCAGGCAGGTGGTCGGCTCATCCGACTTAGTCAACAAAACAACGTCACCGTCCACCTTGTGAAGATGAAGCGGTCAGACTTTGACTATATGGAACGCAATATAGTCAACAAGTGGTCCCACAAACTGATGGGATGCGCCAAGATCGCCGACCACATCCAGGGCTGGATGCGGTATGCCTGCGTGTTTGAGAACATCCGCAACTTCTTCCATCAAGAGTTCAATCGCCTGGCCTGGTGTGACGGCAAGCTCAAAAGCACCAACCTCTCGATGTACCATGCCAAGGAGACCGTTCAAAAGGGTCATCTCTACACCTTCCTCGCCATCTGGGCCACCTCTCTCTCGGAGGAAGAGTACATCAAGATATTTGGCACCCTGTCTGAAGTCCTTCATACCGGGGATCCGATATCCTGTTGCAAGGTCCTAGATGCCATGGACTTTCCCTTGACAAGCTATGGAAACATTCGGGAAAATCTTCTTTTCTGTCGTTATCCTCGATGCTCGAGGTGCGAGGAATCCGGAGAGACTGCAACCATTCATGTGGATTGCTTCAATCTATACATGTCACGAGCCTTCTGCACGGACAAACTTCATCGGCTCTGGTCATACTCACTCGCAAAATATCCGTGGCCTAGTTGCCCGGCTCTTCTACTCCCTTCAAGACCGGAAGCGGACCGCGCTAGTCGGCTAGCAGCTGACAGATACAACCTGAGAAGGCTGGCTAGCCTTCCAAACGAGGTTGCCACTATTATATGGAACTTCCTGGGACAGCACTCTCTCTTGCGTTTCTCCGCCGTTCTCGAAGCCATCGACTATCTCGCCACAGCCTCGGATGAGCCAACCTCGGTACCAATAGCAAGGATCGAAGTCTGGCACCGTGGGAGCCAGCCTATCACCAGCACTGTTGGTTCAAACTGTCCTGTTGAGTTAACAATTGACTCAAAGGGCATCGCACGCATCACGAGGCTTGCATCCTCGGTGCAGGAGTCTCGGTCTCAGTTCACTGTTTACACAACTATTGATGCTAGTCAGAATTTGACAGTCGACTTCAGAGTCTGTACGGTCTTTCTTCCGGTGATGACACTGTTGCTGATTCTCATTTCAGTTCGGTATTAGCCGCCTGGCATCCCCATGTGGGCCAAAACAACTGCAAATCACAGATATCCCGAACCTTTCAAAGTTCAAGTGGTTTTGTTTTCCTTTTCAAGCATCGACAACGCGTCTTGCTAGCATTGATCTAGTATCTTGCTCAGGAATAACATTCTTTCTATTGGCAAGCGACCTGCTTACAGTCCATGCCCACACCCAGGCTTCGCCTTCCGCAGAAGTAACTTTTGCACGGCTTTCCCCGACAATCCGATCACAAGTTCAATGGTTCTACGTGCCAAATCCAACCGCAGATAAAATATCCGCCTTTGGCGTTCGGCTTGCGGTCCTTCCCAGTGGGCGACTCCTACTCAATAGACGTTCTCATTGTGTAAGTTATACCTTTATCACGGGGAAATGTATGACTAACAAGGAAGAAGATCCGTACACCCCACAGGGGAAACATTGCTATCGGCCCATACAACGCGGAGGATGCATCACAGGAGTACGCCGTTTACACTCCGGATAGATCCATTCTAGTATACGCCATTCCAGAACACGGCCCTGTTGTGTTCCTAGGGGCGATCACGGAGGGCCGTAAGTGCTCTGGACTTTGTCCTTCTGTTCCCTCGGTTTCTTCTCTGTCAAACAAGGGTTCAAGCGCTTGTTGGATTCATGGTGATACCTCGGGCCGCCTGCGTTAGTCCAGGCCCGCAAGTTGTGATAGTGTATTGTTCCTCCGTCCAGCCGAGGGTTTCGAACCTCAAGTGAGTACCCAATCCCGACCAAGTCTTCTTTTGCTAGGTTCCTGCTGCTGGCAGAGTACTCCGTGCGTGTCACTGATCGATCGCCCCGCATGTCGCCTTGCCTATGGTGCCCTGTGTCGCCCTGCAACAGCAGCCAGCACAAGGCAATACGAAGCGGTTGGTTATGTATGTGCCTGTACATCCATCTCATGCTCGCAGCCCAGTTCTGGACCCAGCCAGACCTTTGACGAATTGGTTTTGCAGGGTTCGAATCGGACTCATGTTCCCATGCTTTCCCTGATTTTATTCGCTTCGCTAACCGCCACAAAAAGGATGGCAGCGTTTGCGACATGCAGCCACCGAGCCTGTCTGCTGCATGCACAGAACACCAACGGCGAGTACGGATCTCATGTTCAACCCGGAGCGGTCGCACCGAAACAACGGTTTGGGCCGTCGTCTCTAACGCCCTCTGTAGTGCCCTTCGTGTGCGTTATACCCTCTGATTTAACATTAGTTTCACCCTTAAAGCAGCATTGCTAGGTGAGCCTTGAGAGACCTTTGAACGCAGGATTCATAGAGGATAGTGCCATGCCATGTCCAACGAAGGACGAGGAGTCACGCCCTATAGGGGTAGGCAGGTCGACGGCAAGGGGGTTCTCAGGGGTCATGTTAACTGATATCCGATGACTTTATCTCGAATGCTACCATGTATCCCCCTCATCTTGCCCCGGTGTTGTTTGTTCATATATGTGCTGACTCCACTTGGGTGAAGCGCCAACGCTCTTCTGTCTGCAGCACCCTTGCTGCGTAGAGGTCACCCAGGACCAACCGCATATGCATCTCGGTCCATTTTCCTAGCTGGGAAACTCTCCTCATTCTGGTCTCGACCTGTCAATAAATGGTAACGGATGCATTGTAACTTGGTTCCGTGATCCGGTTGTAGATCATGTCCACAATTGTTGAGGAGTTGAGACAGACCTTATTGCAGTGGTTTTTGGTAGTCTTCTGAGACAAGTTCAAATCAGTCTTGTTAGTCTTATCTCAACTCATGTACAATCCGTTACTAAGAAATATGAGTTTCTGGATTCTTTTCTAAAGTTTCTAAGAATAGGTAGAACCGTAGAATCTTCCGACCAATGTGAACCAGTCGACTCCTTCATTGCATGAAACCTCAGGACTAAGATCACCAACTAGGTTCATTTTTGTTCTGAAACCGATAGACAGTGTTTCTTTTCCGTTTCATAGTATCAAGTTCATCACAGATATTGAGACGACAAGTTTGAGAGCTACTCTGTTAATTACTACCACCACCCAACCACGAACTAGACGGGCATTGGCTTCAGCTTATTGGTTTCTGGCGAAAGGGTATATTCCCTCGCCGTTGATCGTGATGTCTTACTAATGCAACTGTCCAGGTAAGATGGCGGTGTGGTTGACCGCCTGAAAGACCGATTTGTCCAAGGCATCAGGAGGACCCCCAACCGTCCGAAAACGCCAGAAGCGTTCCGACCCCGAACAGCCCGAGTGTCAGTCAGTTATGACGTAATCCCGGATGTGGCTGTCGGATGTGGCTGTCGGAGAATGGAACCTGACTTCTCACCTCGCATGGACTGCGAACTCAAGTTACGCCCATCAAAGAAACAAAAGGCAACAGTCTACTCTTGGAGGCTCGACAACCCCAGTTGGTCAACAAACATCTCACTCAGAGAATAGGCACCGTCAACATGTTTTACCAACCCGGAGTCAGTGATCACGGGCTTCCCTACGACCCCTTCAAGGTATTACAAGACACGTCCCATCCATGGCGCACTACCCCTCCGTCTCTCATGACTGACAACCCCCAGGCATGCGTCGTGCCCCGCGCCATCGGATGGATCTCGTCCGTCTCCGCCGACGGCGAGCACAACCTGGCCCCCTACAGCCAGTTCACCAACGTCAGCTTCGACCCGCCGATGGTCATGTTCAGCGCCAACCAGACCTTCGACGGCACCCGCAAGGACACCGTCAACAACATCGAGCGCACGGGGAGCTTCTGCTGGCAGCTCGCGACGTACGCCCTTCAGGACGCCGTCAACGTCTCGGCGGAGGCCGTCGGCCCGGACGAGGACGAGTTCGTCCGCGCCGGCCTGGAAAAGACGTGGTCCCGGAGCCTGAAGACGCCCGTCCCGATGGTCGCCGCGTCGCCCGTGCGCTTCGAGTGCGAGTACATGCAGACGGTGCGGCTGCCGGGCAACCCGCCCATGGGCGCCGTCGACGTCGTCTTCGCCAGGGTCGTCGGGGTCCACGTCGACGAGAGCGTCCTGACGGAGGGGAAGATCGACGTTTCCAAGACGAACCCGATTGCTCGGCTCGGGTATTTCGAGTACGGCGTCATCAGCGAGTCGTTCGAGATGATTGTTCCGGGAGACAAGCGCATGCTGATAGGGGTGAGTGGGCCATCATCTTGGGAATTCTGCGCTCATGGCGGGCAACTAACCTCGTGGTAATAGCTGGAGGGGAACGCCGGCAAGAATAGCAATGAGGGTCTCAAGGGGGCTCGACGACAGGCGGACTGAAAGTTGTCGAGAGCAGCCACCTTTGAACAGTATTGGTGTATTGCAGTTTCTGATCAGGACGTTTGGCTAGATGGTTCACTATGAAGGTTGCCCACCGCACATCAGACACCATACGCCATTTCCATCACCAATTGATACAGTCAGAACATTTTCTAAGAGCCTTCCTCCCATAGTGATAGAAAGAGAACTTACCACTGCCATCTTTGCTGTTCAATAACAACTTGCACTATTGTGTCTTATGTTGCCTCTCTAGTGTTGCCAGCATAGATGAAAGGTGCTGGCTCTACGACACTCACCCTTTTGTTGCAAGGCAGGTCAAATCCGCGCTGGATTTAAAACACAAACACAGGTACACAGGTTTTCGATGGTTTACAACTCAAAAAGGCTCATCCAAAGAAAGGGTGGAAACCAGTAGGTGAGTCAACGAAGAATGCAAAAACAGCTGACCGAAAACCAACTCAGAGATATACAGAATCAACTGGCAATCCAATCGAAGCTAGACCAAAGTTACTCTAGCAGGGTTGTCTCCCAAGCAGGTACATCGGTACTCGCTGCCGAGGTCAAGCATTGTAAAACCACAGTGCAGTGACACAAAACACTCTACGGAGGGTCACTTTGATATCATGCACCACATCGTCAACAACATCACGAAGAAGATAACATGAGACCAAATTTCCTCCAAAGAGGTTGTATTCAGCTACTCGGCTTTTGCTTTTTCTACGCTCTGCCACCTCGAATAACGAAGCTTTTCAACCCCAGCAACTAAGTCAGCATACCCACTTCCTGGCACCCCCCACTTCCTGGCACCCCAAAAGTGAAGTTATTCCCACCATGCCCTTCGACTTTAATTAATCACTGCCTTCTTCTAGATGCCACTATAATACAGCTTTCTGCCTCACTAGGGCAATCAGAGTCGCTGGATTCAGCTGCATCATCCTTTTTTTCGCCAGCCTTAATTTGCGCCTGCTGGATGTCCTTGATGTTGGCGAACTTAGTGTTTGGGTCGATCTGGACTGCCCTTCTTTTCCTTGCTGCAGTATTATTAATTTGGGCCTGCAAAAGCTCCAGCTTATGCTGGGCAGTAGCCAGCTCATAGGCCTGCTCACTGAAGCCTTTTTTGACCTTCCGGAATAGAAGGCGTTGAGTAAAGGCATCATTATCCAGCTCTGTGAATAGCTTCAGTTGGCCAGCCAGATCCTTCATCTTCCTTGGCGTCGACCATGCCACTGCAGACGACGCAGATGCCCATCCTTCCCCTTCCTTGCCTCCAGACTGCCCTTTGCTGACCTGATCTGATGATGCTGATGGCTTTGGTGTTGTTGGGAGTAGGAGGGAGCTCATCAGAGGCTTCGCCATAGAGACAGGCCATAACCCTGTCCATTTCCAACCACTTCTGATGTTCTGCATCGTCATACCTGCAGTACGAGCCTTCTGATAACAGCCTATAAAGTTCCTCTTGCCTACAATAGTAGAGTCATTCCACTGACTAAGGTATCCAAGCTCCTTCCTATAGGCTGCCTTCACAGGGCTGAAGACTGACTGGTCAAGTGGCTGGAGCACATGGGAGGTATGTGGTGGTAGGAACAATAGATGGATGTTATTAATATAGCAGAGCCACATAAAGTCCGTCGTTGTGTGACTCCCATGGCCATCAACAACTAGCAGTCTGGCCTCCTCCTTGCCCTCCTGGCCCTCCTTACCCTGGGAGGCAGTCTGAGGGATAGTCTGAGGGATGAAGACCTTCTGCAGCCATTCAACTGCAGTATCGTCTGTAGTCCATCCATTCTCTGTTGCAGTGAACTGCCATCCTTCATAAGGGCCAAGATCTAGAGGAAACCACTGCTGCTGGACTGTCTTGCCCTTATATATAATGAGGGGATCCAGAGCATGGCCCAGGGCAGAGATGCATTCAATAATAGATACCCATGCCCTTGACCCAGGCTGTTTCTTGCGGACAGACTTCGTCTCAGCCATCCCCAGCACCAGTCCATTAGATCCCTGGCCCTCAAGGATACCAGTCTCATCCATGTTGTATCTGTTGGCTGGTTTAATGCCCTTGACCTCTGGTATGGCGAGGAGTTTGAACCAGTCCCTGATAACCTCAGTAGATGCTCCATTAACACGTCTAGAGTCAATAAGGCGACTTCTCTGGACCTTAATAGATGGGTTTCTCTTTAGAAAGGCATGGATCCAGCCCTTTCCTATAGGCTCCTTATCCCCCATAGCACAGAGGATTCGTTCTGCGAATGCCCTCACTTGTTGATGGGTTGGGGCAACACCAAGGGCATGCTGGATTCGCACCCATTCAGCCAACTTAGCCTCCTGGTCAGGGGAAAGCCTCTGAAGGTCAGAAAATGCAATCCTTCTAGACTGGCTGCCCTGGAGTCGAAGTTGAAGGGTTGACCTAGGGATGCCATGCTCTAAGGCTGCCCTCTTTATAGACTTGCCGTTGCTGATGGCTTCAATTGCTTGACAGATGTCATCTTCGGTATATTGAACCATAAGGTAAAGAAGAAGGTGTATGCAAAAAATGAGGCTGTTTGGATAAGTATTGTGATTGTTGTGGTGGTTTGAAGGAGGAGAAAAAAGGAGGCTGGTCATGGTGTTGAGGCATTTTTGGGGTGCCAGGAAGTGGGGGGTGCCAGGAAGTGGGTATGCTGACTTACACTAAACCAAGATCGACTGGAGAAGGAAAAAAAGTCGATGCGCGAGAGAGTATCCCTCCCACATCGCAAACGTCCCCCCCCTGATTCCCTCCTCTTTTGTTCTTCTATACTTGTTGTGTGGGTCGTCGTCGGGCGGATTTACGCGCCGTTGCCGTTGTAGGCAACCAGGTTGGGGCTGCCGCTCAGGGTGCCGGTGACACGGCCGGAGGTGCCGAGGGCCTTGATGCGGGCGGTGACGGCGGCCGGGGTGGTGAGGCCCTCGAGAGCCTGGAGGTAGACGGCGAGGCCGGCGACGTGGGGGGCGGCCATGGAGGTTCCGCTGATGGAGTTGGTGGCCGAGTTGCCGCCGATCCAGGCCGAGAGGACGCCGACACCGGGGGCGAAGATGTCGACGCCGGCGCCGTAGTTGGTGAAGGTGGCCGGGCGCCAGCTGGAGTCGATGGCGGCGACGGTCAGGGCGTTGGGGGCGTTGGCGGGGGACTGGCTGGAGACGGGGAGGGGGCGGCCGAACTGGTCACCGTTGCCGGCGGCGACGACGGAGAGGACGCCGCGGGTGTAGGCGGCCTGGATGGCGTTGGTCCAGGTGGTGGAGGCGGGGCCGCCGAGGGACAGGTTGATGACGGAGCGGCCGGCACGGGACTTGGAGGTGATGTCGTTCACGGCCCAGTTGAAGCCGGCCAGGATGGAGGAGGTGGTGCCCTGGGCGCCCTGGAAGACCTTGACGGAGATGAGGTTGGTCTAGAGAGAGGTTTATTTAGCATCCGGATGGGATAGAGAACTGTGACTTTATGAAGATGATGAGAGAGAAAAGGAGGGGGGTGAGATAGAGTCCGTCTGGGTGAACTGCATCTCGGGAAGACGATGGATGATGGGGGGGTTTTGGAACGACGAGACAGATGAGAGATACTCACGCGCTTGGCAACACCGTAGGTCGAGCCACCGATGGTTCCGGCAACGTGGGTGCCGTGGCCGAGGGTGTCGGTGTGGGTGCCGGTGAAGGCGTTGAAGCCGAGGGTGATGCGGCCGGTGAACTGGGTGTGGGAGGCAATAACACCGGAGTCGACGACGTAGGCGTAGGTGTCAGCACCGGCCGTGGTGTCGTAGATGTACTGGGTCGAGCCCGAGGTGCGGTGGGAGATGGAACCCAGACCCCAGGGGGCGCCGGACTGGGTAGTCAGGGCGCGGTCCTCGATCTTGAAGTCGGAGAGGTACATGTAGTAGTCGGGCTCGACGATGGCGACCTTTGGGGATGTCAGACGGGTTCATACACACAGCCTCTCCCTCTCCCTCTCTCTCTCTACTATCCGCAGCTCCGTGGGGGGACAGGAAGGGGGGTGAGACTCACATCCGGGCTGGCCTTGATCTCGGCAATGGTGGCATCGTCGAACTCGCCCGAGTAGGCGTTCCAGTTGCTGATGTTGAACTTGTTCTCGACACCGGCGGTGTCACGCTTGCCGAGGGAGCGCTTGTGGACGTCGGCGACCCAGTTCAAGTGGGACTCGACGTTGGCACCGGCGTCCTCCTTGAGGGTGACGATGTACTTGCCGGGGACGGCGGCGGGCTCGTCGCGGCGGTCGAGGACAGGCGCGGCGAGGACGGCCGGGAGCAGGGCTCCGATGGCGAGGGCGAGGCGGCGAAGGTTGGCCATTGCGATGGGGTTGGGACTGATCAAGGAACCGAGAGGGAGGGCTGGAGAGGCAGACAAGAGCGGATGGGGCTGGAGAGGCAGAAGGGACGGTTGAAGGACGAGGGACGATGGCCTCGCTTTATACTCGATCTCACGAGCATGTCATTCTTGTCTTGTCCGTCGAGGACTCGAGAGCCGAGACGAGACGAGCCGGAACCATGTCCACGACGGAGATGTTGTCAGCTCATGCTCCCATTGCGCCTATCTGCGTCGTATCTTGCGTGATGTCCTGCCAAGCTGCGACTTGTGAGCTCGAAGCCGTTCAAGCTGCCTAAAACGGATCTAGAGGCAGACGGCTGCGAGGGCATCTGGGGCATCTGAGCAAGGAAATAAGGGTGTGTAAATGTGCGTGCGCGGTCTTGGAAGGGGGAAGCACGCGAGGCCGCTCGACGGTCGTGCGAGGTGTTGTTACATTCCAAAAAGCCTCGCCTACGGGCTCACATTGTGGCCGCCGACCCTGCAATATCCCATGCGTGCCCAGCTTTCTTTCTGGACTCTTCCCTGTCTTGGCAGAGACTAGACTTGCCGTGTGATATGCTCGCTCGCTGTTCAGGTTGTGAGGAGACTTGACTGGACCTCGAGACAAGCTGTCGAGCTCCGGGCACCACTACGGCCTTCTCTCGGGGGAGCTAGAGTGGGAGAGGGTCCCCGGAAGGCGTGCCGAGCGATCGATCAGCGTCAGCAGGTTGCTTGATGGTTGTTGGGTATTGGATATGCAACTGTCTATGAAGATTGCCTCTACAGATCGTCTCACTAACGATGGACCAACAGCCCGGGACCACGCGGGCAGCAGTTCCCCTCGCTCGCTAGGTCAACCTGGCTCAGTGTGGACATCTGGACAACAATAACGATACATGTCATACAGCTCCTACGCCACTTGATTTGTTGCTGCTAACGAAAGCGCGGCTATAACCAAGAACGGCTTAGACCGCTGTTGCGTTTAGCAGAAAAGCGGACGAGCCATAACAGTTCCCCCCTCCCCAACTTATGCTTAATTCGGAAGGTCGCACAACAAGGCATTGGCGAGGGGAGCTGGTGCATAAGGACATCCTGGGGACCAAGCACTTAATCAAATGGTACATGAATCCACACCGCCCTACCGCTTTTCCCGCCTGCCATATTCGTACTGACGTCCGACTGTGGAGGGGTGGCAGGGGGGGGAGGGGGAGGGGGGGAGGACCCAATAGACTATCTGGAGGCGGGAAGATCCTCATACAGGCCAGATGCCGACAGAGAAGAAGCGTACACAATCCTTGTCGTCTTGGATGGCTACTGAGTGAGCGAGCGCGTGTGCCCTGCTTTGCTTTGCTTCTTCAAGAGGTCAACTCAGCCTTGGCTCGCCCAGGTACACATAGAGACGACGAGAGTCCAGAAAGGCGCAGGGTCGGTCTGCGTGGGATGGTTGTGCGGCCAAGCTCATCTGGGCGTTCTAAGCGCCGACGCTTTGAGGAACGAGGCCATCCAGAAGTTTATCGCCTTCTCTGTTGGGATGAAAAACACCACGGAGGGAGGGCATCTTCGCTCTTGGCCCTTTCTCACGACATGCTTGACTCTCATCAACCATGACCCTCTCTCTCTCTCACACACACAGCCATCAAGGTTGGCGGGTTCAAGTCTCACGACCAAGGCTGGCTTGCATCAACGCCACGTCTGCGTTGGCAACGAGCTTCCCGAAAGGTCCATGACGTCCCTGTTGAAGGCCTGAAGGCGCCTTTATTCTCGAGAGGCACGTCAGACGATGACGGGTTTCCGTGCTTTTTCTGTGCTGCTCTTTGCGGGAATTCTGAGGGAAAAAAGTCTTGGCGAGGGTCCTACCTTTTCCAATCCCCATTCAGGATGCTTTGATATGTTGACTGTAACGGCGTTGGACCCCCCCCCCTCCCCCTATGAGCTGTGAGTTGTGTCCCCAGTTCGACTGCTGCCTTTTGGATGATGCCATTGAGGCCGTTCCTCGCCCGCCAGGTTTAACACGAGGAATGGCGCCAGCTTCCCTGTGTCGATGGCCGATAACCTGTGGAGCGCCAAGAACCGCACCAAGGGAGCCCGGCTTGATTGCCATTCAACAGGGATGGGGGGCCAACTGCCGCATGATTTGAGGATTGGGGGACGGGGATGAGGGGCGATGATGATTCACCGAGTTGAGAGAGACAGGCCGCGCTCAGCTCAGGTCGTTGTCGTGGCAGAGGAAAATCAAAGAGCAACGGGGAGGAGAAGGAGGAGGAGGAGGAGGGGAGCGGGCTTCCAGTGTCCAGTGCGACCGCCATTGATGGATGATGGACAGCAAAGACAGGCAAGCTTCAGCTTGGCGAGCATGGGACATTTGCCAGTTCCTCAGCTGCATCATTCACCTCACGCACATCATCTTAACCCCCCACCCCGGTCAGTGAAGGGGGGTTCCAGGTAGGTAATCCCGCCGCGCGGGCCGCAAACAACTGCGGCGGCGGCGGCGGCAGTCAGATAAGGTAGGTCGGGCGACTTTGTGAACAGGTGAACGTAATGAAGGATCGAGGGGGAGAGCTGTGCCTGGCAGCACGCCGCACGCCCGCTTTAGGTGCAGAGTGTGAATGTCCAGGTACTCCTCTCTCTCTCTCTCTCTTTCTCTCTCTCTCTCTCTCTTTCTCTCTCTCTCTCTCTCCCTCTTTGGAATCCTTCGGCAAAAATGGCAAAGTATCAGTCCCGGGAAGTGAGACGAAAACGGGATTAGGAAGGAGATAAAGGCCATACGCCCGTTCGGATCAACCCAATGGCAAGGTAAGGAGAACAAGACGGCTCTTCGGAAGGGGGGAGGGGGGCCATTGCGCAATCTAATCATTGCTCCGAGGCCGTTCCTTTGCTGTGGTTCTTCCCACTTATTATGTGCGTTATCGACAGGGGGGGGGGATATCGAGTGGTGCAGCGCAACCGGGCCAAGAGAGAGGTGTATCTGCTTGGCGATATTGGGCCCCATTTCTGTTGCGCGAGAAGCCGCCGGACGGACTACGGAGGAGGGAATGGGAGGTCGATGAACCTTGACTGACATGTGAAGAAGCCTCCTCTCGGCGTCTCCAGTTGAGATGGGATTCTCCGTGAGTCCGTATCGCATCACCCGTGTTGTCCTCCCGTTCCGTGAGAAGCGTGCCAAGTAGTGGACTCCGTGGACCAGCCCCGGGACCCAAGCTTTGGGTGGCTCCGGCTTGGCAGCTGGGCTTTGACGACTCAGCGAACAACTACGATGACAACTGAACGTCAAGAGAGGTTTGATACGCTGGCCGTTGACGTACACCTATGGCTTCCCATGTTGGAAATCAAGACATGTCGTCCGTGAGGCTCTGTAGACCCTCGACAAAAGGACAATGCCGGCAGCCTAGTCACACACAGCCGTAAGCCGTCAGCCGTCAGCCGTTGGTGGGTTGCACCACCTTATCGGAGACCATGGTCAGTCACCAACGCAATCCTCCGGGACGAGAGTCACTCGGCACAAGCCGAAATTGAGAAGTTGGCTGCGTATGCACGACAGCCCCCCCCAGGTAGAGAAGATGGCTGCTCCCCAAGGGTAGATCGTAAAGGACTGCCCTTGACACAACTCCCGCCATCGTCTGTGTGATCTGGCGTTGGCTGTCTAGTACGACTCGACTCATCTCTTGTTGCGCAGCATAGAGCCAACAAACCGGCTTTATCATGTTTCTTCATTGTCGACTTCCTGATTGACTAGGCAGTCGGGGCGGGTTCACCGTTGGCAACCCCTCTGATCGCTTTTGATCAAGGCAAAGACTACTCCCGACCTCCAGTGGAACGACCCGACTGCAGTGTGACGTGACGCCCGATGGTAAGGACGGGCGCCCAACCCATGTCTAGCACGTCCCGAGTAGCGCAGCAGCAGCAGCAGCATACACGGTAACAACCAATCCGTCTCGCGTGCCGCGATCGCGACATACGCAGCCGTCCGTGCCGGATAGCCGGGTGTGGCAGGTAGACCGACTAGGGTCTCGCGCGCGTCTGGCTGCTGGCATCGGCATCCCCTATCAGCCTTGCGACATGTCGATAAGGTTGCATGCAGGACCTGCCGGAATGTGGTGGGAGAAACCGGAAGCGGTTGCAACTTGCAAACGAGCTGATAAGAGCTAGCTGAAACCTGAGAGTTGGCACTTTGGAAACAGTTGTTTGTGTCTATGATAGTAGAGACTTAGTCTTTCGGTGTTGGACGACTGATTCTTAACACTCTTTAAGACTTTGATGCAGATGTATTTAACTGCATCTCTTCTCTTGGTGTTGCTCGTTGCGTTTATTAAGAAAATGCTCACAAACACAACCTGTTGCAACCGTGAGACCCAGAAACTACAAAGATCCAAAGCCGTGGTAGCACAACAGCCACCCTATATATTTTTCTACCCGTGGGATACCCGGAGACGTGCTTTAATCTCCCGGGGGACGAAATAACCTTGTTGACTGACACCCACCGTGATGTCCAATATTCCTCCAGACCTTCGAAATCCAATGGCTCCAACCCTGAGAGGTTGCAAAAACGCAACGGAGAAACCCCAGGGACCCAGCTATAAGTGCTTTCACTGGTAGGCCGACGAAAGCTCCTGAACAAAACGATTCTATGCCAGCAACAGCCTGAGAACGACCTGCCCACTGGCAGGCTTCTCGGAAAGCCCCCTCTTCACCATGATCCCCAGCACTGTCTTCAGTGTCTGGGCCGCGCTGCTTGCTGTGATAACCGCTTCTCCCATCGACAAAGATGCCAGGAATACCCTCCTGCGGCGTAAAGCTCCCGCAAAGATGAACGCTTGTGCCCCCGAAGGAGACAAAAAGTGGCAGCCTGGTAAGCCTTCCCCGAGTACCGTTATCCCTGAGCAGTCTCAGCACTCCAAGTGAAGAAGCCGCGCTGGCTGGCTGGCTGGCTGATGCGAAACAACAGCCATGGACTTCGACATGGACAGCTGCTACAACACGCCCGCCGTCGACCGCGACGGCAGCCTCAACCCAGGCCTCTCCGTCTGCGGGACGGTGTCGACCGCCGGCGGCTGCCGCGACCGGCCGGACCTCGGGAACAGCAACGTGTACTCGCGCGCGCGCTGCAACAACGGCTGGTGCGCGTACATGTACGGCTACTACTTCGAGAAGGACCAGATGACCGTCTGCCTCGGGCACACGCACGACTGGGAGCACGTCGTCGTCTTCGTCGAGGGCGGCGCGCCGAGGTACGTGTCCGTGTCGGCGCACGGGCGGTACACGATGAGGCCGTGGGGGGACGTCCTCGTCGAGGGCACGCATGTCAAGGTCGTCTATCACAAGGACGGTCCGGGGACGCACGCCTTCCGGTTCGCCGAGCCGGAGGACGATGCGAGGCAGGAGAATCATCTGGGGAAGTGGCTTGTACGTGATCCACCCGAGCTCTGTGTAGGCTAGCTCTGTGGTAGGATCACGGAGACATCTAGATCGTTGAAGACAGCTGCTGACAGCTTGGCAGTACGGAGACCTCATCGGCTGGAACGGCTTCCCTTCCGCTTCCATCCGAGACAAGATGACGGGCAAGTCTTGGGGAAAGGCCAAGATCGACTTCACGGACGAGCGGTTCGGAGGCACCCTGAAGAGCGCCATCCAGGCCCAGAGTAGCACGCCGTACATTATCGACATGGACGCGGACGTGGACGACGGATCTCCCGGTATGCCTTCCTATTGCCCGAACCACTTCTGGCCGGTGGAATGAGGGCGGAGTTGTCTTGTGCTGCAGCATTGCTGGCTGCCGCTTCGGTCAGCGGGACCAGAAACCAACCCGCCACATGACTTGACTGCACGTAGGAAAGGACTGTGGGCGGTGTGGTTGTAAGTAAAAACCCAACTGTGCATACCGCCTGAACTGTTTTTTCGCAAGTCTAGTATGTTGAGTCATGTTCTTACGGCTGTGGTCTTGAAGTCTAGGCTCTAGAACGATAAAAAATCAGCATACGGTCTGGAGAATACCAATAACTCAAAAAGGCAACTTGCACTGGACCTATATCTAACTTCTCAAGAAATGAGATCCCAAATGATACTCATTGAACGGTTAATCAAGAGAGAACTAGAACTGTCTTATTTAATTGCCAGGAGCCTGTTATGGTGAAAGTCACATGACACAACTGGCGGATAGAAGATGCACATAGTCAGACGAGGTCGACTCACAAGACAATCCACGACAGCACCTCCTTGATTCTCAAGGTTACACACGGAATGGAGGGACTTTAATTGTTCTGTTTTCCCGTATTATCATGGGCCAGCCCCCCAAATGCGTTCTACTGACGAATATGTGCGATTCTGAAATGAACCCCTACAGTAACTTTCTAGACGTCCCGTCTCTCTTGAGCGTTCTCATGTCACGACTCTGTCGTTCAACCACATATTCACTCGTCTCACTCAGATGGGCAAAGTCTCGCCTCAAGATACGGCCATCGGTCTCGGCAATCGTATGGATCCCGCGCTCTCCGGCCTGGTGAGACATGGTGGAGATGTCATAACGTCAACCGCGGGGCCGGATCTGCCTCGACAAGGCACAGAGGCGGGGGGGATACGGGGAGGGGCATACTCCATCACCGGTTGATGTCCCGCTAGATGCTGTACCCCGCGGGTTCTATTCCCCTATAGAGTCTTGCAGATGCAGGATCTCGCCACCGACACGAAGAGTCTGTTGCTGACTGGCCGAGTGTATCCCATCCCACTGGCTGCAGCTAGATTTTGTTTCGCTCAAGGTGGGGTTTTCCATCCCCAAACACAGCATTCCTAGGGAATCTTAGCCCGATCAGGAACTCAAGAATCGGCGATTATGGTTCAAAACTGGAGTGTTTTCGAACTCTTGGGGAGTGAGGACCATTCGCGCCCATTGAGATAAGAGGATGGCAGATGATGAACATAATCAAGACGAGTATTATATCTTTCCACACTTGGCTCTTTTCCACTTGACTTTCACTCACAGCTTTCACTCACATCTCTACTCGCAGCTCTACTCACAGCTTTACCCCCAACTTTAAACAACAGCGCCCGAGCTCAGTGATCGATCTGGGCTTAACAACCACAAATAAGTAACGAACGACTAGTCGTTAGCTCGACCCAAAGAACGACCACCTACCGGGAGATATCACAATGCCTCACGCCGAGTCTCTACACGCAACACCCCCTCCGACGATCAACGGCGTCCACCTCCACGTCAACGATGATCTACTCTCTCCCGACGAGGTCGAGCTTCTCGTCCAGTCTCGCCCAACGGACGACATCGACGTCCTCCGCGAACAGTACCGCCAGAACGGCTACCTTCTCGTCAAGGGGCTCATCCCGCGAGAGGACGTCCTCTCGGCCCGCGAGTCCTACTTCAAGTCCCTCGCCCCGAGCGGCGTGATTAAGCCGGGAACGTCCCCCCGGGACGGCATCTTTGACGACGAGAAATCCCCCGCGGACTACCCCGGGATCGGCGCCGGCAGCGTCAAGAACGCGGCCCCCGGCGAGACGGACCAATCCGCCGTCTTCACCTCGGCGGCCCTGCGAGCGCACACGGAAGCCTGGTATGCCGGGTCGGACGACGGCGCCACCCGGGGCTTCTGCAACCACCCGGCGCTCGCGGCCTTCGTCGCCCGCCTCACCGGCTGGGGCGCGGACAACACGCTCGCCGTCAAGCGCACGCTGCTCCGCAACAACACGCCGGGCAACCGGGCCATCGGCGTGCACTACGACCAGTCCTTCATGCGGTACGGCGAGCCGACGTCCGTGACGGCGTGGGTGCCCATGGGCGACGTGCGGCTCGAGGGCGGCGGGCTAATCTACCGGCGGGACGGCGAGCGGCTGGGCGAGCAGATGGAGGACGAGTTCGCAGCCAAGGCGCGGGCGGCGGGCATGAGCGACGAGGAGACGCGGAACGCCTTCAACGCCAACATGATGGCGACGGGGTTCCTCAGCGAGGGGCCCGCCGACTTTGGGAGGAGGTACGGCAAGAGGTGGATGGTGAGCGCGTACGAGGCCGGCGACGTCGTGTTCCACTCGGCGCACATGGTGAGTCTTTTTTCTTCTTCCATATCTCCATCAGCTGGTGTTTCTTAAATCTATCTGGGTTCTGACAGGTGTACCAGATTCACGCGTCGACCAAGAACCATGACCCTGAAGGCCGGATCAGGCTGGGGACCGATTTGCGCTTCGTTGACAAGCGGCGGCCGTGGGATACTGTGAGTCCCTTTTCAAGCCCTTGTTCTGTCAAGGAAGACGACTGACGAAACTAGCGGTGGGACAAGCACTATAGCTTCAATGACGGTGTTTGATGTTCTTTTACCTAGTCCACCTCCAGTTCGTCAACTGTTTTGAGGTCAATAATCCAGATTGGTTGTACTCGCGTGTGAAGAAGAGAGCCCCAGTCTCAACAAGTTCCCCTCTCAAGAGGCAGAATCGACGCTTCATAACCATTAACAACTGTGATACTACCTCGACGAGAAGCTATCAAGCTCCGCCCACTGCTTCCTCAACGTCCTGACCAACGCCCCCGTCTTCCACTGCACGATGGTCCTCACCTGCGCCAGGTATTTAATGGTGTGCTCCCGCTCGAGCGGGTGTCTGATGAGATGCCCGCCTGTGACCCCGTTGTCAGTCGTCACCCGGCAGTGGCTCCGGATCTGGAAAGACTTACATAGAGACAACATGTGCGCCGGCAGATAGTACGCGTTGACCGCTTCGTTTGACAGGGCCAAGCCCATTAGGATACAGAGATAGAACGTGATCTCGCGCTGGGCACACCACCGTCGATAATGGTGAGAAGAAGTAAGTCAACATACCCACTTTTGGAACACCCCCTCATTTGGAACACCTAAAAATGCCTCAACCCCACCACCAGCCTCCTACTTCCTCCAACTTCGAACTATCACAACAATTTCATACCTTATGCAAATAACCTCATTTTTTCAGAGGACCTTTATTCCTGCCTTATGGCCCAGTATACTGAGTATGAAGTCAATCAGGCAATCCAGGCTGTTTCAGACGGCCAAAGCCTAAGGAAGGCAGCCCGCGAATATGGCATCCCAATTACCACCCTCCACAACCGTCTCACAGGCACCCAGGCAAGGGCAGCAGCATTTTCAGACCTTTAGAGGCTTTCCCCTGACCAGGAGGCTAAGTTGGCTGAATGGGTGCGAATCCAGCATGCCCTTGGTGTTGCCCCAACCCATCAACAAGTGAGGGCATTTGCAGAACGAATCCTCTGTGCTATGGGGGATAAGGAGCCTATAGGAAAGGGCTGGATCTATGCCTTTCTAAAGAGAAACCTATCTATTAAGGTCTAGAGAAGTCGCCTTATTGACTCTAGACGTGTTAATGGAGCATCTACTGAGGTTATTAGGGACTGGTTCAAACTCCTTGCTATACTAGAGGTTAAGGGCATTAAACTATCTAATAGATACAACATGGATGAGACTGGTATCCTTGAGGGCCAGGGATCTAATGGGCTGGTGCTGGGCATGTCTGAGACGAAGTCTGTACGCAAGAAACAGCCTGGATCAAGGGCATGGGTATCCATCATCGAATGCATCTCTGCCCTGGGCTATGCCCTTGATCCCCTTATTATATATAAGGGCAAGACAGTCCAGCAGCAGTGGTTTCCTCTAGACCTTAGCCCTTATGAAGGATGGCAGTTCACTGCAACAGAGAATGGATGGACTACAGACGACACTGCAGTTGAATGGCTGCAGAAGGTCTTCATCCCTCAGACTATCCCTCAGACTGCCTCCCAGGGCAAGGAGGGCCAGGAGGGCAAGGAGGAGGCTAGACTGCTGGTTGTTGATGGCCATGGGAGTCACACAACGACGGACTTTATGTGGCTCTGCTATATTAATAACATCCATCTATTGTTCCTACCACCACATACCTCCCATGTGCTCCAGCCACTTGACCAGTCAGTCTTCAGCCCTGTAAAGGCAGCCTATAGGAAGGAGCTTGGATACCTTAGTCAGTGGAATGACTCTACTATTGTAGGCAAAAGGAACTTCATAGGCTGTTATCAGAAGGCTCGTACTGCAGGTATGACGATGCAGAACATCAGAAGTGGTTGGAAATGGACAGGGTTATGGCCTGTCTCTATGGCGAAGCCTCTAATGAGCTCCCTACTGCTCCCATCAACACCAGCAGCATCAGGATCATCTGATCAGGTCAGCAAAGGGCAGTCTGGAGGCAAGGAAGCTGAAGGATGGGTATCTGCGTCATCTGCAGTGGCATGGTCGACGCCAAGGAAGATGAAGGATCTGGCTGGGCAGTTGAAGCTATTCACAGAGCTAGAGAATGATGCCTTCACTCAACGCCTTCTATTCAGGAAGGTGAAAAAAGGCTTCAGCGAGCAGGCCTATGAGCTGGCTACTGCCCAGCATAAGCTGGAGCTCCTGCAGGCCCAAGTCACCAATACTGCAGCAAGGAAAAGAAGGACAGTCCAGATCGACCCAAACACCAAGTTCGCCAATATTGAGGACATCCAGAAGGCTCAGATTGAGGCTGGCGAAAAAGAGGATATCACAGATGAATCCAGCGACTCTGATACCCCTAGTGAAGCTGAAAGCTGTATTGTGGTGGCATCTAGGCCTAGTCAATAATTAATTGAAGATGGTGGTGATGTTGGGGATAGCTTCATTCTGGGTGTTCCAAATGAGGGGGTGTTCCAAAAGTGGGTATGTTGACTTACACATCAAGATGGCACACGTTTTCGACGTACCTCGCTGTCCATCCTCTTCTTTGTCCCCTCGAACCCCGCCGTCGGGTTCGAGCTGTTGTACTCTTGGAAGGAAAAGATTGCTTTTGATGCGTAGTAATACCCGAGACCGACGGTGGCTGAAGAACATCAGTACTTGTACTTGAACCCCTACTCCATCCTGATAAATCATAGCCATGCTTCTGGCCTCTATCTTTCGGCCCGACATAAGAGGGTTGCGTTTCCTTACCTGGGTCAGCCGTCATCCAGAGCGTCGGGAATGGCTTGCCCCCCGCCACGTCCGCCTTTTCGTAGAACAGCGGCCGGAACGAGACGGGCTTCTCCCGGTACCACGCCTCGACGTCCCCCCGCAAGTCCTTCCAGGCCGCCGCCGCCTCCTCGCCGCCCGCCGGCGGCGGCAATCCCGCCCCGCCGTCCGGGAAGAGCAGCTTCAGCACCTTGGCGAACAGGTACACGACGCGGTTGGCGTGCGCCGTGTCGTCGTTGCGGCGGAACGTGGACGACCTCTCAAAGTTCTCGAGGCAGATCTCGATGGGCGTCCGGCGCACCAGGTAGACGTACAGGGCCTGGCGGAGGTGCACCCAGCTGGCGGCCTCGGCCAGCCCGCCCTGCGTGACGAAGCGGGCGACGGCGTCGTGGCTCAGCAGGTTCCGCGTGCCGCGGAGGTGGTGGTAGTGCGAGTCCGTCTCGTTGTCGTACTCCTCGTACAGCCGCATGATGACGACGGCCGTCAGGAGGATCGAGTCCCACGTCTCGGGCGGCTGCGAGAAGGCTTCGATCACCAGCTCGATGCACCGGTTGTGGTAGTAGGTGCTCTCCAGGTCGGACCCTCGGTCGGCTGCGACGTCGCCGTTGTCGTTGCCGTTGTCGTTGTCGTTGTCGTCGTCGTCGTCGTCGGTGCTTTGCGTGTCGAAGCGGCTCGCGAGGGCGAAGATGCCGTTGAGAAGGATGGGCTTGTGAAGGGCGAGACGGGGGACGTCGAGGGTAAATGGCCGGGCGTCGTGACAGGCATCGATCTGGGACGGCGAGGGCATGTCAGCTGTTTGTGGTTCCGTCATGGGCAAAACTAGACAAGAGGAGCAGGTCTCACGGATGGCGCTATCCTCATGATATAAGTCCGGAAGAGAAAGGCCTGCCGTCCGGTGAAGCCGCAATGCTCGGGGTCCGTCGGTTGGTCCCGATGGTCTGCATCCAAGGCAAGATAACCACCGGCCCGCTCCGGTTGATATGGCGGTCCAGGCTGGGTCGAGGGGGAGTCGCCGAGGAGATAGGATATCTGGAGCTGGGGCTGCACCTCCGCGGCGTTCCACTGACCGCTTTCAGAGAGGAGAGCATCACGCGTGGGATCCAGAAAGTCGGAACTCGACGCGAAGCTGGCCCGATGCTGGTTTCCCGCCGACGCCGGCGGTGGGCCGCTGTTTAACACGAACCCAATCGGCGCGCTGCCGTCTCCGTGGGATCCTTGGCCCGAGAACCGCTGGCCGGGCGCCTCGGCCCGAACGCCGCGCGAGGCCGGCGGGGCGAACTCCAGTGTGAGTTGACCCTCGTATGGGACAAATCCAAGCGGGGAAGCCTGGGAGGTGAAGCTGGCGCTCCTCTCGCCGGCGACAGGCTGGGTGGCCGGTGATGATGAAGCTTCGGTGAAGGCAGGGGCGTCATCCCCGCGGCTTATCTCGCTCTGGCGTCTCGCTGCGTAGAGTGTGAGTATATTTATTCCATGCGAGGTTGTGAGATGGTCGACACGAGACTGAGAGTGAGGGAGAGAGAGAGGGAGGGAGAGAGAGAGAGAGTATGAGGTTGAATTGTGAAGATGAAGGGAGATTTGGGCGAGTAGAGGGACACGGAAGGGAAAAGTCGAGTCAAACCTCTCTGGCCCGTCGTCTTCTGGACTCCATCCCCCGCAACCTTCTTCGCGCTTCCCGGCGCGTGCTTGAATCTCAAGGCCGTGTCAAAGCGACAGTCGAGCTCGGCCTCGACGCAGGCGCCGCAACCTTTCGCGCCGGGCTGGACGACGCATTTGCGGTGACGCCGCCGGCAGGCGTTGCAGCAGCGTCTGGGCTTCATATAGGTCCGGCCAGGCCCTCGTCCCGTGGTCCGAGTCTCATCCGAATCCCGGCCGCCGTCAGTCTCTGTTTGAACTCTGGTCCTTTCACTTTTGGGCTAACCAACATGGGTTGTGAATGGCTGGCGGGCCGGCGGGGGTGGAGGGAGGGTTGGGCAGACAGACGGTCTTGCGATCCTCTTTCGAATTGGGGGGGTGTGTATTTGCTGGGCGGGAGAGCACAAGAGACGAATCCCGCGGGATACATGGCCCTTTTGAGGACATGACAAGGGCACAGATTAATCGGGGAACACGGCAATTGACGCGAGGCGGGGGGGGAGAAAATGCGGGGTGAACCCCGAGGTAGACAGGCATGATGTGGTGTGGGCAGCATCGGGCGACTGTACGTCGTGGCTGGTTGCTTTGGAGAAGGTCTTGAAGCACGTGGATCAACTTCACCGGTCAAGTGAAGCAGAAGTGGTTTCTGGTGTGGCTGGGTTGGTTGCTGATGAGAAAGACGAGGCGGCAGTGATGATACTGCTTTTATCTAAGTCAACATACCCACTTTTGGAACACCCCCTCATTTGGAACACCCAGAATGAAGCTATCCCCAACATCACCACCATCTTCAATTAATTATTAACTAGGCCTAGATGCCACCACAATACAGCTTTCAGCTTTACTAGAGGTATTAAAGTCGCTAAATTTATCTATAATATCCTCTTTTTCACTAGCCTTAATCTAAGCCTTCTAGATGTCCTTAATATTAGCAAACTTAGTATTTAGGTTAATCTAGACTATCTTTCTTTTCCTTACTGCAGTATTAGTAACTTAGGCCTGCAGGAGCTCTAGCTTATGCTAGGCAGTAGCTAGCTTATAAGCCTGCTTACTAAAGCCTTTTTTTACCTTCCTAAATAGAAGGCGTTAAGTAAAGGCATTATTCTCTAGCTTTATAAATAGCTTTAACTACCTAGCTAGATCCTTTATCTTCTTTAGTATTAACTATACTACTATAGATAATATAGATACCTATTCTTTAGCTTCCTTACCTTTAGACTACCTTTTACTAACCTAATTAGATAATTCTAATACTGCTATGTTACGACCCGTCAAACATAACAGGACCAGGGGACGCCCCCACAGGGCGCCTGGCGGTTACGGACAAGTTATAAGCAGGCAGACACGGGAAACAAGGGTGACTCCTCCGGAACGGAAGAACTATGGTGCAAGGTCACGTGGTGATAAGGGAGTGAGCAACTGATTATGCGTGAGCACGATTGATCACGACGTGAGCGCTCACGCGCCCCACTTCGAGTGATCACTCCATACAACACCTGGATTACTGGTAATCAGGTGTAAGCCAGATCTCAGCAACAGACACACGGGACTTGTATATAGGATGGACTTGGACGAACTCAAGGACAGACTTCCATAGCTCTTCAGCAATCAACTTTGTGATTATCCCCTCGGATACTCTCGGCACCCTTCACTAGTGACCAACGTTACAACCCCTTGTTGAGTATACGACTGATCACCGTATCCTCTGAAGACCTGATCCTTTCAGCACGACTTACAGCACTGTTCTCCAGCTTCGTTGCCTCAGCTTCTGCTAATAGACACTACCACGGAAAGCCGACCGTAA
The DNA here is from genome assembly GCA_034638275.1 of Colletotrichum lini. Taxonomy (NCBI): domain Eukaryota; kingdom Fungi; phylum Ascomycota; class Sordariomycetes; order Glomerellales; family Glomerellaceae; genus Colletotrichum; species Colletotrichum lini. The sequence goes on along the minus strand of JAWQJV010000001.1, from coordinate 1,573,805 downwards.
CATGCTAGTATTAATAGAAGTAGTAAGAAGCTTATTAGAGGCTTTACTATAGAGATAGGCTATAACTTTATCTATTTCTAACTACTTTTAATATTCTATATTATTATACTTATAGTATAACGTACATGATAAGCGAGCGCGCCAGACAAGCGAGCGCGCCACCCAACCAGCCAGACGCGTCTGTCTGACTGTTTCCTTTCATTTCTCCACGAACAACAATGCAATCCACTAGCAACGAAGCTCAGGTACAGCTGGCTGTCCAAGCTTACAAAAAAGACCTAAAACTCAGCATTCGCGCTGCAGCAAAGATGTACAACGTCAGCCGCGACATTGTGACGCGTCGACTAAAGGGAACAGCATCACGACGCGACACCATGCCGAACTCACGGAATTTGACGGAGCTTGAAGAGCAGAAGCTAGTCGAGTACATTCTCGACCTAGATGCCCGATCGTTTCCTCCCCGGCTTACTGGTGTTGAAGAAATGGCCAATCGACTGCTTGCCGACCGCGACAAGCCACCAGTCGGCAAGCGCTGGGCCTCAAACTTTGTCAAACGACAACCACAGCTCCGAACGCGTTTTTTTCGAAGATACGACTATAAGAGAGCTAAATGCGAAGATCCTGAGGCAATAAACGCGTGGTTTCGCCTTGTGGCGAACACAATCGCGAAATATGGCATCGTGGAGTCAGATATCTACAACTTTGACGAGACTGGCTTTATGATGGGCCAGATTGCATCCGGCATGGTTGTTACAAGCGCTGAAAGACATTCAAACACAAAAATGGCTCAGCCTGGCAATCGAGAATGGGTTACAGTCATTCAGGCCATCAGTTCGTCTGGCTATAGCGTCCCGCCATACATCATTGTTGCAGGCAAAAATCTCCTCTCCACATGGTACACCGAATCTGGTCTCCCACCCGACTGGGTTATCGCAACATCTGAAAATGGATGCACAACAAATGAAAGAGGCCTAGATTGGCTCCAGCACTTTGATCAGCATTCAAAGTCGCGTGCGAAGGGGAAATATCGCCTCCTTATTGTCGATGGACACGAAAGTCACCACTCCACAGACTTTGAGCTGTTTTGCAAGGAAAACAACATCGTCACCCTCTGTATGCCGCCTCATTCTTCTCATCTACTTCAGCCCTTAGATGTAGGGTGTTTTGGGCCTTTGAAGTTGGCGTACGGTCGAGAAATTGAGGATAAGATGCGACGGGGTAATACCCATATTACGAAGGACGATTTCTTTCCAGCATTTCACAACGCCTTTAAGCGAGCTCTCACAGAAAAAAACATCCAAGGGGGTTTTAGAGGGGCAGGACTTGTCCCTCTAAGTGCAGAAAGTGTGATATCTAAGCTGGATGTCAAGTTCCACACTCCTTCACCTCCAGGATCCCTCCCAACAACACCACTACCTTGGACTTCCCAGACACCAAAGAACGCAACAGAGTTAAGTTCTCAAGGAACTCTACTTAAGGATCGGTTCCTTAATCATCCAGGCAGCTCTCCAACACATGGATGTACAGATGTTGAGCATATTCTGAAAGGAGCACTGGGATTTGCCCATGAGAATGCATTCTTAAGAGCTGAGAATAAAGCCCTTCGGGAGGAAAACAGCCTACTTAACCGACGCAAAAGGACTAAGAAAACTCATCTTAGGCAAGGAGGAAGTCTTACTGTAGCTGATGCACAGGATATTCAGTCGCAGAGAGAGGCGACAGCCCAGGTACAAGAGGAAATACGTCGGAGTAGTGGTCGGAAGCCGAGGACAGAAACAGGCCAAAGGAGGTGTGGCATCTGCGGAAACACCGGACACAATGCGCGAACATGTGATTTTAATGAAGATATGTCTGGAGAAGAGGATTCTGAGTAGTTTGAATTGATTTGATCTTTTTGTTGTTGCTTGGGGGTTATATTTGTGATGTGGTTGCGGTTAGGTGGCGCGCTCGCTTGTCTGGCGCGCTCGCTTATCATGTACGTTAAGCCTTTTAATAATAGCCTATAAAGTTCCTCTTACCTATAATAGTAAAGTTATTCTACTAACTAAAGTATTTAAGCTTCTTCTTATAGGCTGCCTTTATAGGGCTAAAGACTAACTAGTTAAGTAGCTAAAGCATATAAGAGGTATATAGTAGTAGGAATAATAAATAGATGTTATTAATATAGTAGAGCTAACTATATAAAGTCTATTATTATATAACTTCTATAGCTATTAACAACTAGCAGTCTAGCCTCCTTCTTACCCTCCTAGCCCTTCTTACCTTAGGAAGTAGTCTAAGGGATAGTCTAAAAGATAAAGACCTTCTGCAGCTATTTAACTGCAGTATTATCTATAGTCTATCTATTCTTTATTATAGTAAACTACTATCCTTTATAAAGGCTAAGGTCTAAAGGAAACTACTACTGCTAGACTATCTTACCCTTATATATAATAAAGGGATTAAGGGTATAGCCTAAAGTAGAGATGCATTTAATAATAGATACTTATACCCTTAATCTAGGCTGTTTCTTATATATAGACTTTATCTTAAATATACTTAATACTAGCCTATTAGATCTTTAGCCCTTAAGGATACTAGTCTTATCTATATTATATCTATTAGATAGTTTAATACCTTTAACCTCTAGTATAGCAAGAAGTTTAAACTAGTCCCTAATAACCTTAGTAGATACTCTATTAATACATCTAAAGTTAATAAGGCAACTTCTTTAGACCTTAATAGATAGGTTTCTCTTTAGAAAGGTATAGATCTAGCCCTTTCCTATAGGCTTCTTATCCCCTATAGCATAGAGGATTTATTTTGCAAATACTCTTACTTATTAATAGGTTAGGGTAATACTAAAGGTATACTAGATTTACACTTATTTAGCTAACTTAGCCTCCTAGTTAGGGGAAAGCCTCTAAAGGTCTAAAAATGCTACTACCCTTACCTAAGTGCCTATAAGATAGTTATAGAGGGTAGTAATTAGGATGCTATATTTGCAGGCTGCCTTCCTTAGGCTTTAGCTATCTAAAACAGCCTAAATTACCTAATTAACTTTATACTTAGTATACTAGGCTATAAGGTAGGAATAAAGGTTTTCTAAAAAAATAAGGTTATTTGCATAAGGTATAAAATTGTTGTAATAGTTTAAAGTTAGAGGAAGTAGGAGGCTAGTAGTAGGGTTAAGGCATTTTTAGGTGTTCTAAATAAGGGGGTGTTCCAAAAGTGGGTATGTTGACTTATATATATGTATCTGTTCTTCACAGGTTCTCGGCCCGGTGGCTTGAGGTGAAGACGTTGTTCAATGAGAGCCCACAACCTGGACACGAGTCAGGACTAACTCCACAACGAAACGGAAGAAAAGGAGGAGTCTCTTATGGTCGAGGGATAGGAATTTATCTGCAAGGTCTCTGCATTCGTAGGCTGAAAGGGAACTGACTCTCTGAGACGTCCGTCTGGCGTCAGCAAACAGCTAGAAACTCCTATCGTGATGTCCTATGGTTCCCATAACTCGGCACAACTGACCTGATGCTTTCTTGCCCAGGTCGAAGGACAAAAAGGCTGTCGAGATCTCTATGATCAACATTCATCATCGACTGGCTAACAGCATATAGCGGGATTCCACGGCCCTGAGCGCGCAGTGCAAGCAGCCAACCTAAAGCAGCACAAACACTGCCAAAGTGCAAGCAGAAATGAAGTGCCAAAAACAGAAGGATAGACGGCGTGTGATTCAAAATGACCTAAGGGCTGATCATTATCAGATCGTTATGAAGGCTGTTTTGTTATGTCGGTTGTAGTTACAACAACAGCGCTTTTCGATGTAGAAGTGCGATGTAGGGCTTCTTCTGTTTTTGTTGGAAATACAAATTAAAACTGCAACAAGCAGGGTAGCTACTCGCAAGTCTTTCGCTGTGGGACACTCCCGCAACGAACTGCTTTCTCGGGTCAAGTCGCAGTCGTCAGTTGACCGATGCTGTCGGTTTGGTGGGCAGCAGACTCTCACTGATCGCTGTCTGAACAAGAATGGCAAGCGATCCTCCCATTGCCGAGAAAGAATATGCCAGCATACGAGCCATGACGCTTCCGAGCGTCAACTCACTATTGCAGGACTCTGGCGAGTAACTCTGGTCGTTCAATGCCACTTTTGTCAACCAACGTCCCTGTCAATGTCCATTGGCCGCCGTATTTGGGCGTGGAATCGCCGTGTAATTGTGAAATACGTTGACCAGTTTTTTCTGCTTCTCCCGCTGTCCAAGCGCATATACACCCAACATAGACAAGAGGAGTCGTGAAATAGCTTCCTCAGATTATCCAAGGGAGAAAGTTTCCAGTCGATTTTACGAACGTGCCATCAAAGAGGCCTACTTCTCACGCCAGGCCCGGCTCTGACATTCAACTTCCAACCCCTCGATTGTTGTTTCATAGACGCCGTTCACGAGACAGGAGACCTTGAAATGGACTCATGTTCCAACCTGACTGGGAGATCCGGACAGCAGCCTTTCCTTCCTCGATTGGATGGGGATTCGGCAGTTCTGATGTCGTGTCCCGCAGCCCAATCCCTTTGTGCGACGATAGTCAAGCCTAGAACGGGGAGCAGTTTGAGTTGAACAAGACAGTCACAGGCTAAACACACAAAGAAAATGTTGTTTTAGGTTGTCTTGGTTCGCATGTCGGGTCGATCGAGCGCAGCTAGCGGCGCTCAGCTGCCAAACGCATGGCGGCGGTAGGACGAATTCAGTCGAGTGCCGCCGCCATTTCAAAGAAAACGCATCCTCCAAACCTTTCGGTTCGTGACAATTGAGCAAAGTCGGAACTTTTTATTAAAGTCTCTGCTCTGGTGTGGCCTCCTACGGCTCTCATGAACCTCAGTCTCAGTCGAACTTCCACGCGTGGCTATCCATGTCACGACTCCGAGGACAGATGACCAAAGAAAAAGTCATGATTGGGTCGTGGCGGGTGGGCTTTCGGGAATTCTTACGTAAACGCCATCCTCTCTTGTTCTCCTTTCGGGACTAGTGCATCTGCTGCTGATCTCAGGAACTCGGCAGAGCAGCAGATCTCTGACTTTGCAGGAAGCCGTCGCGCCTTTCCAGATGCTTCTGGACCTGGGGGGGGGGAGGCGTTGAGCACGAGTCCACGGGAGCGTCAGTGAAGCCGGTATCTCAACGTTGGAGTTTCCAGCCGGTTATCTTTGAGGTTTGTTCCTTGGTTCATTCATCATGATAAACAAACACCATGACCATGGCACCGACACCGACCTCGGATCGCGCGTTCGGTTTCCGGCAACGAAAGGCCACGCGACGAGCCAGTACTCGGATCCGAAAGGACCCATCGCGACGCGCAGCATCAGGTTGTGCGAGGACCTTTGTGTCTCCTATCTGCCCTCTGCCCTCTGCCCTCTGCCCTCTGCCGTATCTCCGGGTCTGGTGTCAGAGGCTTAAAGTGCTGAGAGTGCAGGGTTTGCGGGTTCCTCGGCCCCCCCCACCCCCCCCCCCTTACCCATAGGAACAGATACCAAGGAGACAAGAGACAATTGACGCGTCACTGCTGCTGTGGGAACTGCTGCACCGGCCGGCCTGGGGCCTGGGCGGCGTCCAGGGCATGAAGTGTGAGCATGACTCTGGCGGTCGCAGCGCAGGGACGCACAGTCTTTGCATATGTACAACCACGGGCCACGGATCACGATCTCACGACTCGGCGCGTGGTCACCCGAGACCATCCCATGGTGGAAGAAGGAGAAAAGGAGAGAGGGGAGGTCGAAACTGACTTATCGGCACCGGGCTTCGTCGGCTATCGTGGGTGCATCTTCCCTCGGAATAGAGCGGGAGCGCAGTGCCCCCCATGGGGTAAGTGGGAGAGGCAATCGCTGGCGGCCCCCGGATAGTCGAGGGACGATGGGATGCGGCCATGGGAGGAACCGGGTCGTGGAGGGAGCAGTGACGTCTCCACGTGGGTGGTGATGCGGGGGAGGAGTATGTGCATTGCCGGCGATGCAGGCAGTCAGCCAGTCCATCCTCGGGAGCTCATCATGATTCCGAGTGGTGAGGTGATAACGAAAGCCGTCCAGGTGGTTAGCGTGGGAGTGAGCGTGGGAGTGAGCGTGAGAGTGAGAGTGAGTGAGAATGCGAGTGAGAGTGAGACTGAGTGAGTGAGTAAGTGAGTGACCAGCGGTGATTTGAGCCAACAATAGAGACTGTATCTCTGTCAACGAGAACCTTGAGGGCCAATCCTTGAGAACTGTATCCCATCCGATGGCTACGTGGTTTGGTTTCCGGTCCTTCTTCTGAAAAAAGCATATCATCCTTGGTGAACGCATCATCGGCAGACATCCGTCACTGATTGACAACACGCCAAAAGTCTCGTCATCCAGCAGTCTGCCTGCCCCCTATCGGCCTCGGCAGCTACAAGTGAATGTCAGTCGGGAGAAACCTTCCCCCCCCAGGCGCCAAGTGAAGGCCGAGACCGCCGTGGCCCGTCCCAAGCAAATCCCAAGGCTCACAGGATCCATCGGGCTCCAAGCAAGTTCTCATGACTGGGCGGCCGGCTGCCGCTTGCTAAAATCTGGAGACCGGAGTAACTAGGTTTCCTTGAACAAGAGCAATAGCCCCCCCCTGTGGACTGTAGTGTACCCCCCTGGCAAGACTGGAGGCTGTGTTCCGCATTTGGCCGAAGCATCGTTCCCGCCCCTCGCCGCTAGAAATCTTAGATCCCGAAGACGGCCACACCCACCAGTAGTAGGTGACACACACTCGGGCCCCAGGCGGGCGTGTGTTCGATTATAGATAGGGGGGAGGGAGAGAGTAAGAGGTAGAGGTGGCTTGTCACTGTCCATACGTATTTAGGTACAGGAGTACCTTTGACATCATCACCGCCTGTTCTTCTTTTTTCCCCTTGCACCCACTTGGAACAACGACTCGTGTGATCCATCTCCGTTTTCATAGCATCGTCCTCTTACAATACCAATCAAAGACACACGTCCCGAACCCCATTGCTTTTTACAGCACTTTTCGAAGACGGCCAAGATCATCTTCACCATTGGACACACTCGAAGACGACGTTGAACTGAGTGGTGCTTATAGAAAGACAAACAGACAAAACATACAACACACACACACACACACACACACACACACGAGGACAAGACATCAGCCAGCAGCAAGGAGATTCTCCCTCCTCTCCATCCCACCGCCGCCTCCACGATGAACTGCCCCTCGCGCAACGACGACATCACGCTCGAGCACCCGGACTGGAACCAGAACCCGCCCTTCCTCGCCGCCGACCTCACCACCTGCGAGGACCTGAACGGCATCACCAACGCCCGCGAGCAGCGCCGCGCCCGGGGCGGCGCCGCCGATGGATCCGACGGCCGGGGTGACGAGATGAATTACCAGACGCTGCCGCGCCTGCAGCCCGACAGGCGGCAGCCCGTTTCGGGAGGGTGGAACCACGGTGAGTGAACCGTTCCCTCCCCCCCCTCTGTCTTTTCTGTGAATGAGGCCATCACCAAGTCTCAACCGTCCACCATCCGATGCGCACCAGGGGACGGTGGAAAGAAAATGGAGGGAGTCTGGTTGCTTGCCAGCCAGCCAGCCAGCCATTGAATTGAGCCTCTTTCTCACCGCTCCCCGACCTGCAAGCCCCCCCCTTCGATGGCTTCCGTCCACCGCCTCACATCGTCCACGCAGACTAACACCCTCTCTCTTTCTCTCTCCCCAGGTTTCCACCCCCGAAACAAAAAGGTGCATGGTGGTGACGACCATGCGCCTCTCCTCTGGGCCTCCGTGCCCGCCCGCTCCGCCCTCTGGGGCTGGGTGAGCTGGATCCTGTCCGTCCTCGGCTGCTCGGCCATCATCTCCGCGCTCAAGAGCCCCGAGGCCGTGGCTTCGTTTCTCGTTGCGTCCAAACAGGCCGCTGCATGTGAGTTGTCCTTGTCCCGTCCATCCGTCCAGCCGGGGCTCGTCTATCCATCCATCTCACTCTCATGGCACCTCACCCTCATGGCATCTCATCCTCATGGCATCTGACTCTCACGAAATCTCACTCTCATGGCATCTCACTCATGATATCTCACACTCTTACGGATTCTCACCCATGACATCCTACCCTCTCTCTTTCTCTCATGACACTCACCATTCATTCGACCATGGCATTTCACCCTCTCCCCCCCTTTCTCACTCCCCCCGCGTCATCTCATCCGCCGTGACCTCCTCCCGCTGACCTCCCCGACCTCCCAGCCATCACCAAACGCTCCGCCCGCTCCGTCCGCCGCTCGACCTGCCCGACCGGCGGCCTCGGCGACGAGGACGCCTACAACACGCCGCTCCACGTCGGCGCCCTCTTCATCATCCTCGCCGTCTCCTTCCTCGCCTGCGCCCTGCCGCTCATCGCCGCCGCCGTGCCCGGCATCCGCATCCCGCGGCCCTTCTTCTTCGCCGTCCGCCACTTCGGCACCGGCGTCCTCCTCGCCACCGCCTTCGTCCACCTCCTCCCGACCGCCTTCACCCTCCTCGGCAACCCGTGCCTCAGCTCCTTCTGGGTCGAGGACTACCCGGCCATGCCCGGCGCCATCGCCCTCGCCGGCATCTTCCTCGTCACCATCATCGAGATGGTCTTCCAGCCCGCTCGCCACATGACCCACGTCCCGGACGACTCGGTCCTCTCGTCGCCGACGATGACCATGACGACGACGACGATCCCGGGCCAGGAGTCTCAGTCCCAGCCTCAGTCTCGGTCCCCCTCGCAGGCCGACGAGAGGCTCTCCAAGCGCGTCGACGAGGAGAACCGCCCCGTCGCGCGCCTCGACGCCCACGGCGCCCTCGTCCTCTCCCCCGCGCAGCAGCACCAGAAGGACATCCTGCAGTGCATGATGCTCGAGGTCGGCATCCTCTTCCACTCCGTCTTCATCGGCATGACCCTCAGCGTCTCCGTGGGCCACGAGTTCGTCATCCTCCTCGTCGCCATCGCCTTCCACCAGACCTTTGAGGGCCTCGCCCTCGGCTCGCGCATCGCCTCCATCGACTGGCCCAAGGGCAGCCTGCAGCCGTGGATGATGGCGCTCGCCTACGGCTGCACCACCCCGGTCGGCCAGGCCATCGGGCTCGCCACCCACCGCCTCTACAGCCCGGACTCGGAGTTCGGCCTCATCCTCGTCGGCACCATGAACGCCATCTCGTCCGGCCTGCTGGTCTTCGCCGCGCTGATCGAGCTGCTCGCCGAGGACTTTTTGTCCGACGAGAGCTGGCGCATCCTGCGGGGCTCCAAGCGCGTCTGGGCCTGTCTGCTCGTCTTCTTTGGCGCCTTCGGCATGAGCCTCGTCGGTGCGTGGGCCTAGGTTCCGCTCGCAGGGAGACTGCCCGAGGCCGGACTAATGGGGGGGGTTTTCTCGAGAGCAGAACCGCCGTTGGACTGGCCTACGGTCTGATCCGCGCCTGAGAGAACGCGGTGAGGCGTCTATTCGGGAACCTTGAAGGGACATAGAAAGGGAGGCTATAGCGTGAGCTGTCTCCTCTTTGACCCGTCAACATTACCTTTCGTCGATGGAGGCACGCTGGTCTAACCAGCTGCCAGCCTTCGTCTCTCGTTCAAAGTCTTTGGTTTTAGGATGATTGTTTGGCAGATTTCGTTCAAGGAGCCACGGCTTGGAAGATAGCCGATGGGTTGGTGATTTTGGTTTTGATGTTTCGCTTGTTGCTCGTGTTACATGGGCGTCCATTCGTTTTCAAAGTTCAAAAAGGCCGCGGATAGATATTACATACCGAAAAGAAAAGACCAGGTAGAAAGCGAAGGAACAATACAACTGTTGTCTTCCCCCTGGACCACGATGGTAGCAGATGATGATCCCCCAGCAACCGTCTCCCTTATCAGATATGTCTATCATGTCCACCTTCACACCCTTCTAAACCCGAAATCTCTTGCTTCGAACAGGATCGACTTCAACCTCCCAAGCCCCAACGCCTCTCAACCGACGAACGTGTTGTTGGAGCTGGTCAAGTCCGACACGGACGGACTACCGCCGAACCCGCTGTCATGACTCCCCGACCGGCCCCCCCGGCCCCCCCTCCCCCTTGTCTCGAGGCCGACGGTGGCTCCCGTACTGCTCTCGACTCCGACTCCAACTCCGACTCCGACTCCGCCGCCGACGCCCCGCGCCGCCTGCCAGGTCCTCATCTCCAGGTCCAGCCGCGCCTCGTGGTCCTGTCTCTCCCTCTCCTCCCTCAGCCGCTGGCCCAGCGTCTCCTCGGCCTGGCTGACGTACGAAAACCGCTGCGGCCGGGCCCGCGACTGCGGCTGCGTCTGCGTCTGCGCGGGCGACGGCATTGACCGCCGCTCGCCCGCCGGGTAGAGACTCCACGCTGCGGCGCTCTCGCGCGCAATCATGGCCGTGTGCGAGGCGCAGCACACCGACGCGGCGCCGGTGCCGTCACTTCCACTTCCACTTCCACCTCCACCCCCACCTCCAAGTACACCGCGCGGGGCCGGGCATCCCGGTACGGCGCACGCGTGGGCGGTTTCGCAGTAGTTTCCGTTCGGCCGAGCCGGGCTGTGACACCCCGCGGCGCGGCACTCGTGGGTCGAGCAGAACTGGCTTGCGGAGACGACCAAGGGGTCGGCTGCGCGAGGGGATGGGCACGAGGCGTGGAGACAAGCGTGCAGGGCGCAGTGGCGGCTCGCGGGCTTGGACGGGTGGGTGCAGGCGGCGCTGGCGCACTTGTGGGTGACGCAGTATCGGGCTGCCGACGGGTTCGCGAGGTCTGCGGTCGGCTGGGGACAGGACTGGCTGTTGCAGGTGTCTTGAGGGTGGGGAGGGTTGGCGTGTTAGTTTGTATACTCTTCGTGATGATGGAAAGGGGAAGGGAAAGATAGGAAACACACGGGTTGCACAGTAAAGCCGTGATGGATCCGAGGCGTTGTCCTTCTGCTCTCGGCATGATGGGTATGTACACTCGTGTTGTGAACAGAACCGCAGGCCTCCGTTGATTGTGTTGACACAGCCTGGAGAGAGACAGGCAGTCGGCAGGTCTAAAGAGATTATCGTCAATATTCAATATCCAAAAGTTCGATACGGCCCGATAAAGGGGGGGGGGGGGGGGGGGGGGGGGCAACTCACGCTGCCAGCAGACGTCCTCGTACTTCCCACCCGACGTGACGGCCCGCTGGAGACCGCAACCGTCCGTCTTGCACAGGCGGTGGTCCTTGCACCAGTGGCCGCCGTTGATGACGCTATTGCAGTCCCGGTCGGTGCAGCTGTGGGAGGGGCAGTAGAGGCCGTCGTCGACGCGAGGGTGGCCGCAGCCGGGGATGAGGCAGAGAGGCGTGTGATGGACGCACATGCGGGAGTCGGAGGAACGCTTCTGGTGGCATCCTTGATGGAAACAGGTGTCTGGAGACGAATGACATTGAGCATGGATATGGATATACATCTGGCGATGAGACCAAGACGAGGCAGTTTGGGACTCACGATTCTGGCAGTAGGGCCAGTCCTGGCTCGTGTCGCAGCAGATGCGCTGGTGAGGACAGCCTTGGTTCTCGCAGCGGCGGTCTGTTGGGTGTCGTTTATCGTCAGCAAAGATATGAAATGACGGCGAGAGCGGCGAGGACAACATACGGTCTTCACAGTACTTGGAAAAGCCGGACGCCTTGTAGTTCGGGCACATCAGCTCGCCCAAGCGTTGTCGACAGGCGTCTGGGGGCCATGGTCAGCGTGGCATCTTAGTGAGGCCGAGGGGCCCTGGAGGACTGACGATCTTTGCAGTAGAGCGAGAGCATGGCCTTGCCCTCGCTCTTTGACTCGCATCGCAAGGCGCGGTGAGAGCAGCCGGAGTACAGGCACTGCGGCCGGGGCGGGCGGGGGGTTTGCCGGGGGCGGCAGCTGAAGAACATGGTGGTTCTCGTGCTTTGGAGCGTTCAAGTGGTGTCGCGACGGTTTGATATGACCGGGGTGGCTGATGGTCTGCTGGCTTATCGTACGGTTCTGGAAAACATGCCACGGGCGCGAAACACTCGATATCATATAGCGGCTGTCATCGTATAAATCATCTTGAGGGGGGGGGGGGGGGGCGTCATGAAGGCCAGGGCCTCAGAGACACCCACATAGCACCAGGATCTTATCGGCCTCACCGGCGTCTTTCTGAATCGCTGGCGGGGGACCTAGATGGATTTCATTGATCACGGGCTCGGGTTCATGTCGAGGATTCTGCTTGACTGTTGAATACCATCATTGTTGACCCAGACCAGGCTTCAGGGACAACGCTGAACTGCACAGGTCTGTCCAGAACGTGTCCCCACGCCTGACGCCTTTTAGCTAATCCAGACATGCATGAGAAAGTGATCAGATCGAGCAGTAATTGGATATCCAGGATGGAACATCGGTCAGATAATGGCAGACAAAGAAAGAGTGTTGCTGATGTAGCGATGATACGGTGAGTTGACATGCGGGCATCCGAGCCAGAGCCAGACTGATGAGATCCAGGAAACACCTGTCAGGTGGTGACCAGACAGATGATGGTTGATTTGGATTCTCTTAGGGGTTTAATAACCAGGATGGAACCGGCAACAGGAACAGCTGCCATGTGTTGAAGTGTCTTTCGTTGATGTAAAAGGGGACGAAGCTGAATAGACAAGAGACATGTGTTAGTGTTGGTTGTGAGAGGAAAAGGCTAAAGGTACGTACCTATCGCTCGGCAAAATAAAGCTAGACCAGATACAGACCGCGACCCACAAGCCACTCATGGCCTCTTGGTCCGTGCGGCCAGGTCACTCCTCACCAGCCACATCGACCAGCCACACTCAATCGCGAAATCAAGTTTCGTTTCCCATCCTGGCAACAACAGCAGTCAAGATCGCCAACCACCGCCTCGACTCGTCCGTCATCAGGCTGGTCGGGCTCCCTCCCCCCTTGGGATCCCACAGCCTGACAACCTGGCCGACGCAACAGGCAACCTCCGAACCACCGCCACCTCTGGCGCCGCTCTCTGTTTCTCAATTTCTTCCATCCTTCCATCGACACAAACAAACAAACAAATACACAAACAAACATTCGAGCCTCATCTAGATTCGCGACATTACAAGACACGGGCATTCGCTCTCTTTGATCTTACGAACAATGACCCCCGGCCGCCTTCTTTGACGACTCTCGCATCGCCCCTACGAACTGTCTCTGACACCGAAACACCCTCGCAACGACCACAATGGCCGACGAAGAACACGCAATCCAGCGCCCAGCGCAAGCATACCAGACGCCCGCCTGGGAGACGCCCGCCACCAACAAGCGCCGCTCTCTCTTTGATCGCTTCGTCCCATCATCGGCGACACACGGCTACAGGACGACCTCTGACGACCCGTATGCCAAAGAAGCCACCGCTCATCATCCCCCTCCCGCATACTCGGCTGGCGCAACGGCTACGACGACGACGACGACGAGCCCGCGGACGAAGAGCTGCGCCGTGAGGCCGAGCGTGAGGCGCGTGTAGAGGAGCAGCACGCACGTCTTGAGGACGTAGATGAGGTTCAGCATGGCCTGCTCCGAGACGAGGACGAGCTTGGAGCCGGCGACGCGGGCGGCCACGTCGGACGGCGTGAAAGACGCGAACTGGTCGGGCGGGTAGAGGTTCGAGCCGCCGTTGTCGGTGATGAGGTTGAGGGACACGACGAGGAGTGTGAAGAGGATCTGGAGAGAGGAGGCCGGCGGGCGGGCGGGTTAGTTGGGATGACGGGACGAAGGGGAGGGGGGGGGGGGGGGGGGGGGGTCGCCGTAAGATCCGGCGATAAATGGACGTACAGCGGCGAGGATCTGGAGATAGTCGTCGGCCTGGTAGTTACTCACTCCTCCTAACCTCTTTGCTCTCCCGTACCTGTGCTCCCGGAGGGTCAGCATCAAGAGAGGTGAGATGTCATGGTCCACAAGAGAGAGAGAGAGAGAGGAAGCGAGAAAGAGAGAGAGAGAAGGAGGGATGTGACGCACATTCTGAGGAGGATAAAAATGATGCCCAGTGCGTAATGGATCCAGCCCTGCCGCCGGAGCCTGGCGGCGAAGTGCTCGTCGACTTCGACCATGGCTGTGAATTGAGGAGGACGGCCTCGAGGGCCAACGATGCAACAAGGACTTTCCCAGGGGCGAGGTACGAGATGTTGTAGGAGGTTGAGGGTTCTATCCAAGGACGGTCGAAGATGAATGGTCACTCGATAGGGAGAGCCAGGCGAGAGAAGGACCAAAGACCAACTAGACAGACAGACAGACGGACGGACGGACGCCAAGGGTCCGGGGGAAGGGGGTCCCAGAGGCAATAACCTCACGCGAAGCGAGGCAATACGAGGCGATGCGAGGCGAGAGAAGTCATCGGAGGCTTGTCACTCGCGGTTCCGGTCCAGGTCGAACGAGACCACCGAAGGAAGGGGGCGGGAGGGTTCAATTCCCAAGAGTCCAAGACAGGTGGTCATCTCTTCCCAGGCGGGGCTAGTCTAAAGACATCTGCCGGTTTCAACAACAAAGCCCCGGCATCAGGATCGGCGTTGATCCTAGGCGAAGCAGCCGCAACGGACAGATGGCACGCGGGAGGGTGGCATGAGAAGTCCGGGGGCGCTGATTCGGAGGATGGTTCAGCCTTGGCATGGTGTGGAATCATGGGGACGGCCTGGTAGGGGGGAGATATCAACGGCACAATAGCACAGGTCATGCAGTTTGAGAAAGTGAAATGCCAAAAAATTCTACAACTGCTTTCGTAGCGAGGCTCACGAACGACCAACCCCCCTTCACCGGGGGGGCGGTTCCGCTCCGGAAACGGAGATGTGCTCCCGGCGTCAGCGACGGAGATGGCTTAGACTCGAACCGATGCTCAGATGGGGCTTGAAGAGAGAAATCTTTGGGCGGCGTTATTTTTGACGGAAAACCCAGCAGCCGTTACCACCACGATCGATCCACGAGGAAGAAGGGAAAACAAAAGTTATCGAGCGAAGAGCCGAGAGGGAGGGAGGGGGGAAGCTCTTTCTTTCTAGCCACGCCGGACCCTGATGCTCCCGGCTGAGCTAGGGTATGTATGGGCGTGGGGCTTCAGTAGTATCACAAATATGTTTGTTTTATCTCCCTCTGCCGAAGTCCCTCGTGGCAATGGAGGTGTTCTTCCGCCACAAGGGTAGAGGGGAAGAAGACTAACCCCGAGAGAATGTTCGCTCCTACGCATCCGGTATGTTTCGTTCGGATTGGCGATAGTCTGGGCGCTAGGCGAGGCGGGTATGTGTGCGTGTGTCTTGGGCGAATTCCCGGGATTCCAGAATTCCAAAATTGCCAGTTCTGGCGAGACGGACGGTCTCGGCGGGCCAACGCCGCCGAAGCATTCCAGTTCTTATCAGGGGAGATTCCACCGTTGCTCGCTCGGCGGCAGTTGTGATGAGTCAGTTGAAAGGTGTTGAAAGGCGGAAAACCCGGGACAGTAAACTACACAACGGTAAATCTCGTAGCTCCAGCAACGTCGGTAAACATCTGTATGGGAATTCATGTTGGCAAGGATCCATCCATATGGCTGAGGTGAACAAGGCTTATGGTACCGGCAGAATTCACCGGTGAGACTCCAGACATCCATACGCTGCATGAGGATGTTGTTTACTTCTCCCTTTGTTGCTTCGGCTTTTCTCGACGTTGTCCAGTCGAACACGGATATTCTGGAACCCCATTGTATTGCGAGATATATCAAGAATCGTCGAGTCAGAACACAACGTCAGGTCTGAAAACGAAATCTCGAATGATGAATTAAGTCAATCTCTTCCGTCTTAGGACGCAGGTGGTTTTATGGGACGTAGTAGAGAGTCAAAGAACCAGTTTTAGAACTGGTACAAATGGTCGATGGAAGTCATCTTTTTTGTCCTCCTCCCAGAGCATGCAGGAGGCCCTTGGGGTTGTCAGCCCAGGCCTAGCAAGGCGCTGACCAGCTACTTGGTTACTGTTGCCTCTAGAATAAAACCGCTATGATGGTTTGGAGATCTTTGTTGCTGCTGTTCTCTCTGACTTTGTATCTATCTGCCTTATAATTCAACGGCCGTCTATCCCTTTCGACTTGTAGCGGGTTGTTGATATGAAGTCACTGATGATAGAATCCAACAAACACGCATGGAGTCTTCGATGAAAAGGGACGAGTATGTCGAGAGAACATGTGAGTGGCTCTCGGATTCCGATTCCCGTCGCCTTCAGAGACACCACTGACCCGACCTGGTCCGGAAGGCCGGGTGCCATCATACCGGTGGTCGAGACGATTTCGTGACGCCAGACTGGTTATCGGCTCACTCTCTCCATGGTTTCCAGCTCACCTGGGCAACCATCAGCACGCCGGAAGTACCAGCCCCGACGTGAAAGTCTCGGAGGCTTCTCGTTTATGATGTCGCATTCGCACTCGTTAGTCTACGAGAGGAGGACATCGGCTGCGATGGCTCTCGTCCGATCCCACATCGTCCCCTCCTGAGGGAGCCGAATGGCGTCAACCCCCTTCCGACAAACCTTGGAAGCATTTACATCGTAAGTATCGTTGGAAGTTCCTGGTCGCAGGGCAAAGCTAAAAGAAAAGAAGATAAAATAATAAAGAAAGAAGGTTAATTGGCGCGAATTTGCGCGGAACCCTCGGCGGCTGCCAGCGGTCGAGCCCTCACGCGGTTGGGCTATACCTGTTGCCATCACTCGCTGTTAGAGACAGACTCGGCGTAGAGGTAAGTTATTAACCTTGGACAAAGAACCGCTTCACGGCCGAGGGGAGAAGTCTCATTGGACCGGATGCGAAGACTAAGGGACTTGGCCAAACCATGGGAGTACAATCCTGCCTCGCAGTGGGCGACTAAATCCCTCTCTCTCGTGAATGGGCATGAACCTAGTCATTCCCACCGACGACCGCCTCGTTCCTATACTTCGTTGACGCAGACTTCGGAAACACCTGTGCCGTGAATATGTCCATGCCCAGGAACATGTGGCTAGTCAGGTACGGTTGTCGGCATGGATCGATCGCCATGATCTACCCAGACCGCGCGGCGGGCTGTGCCGCTCCGGGACTGACAACGGGAGGCCGAGACCACCGGGGGGGAGGAGGAGGAGGACGAGGAGGCCAACGCACGGGAGGCTGTCTCGGGAGTGTCTTCATGGCACCAAGTCTCTCCTCCCTCTCTCCTATCAGTCCGACTGTTTCCTGTCTTTCTCTCTTCAAACGACCGCACTGCCTTCAGCCGCCCAAAACGCGGTCAACCCCGTCCGACCTTATGAAACGGAGACAAACACACACACACCCCCGTTAACATACAACATAGTACGCCCTCGACGGGCTGGCCGGCACATCCTCGATGCAGGAACAAAAGACTATTTCACCCTCGTTTCTTCCCACCCTCCCCCCCCCCCCCCCCTCCCGATGTAGGCATGCCCCTCCCTGGCTTGTCTAAGTCCCGTTTCTTGTCAGTCGCTTAACCGAGGTCTGTCGTCCGAGGTTGGCACGTCGACACACTGACCGTGTCGAGTTTTGGCGCTTAGACGACCGGTGTCAGGTTGTTTGGGGGCGGGGGGAGGGAGGAGGAGGAGGCGTGTGGCTGCACAGACGCGCTGGAAAAGGAAAGGAGGAGGAGAACTCGGCGATGATCTGTTCGTCGGCCAGCCGCGTGCCGTCGACCCACGGGATATATACCAATGCGGGTTTGACGTGAGCCCGGCGGCTATGTTTGCTGCGGGTTGAGGCAGGTTGGCAGGTCCTCTGATCCATCAACCTTACTTCTGCGTTGGTACGTAATCCTGCGTTTGTCCTCCCTTTCGTCCGAGGTTTGTCTTGCAGGTCCTCATCCAGCAGCTAGCCATGGGAAGAAGCACTTCCAGCGTCTGACCGCTGGCATCTCCCGCATGCGAATGTCCGTTCTGTTCAAATCACATCTCAGATCTGTTTCATTGGATAGTGGCTGAGTTGGAAGCGCGTGGGCTCTTGGCCTGCATCGGCAACTCCTGTCAAGCTATTCTGATTTCCAACTTGCTTGCTGTCTGTTGTTTCACTACCAGTCAGCTCAAGGCCAGTCATTGTTGATCATGGTCTTCATGCCGCCTCCTCCTGGAACTCAACCGGTGGTCCGGACGGAATAAGGAGTTGCCGCTGCGTTTGAACTCATATCAGAAATGCAGGGGAAAGGAATCAGCATTGGGACGACGAATGGCAATGCTCGCCAAGTGTGCACCAAAGACTTTAGACTGCAAAACAAGCCTCATCATGCATGATTCTCTTGTGCACTCACACAACCGCTTGACCCGGTTCCCATCTACACACGTGTGTCCGGCGCGTCAAGCAGCCTTCTCGGCCAGCCCAAAGACTCTCCTGACCCATCCCAACCTCGTCTCGAGCGCAGCCTGGGCGACTTCGGACCCGACGGCCAGGCCCAGCAGGTCGAAGCCGTGAAAGCCGCCGCTCCAGACGTGCAGGTCGGCCTGCACGCCGCAGTCCCACAGCCTCGTCGCATACGCCACGTTCTCGTCGCGGAACGGCTCGGCCGTGCCGACGTCGATGTACGCCGGCGGCAGTCCGGACAGGTCGGTCGCCCTCGCCGGCGCGACGTAAGGACTGACGGCCGCGTCCTCGACGCCCGCCCGGTCGCCCAGCACGCACTTCCACGCGCCGTTGTTGTCCGTGGCGTCGTAGGGCGTGTCGTGGCGGAACTGCTTCTTGGACACGCCCGCGTCGCGGTCGTCGAGCATCGGGTACACCAGCAGCTGCGCGCACAGCGCCGGCCCGCCGGTGTCCCGCGCCCTGAGGGCGGCGCCGGCAGCGAGGCCGCCGCCGGCCGAGACGCCGGCGACCATGAGGCGGGCCGGGTCGATGCCGAGGTCCCGCGCGTGCTCGGCGGTCCAGACCAGGGCGGCGTAGCAGTCGTCCTGGGGCGCGGGCGCCGGGTGCTCCGGCGCGAGGCGGTACTCGACGCTGACGACGACGGCGTCGAGGTCCTTGGCGATGCGGGCAAAGGGCTCGATCGCCAAGAAGGCGTCGCCGAGCACCATGCCGCCGGGGTGGAAGTAGACGATGCCCGGCCGACCCCCGTCGGTGGTCGTTTGGGAGTTCCTGGACCGGAGGATGACGAGGGGGATCTGGTCCCCCGGGCCGGGGATCGTCCGGTCTTCCACCGACAGGTGCTCGTCGTTGCGTACGGCTGCTTGCAAGGGGGCCATGGCGGCGGCGCGCAGTTGGCGGCCCTTGACGATGTCTTCGGTTGATTGGGGGTATGGCAGCATCCGGCTGAACGCCGCGACCAGCTGAGGGTCGTACGGCGGCCTGGGGAGCAGGTTTTGGGACGACATGTTGACCGTGTTGACCAGGAGAGGGCAAAGTCTGTCTGTGTTACGGGGGTCGAGAGGTGTTCAGCCGGCCTGTTATGGTCTTGTTTCCGGTTGTTTCTTTTGCCGTCTTTGTTCGTGGAAAGATCAGTATATTCGTCTCCAGAATCCAGTGTTGTGACGGAAGGATTAGAATTCAAACCGGAAAAGAAAATCAATGTTCAACCTGGAGACGGAGTGTCGGAACAATTCGCACGACGCGCCATACATGGTGTTTTCTACCCCACAAACCTCCGCCAGCCACGACAGCCGATCCTTCGGGCTAACAAAGCCAGCCAGCCAGCTAGCCACACGTCTGAGGGGACTTTTGCCAACCAGTTGGCCAGTTGATGGGGCTAGGATGTCAACAGTGAAGGGTAGCCGAGGGCCGATGTAGCCGGGGCTGGCTGGGATCTCGCCTCTTGCGAATCTCCGGCCCCGCTCGTGTCAAAGACCGGATCACGGCCATTCTTGATCAAGACTGAAAGGTTCCTGCGTTGCTGTGCTGCTATTGTAGCACTGCAAAGCCGGTCTGATTGTCACAGAGATTGTCGAGACTAAGGATCACTATGGTCTACAAATCCGATCCAACTGTCTACGCTTACCCGCGCGTTTATCGGTCGCCGCGCGTGTTTGAGGTTGTTCCAGACGGAGACGGGTCGTGGATTGTGACATGCTCTCAGACTTGTCAATAGTCAGCTCGGGCAATGGTCAGATCCCCCGTTCGACGGCCTGGCGCACTTTTGACAAGCAGAAGCTATGGAGAGGAGCTCATACAAGCTGCGGCAGACGGGCCTTACATCTAGTTCCGTAACAATGGTAGGCTGCGCAAGATAAAGTGCCGCGTTCAGAGAAGATTGAAACAACAAATCGAAGAATGATGATAACTACACAAACAATCTTGACAAACTCCTGTGTCCAGCAACTCATCAGGCTTGTCGACAGCGGCCACACCCTCAGATCTCCAGATTGACCAGTTCCCTTCAAGGCGTATTCCACATATTCCACACACAAACACAAACTTACGCTCCCCCCCAAACCCGTTGGACCGAAAGAAAAAAAGTATGCGAGGGCGTTTCCGACACTCTGGCGTACTATTGGCATCGGCTCAAGTACCTCGGTATACAAGCCACAATACGAAAGACAAGATGCAAACTTTGGCTGACAACCCGGCCCGAGGCGATGGAGAGGGCCTAGGCCTCTTGGGCGCTCATAGTCCGGATCAGGGGGATGCAAAGTCTACGTCGGTCTGCTTGGATATGGGTGTGGCCCGGTAGTGCCCTCGCCTCAAGCTACGGGCTGCGAGCGGACGATGTAAGATTACGTGAACGTCTGTGTGTAGCTTTTGGACAAGGCGGTCGAGTGGCCTTTGTGTGTACGGTAACCGAGGAGATATTCTAACCTTTTTGTAAAACAAAAGATTTTTGATTTTATTACCAGATACGCACTCCCTCGGCAGCTTCTTGGAGCGATTC
Organism: Colletotrichum lini; assembly: GCA_034638275.1. Lineage (NCBI taxonomy): Eukaryota > Fungi > Ascomycota > Sordariomycetes > Glomerellales > Glomerellaceae > Colletotrichum > Colletotrichum lini. Next base: position 1,553,039 of record JAWQJV010000001.1, on the reverse strand, counting down.
ACTCTTGTAGGAGTAACCAAGGACGACGGTCATGCTAGCTGGAAGCCGAAGTCAACAATTTGCATCGAGACTAGCCAAGATGCCTCGGTTCCCATGTCATCTGGGGCTGGTTAGTGGATGGCGGATTATTGGAGTAACGAACCAGAAACTGGCCAGCCTTTCTTTCTTTCTTTTTCTCCGCCTTCTTCTTTGTTCTCCTTTGTTACACACAGACATACAGATCTTCTTGCTCAAAGTACGACTTGGTTCATCGAAACATGGCCGTTATAAACGCTCTTGCTGTCAGACCCTCTTGGGCTCGACTCGGGACTCATACCCCATCTAGGGACAAGCTTATCACGGCGACGGAAGCAACGACGAACCCGGTGCCGTGCTCTCTTGTCGAACCTCGGAACGTGCCAATGCCAACTGTCTGCCTGTCCGCCCTGTCCGCCGCCGAGGTCCCCGAGACCCGTGCCCCCCCCGATGTCAGGAGTTAGACTTTCCACCCGCCAGGAGCCAAATCCGCAGATGGCGCCCCCTAGGCCTCGATGAGGTGCGTGCCCTTCAGCGCCGGCATCGACTGACGTATGGAGGGGGCGCTTTCGGCTAGTCCTTGATACCGACTCTGGAACCAGTGATCCGAGGATCCAGGGTGTCTGTAACTCCCAACAGTCCATAGTCTTCGATAACCCTTTTTACAGTGGCCCAAAACGGAGCCAAACTACCACAAGACCACTCTTCAAGCCTCCAGTCTGCAGAGTGCCGCGCTGCAAATATGGATTAGTCGGCCTTGGGGGAAACACATGATCGAACTCCATTCAGGCCCCATCATGCAAGTCGAGAATGCCAGGCGCGTTCCTCGATGCCACAAACCACAGCTAGGTTAATTGTTTGTCTACAGTGCACCCGACGACCAAAAGGCTGCGAGATGGGTATTGGGGGCCCGTCCAGCGTAAATGTACGCTTCGTTGACAACTACAAGAAGAGGCTCATTCATGCCTCTATCCGTCGGGGAAGAGCAGAGCCAAACAAAAAAGAAGAAGAAGAAGAAGAAGAAGAAGAGGTGGCCATATGCCATATGTCATTCCCCCATCCCGAACTAGAAATGCATGCGGGCACGTCGACAAGGGCTCCTTTCCTTGGTTTATGACAGGGTCGGCTTCCTCCCCATGGAAACTTCCCGTTCTTATGTCACCGCCGGGTTCCATGTGGCCGCATTTGTGCCCCCCGCGCTGCCCCTTTGGGTCTCCTCATACAAACATCGATCGAGGGACAGGACTCATGATCTCCGACCCGCAGGCCCAAGGGTCCAGGGATGACCCTCCCAGGGGGGGGGGGGGTCCTTTGGACGACGGGATTCGACATCAGTTTTCCTGATTTTCGTTTTTTGTCTTTTTTCTTTTACCCTTCGGACCTGACTGCACCGCCAAGGGGAACATCAAACCCGAGCTGCCGAAGCTTGTGACATGGGAAAAGACTGTTCACTGGGCTTGTGAACGCCTCACATCCCACTTTGGTGATGGTTGCAATAGATGCCTTGAAGGCCCGGTGGGGGAAGGGAGATAATGTTCGCCGAGTTAACGTTGGCCTGTTGGTGTGTGTTTTATCATCTGAGTTAAGAAGTTTCGATGCACATCCCGCCAAGGACGAACGGGCCGACATTGGGCATCGTGATTCTTTTACTAGTTTTTACTGCCCTACACGGGCAAATGCTTCCCAGTGACGGGGTCTACATCCAATAGCTGTGTAGGCGGGCAACCGGCCACCACCCATTACCGGTTGCAGTCTTACGAGATGGAGTGCGAGAAAGGGGTGATCGGTAGAGTTTCTCGTTGAACCCCGATGCTCAAGAGACGAACCCCGTATCCGTATCCAGGTAATACATCGTATACTTGTATGTGATTTCCAGAGAGTGGTGTGGTGTGGGTGGCGACTGGCGTCGAACCGCCCGTTTGTACTTACATACACACCTCATGCCGGCGGCACGTAACCCGAGCAATCCTTCCCGCGTCTTCCTTGCTACGTGACTAACACGCTCTGCTTACTCTCTTCGGACGAGAGCCGGGATTCAGGATTCCACCGTGTGGTGTTTGCTTGCTGTGCCTACCTACACCTGGCACGGAATTGTTATCCGGGTGACGGTGAAATGTTCACGGCCAGTCCTCATCAGACCGGCTTCCAACCGGGTGTTGCGCAGTTGTCGTTTCATTCTGTCCCCTCGTCTGCATACAGGTAGGTATCCAGCAAAGAACAATAGGGCAGAAGACAGGGCAGAAGACCGGCAATGTCGGACGGCCCATCCCATCTTCCCGTACGCTGTCACGAATGTGCCTCAGAACGTCAAAAAGAAAAGAAGAAGAAAAAACCACCCCCTCTCGGCTATCTGGGGCGTGATGGGGTCCCCGTTGTCAGTCTGGCTGGTACCTCAGCCGGCTCGGAAAGCAGCAAGCTACGATGTAGAGATCGGACTGAAAGGAGTGGTGCATCGTACTCCCTAATGTTTCTTTACACTCACTAAACTACTTGCTAAAGTAAGCAGAGACTCAAAGCGGATGCGGGTAAGGATGGTGCATGTATAGCGCGCGGGTGGGCGGGCAGACCCCGTCGTTGAAACCCATTCTCTAACTCTATCGACTTACACACAGATCCGAGTGACGCACAACCCACACATGTACACACACACTCTCTTTCTCTCTATCTCTCATACCCCAAGAACTCGATCCAAGACGGCGCTGTCGACACGGGCAACGTCTTGTTTCCGGGAATGGGCCAGACGCCTTCAGCCTCCTTCAACCATGTCCTCGTTAGAGAGCGAGGGAGAGAGAGGGGCCGCACCCCCCCATCCCCCCCATTCAGAGTAATCAGGTCGTCAGTGACCCCGGCAGACTGTTGCCGACTGGGACATGGCTTGCTCGAGTCACTACCTGGTCTTGTTTAACCTTGCCTCAACCCTCGTCTTCCTCCTTCTCCCTCTCCCCGCTTTAACCCTCCTCCTTCTTGTCCCTCTATCGGCCCATCAGTCCATCACATATCTCGCCGTGGTTATACGGCCATGGAGTCCTTCTTTTCGTGCTAGCGTCTCTCACCTGCTTCTGCTTCTGATTCTCACTCTCTCACTCTTTTTCTGGCCTCTCATCACCACCCCCACCACCACCATCAACAGAAACAACAATAACAACAAACAAACAAACAACAAACACATGCTGGCATGGATTAAATACTAATTTCTCATCGCACATGAGAGAGAACCCTGAGAGGCCTGTAAAGACGCCCTCAAACTCGTCTCAGCAACACCATGAGGTTGTTCAGCATCGTTACGATAGCAGCAGCAGTAACGGCAGGCCTACGCATAGGACCCGTGCGACATCGACAACGACAAGAGCAAATAGAACAGAAACAACAACAAGAACAACCGCAACTGGAGGGCAGACAGCTCCTTGATGCCACTTCCTTCATAGCCGAACTCCCAACCGGCCAACCTCAGGCGGACTCGACATCAACAACAACGCCGGTTGCGACTACACCTCCGCCACCACCACCACCTCCTCCTCCGCCTCCTCCGCCGCCAACAACAACCTCAACATCGACGACGACCACATCAACAAGAGCACCGCCGCCACCGCCGCCGCCACCACCACCGACTTCTACTACACGTCCTCCGCCTCCACCCCCGCCACGCACGACAGCAGCGAGGGCTTCAACTTCAGCTGCCCCTCCACCGCCACCACCACCTCCTCCTCGAACGACTCTCAGGACAACTTCAGTTGCAGCACGTCCTTCCCCTCCTCCTCCTCCTCCTCCTCCACCACCACCACCATCGACAACGCAGCGTTTACAGTCCACAGCCGCTTCACCACCAGTCTTCTCAGCTCCGCCACCGCCGTCATCGTCGACATCGTCAACCCCTGCCGCCGCCATGTCGTCAAGCACGGTGCCCATCGCCCTGCCGGCCAGCACCACCGGCGCCGCCCCCGGCCAGACGCTGCCCCCCGCGCAGGGAGCGGCGCCGCCGCCGCAGCAGCCCCCCGTCCAGCGGCTCGTCGACCCGGCCGCGGGCCTCTTCCTCGGCGGCGACCCGACCACCAACATCGACGTGCCCGTGACGTTCCTCTTCCTGCTGCTCTTCGCCGCCGGCGCGTACACGCACATCCGCATCTACCGCGCCAACGCCAAGCGGGGCCACAAGTTCCTGCTGTCGGACCTCATGTTCGACTTCTGCATGGTCAGGAGCGTCACGTGCATCATGCGCATCGTCTGGGCCTTTGACAAGGCTCGCGTCGTCATCCTCGTGGCGCTCATTGTCCAGTTTGGAGGGTAAGTTGGATATCAGTCTCCGCTTATACGTTTCTGTGTCTATTGTATGGCGCACACACACACACACACAGATATATATATATATATATAGACAGATATATATGTGTATTCACGTATACCGGGAGAAGGAGAGAGAGAGAGAGAGATTAAGAACCTACAACTAACAAACTCCCCAGCTCCGTCGTCGTTATGGTGGTCAATATCATATTCGGCCAGCGCATCATCCGGTCCATCCACCCGCATTTCGGATGGCATCCGGCCTTGCGCGTCTTCACCCTCTTCTTCCTCTTCTCTGTGCCGCCCGTCATTCTCCTCAACAGCACCTCCATCGGCGTCTCCTTCTTCAAGATCGAGGACCAGGACCGCGTCGAAACTGCCCTCAACCTCGTCAAGGCCGGCGGTTTCTGGATCATGCTGCTCGCCATCCTGCCCGTCATCGGCGTCATCCTGGCTTCCACCATCCCGGGGCCCCGGCCCGAGCGGTTCGGCCAGGGCGACACCCACCAGAAGATCGCCGTGCTCCTCATCGGCGCCACGCTGCTCATCGCGGGCCAAGCCATCCGGCTCGCCGCGACGCTGAACCCGGAGCCGCCGACGTCGACGGACAAGCTCTTCAGCAAAGAGGTCTTCTACACCACGGGCTTCATGTTCGAGATCTTCGTCGTCGTCTTCTACGCCGTCATCCGCGTCGACCTGCTCTTCCACGTGCCCAACGGCTCCAAGGGGCCCGGCGACTACTCGCGCAAGCCGAAGCCCGGCGAAGAGGACTACGAGGCCGCGCTCCTCACCAGGGAGGAGATCGAGGACGAGCTCATCGGGCTCGGGCACCCGTACGAGGTCGTCGACTCGTCCGGCCTCGGCCGGGATGGCTCCGGGCGCACCATTGTCGCCTTTAGCACGAGGCGCATGAACGGCGAGAAGCCAGTCGTGCTGCCGCCGCGTCCCGAGGCGTACAGCCGCGTCCGGTCGATGCGGGGATCCGTGAGGTCCATGAGGGGCTCGCTGCGGTCCGCCCGGGGCGGCCTCTCGCGAATGGTGTCGACGAGGATGTCGTCGACGCCGTACCTGAACGAGGTCGAGGTCGGTCGCCCCGAGATTCGGGAGAACCCGTTCGGGACGCCGCCGGTCAGCCACTACGGCGTGGCACAGCCGCTGTTCATTCAGTCGAGGTTCAGCAGATACACGGACCCCGAGGACGAGAGGTCGCAGCTGCGGCCGGAGAGCCAGGCGACGTCCGGCGAGATCCCGCTCAGTCTGGACCGGGAAGGCCTAGGGCCGTACGAGGGACGACCGTTGGCGCGGTCGTCGGTGCAAAAGTTCACCATCCTCGAGAGAGAGGGCGGTTCTCTGAGATAGAGGCTCGAATGACGAGCATATAAGTTTAGTGTATGATGGGGGAATCACGGGTTTGCTATGATTAATGACGCAAACACCACCTTAAGTTTAGTCCTTCAGTAGATAATTGCACACGCATGGAATGTACATAGTAATTCAGTGGCAACTTATCTTTGATGACTTGTCTGAAGTATCGAATAAGGTTCTGTTCTGTCTGACCCGGTGGGCATGGCTTCATACTGATTTTATTAATGCTGTATAACTCGATACGTCTTATACATGCTTGTGGTATTGGTCAAGCAATCAACACGAATGCGTAAAACACAAACCACAGTCCCATACCAGCAACATGCAGGCGATAGAGAGCTTCTCTCAAACGATGGTTGTATTAATGTTGAGAGATGTTCAAAAGTTTTGTCCTTTTTTACTTTTTGAAGGAGAATGAGAAAACCCCGCTTCGGCGTGTTCGAGACGGACCCTGCCGTGATATATCTTGCACGCCTGATAACCCACAAGAAAACGCCAAAACTTAATCGTAACAACCCGGTCTCATTCGAGAGGCTCTTTCAACGTTTCATTAGCCCTCCAAGGAATCCCATGAGGCCACCCAAGAGACCGCCCCCTCCGGCAGGAGCCGCGGCGGGGGCCGCAGCAGCAGCAGCGGCAGCGGCAGCATCGGCGGCAGCGGGGTCCACGGCCTGACAGACGGTGGTTGCTCCGGCCGACGACGCCGCATCCGCGCCCGCCGCGGGAGCCACCGTGGTCCCGCCAAAGATACCGATCCCTTGGTCCAGGACGGTGCTGAGAGCGGTGGCGCTCTTCTGCGCGTCGGCGTTCAGCTCGGGCGGCACCTTGCTGACGAGCGCCTGGGCGAGGGCGACGCTGGCCGTCTTCTGGTCCTGGAGGGCGACGGCCACGAGCGGGGTGGCGCCGAGGGAGTCGACGAGGCTCTTCTTGGCGACGACGTCGTTGATGGTGACCTTGACGTTGTTCGTCAGCGCGTCGGTGGCGGCCTTGAGGTTCCGTGCGTCCTGTTTGTTGAGCGGCTGGGAGGCCTGGACCTGCGTCGTGGCGTCCTGGATCGACGTCTTGACGCCGCCGACGGCCCCAAGGAGCTGGATGCCGCCGCCGATGGTGACGGAGGTCGTGGCCTTGACCGAGTTGTCGAGGCCCTGGAGCGCCGAGTTGATGGTGTTGAGGGCCGCCTGGATCGAGGCCAGGTCGCGTTTCCGGGCGGCGGCGGCGGCGACGGTGGCGGGGAGAGGGGCGGCGAGGACCGTGGCCGCAACGAGGGAGAGAGACAGCAAAGAGCGGAGCTGCATCGTGGCCTGCCAGTGGAGTTTGGTGTCCCTTTTTGGACGAGAGAGTAAGGATCGAGAGGTCACTTCTTCTACTTCTCCGTCTTGGTTGCCTTGCTTTCTTTGAGATTATAAGAGAGTGTGGTGGTGTTGGTGGTGGTGGTGGTGGTAGGGGTAGAAGAGAGTGGGAGAGAGGGAACTTCAGACTCTTCCAACTCAAAGGAGTTCCAGATCATGAGGTGACGGAAGTAGTGACAGGAGAGAGAACAGGCAATCTCAAAAGAGAGAAGACTTGACTTCGACAGCGGTGTCCATATAGGTAAAAGGAATGCGGGGAGGGAGGGGGGGAAGGGGTGGTAAAGATGATGGATGATGGGTGATGGATGATGACAGAGCCTGGTCTAGGCCTCTTCCTCCCCTCCCTCTCTCTCTTTCTCTCATACAAACACATACACACACACACACACACACACACACACACACACACAAAGGTGATGGCCGACAAGAGACTTGGCTGCCACATGTCTCAATTTCAGCAGCAGTACTTTCCGGCGTGGTTGGGAATGGCGGCTTCATGAGGCAAAGTTGAGACGGTCCTGGACTCTTTGGGTATGTGTGGGCGTGTGTGTGTATGGAGGCGGAGCCTCTTCCATGTACACAGTAGGGTTCCCGAGCCACGACCAGGCAGGCTCGTAAAAAGAATGTTGGTGAGCTGGTCGGCGAGCTTCGCGGCTGGTTGATGCGAGGAATACAAAAGTTCAGACAAGTTCCCTAAAGAGGACATTTGGTTTGAGTTTACGTTTCACGATGCAAGAGTCCGGACGGTTCAGGACGCATAGTTTGGCATGTTGCATGATGTTACCTAGGCACTTTCTTCACACCTCTGTTAAGCCTTGTTGAAGAGGACGGTCGACTTTGATTCTGAGTCCTCGTTGGAAGGACGTGGAGTTGGGTCTATTTGAAGACATCTCGCACTATACTACGGAACTTGAACAGTTGCCAGAACACAATGATGCGTTGCATGAGGTGCCCGTCGACGTGAGGGTCATCTCTGAGCCCTCTTCGAGTCAGGCACTGACACGCGAGATCAGCTCGGACTCCCCTGATGCTCATTTGATCGAATGAGTTTCCCGATTCCAACGGTGATACAACCTTGTCTCTACCTCGACCGTCTCAACCTTTTCTCGTTTTCGTTTCAACAACAAAAAAAAAACGGAAAAAGGGAAAAAATAACTAAAAAAACAAGAATCGCACGGGCTTTGTTTACTCAACTAGGAGAATTTACATCGTCTAATCGGTCGATCCACGATGATCCCGCCCACCCTCGCACAACGGCGGCCCATGGATTCGAACAGCGGACAGCCCTGGACAAGAGTCAAAGCCACCACTGCCCTTCCCTTTAACCCGTCATCATCGAGACCAGGGATCCCGTTCGGGTTCTCGTCCCACTTGCAGTATCTAACACTCCAACCTCTATGCCGTATGGTTGGACGACCGAAACATCAAGGATGATGGCGACTAAAGCAGCTACATCGTATGTGGCATGTCGTCATTCCGACCCTCGACGCCGCATGAGTCCAGCAATCCTTGACCAGCGGCCAGGGGGGGGGGGGCTTATGCCTTGACGGCCATCAAGAAGGGACCGTTAGCCAGCGGTGTCAACGTGATCCATGCTTGCGCTCGTCATGGGCCAGCAGACGCGCTCTGCATCGGAACCAGGGGTCGTATCCCGTCGGCGAGTGTTCGTCCGCTCCGGCTGGAGACGTGGGATTGGCCGTTCTCCCTTCTGGCCGACTCCGGTTCTTCCCAGTTTTCCGACCCGTTGTCACTCGACAGAAACTCATCCCAGCGATTTATACCCAGCACGGCTACCGGCGGCGGTACGGTCAATTGCCTCTTTTTTTCTAAATTTTCGAGCAGCTGCTACCTCAAAAAGGGGGGGGCAATGCCTAGGCTGAGGAACAGGGCAATAATAGAGTAATCGTCCTCATGGTCCCCGCGACTCTAAACGCTAAAGACCTCTCTAGAGCAGAAGCTTGCGAGAAAATAAAAGTCTCCTTGTGCATTCCAGGTACCGGCCGAGCCGGTGATACCTTCTTTCGCGGGCAGCTCTCGCTGATCTAGACTTTTATTTTATTTTATTTTTTGCAAAATTTGACTCTCGAACGCTGCTGATTTTCCCCTTTGGTCACGTCAGGTCAGAAGCTAGGCATGTGGAGGAGAATAAAGCGTTCAGGAGCAACTGCCCCGAGAGGCCGTCCGAGTTGACGGAAACTCAATCGCCGTGGAATTGCCTTTTATTGCATAGCCCTTGATAACGAGCCTACCTGTACGATGGAACAGAGTTTGGAGCCGGGTCCCATTTGACGCTGTCGACATCCGCGTCACCTTGGGCAAAGTATGTGACATGAATGGACGTCAAGGTGGTCCATCCGACCGTTTTTTGGCTGCCAGATGCTAAACCCAATATGGTCCCGGGATGCGGACAGAGGGGGCCAGAGCGAGGGATACCTGTGAAAACTCTCCGCTGCAGGCCTCGTACAACTCGGGTCTGCTCTTTTAAAGCCGAATCGTTCGCATAGTCTTGTTTGTGACGGACCTCGGGGCACCTTCATGTCGACTTCGGGATGAGCGTCATGAGGTGATGGAGGGCTAAGGGTTGAGCGTTCATGAGACGATGAAGGCTGAGGACGGCAGCCGAGAGATGGATGTCCGTAGTTCTTTGCCAGGAGAGCACGTGGAATGTTGCCATCACTGCCGATGCTATCTGCCGAAGCCATACACATCCCGAGGTTCAGTGAGTTCAGAGCTACCCGATTAGTCTTTACATCTCCCGAGGGAACGGAACCTGAGCTCTCGGAAAAGGAAAAAAGAAAAAGCAAAGTAAGCTTTTTCGATCGTCCTTCATGAGAACAAAGGACGCCGAGGCTGTTCTCTTGTCCGAACACAACACACGGTGGCTGTCACGCCGGAAACCTTTTCCCTTCTGGAGGTTTACTTTAACAATGAAATCGGCACACAGTTTCTCCGTCGGACGATTCTTCTGCCAACCCGCAGGGCTGGAAGAGAACCTTTCGGTGGCCGCGGGACAGAAATTGAGTGTCGCTTCCGCAACCATGGGGGCAAACGGGCTTAACTCACGTCTAGGGGACCAAGCGATTTGCGTCCGGCGAAGCTCTCGTGAGCTGGCAGATCAGATCCATTGGCACCATCGGGACGAGGATAACAGACTTCGTTCGGTTCGGATGCCACCGAAAGGGATAGCGTCACTCTCTCTCTCTCTCTGTTGCGGCGATGCGGAGCCAGCAAGGGCCGACGCGGATCTTGATCTGGAGGCAGACGGCACGTTTAGAGCCGGGTGTGCTTTGGATCAGAGCTGCGGGCTTGCGTCGTTGAAACTGTCGAAGGATTCCAACGACCATGAACCCGGGGGTTTGAGTCAAGAGTTTGGCTTGGGTACTTCTTTGAAGGTGCTTGGGTACTTCTTTGAAGGTGCTTGGGCTGCCAGTGAAGTCAGGAGAGATTGAAGAAGATACCATTGTGAATCAGCACGACAACATCTTCCGGAACGAACATGATTCAGTCATATTCCGGGAGAAAAACCCTCGCGGCTGACCGTCGGCTGGAACAAGAAGGTAGAAGGAAGAGCCATGACGCCGCCGTACATTACCATCAGGAGATGTCTGTTAAAACATCACTCAACGAGCGAGACGTTTGGCTTGCACTTCGCCCTGGTGACACCCCAGTAGCCGTGGAACAGTTTCAGGAGGCCTATCCAAGTTGTGTCTCGCCTATCGGTGGGCATAGATGGCAAACGCCATTGCAAGATGTCTCGGTGGGACCGCGGTCAAGGAGTTGGAAAGCCTCTTGGACGAGCTTCAGGGTCTTGGCCCTTGAGTCGACGACGTTTCTGTCCACTTTGTCAATAATTTCACTTTGGCGGGCTTGTGTTTCCGGGCTGCGTTCTTGGCGAGCCATGTTCTCGTCACGACTCGAGACAGATGACCTGCAACGTGTTGCTTGCCACAACACACACAAACACACACATACACACAGCAACAGCAAAAGCTCCGGTTCCGCTTCAGAGTGCTCCTCTGCTTCTTCTATTGCCCGATCCAGACATGGCCGCCGGCCATATTTCACGTCTGTTGAAGGACGCAGTACACCGTAGACTCGATAGTGGAGGTTACCCGAACCACGTCAACGCGCTGATGCAAAGCCAATTCCAGTCGTGCCTTTTTCATTACAGTAGGACCCATACGGAGCTCTTTAAAGAGTCCTACTAGGAGCGTACAATGTATGTCAAGACGGGCGGCGACGGTATAGGATGTGTTACTCGCCCGCTGCGTGCGTGTCAGCAGCCGCTCCAAGCCAAAACATTGGAGAGTCAACGGGGACGGATCATGGTCGACGCTGAAACATTGGGACGACAACCCTGCCTGTGTGAATTCTGCGGGGCCACCCGGCGGAGACGAGGGATGTGGTCGTGTTTCCAAGACGCTTTGCGAGGTGGCCCGGAACTGTACATAGTAGAGAGTACGATGCAGGAGAGGAGGGGAATGCGAGTTGCTCGCGTGGGAGCTTATTACCCCGGGGTCGTCCCTTGAAGTTCCAAGATCCGGGGTGAGAAGGCAAACAGACCCGACACGGGAGCCCGGCACGCCGGCCGGGGCTACCCTTGATGAAGAGATCCACTGCCGGGTTCAGCGTTGACAGTTTCAAGCGAAACGAGATGGAGCTATCCGTGGTCGTTGACTCTCATGGTTTTTATTGCGATGGATACCTGTACATGGATGGCGTGTTGTGCTGTCTTTAGTCAGGAAGCAGAAGATGACTTCATCGAGCAGAAGAGTGAGACGATATGAATCAACGTCAGCTTGGCGGTGAATGACACAGCGCACATTGTAGGGAATTGGAGCCATCTCCTTAGCGGCGGAAACAGTCTAGTCAACCATGCATTCTTTCATTCCTCCATGGCAGACATCATCATCAACTTGTCAAAGGTTGTAAGTCGCCAGCAAGACTTGAAGAGTTGCCAATCAATATAAGAATCTATATCGCAACTGCCATGGCGACAACTATGTGATATATGCTAACGTGGTTGATAAGCTCGGCGATCAGACAAGCTCGGCGATCACCCGACCGGACAAACTAACCTCTCACCTTTACATACACATCACACCATACTCAGCAATGTCCCTCATAAATAAAGAAGCTCAATTGAACTTAGCTATCCAGGCAATCAAACAAACTAAAAATCTTAGTATAAGAGCCGCATGCCGGATCTACTCAGTACCCTACTCAACGTTACGCGACCGAATTAAGGGAAAGCTGTCACGACGCGACGTATTGCCTAGCCTACGAAATTTGACTGCGCTTGAAGAGGAGAAGCTAGTTAAGTACATTCTAGACCTGGATTCCCGATCGTTTCCTCCTCGCCTCAGTAGTGTGGAAGATATGGCTAATCGACTGCTTGCCGACCGCGACGCACCCCCAGTTGGGAAGCGCTGGGCTTCAAACTTCGTCAAGCGACAACCACAGCTTCGGACGCGCTTTTTTCGTAAGTACGACTATAAGAGGGCCCAATGCGAGGATCCAGGCGCGATAAACGCGTGGTTTCGCCTTGTGGCGAACACAATCGCGAAATACGGCATCGTGGACTCCGACATCTACAACTTTGACGAGACTGGTTTTATGATGGGCCAGATTGCATCCAGAATGGTCGTCACTAGTGCCGAAAGGCGGTCAAATACGAGAATGATGCAGCCTGGCAATCGTGAATGGGTTACAGTCGTTCAGGCCATTAGTTCGTCAGGCTACAGCGTTCCGCCGTACATCATCGTTGCAGGCCAATATCACCTCTCCACCTGGTATACTGAAACCGGTCTCCCACGCGACTGGGTCATTGCAACGTCTGAAAATAGGTAGACAACAAACGAAAGAGGCCTAGATTGGCTACGGCACTTTGATCGGCATTCAAAACTGCGTGCAAGTGGTAGTTATCGCCTCCTTATCGTCGATGGGCACGAAAGTCACCACGCCGCCGACTTTGAGATATATTGCAAGGAAAACAATATCGTCACACTCTGCATGCCGGCTCATTCGTCTCACTTGCTTCAGCCCTTGGACGTTGGGTGTTTTGGGCCACTAAAGACGGCATACGGTCGACAAATTGAGGATAAGATACGCCGGGGTAATACGCATATTGCGAAAGAAGACTTCTTCCCTGCGTTTCGTAAGGCTTTCACGCAAGCTATCACGGAAAATAACATTCAGGGAGGATTCAGAGGAGCAGGGCTTGTCCCTCTAAGCGCAGAAAGTGTGCTTTCAAAGCTTGATGTCAAGTTACACACTCCAACACCTCCAGGGTCCCTCCCAACAACACCCCCTGCGTGGACTTCTCAGACGCCAAACAACCCAACAGAAGCATCTTCTCAGTCTGAACTCATTAAAAGGAGGATCTCCCGCCATCAGAATAGCTCCCCAACTTCAATTATTGAAGCTGTAGAGCATTTATCAAAGGGAGCGCGAGGATTTATGCACCAGATTGCCTTATTAAGGTCGGAGGTCCAGATCCTTCGAGAGGAGAATAACCTGCTTAGCCGACGCAGGAGGGCTAAGAAAACCCGTCTCAAACAAGGAGGAAGTCTTACTATAGCTGAGGCAGAGGACCTTCAATCACAGAGAGAGGCGACAGCTCAGATTGAGGAGGAAACGCGGCGGAGTAGTGGTCGCCGACCGAGGACTGAGACGGGCCAACGGCGGTGTGGCGTCTGTGGGAACACCGGTCATAATGCGCGAACATGTCAATTTGTCGAAGAAATATCTGAGGAAGAGGACCTTCATTAGTTTGAATTCAATTGATTTCCTGGGTGTTGCTTATTAGTTGGAAATGTGCTGTGGTTGCGGTTGCGTGATCGCCGAGCTTGTCTGATCGCCGAGCTTATCAACCACGTTACAAATAAAGGTATAATTACGCAAATAAACTGCTTACGGACAACACTGCTCAGCTTTCTACCAGAGTCCTCCTCGCTTTTCTTCTTTCATCACCACCGCAGCCAGACCAAAAAAAAAACCACACGCTCCGTCATATCTCGCGGGACAAAAGCAATGGCTGCCTCGAGGGCGAATCGAACGCCCGATCTTCTCATTACGAGTGAGACGCTTTACCACTGAGCCACCGAGGCGGTTTCTTCATCCGTAACCAGATCGTGGTTGGTGGTTCCACCGATGCTGGGCGGGGAAGCGCAAGACGACTATGGCTCGCGCGAGGAACTGTCATGGTCTCGTTTCACAGACGAATGCTGGCCGTCTCTCCTCGGCCTGCTTCGTTGTCATGACTTGCCGAGCTTCCAAGATATGTAGCCAAGACGGGTCCCTCTCCGGGTCTCACAGGTTACACGAAAACGATGGAAGAAAACGGCGGTAAAAGAAAGCATGGTACAGAGTAGAAAACATGGTATTAGTCTTCACGTCCTTGCACACGCCACAGCGAGGCTTACCTGTCCCTCCCCCCCCAAGACCACCCCAAAAGCAGTGAGAATATAGAACATCTGTCTGATCTGTGGCTGACCAATGCCCGCGCGCTTCGTCTCGCCTTTCCCTTCTCGGTACGGCGCGGCATACCCGGTTCGCCTTTCCCCCCAGTTGGGGACGAGGGGTCTGCCGCGCGCAGTGGGATGTAGGATGTAAGCCCTACTACAAGCCAAGTCTGCTTCCTACAACTCCGGGATGGCGAGCCCGTCACAGATGATAGGCTGCCCCCGAGATAAAGTGGGCAGGCCAAGACCTATGTTTGTATGATTTGGGGAGAGGGAGGAGGGCAGGAGGGGGATGACTGCATGTCCACGATCAGTTGGACGCGCGCGGGATGTGACGTGCTGGGGCTCCCGCCCGACCAAGACGCGGAGAAGAACAGGTACGACTGGTAAATGGAGGGTTGACAGGTTGATCCAAATGTTGGAGAAGGCAGAGAGGGGATAGTTGTCCGCGACATCATGTTGGCTTAGGCGCGCGTCAAGATGCTTCTGGGTGCATCGGTACGAGTGGAATATAAAAAGACAGGCTTATCCAAGCTCTCTCTCTCTCCCTCTGCCAGACCAGACCAGACCCTCTTGAATCGAAAGCTACGATCAGTAACCAAATACACACATACTACATACACTCATACAAATATACAAATATACACACATCTACAAACAGAGCAAGTCTCGCGCCTCGAATAGCCAGAAGAGCATCACAAGACTAGAAGATACCATGACCGCCAACAAGAGAGTCGCCGTCATTGCGACAAGCACCCGCACCCCTCGCATCGGGACCAAGGTCGCCGAGCTGGTCAGGGACGTCATCGCGCCGGACGCCGCCGCCGCCGACGTCGAGCTCGCCTTCGTCGAGGTCGCGTCCTTCAACCTGCCCGTCTTCGACGAGAAGCTCCTCCCCGCGCAGGTGCCGGCCTTTGGCGAGTTCGCCCACGAGCACAGCCGGGCCTGGAGCCGCGAGATCGCCCGCCACGACGCCTACGTGCTCGTCGTGCCCGAGTACAACTACGGCCTCGCGGGCGGGACCAAGAACGCCATCGACTACCTGTACAACGAGTGGATCGGCAAGCCCGTGGCCATCGTCAGCTACGGCATCGCGGGCGGCAACTCGGCGTCGTCGCAGGCGCAGAAGACGCTCGAGGGCATGAAGCTCCGCGTGGCGCCCACGCGGCCGGCGCTGCCTTTTGCCGGCGGCGGAGCCGGCAAGGACTTGATGGCTGCCATTGGCGGCGAGATCGGCGACGAGACGCGGGAGAACTGGAAGGCCGAGGCCGAGACGATCCGGAAGGCGTTTGCGGAGCTGAAGGGGCTCCTCGACGCACCGCCGGCGCCGGCCAAGAGTGAGAGCTGAGCACTCACTCACTGATGGGCTCTTGTATACAGCAAATAGCGGCAGTCAGCCAGTGAGCCGGGTTGGAAACCTGGTCTCGATCCGTGTGGATCGTTCCATCAAGCATCCACGGGCTAGATGGATAGTGCCTCCGGGGGGTAGGGGAGGTAAGGGGGAAAAGGGAAAGGAGAAGAAACAAGCTTGAATTTTAGCTTTAGACATACAATATCGGGGGGAGAATCGTCTAACCACTTCCATCACACCAAAACTCCACCGCATCATATCGCTTAACACCAACAACAACCCCGTCCCCTGTCAACATGGTATCGTGATTCTCCGTGTTATCGCGCGTGTTATCGGTCTCGTCGTTTATTCGTAGACTCGACAGGTAGAAATCTGCTGCCTATTTCGACTTTGCTGTGCCGCTTTTCAAGGGGGTATTATTGAGTCTTGCATGTTCGTATTGAGATGAGGGAAAAAACCTCGTCGCACCAGTTGGTAGGGGTGAAAACATTCGATTTGTTTTCCCCCTCCCCTTTTTTTCTCTGTCTCCTCGTCTCGCTTTCTTATGCGTCACTGATCAACCGCCGCCCCCCTCCCTTCGCTCATTGTCTTGTCCGCCATGAGGACGTCCACTCTCTTCGCCGGCTCCGTCTGCGCCGTCTCTCTGGCCTCGGCGCAGGTCCGTCTGCCGTTCACCCGCCAGAGCAGGTTACCCGCCGGCACCAACGTCCAGACTCGGTCCGCCGCCGCCGTCGAGGGCCCCGGTAGTGGCCGCCGATCCCTCTCCTCGGTCGACTTCTCGGTCGACAACTGGCAATACGTCGTCAACGTCTCCGTCGGCACGCCGCCGCAGGACATGTCCCTGAGGCTGAGCATACTGGAGAGCGCCTCATGGGTCCCCGACCGCGCGAAATGCGCCGACTCCCTGCCATACCACGACTACACCCTCACGTACGCGTCCCAAGCGGAGAAACCCTCGTGCGAGTACGGCGCGTTCGACGCCAGCGCGTCCTCTACCTACGTCAGCCGGGACATCGCCTCTTTCTCAAGTTGGGACGTCTCCGACATGGTGAGAGGCGACTGGGCCAGCGACACCCTGAGCATCCCCGGCGCCACGCTGCCCAATCTCACCATGGGCCTTGTTCCGTCGGCCGAGAACTTCGTCGGCGTACTGGGTCTGGGATTCAACGTGAGCCGCGATCTCTGGAGCGCCTCGACCGATCCGCCCACCGTCCTAGAGCGGCTGCTGAAGGACGGCCTTATCAAGTCCACCGCCTACAGCCTCTGGCTGGACGAGGACGACGACGATGACGACGACGACTCACCCAAGTCCGGACACCTGCTGCTGGGCGCCGTCGACAAGTCCAAGTTCGGAGGGCCCCTCCTCCGCTTTCCCACCTGGAGCTCCCAGGGCAGGGTTTCCAAACACAGAGAGCGCATTTTCGACACAAGCCTTTACTCCGTCAACGGGAACGACTCGCCGCTGGGCGCACTGCAGCCTCTCGGACAAGAGGTTCTGCTGCAGAACGTAGACGCCGTCGTCATCATCGTCCGGCTGGAGCCCCAGTCCGTGTTCTCCGTGCTGCCAGACGCCCTCGCGCGGGACATCTGGGCCCTCGCGGGCGCCACGTGGAACACCGACTTCTACTCCGGCGTCATCCCGTGCGCCGCGGCCGGAACCCTCACGGGAAGCATCGGCATCCGGCTCCACGGGTCCCAGGGCCCCGTCCTGGTCGTCGCCCTCGCAGACCTGGTCGTGCCCGCGGACGTCTGGGCGTACTCGCTGCGGTCCCCGAACACCCGGAAGACCGAGGAGTACTGCCTGTTCGCGGTCCAGTCCGAGGTCTCGACCTCCTCCTACAGCCTCCACTGGCTGGGCGGCGCCGTCTTCCGGCAGTCTTACATGGTCTTTGACCTCGCCAACGAGGAGGTGGCCGTGGCGCAGGTCAGTCTCGGCGGCCCAACTTCGACGAAGGAGGAGGAGGAGGTCGTGCCCTTCGCCAGCTTCGGGGCCAGGGTCCCCGAGTCGACGTGGGCGAGGCCCGACTATTGCCCCGGCTCCTACGCCCAGTGTGGCGGCAACGGGGACAGCGAGTCTCTCCCGCCCTCTGTCAAGATCGGAATCGGCTTGGGCGTCGGCCTGTTCTGCCTCCTCGTCGGCGGCCTGTCCTTCTGGGCCATCAAACGGTGCCGTCGGATTAGACAGGGCGAACGGGAAATCTCGGCGAAGCAGGCAGACATGGACCAAGAGGCCAACCCGCGGGACGGCACTGGTGATGGATACAACGACGTGGCTCAGGAGGGCTCCCTGCCGCCGGCCGCTGTGACGTCGGAAGCCCCCCATGACGAAGACCATCGACGAGCAGCGTGACAGTGAATAAGTGGCTTCCGCGAGACCGCCGTAGAGAAGATGATGATTTCCGTAGAATAATTCATAATGCAGCGCCTGACTCCCAGTGCGTAGTGGTGTAGTCATAGAAGCATCCCCGTTCTTGTTTGGTCTCTGTGTCCTGTTGATGTCAGGCTGCCAGAGTCAAGGGATCAGCGTCGGTTGCCCCACAACCAATGTGCGGACCGGTCCGGGATCTTCCAAGCCAGTCGGACGGTCATGAGGCATGGCAGTCCCTCCGGAGATGTTGTGTTGGTGGGATGGGCTGCTCTCCGAATATGACCACTTCTACCGCTACGGGAGCGAGGTTCTGGTTGGATAAGGTCCCAATAACCCAATCCGTGAGCGTCTCTACTACCTATTCCTGTTTTCCCTTGCTGCAACGTTGCAGACCACACTGCTGTGGCTGCGTAGAAAACCTCATGAACACACCCCAGATGGGACTGATGCCGAAAACAACCACGCCTGATGCTACTCTGCAATAACAATGCAGGAAATCAGATGGCAGCTCCCGACATCCTCGTTTGCCGCCCGATCCCACGGGGGTTTCCTGTTTTGTGACTAGAAAGACGGAGGTGGTGGATGCACCGTCGTTCAACTGCGGTCTGGTCACATTTCCACCTTTGGACTTCCGCAAGTCTGCCCGGCTGCGTTCATTTTGCTGTTTTGTGGTTTTATAGACGGCGGTCTTGTATAAACTAACCTTCGACTCCTTGGGTCGTTGCGCTTGGTGTTCGACAAGTGTCAATACGCTTATTAGAGCTGAACTCTTGGAAGCCAGAGACCCCGTCCAAAGGGTAAACCCATCGTCACAACACGTCACAAGTCTTTCCAACCCCCCTTTTAACCCATTGGTTATGTGACAGCTCTCATCTAACCGTCCATGCAGAAGCATGTGCTCCCATTTGCCTTCCCCTCAGGCGGCCCCTCCCAAACAGCGATAAGGCCTCGCAGCGGAGGGTCACATTCGGCTCCCCGAACTCGGTCATCCGCTCCAAAAGTCGCCAGCATACGAGGGCACATGGGCATCAAGGGTAGCTGTCTGAAGAAGATCAGGCTGGGCCAATCTGGGAGCACCGTTCGCTTCTGCTAGCAAAGACGAAGGGGGTCTACACCTGCATTAGCCTCGGTTTCCCCCTCCCTCACCTTGCCTCAGCCACTCACCGCGCACCATCACCAAGTCTTCACCGGTGGTGTTGGTCATCCATCCCACAAAAGTCTTGTCTCAAATCCCCGACTGCCCTTTTGCATCCAGTTCTCTTGGTCGAGAATCTTGGTCTTGCGTGTGCTAATAATGCAATGACTCAATGTATTAGGTCGTGCGTGGTTGGCCTAGATGCGACCACACGAACGTGACGCGCAGACTGTCTAAATCTCTTCACATGTATCCCACGACGTAGTTCAGAGTCTTCGAGCGGTGAAATGTCTGACTGATAGCGTTCGTGGTCGCTCGAACCTCTTAGAGAGCGAAAACCTCCGAAGCGCAACGTTCCGTGCAACGTGGACAAGAGTTTGTAGCATAGCCCAACCCCGAAAGGACGTGTGAACAAGAAACAATGCCTTTGTTCCTTGGCACCTAGCTTCTGTGGACGACCTACGGTCTAAATGCGACGGACTCGACTAGCATTTCGTGGTCAGTTGATCGCTCGACCACTAGTGACGTCTAGTTGAACCGCAACACGATTTTCTCTCTCGTTCGGGATCCTATTTAACGGGGAGACCATAGATGTTCCAACAAGAAATTTTTGCCTCGAAGCTCCATAGTCGCAATGTCAGGATTACTTCCAGTAGCAGTCCACCCTTCCGAGGCGGCGCCGGTGAAGTCCACCGAGCGTGGTCGAGATGGCTATACCAATGCCGTCTACTTCACCAACTGGTACATCAACGTTTTGTGGTCTATCGAAAACAATGCTTCTGTGACGCTGACGATGGCAAAGGGCAATCTACGGCCGTAACTACCAACCCCAAAACCTCCCAGCATCCCAGATCACCAACGTTCTCTACGCATTCATGAATCTTCGCCCAGCCGGAGAAGTGTGAGTTTGCCGAGTCTCCCAAGCTCATCTGGCACAACACAACAACACAGAAACTCACTCAGGAGAACTCTGTCAGATACTCTGCCGATACCTACTCCGACCTGGAGAAGCACTACCCCACCGACTGTAAGACGGCCCAGTGTTCGTTAAGATGGTTCTAAATAGGGCACCAACCCGCTGACAGCCTGCAAAGCATGGAACGACGTCGGGAACAACGCCTACGGCTGTGCCAAGCAGCTCTACATCCTGAAGAAGGCCAACCGCCGCATGAAGGTCCTTCTGAGCATCGGAGGCTGGACGTGGTCCACCAACTTCCCCGCCGCCGCCAGCACCCCCGAGGGCAGGGCACTCTTTGCGTCGTCCTCCGTCCGGCTGATGAAAGACTGGGGCTTCGACGGCGTCGACGTCGACTGGGAGTACCCCTCCAGCGCCGCCGAGGCCGCCAACATGGTCCTCCTGCTCCAGGCCGTCAGGGGTGAGCTGGACGCCTACGCC
Source organism: Colletotrichum lini (assembly GCA_034638275.1). Taxonomy (NCBI): domain Eukaryota; kingdom Fungi; phylum Ascomycota; class Sordariomycetes; order Glomerellales; family Glomerellaceae; genus Colletotrichum; species Colletotrichum lini. The sequence continues at coordinate 1,532,319 of JAWQJV010000001.1, read as the reverse complement.
GCGAGACATACCCCGGGCTACCACTACCTCCTGACGATCGCGTCGCCCGCCGGGCCGAGCCACTACAACATCTTGAACCTCAAGGCCCTATCAGACGTCATCGACGCCTTCAACCTGATGGCGTACGACTACGCCGGCTCGTGGGACGCCAACAGCGGCCACCAGGCGAACCTCTACCCGAACCCGGGCAACCCATCCTCGACGCCCTTCTCGACAGACGCCGCCGTCACCGACTACCTCCGCGCCGGCGTCCCGGCCTCCAAGATCGTGCTCGGCATGCCCGCCTACGGCCGCGCATTCCAGCAGACCGACGGCGTCGGCCGGCCCTTCTCCGGGGTCGGCGGTGGGTCCTGGGAGCCCGGCGTATGGGACTACAAAGCCCTGCCGCGCGCCGGCGCGACGGAGCTGTACGACGCCACGGCCGCAGCCTCGTATAGCTACGACGGGGCCACCAGGGAGCTCGTATCGTACGACACGCCCGCCGTCGTCCGGGCCAAGGTCGCGTATCTGACGGGCAAGGGCCTCGGCGGCTCCATGTTCTGGGAGGCCAGCGGGGACAGGAGCGGCGGGGGCAGTTTGCTGGCGGCGAGCTTCGATGCCCTCGGCGGCGCGGCCGCGCAGGACAAGAGCCTGAACCAGCTCCACTACCCGGACAGCCAGTATGACAACATCCGGGCTGGGGTTCCCGGCGGTTGAGCTTGGGGATTGGCATTGTGCGTCCTCTTTTGACTGGTCCACGTCTTGATAGGTCCTCGGGCCTGATGTAGGTTCGAGTTTTTGGGTTAGGCTGCTCTTTCGTGTCTTTGTCTCATACAAATTTGTATCCAGTTCTGTTGTTCAAGTCTTAGTGTTTGTTAGTCTGATTGAATCAGAGAGACTGAAGTTGCTTGTATTATATTGCATATGCCACCTCAATCTCGGACTCCAGACAAGATGATGTGTCCGGCGTCATCTTTCTCATGGCCCTCAACGAGACAATCGAGCTGCAATTCCGTGTATTGAAGATAGCTAGTGCAGACCGTAAATGCTCTACGTCGTCAGAATCTGACCCGACTCCATGGTTGGCAATGCACAGCCTCGGAAGTCATTCCACTTATCTGCAACCCTGGTTCATTACAATTCTACGCCCACTGAGAAACCGAGAGACATGGGGCTAGCTAGGATGTCGAAGCATTTCTCTTTATCCTCTATCTTAACCATGTAACAAGTGCCGAGTTTAATCACGGCAAAATGCAGTTCATGGATCAACTTTGCCTTCCTTGTGCTTCTACTTCTCATATTCTACCTCGAGACTTGTGTATAAAACAACCCCCCCTGTTGCTTTGGTGTGTCTACAGTCTAAGCATCCGAGTCTGGGAGCTCGACCGTTTATACAACTGCGGATGTCTGGGGTGCAAGCGTGACAATGGTCCTGATGGTTGACCCCGTCTGGTTGGACATGGTGTCGACTATGCATTTGCCCTTGGCTCCCGCCTGAACCGCGATGCACTCTTCGTCCGTGAACCTCGACGGCAACTTGATGCACATGTAACCCTCTTGCTCTTCCCCGCCTTTTGAAGCACACAAGGCGTCGACGCCTTTGATGAACTCGTCGTTGGCGTCGACGCAGCCGCACCGGAAGATCTCCTGGGAGAATGCAGTGCTGTAGCAAGTTAGTCAATGTGTGAGTCTCAACAACATATCCCGGCTGCAGACTCACCCCATGAAGGCAAAAGCCAGAGCGTAAACAGCGGTCTTCATCTTGGTAGTTGTTGGATATCGGTGAGAGAAGAAATAGTGCAAACCTCTCCGTTGTGAGGGGTAACTAGACAAGAGAATGGAGTTTTGGATTTCGTAACGCAGGAAACGACAACTGATTTTTCTTGTTGCTCTCCCAACGCCTTTTTTCGAGAACAATAGGACGGAAAGGGGTTATTTATGTCCAAGACGAGCAGCAGCCATATTCAGGGGCATGAGCTGACAACCATACAAAGCCCTGCAAATCACCCACGGTAAGCAAACTAACACACGCACCCCCACCGTCGGACGCTGGCAAATTCCCTTTTCTATAAGTGCTTTGACTGGGCTTGGTTGACTTACTGAGGGTCATATACGGCCGGTAAGCGCGTATACACCAATACTAGCGGTTTGACCGGTTCGAAACGGGTAGCAACCTACCAAAACGAAACTTCATTTTACAGCTCTTGGATAGTCCATATATGTTGTTTCGCCTAAATAAAGTATAAAGTGGCTAGATGAACTTCAGTTTGGATGTTCAAGAGCCAACATCCATCGCAGTCAAACTACTGGCTCGACACGCTTGGCGGGGACGGCGCTTCTCATCCCGCGCGTCGCGAAGAGGCCGCCAGTGATCGTCAGACTCACTGAACTCTCTTCAAACCCATTTGCATACATTCACTTTGCGGTCTAGCATTGAACGTGGAATTAAGGACGGCGTTAAAGGCTCTACTGTTATCATCCAGGTCCACAACAAGTGGCATGACGGACAATCACAATGTATCCGAAACCGGTAGACGATGTGATGGACGACTTGGGCCAGAGTCTGATGAAGGGCTGATGCTCTGATAAGGAATTATTCTAATGTGGAAGAACTTAATGTAAACTCCTCTACGGATACGTCTGCTTCATATAGCGCTTTGCTTCCCAGCCTGCCCCCTTCAGACAAATCACAGAACCTAGAAGGGATCCCCGCAATAGACTTCTTCCGCCCAGGATAGATAACGACGCCACTTTACTACTCGCATGGAACTCGACGCGCCTGGGATGCCAAAATGATCGGCAGGGATAAGCCGGGCATCTTTGCCGAGAACGAGCTCGCCTAGAGGACACGATCTCCGTCTGTTGCTACTAAATATAATCATTGTTAACGGGGCGATCTCCCACCGAGCTTTTCCCGACACGCAACTGAGCAATCTCGCACACTGGAGCCGTCGAATCCCGAGCAGATGTTTCCATCCGTTACAATCTTGCGTATACAGAACAAACACGGCCAGCTGTTAGAGCTTGAAATTACAGTCGAGCTACGATTGCAAAGCCATATGGCTAACTGATTCTCATTTTGTCATGGATTACTGCCGTACGAAACCGCCCGGGACTGTATACCCTGCGCCGATACACTTCCGTCGTGGCGTTGCTGAGTCTGGTCTCTTGGGTCGACCGGGCGGCAGGTGATGTTGGACTAAATCCAGAGTCTTGTTGATGCCGTCTACCGGCCACATCGGTCTTGTCAGGTCTCAAGGGGAACACGATGAGATACTCGGGGCGGGCCCATCGCCAGCGAGCATCATCTTCGCCATGGAGACATGTCCGATATGACACAAATCCGAAGATATTAAAGTACAAGCAGGCAGACTTCTCAAATTTGGCGGACACTGCACTTGTCCACTGGTGCCTATCGCCATACAGAGATCGAGTTGACGTTCAGCAACTCCGATGAATATGCTATACCAGACGAGCGATTATCCTATACCAGACTTGCGGGCTGGACAAACAGGTATACCTATTCACGGTTCGGCAGAGACGGTCAGTAATATCGATATTCCCCCCAGGGTGTTTACCACAGCAAAACAACTGGTCAGAGAGTCTAGCAATGGTGAGTGTCTTATTACCTAATCTAATACGCGCATCTTCTGTCTATATAGCTTCTAATATCCCATCCTCCTCTAACATAGGAAAGGTCTATCTGAACAACGCCTTCTGCCACCAGTCACATCTCTCCGCTACAGCGGTGTCAACAATAGTCGTCCTATTGTACAGAGACACGACGGCCGCGTCATCCCCATAGAGGGGCACCTCCGGCAGGCCATCTTGATTCGGGCTCCCCGTCTTGGCGAACGCCGTCAGATACGCCTGCAGCGTGTCCGCGACGGACGCGTTCACCGGCAGCCCGTTGTAGGTCGTCTCGCCGTTGTAGAAAGTGTAGCCAATCTCGTTGCCGTGGCGGCCGGGGGGCACGTCAAAGAGGTAGTTGTACGCGACGCCGCCCAGCGCCTTGTTGAGGTAGTAGTTGTTGCAGATGAACCACGTGTCCGCGACGGTCGCGGACGCGCGCGCGAGGGGCGTCGTCCAGGGGTGCGTGCCGTCGTACACGGCCGGGTAGAGCTGCGTGGTGATGTAGTCGACAACCTCGTCGGACGCGTCCGGGAGGAGAGGCGTCAGGAGCAGCGAGACGTAGTCCTCCTCGTCCTCGATGAGCGGCGAGGCGAAGATGAAGCCCTCGTCGCTGTTGTGGGCGCCCAACACGGCCACGGACGAGTCGAATCTGCCCTGGGAAAGGAGGAGGCTGGGGAGGTCCGGCACGAAGTCCCCGTCGACCGTGGGGCCCCAGCCGAACCCGCCCCAGTACGCGGTCGAAATGGTGACCTGGTTGACCTTGTCGAGCACGTCGTACGGCAGCTTCTTGAGGTCGTCGAGGGTGCCGACGCTCGAGTTGCTGAAGTAGGACGCCCACTCGAGCACCTTGGCATACTTCCCCGCGGCCTTGCTGCCGTCCCCGGTGATGAACTCGAAGCCGGGAGACTGGAGAACGGCGCGCCGGAAGGGGGCGCCGCTGGTCGAGCCGTAGGCCGTGAGCTGGTGCAGGATGGAACCGGCGCCGGCGGACTCTCCCAGGACCGTGACGTTGTCCGGGTCTCCCCCGAAGAGATGGATGTTCTCCTGAACCCACTGCAGCGCGAACCGCTGGTCGCGGAGGCCAATGTTGGAGACGCCGCCCTGCTCCTCGTACTCGGTGCCGGAGATGAAGCCGAAGAGGCCGAGGCGGTAGTTCAAGGCGACGTAGACAATGCCGTCCGAGCCGTCTTCTTGGGACTTTGCAATGAGCGTTGCAGGGTTGCCGCAATAGTTCTTGTCGCCGACGGTGTATCCGCCTCCGTAAATCCACACAAGAACGGGGGCTGCGTCGCAGTCAGTCAGAGCTGTGGCTCGTACGGCCTCTGCCACCACCAAAGGTGGAAGAACTCACCGCCAACACCCGAGGAATTGTTCGCCCTTTTGAATATCTTCTCCGGAACCACGACATCCAAGTTTAAGCAGTCTTCCGTGATGGTGGAAGCGGGCACCGTGATGGGGGTGTTGAGGTACTGCTTGATCAAGGACGGGTCCGAAGACGGGCTCAGGCCTCGGATCCCGGCAAAGGTCGTGTTGACTTCGTCCAGAGTCAGCTGTCCCGCCTGGTATTGGGGAGACAGACTGAGCCATGGGGGGCTCCCCATTGGGCAGTTCCCCGGCGTCTGACCGTCGTTGACTGTGCGATTCACGACGGTGATCGGGGCGGGAGCTCCGAATCGGGGCGCCGTCGCATAGCGGATGTTGGAAAAGGTGAAGAGCCCTCCCGACTCCTGAGTGTGTTAGAATCAGCAATCTTACATCTACCAGCAAGCAAGTGTGTTCTTGACGACTTACATTGTAGGTGGCCTGGTGAACGGCGTATCCAAGGTCAACAGTAGGCAGCCGATGGGTGCAGTCGGCCTTTGCTTGCGATGCAAGAGCAACAAGTGCCAAAGCGGCCACGTGCGTGTTTCTGATATACATCAACATCTTGATAAAGCTGTGAGTCTCAGAGGGTAGCTTGAGCTATGTCTTGAGGGAGCTGGCATTGAAGCAAGTGACAGAAATGCCAGGCTTTTTGTACTTCCAGCACCTCATCCTTCACTTCCGCAAGTAGGCATGATCACGGCAATAATTCAACTTACCCACTTAAAAACGATGCATCTACCTAACCAGGTTAGTTGAACTATGAAACTAGAGGGTACGGGGAGCAACTTGGAGATGGAAACCCTTGGCCGGGCTCCGCCAGCTATTCAGCAGCCACGCGGGAACTAATTTAGAATATCTGCTAAGCAGTGGGCGGCCGGTCAAAAGGCCTTAGGCAACTAGACAGCAGCTATGTGTGTATACGAGTTGGCTACACCGGTAAACCACCTACCATAGTAGTTCACTATGCCCCTGATTGTAAACAGTTGGCAGGGCAGAGATTGGCTGACACTATTCCGCAAACTTGCCCCCCCTGCTCACTGTCTTGGCTTGGCGTGATGGATGCACTTTTGGCGAATTTGCGGTAGCGACGGCGCCCATGAGTGGCTATGGCTCATATCTGATGCACGGCAACGGGGTGTGGCGGTGATGGCGCCTGTGAGTGGTGGTGATTCATAACCGATGGATGCATGCCAGACAGGGTCCCGGCTGGTGGTGGTGATGATTCATATCGGATGCACGGCAAGGGTCTTATCCTGGCCCAATGCGGGATAGCACATCTCCTACCGTCGGGTGGAAAGCCTGCGAATAAAGGAAAAGAGCGGGTTTGTAACCAACCAACATCGGCTTTTTCGGGACAGCTGCTGGTGAGCCGTTCTGCAGATTTCCCGTCGTCTCTGAGACACTCACTGTCTGCCCTTGATTCTGCCCTTGATGTCAACTGCACTTGCTTCAGCGGACGCAATTCCTGTCGATGACGCTGTGCCGATGGGATAAAAAATTGCTTGACAGGTCGACTATTTCGGATATTGGTCGAAGTTGCGGCGTCGCAAATGCCTTTTCCCTGTTGCGTCCCCTCTTCCACAGACTTCAAATTTCATGTCGGGAGGCAGGCCTACTTTGGCAAATGGATGATCAGGTCTGGCCAGCCATTGAGGAGAAACCGCATATCGACAGCACCAGACTGAGACAAGGAAGTTTTGCTAGAGATGTAGGATGGAAGAGAGAAGGAAACTTGTTGCCATCGGGCCAAATTCGGATCCCCGGATGAATCCGGACCTGACAGCACTCGGAGGAACGACGGGCCCGGAGCAATCTCCTCGCCGGGGTTTGCCCCACTCCGCCCTCCGGGCTATACCGTCCGCGGGCTCGTTCACCCGTGCTGCCCCACATATGGGATGCCGATTAACCCATGAGGAACAATACCGCCATATTGAATCAACAAGCCTGATTTGCAGCTGCAAATAGCTGCCCCCAGACTCTGTTAAATACCACGGATGTTCCCCGTATCTACCAACAAACTATTTTCTCCGTGTTGTGAAGCTCTTTTCCCCATGACTCGAATTCCGCGAGAGGCCACTTTGGCTATGATAACGGCCCAAAGGTGAGATTGTTCATCGACAAAACATCCAGCAGGATAAGCCCTACTAGCAGGCCAACAGCTACTCCCGAATCAAACCAAATATCCCAGGTCATTTCCAACCCAAGATAAAACAGTATTTTGCAACCTAACGCCGCGGCCCATCCAACCAACTACAGTCGGCGGTGAGGCGATAGTCAATCTTTAACAGAGCATCACGAGCCCTTTCAAAACACCTAGATGCCGCTGGGAATGGAATGACTGCGAAACTAGAAGTGTCTCACCACCCCAACAACCGAACACAACACTGGCGGTGCTCTCCCCGGGCGGCCTCCCGTCACTTATAGGAGGCCCCCCGAGATTTCCAGCCAGGCCGGAACAAGGCAAAGGGAGCGCCAAGTTAAATTCGGTCATACAAAAAAACAAAAACACGAGAGACCCCCAAAAAACGGCGGTACGCGATTTGGGTGTGCGTGTGTGTGACAGGGGCAGCCATTACGTTAAAGTTAGACAACAGAATATCGCTTTCGGTCCCAGACGGCAAGGCGGGCGAAATTCTGCGGAAACAAGATTCCGACATTGTGCCAATCGGCTGCACAAGCTTTGGCGATGAATCGCTCGAGGCGGTCACTGATCTAGCAAAGGCCGAGCATCGCAGCTCTTAATCCCTCACCCAAGACACGGCATTGGGGGGGAGACAAGTTGCGTGAGAGCGATATGCGTTGCTCCTCGGTACGTGCATCTACAGGGAGAGGTAGAATTGCCTTAAATTGTTGGTTAAAGGTCGATATCCTCGTTGCTCCTTCATCCAACAAACACACACCCACATTAGCTTTTCCCTCTTTGCCTCGCAAGTCTTCTTCCATATCCACATGAGCCCAACAAGCATCCTGGATGCCTCTCCGAGCAGCCCGCCATCCCCTTCAGACCCCGAGAAGCAGCGCGGGGCCGTCACGGCGGCGGTCTGCGTGGCTTTCGCCATCCTCGTCAGCCTAACACTGTACATGCTCGCGTGGCAGAAGATCAGGAGGGCACGGCATCCACCGGCACCACCACCGTCCCCATCGTCACCGAACCATGCCCATCATCAGAACAGGGGAGACGTGACGTTGCAGTCGACCAGCCGTGCCACGTACAATATACCAAAGAGGCCGAGGCTGGTAAAGGTGGTCAGCGACAGGCTCGGCGCGACGACCGACGTCGCCGATGCCAGGACCTGTCCGGTGTGTCTGGACGATTTCGCCGCCGGCACGGCGGTAGGACGACTCCCGTGCGGCCACGACTTTTGCACGGCCTGCATCGAGCTGTGGCTTTCCAAGCACGGGTATACCTGTCCTATGTGGTGCGTTGCCCGGCTTGCAGTGCGCTTCACTCACTCCGTGAGACTGACATGTAACCCTAGTCGGTTCAACCTCGAGGCGGGCGCTACTCACTATGGACGGCCTGGAGAGTGAGAGATGTGCGCATGAATATTAGTGAGAAAGAAGCCCAGTATTTGCATGGTAAGGGGGTGCTTTTGTTTCAGCAACAACTATGGAATAGCATCATCTCGCAAAGCGCGTTGTGGCCTTATACTTCGTTGTTGTTGTTGTTGTTGTTGTTGTTGTTGTATTTAACGCCATAGGGGCAGGGGCACGGAACCTCTGCCACGACCTCCCGAAGGGTATGAGGCGTGGAGAGCCGTAGCTCAAGCTATATACCATACAGTACATGAACCCATGCTAACGTCCTCCAAGTCATGCCTTAATGGCTATTTAACTGTCCTGCTATGTCGCTAGGCCCCGCTGGGTCACCCGGCTCAAGCTTGAATCGAAATGGCAACGAGCAGAGCTCGCTAAACTGTCTGTTGGACCCGTCCGTCACAGGTCCGTCGAATTGTAGATAGGGTCAAAGCCCTTGATTGTTTTGTGGGGGTAGGAGGGTCCTTCATGGACACCTTGTTCCCGCTTGTCGGGCGGATGTTAATCATCCTATCGGGCCCTTGATGGGCACCGTCTCTTCGTGCTGGTGGTTGGTGGCCCCGGGCCACCGATTGGTCTGGTTGGTCTCGTTGACGACGTACCTGGCCGCCGGTCCCGCATTGTTCTGGCTGGGGGAGACCGGAAGGCCCGCATATAGCGGGCCCAACCATTGCCTTGGCGAAGCGCGACCCAAACGCTTGTGCCCGCAGCTGGAATCGAACCAGCCCCCTTAAAAAAGGGGTTGCCAGACGCACGCCACTGCGCCATGCGGGCGCCTTATACTTCGTATGTACAGCAGGAAGATAGGAAAACATGTACAACAGAAAAGATGATGTGTGCCTCGTACGTTAGCCATCTTTGTGTGCGGACGTTCCGTGAGCACGCCTCCGGTAGGTGAACCTCCCACGTCAAGGGGAGACACCTAGTCAAGGCCACTGACGTCTAATACCAGCTAGCAGGTTTTACTATTTTCCAGAGAAACCATTAGCGAGGGACCATGAGAGATAGGCATTAACAGCAGCCCTCAGACGTCGGCCGGTTGACTAGACGGACCGGGGGGGGGGGACTCACGGCGGCAGCTCCGGCGCTGTTGAAGGTAGATCCGATGGGGCCGACCTTGATGTTGGAGAAGACGACGGTGGAGTCGGGCACCTGCGACTCGACGTCGGTCGGGACGCCGGAATCGATGCCGCAGGACCCGCGGGTCGCACCGGGGCCAGTGGCGTTGGTCGGGTAGGTCGAGTCGAGCCAGAGCATGTTGGAGTGGTGCTATGTGTGAAAAGTGTGTTAGCAGAAGACACTTGGTAGCTTGACTGTTTTCTCTCTCTCAAAAGGCAACTTACGTCGTCCCAGATGGACATGACGAGAACCATGCCCTCGGCGAGCGCCTTGCCCATCTGCGCGAGGCCGCCCTTCTGCGTAAAGACGTCCTCGTCGCCAAACGCCTTCTTCTGCGCGCTGCAGTAGCCCGCCGTGACCGAGTTGCCCTCGACGCCGGCGACGTCCGACTTGGAGTTGGCAAAGACCTTGCCGTCCTGGACGTAGAACCGCCTGATGTCGGCGAGGGCGCCGGCCTCCTCGACGAACTGCGTCACGACCGTCATCTTCTTGGAGGTGTCGATGGTGAACTGCGGCCCTTTGCCGTAGAAGGTCGTGTTGCCCATGCGGTAGCTGTTGAAGTCGCAGCCGTCCGGGTCGCACTGGCCGGCGTACCGGGTCGCGCTGTAGGTGCCGCCGCACGCGTCGCCGGAGCAGCTCAGCTGGCCGACCGTCTCGCACGGGTGCGGCGTGTAGGCCGTCGAGACCGAGTTGGCCTCCCAGATGTCCATCTCGGAGCAGCACGAGCCCATGTTGCCGACGCCGGCGTTGGCGTCGTTGGACGACGGCACCCAGCCCTCGACGTTGGCCTTGCCGTCGATGAACTTGAGGTCGCGCGGGCACTGGCTGTCGCAGTATCCCGTGCCGTACGACGCGCCGGCCTTGTTGGAGGGGTGCTTGGACACGCCGCCGTCGGCGTCCATGGATACGAAGTACAGGGCGCCGTTCAAGCCGCACTATATATCGTTAGTCATCGCCGGCGTAAACAACATCAGAAACCGGGAAATGGGAGGGGGAGTGGGTGTGTCACCAGGGACGGGGACTTACACCCAGCTTGGAGACGTCCACGTCAAAGGTAAACTCCTGCCCCAGCAGCTTGAACATCTGGTACTTGTCGGTGCCCTCCATGAGGTACATCCGGGAACCGATGTTCTTGCTGTACGGGCCCTGCTGGACGAACTTGAGGCTGAGGGCGTCGCCCGTCGTCGTGGCGCCGTACGTGCCGGCGTAGTCGGCGCCGTCGAGGCAGCACTTGGACGCGCAGTCCTCGCCGGTGCTGCAGATGGACGTGTCCCATTTATTGCCCGAGTAGCAGTTGGTGCTGCCGCTCGTCTGGTGCGTCCAGCGCCAGTTGGCGTCCACGGTGACGGCGCCGTTGACCTTGGTGCAGGCCCCGCCCGCCGCGCAGTTGGACCAGGTCAGCGCCGGCTTGGTCTCGGCGTTGAGCGTGCAGACCTGCTGCGCGCGGACGGCGGCCGCGAGGGCGGCGATGGCGGAAACCTTGGTCAACATGGTGATGTGTGGTTGCAAGTCAAGTGCCTGTAAACACTGATAATCTTCGGACGTCGAGTCGAGTAGAGAACGGATGAGATGAGAACGGAACGGTCAAAGAGCGTGCGTTGGAAACTGTTCAGATGAATCTGTTTAAGAAAAAGAATGAAGGACTTGCCAGAAAAGAATGTCGCGAGTGGCTTGGGATGAGAGAGAGAACAGCTTCCGGTGAGACGATGGCCTTCTTCACATTATATAGACTCTCGGGAACTGTTTCGAGATGGCACTCAAGGTTGAACTATCATCATGGCGGCTTTTCCCCTCACTTCCTGCTTCCCCCTCAACATTTCAAAACTTGTGCAATCTCCGGCCAAGGGGCTTACAGCGTCCTGTTGGTGAGTCGTGATGCTGTTAATTGGGAACATCGACCCGGGATACTACGGTCACCTGGAGGGATCTTGACGGTCCAGCGGGACCATCAAGCCCCAAGATCGGATGCCTTCCCGTCGTGCCCAAGTTGCCCTCGCAACACGGGATTGGACGAACCTGGCCCCGCGTTCATTTCTCGGAGACGTTGGCTGGCCAAACCGCTGGGCGAAGCTTGTATCCGGAGGGGGAGACTTGGCTCTTCTTGCGGTGGGCCCATCTGCACCAAGTTGATTAAAATTGCCTCAAAGAGCGACGTTCTAAAGCGAGTGACGGATAACGCGGGAGAAGGAGGGAAGGGGGGAATGATGGATAGGAGGTGGTTTGAGCGAGTTGGAGATACTAAAGACCACACACAGTTGCCGCAACCCGTGCGAGTGAGGTGACATCGTGCGTTTTCTCCGCAAAACGCCCCCCCCCCCGGAAACTTGAAAGCCAAGTTCAGGATTCATGCAAGGGACTCCCGGGCGGAACATCTCCCACCGCTCTCCGTTCCATCACTGACGCCGGATGCCATTGGTCGTTCACAGCACCCGTCATCCAACCCCCCCCCCCCCCCCTGCAGAGTCCGGAGGCCCGGCACTTGCAAGCCAGTCGTCGAGAGGAGTACCGACAGCCGCAGAGGCGGGTGTTGCGGCCTTGCTTATGCTCCGACAATCAACTTACTTGCGGCACTGCCTAGTTAGCTGGTGAGGAGATGGGGTCACAGACTTACTTACCCGTTGATGTGGCCAGGCAAGGCTTCACGCCCTTTCTGGGCCAGTATGACGGCAACAATGGGCTCAGTCAGCGGTATGACGTTCGCAATAAGCCTCAAATTCTCTCATTGCACGCTCAGGCTACCGCAAAGTGCTCTCTTTGCGGACATTCGTTGGCATCTGCGTGGCATGATCACATCTAGTATACCGCTTCAGACTCTACGCCCGCCCTACACTACCAGGACCACCACCACGTACCTGTAGACACACCCAACCGGGAGCCCTCAGTCCCGGCATGAGCGATTCTCTGCCCGCGGTAGAAAAACAAAAGTCAAAAGTCCTGTTTGTTCCCCCTCCCCGCGTCATCCCCTCCCCCCTTCGTCTAATTTGCTTTCTGGCCCCTTTTCCAGACCGGGCTATGCCTGCTTCCCGGCTTGAGTGTGCCGTAGGTGGGGCCGTGGGGTCTCCGGAGCACCGCGCGGAACGACGGACCGCGGAGACGAGTCTGCTCCATCGTCTGGCCGTGCTGTTTCTCGAATCTCGAGGCTGGTCGTAGAGGAGGCTTGCGGTCCCTGTTACGTACTCTGTGCTACTAAAAAGATTCTCACGAGAGAACTTCCATCCATCCAACCGTCTGCCACAAAAGTCCCCTCTGCTCCACGTCTCCCTAGACTTTTCAGCACGTGTGGAGCAAACCCAAACCCCCCCCCTGCGTGATGGTCTGCCGGTCGATGAACGCCACGGAGCGTAGCGTGCCGCAGTCTCGGAACGTCAGTGATCGGCCACGTCCACTCCCTCAGAGTCCCACCGTCATCTGCCGCAAGCGGCGCGCGCGCGCGTTCAAGCTTTGCGGCTCCGACGGATAGGTTGGCGCAGCTTAGCCCTCCGCGCGAGCACCACACCCGACGCAAACTTCCGAAAAGAGCTCCTCGGAGATTATCCTCCAGACGTCCGGTCTCCTTCGGGGACTTCTTCTCACCTTCGAACCCGAGACGCACATCGCCGATGCGGTCTACGCTTCCAAGACTTACCCTTACCCACCTGCGGAAACACGGTTCCAAAATAGCACGTGCCAAAAGGTTGGGGAAACAGCGTATCGGACTTGAAAACTCGCGAGTGGAAGAACACTGTAAACCATTATTGAGAACGTCCGAATAGGAAATGCTTCATCATCTCACGTCCTGCCAAGTGACAAACTCGCGACTAAAATGGATATTTCAGAACATTTCTGGGTCGCGGGTGCTACCACACCGTTTGAACCTTTTCCAGGGGAGAAAAAAAGTGAAGGATAGTATAAATATAGCGACAGTAAAATGACGGAGATCCGCCATGTCAAGGTCCGGCCAGCTCGATTTCTCGACTGCGTGTTCTTCATCTTGCTCGGCGGGAAGAGTTTCCCCGACTGGCAAAACGGAGAAATGTCTTTCCTGAGGCCGTAGGTATGACGAGGATCTGGTGACATGTTATAGTTCAAACCCATGCCACGGAAAGTCGCCGCCGGGACACATGAGACAAACAGGAAGAAGTCAGAGTGAGTAATCACAACCTCTTCGTCAAGTTGACTTTCGTCGACTTCAGTTTACCTTTGTCGACTTTGGCTTACCTTTTTCGCCATCGTATCAAGTGATGCTGTCAGCATGCAGGTAGGAAACCAACTCTATGTCTGTTTTTGGTGTTTCGACAGCAACAAGTGTGTCCGAGGCTGATCGACGAGCCGGGGGGCTGGAAACGAAACTGGCAATCACTCGGCGCCTCAGCAATTCAGCAGCATGGGCGGCTGACTCGGATGATTCGCCCGGAGATGTGCTGCAGATCTTCAAGTATAGGGGATGTGTTCGGTGCCGAGTCCGGGTATCATTGAGACGAGAGGCTTTGGGCCTTCCATCCATAGCCGGGTCCCCCCCGTCTGTTGTCGAAACGGTCGAGACGTCGACCAGGACCCAGATACGCCGAGCCATGCCCGATCGAAGACCGAACTGGTCAAAGGCGCATAAGCGTCAATAGCGATGAGTATATAGACACAAAGGCGGGATGCGCGTTGCAACAGAAGAAATTGGGCTTGGTTTGATCGTCTTCAGGGCTTTTTGAAAAAGAGTCGAATCTCGACGTCGGGTTGGCTGTGTGTTGCTGTTGATGAAGGGTTGGTTGCATGTGACAGAATATGCGTGTGAAAAGTTTGCTTTCTTTTTTGACTTTCAACCATCTGCAGGTACAGCCGAATCATAAACCCGCTGCATGTCTCGTGGCCCATCCGTTACTTTTAGAGTTGATTTTAGAAAAAAATAAGGACTCGGAGTGAAGGACGAGTAGTTTGGCTGAGTCCAAACTGGGGAGGCTGTGACAACTTAAACTTGCTTGGACTTTGCCGGCCACCCGGCTTGCCGGCCCCCCCTACCAAGAGGTTCCAGATGCTCTGGTTCTCCCTCCACGAGCTGAGACCGAGTAGAGAAAGCGGGTGGTGTTTCCAGACTCCGCCATCGAAGCCAAGAGAGAGATCCGGCAGAGCTTGGCGCCCTACTCACAAAGGCTTGTGGCCATTGCTTCTTCCCGCATGTAAAACCGTCGAGACACGTCGCAGGAATTGTGGTGGCCCTCGCGATCCCAAAAGTCACCAGAGGGAATGACTTGTACGCGAAGGGGTGGCGAGCGGTGCACATAGTCCCGTTTCTCCGTCTGGGACGGACTGAAGCCATCGCCAACCCGCGACTTCCATGGTTGGCGTGAGGCCCTAGTTGCTCGTCAGCTCGGCAAGATACACTCACATGGCTTAAGCTTTCCCCCAGACCCTCTTATCGTGTGTGGTAGTATTAGCCTCACAGGCTGGTGATTACCAATCGTCTCGGTGGTGCCTGTCAGATCTTATGCGTCGCCAAGAACATCATCACGACCCCTCTTTTGATGTGGAGGAGGGACGAAACACATGCTTGATATGGATGCGAGCGTTTTGGGGGGGGGGGGGGGGGGGCGACACGATGCAGCTTTAATCTGTTTGTTCGTTTCTGTGCGGTTGAGCGGTTGAGAAGTGGCGTCACAAAGCGCACTACTTTTACACCCATCCCTTGGATAATCACTTCGTTTCTGTTGCTTTGAGAAATGAGCGGACAGGGCTTGACGCTCTCTTCTCTGGCACTTATGAACCAGCGTCCACACAGATTCCAGGTGCCCGCTACGCAGCATCAACCTTTCTCCTTCCCCGGGTGTGTTTTATGACACATGTTGTGCCATGTGCCTCCTTCTCCCCCTCACACCCTGCATATCTGTCTATCCATAGAATACGTGCGTTTCAGCACGGGGGAGCCTATTCAGCTGCAGACAGAGGGGAGGGGAGACAACAGGCTCTGGAAATAGGACGAAAAGGCAAAGACCCCACCGCCGGGTTTCAGGAACCGTGAAAGTCTCTTGTTTTGGGATGGACAGTCTAGGAATGGAACACGGCAGTAATCGCATAGTGTGTTTGTCAGCCAAGAAGCCCGTCTGGGATGAGGAGGAACACGAGATTAGGGCGTCCGTATTCACGACTGCTCAACATCAATTCACGATGTTTTCTTCTTTGGGGAAAGCTAACAAGATCTCCCAGTCTCACTGCCAGCCCCCGTCAGTTTCTTCTTGTTCACAAATCATCGGAGTTCTCCAGGCTCTGGCCATAAACGTTTTGGGTCGAATCATTGCTCAAAGGGTTGGTTTTCGTTTCCCTTTTTTTTGAATTTTTTTCGTGTTAAGATAAGTTTATACACGATAAAAGTATAAACATAATGTATTTCGGGTAGGGGGTTTAATGTAAGAAAAGAAACAACAAAACGAGGAAATAGAATAAGCACACTTCGCGTTCGCTTTCCTCCCCCCGCCCATTTTTACGTCCACGGCTCTTCTCCCACAACTTTGATTTTCACCATTTGTGCGTGTCTCTGTGCGCTCAACAAATCAAGTAGGGGTGTGTGTGTATCGCGTGTGCGGTTTGAAATTTGTTTCCATCAAGAGAGACCACTGATTAAAGGAAGAGGGAGAGAGAGAGAGAGAGATAGAGAGGTCGCGAAAAGAGGTTTGAATTTGGTCAAGAGCGAACAACGATGAAGCCGAAACATCTCAACGTCTGTGATAACAATAAGAGATATGTGCCATTTACGGGGCGACCTCAGGCTGGAACTCGGCGCCGGGTACGACGTAACGCCTGGCCCATCGGAGCGCCTGGCCGGTCTCCCCGCGCTTCTGGTTGTTGCCTCCGCGGTTGCGGCTGTTGCCCCTGTTACCAGAATTTCCGCGGCCACGTCCGGTGCCCGTGTTGTCGTTGCCGGTTCCGTTCTCAGCGTCAACCTTGTTGTTGTTGGTGTTCCCAGCACCGGCGGCAGGGGCGCCTCCAGCGGCGCCTCCAGCAGCACCTCCGGCGGCAGCGCCAGGATCAGCGGTCCCGTTGGCCGCGTTGGGGTTGGCGTTGGTGTTGGCGCTGGGGCCCGTGTTCGTGACGGGGGACTCCTTGATGACGACGTCCGGGGCGCCGAGCAGCTTGCTGGCGGCCTCGGCGGCGGCCCTCTGCTGCTCGGTGCCGTCGATCTGGTTGGCTCTGACGGCGGCCGGGAGGTCAGCGACGTTGCCCTGCTGCTGCGCGAGGACCAGGTCCAGGGTCTTGAGCGACTGGATGTTCTGGGGCGTGTTCACTGTGGGCGTCACGTCGGTCTGCTCGATGGGGAAGCAGCCGCCAAAGGGGCCGGCGACGGCGTTGTTGCGGCAGCGGACGGTGCAGATGTTTCCAGTGGACGCTGTGATGCTGTCAGTTTCTGTCTGTACTTTTTGGGGTCCCCCGTTTAGAGGAGCGGGTGGCGAGTGAAAGAGAGAGAGAGAGAGAGAGAGAAAGACAGAGAGAGAGAGGGGTTGGGCTCTACGAACCTCCAGTGCACTTCATGTCGGCGGGCAGCTTAACGGTGACGTTGAACTGCTGGGCCTTGACCTGAGAGAAGCCGTTGGCGCCGGGGACGTTGTTGGTGACCTCGAGGGGGACCTGGCCGCTGCCGCCGAGGGCGTTGCTCGTCTGGTCGAGGTCGCAGGCGAAGGGGCCGGCGCCGTCGGCGTTGACCTGGTGGATGGTGACCGTCACCTCGCCGCCGGCCTTGACCTTTGTGACCTGGCCGGCCGCTAGCGCGTTCTCCGTGTTCTCGCCAATGTCGATGTTGCCCGCGATCTCGGTGCGTCCGCACTCGTTGACGATGTTGGCGTTGATCTCGGCATCGCGGATTAGAGTGGCGTCCTGCTGGCAGGGGTTGATGGCCGTGCAGTTGCGGGCAATGTTGGGGTCGACTGGGTTTTGCGTTAGTGTCTGAGTTCCTTGAGAATTGTTCCTTGAGAATTGTTCCTTGAGAATTGTGCGAGAGACTCTGCGTTCATGGGATATCTCATGAGAGAGGTCCCACAGTCTCGTGAGATATCCCACAAAATCTCATGAGAGCGCTCTCTCTCTCTCACATCCTAGACCTCTTTCTCAACGTACCCTTGAAACCAATACTGGCAGGCGAGCCCGCCTCTCCTTGAGCATTAAGAATGACTGCATGGCCCCGGGCCACCGCCAGGACGGCCGAAGCGACGATAATATCCTTGAATGAAAGCATCTTTGTGAGGGTCTCGCAGAGACTTGGTGTCGAAATGTGCCAGCACGATTATAATAGGGAAATAAAAGAGTGATGCAAGGCAAAGGAATGGGAGGAGATCCAAAGGTGAAGAGAAGAAGCGAAGAAGAGAACAGAAAGGAAAACGGGAAGAGCCCGCTGAGAGAACGGAGCGGCGGCGGCGTAGAGTTGATATTTGATGCGGGTGTGTGGCCAGAGAACAAGGGGGGGGGAAAACCTAAACACTGGACGACGCCGCGAAAAGGTCATCTTATACCAAAAACAAAGGCTCGCGACGTCGAGTGAGTGAGCGAAACGACGTAAGTAAACGGTGGAGGGGGGGGGGAGGGACAGCGCGGCATGCCAAACACGTACCGGGGGTCGGTGATGTACGCTGATCTGCTCAGATCATCTGCAACATCTCCTGTCGCAAGGCTGCGTTGCTGGGTGGAGTCGCGACCTTGTCCTGAACCCGACGTTTCTTGGCGGGTGGAGGGATCATGGGTGCGGGCAGGGGGGAAGGAAGGGAAAAGGGACGAATCTGAGAAGACAGAAGAGAGAAAGAGAGGACCGGGGGAGGGCGGTTGACCAAGGTGCTGTTCACGTTGGTTCGAGACCTGGTGCGCGGCTGATAGCGAGGCGGTCGGGATGGAGGAGGAGGAGAGGAGGCGAGGCATGGGGAGAGGTTCACTTACACACTAACACGCACTTACAAGGTACACAAACACTTGCACACACATGACGGTGGTGGACCTGGGGTTTGGCCTGGGACCCCTGTCGGACGACGGACTCGGCTACCGCGAGTCAACCGACGCTGGTTTTCACAAACGGCGTCTAGCCCGTGTTTGGCAGTCCCGACACAGATGGGAAAACGTCGGACGAGTGTGTTGTACGATGTACGCGCCGGGGGGAGGAGGGGCTATCCTGGGAAAGGCGAGTGTGTTTCATGGGGCGAGGGAGGGGGCAGTTGAGCCAGATGCCCTGGTATTCACCGTATTATTACCATATCGAGCAGCGGTCCTCACAGCCAGTCCCGGGCATGTCTGGGCACGTTGTCAGAGGTGGTCGGCGAATGGGTGGGCGAACATCCGCAAGATGGGGGGGGATTAAAGTGAGAGGGGAGTAAGAGGGAACAAGTCAAAGTGAGTGCTTGAGTGGAAATGTGAGTGTGTCAGACGTGGGGGAGGGGGGGGGCATTGAGTGTGAGTGTGAGTGAGATTGAAGGTAAAAATGAACGGTTGAATGAGACCGAAAGTAAGAGTGAGCGAAAGTGAGTGAGACTGTGACGCATCAAGCAATTCTCTCGCTGCAGCCCTGGCTCTCCCCGGGTCCGACGCTGTGCTGCCTTCGTCCGTTATCCAGGATAGTCCCATCTCCGCCCCGGCCTCGAGGGGGTCGCAGACTCGAAAGGGGGATGATACAGACGCCAAGCTTTTAAAGCGCAAAAACTCCCTCCTCCCCCCATGCAATGGCCAAAAACAGAGCGGCCTGCATTCTGTGTCGTGAGGCGGACAGGGTGGCGTGGCGGGTCATGAGTGAGCCAGGGACAGAGATTCTTCGTGATTCTGTCCTACGATACCCTCTCCCCCCCTTTCGTTTCATGCCCGATGCCCGCCCGCTCCCTGTTGACGTTGACAGGCGACGATGCGTGGCCGCCTCCCGGCTGGCGGCGGGATGTATGCCCAGAGGAACGTGGCTCGTCTGGTCTCTGCGATATCCTGAGACTCGCTCCTCGGAGATAGACCGAAGGGGGGAGGGGGGAGGCGAGACACACACACATATAGAGAGCGAGAGTCGCCACTTTGCCCCAAAAGATGCCACAGAAGCGCGACGGACCGTACGTCCGGCACATTCCCAAGCCCAGATTGGTAGATGGATGTTTGATGTCGTTAAATCCTCCCCCCGGAGAAAGGGAGAGGGGGGGAGCACCAGTCTCCTTGATGGCAAGAAGACGCGAGTGAGGCTCACGGCGGATGGATGTTTATGGCGATCGGAGCCACTTACCAACATACTAACTTGGTGATCATCTGCGGTAGCCAAGACTCTCAGAGCCAGAGGGAAGAAAGAAAAGAAAGTCAAGCCACGGAGACGGCCCTACCGATAGTAGCATACCTGCAAGTACTCACCTTGGAAGGGGGAGGAAGAGGGTCTGGGGACGGGTGCAATCTATCTCGCCCAGCGGCATCCCCGTATCCACCATAAGGACCAAGACAGCGCACATCGTACCTGTACGGGTACCTGAAGGCTTGATAGCGCGTACCTTGCATGGAAGGGACGTGGGAGACAGGGGACACGCTGCCCTCGGATGGTGCACTACAGGTACAGCCTGCCGCCAATTCTCTCAGAGTATTTCCCAACCAGGCCAGAGCCCAGACTCTGCCGAGATTGGCCAGCCGCTTGCACCAACCACTACCCTAAAATATTCTCCGTGGGTGGGCGGAGGAGAAGGAGCGCAAGGTGATCGATCCACATGATTTGCTACAAGGGGATGGATGGGAGGGGGGGGTTAGACCACCATCCACCACCATCTTCATCCCGGCGGACCGCCCAGCATCCCCCCTTCACGATGTTTCACACTCGGCCCACCGGCACTGGCGAGAACAGCAAGCGAGCAGGTGTCATTCGATCGCAGGGCAGCCTCAAGTGGGGAGTCGGTTGCGTCGAGGCAGAGGCTGGAAGAAAAGGGGGGGGGGGACTGTTTCGAGACGAATCTGAAGCATCGACATCGAGTCCGCTATACCGCAAAAGGGGATAGCTCGGCATCTTGCTTTTTCTCTGCTTTTTTCTGGTTCCTTTTTTGTTTGTTTTTTTTGTTTTTTTTGGGGGGGGGGGGGGGGGGGGGGGGATGTTGCTTCATCGTCACTCTCTCGCCGTGCATTTCCCTCACAGAACATTCAGTTAACGTCGGGCACCCACTTGTGGGCACCCCCCACATATGGGCACCCCAAAAATGAAGCCATCTCCGTTACCACCATCGACTTCAATTAATTACTGCCCTCTTCTAGATGCCACTACAATACAGCTTTCAGCTTCACTAGGTAAATCAGACTCGCTGAATTCACCTGTGATATCCTCTTTTTCGCCAGCTTCGAATTGTGCCTGCTGGA
Organism: Colletotrichum lini; assembly: GCA_034638275.1. Taxonomy (NCBI): domain Eukaryota; kingdom Fungi; phylum Ascomycota; class Sordariomycetes; order Glomerellales; family Glomerellaceae; genus Colletotrichum; species Colletotrichum lini. Next base: position 1,511,391 of record JAWQJV010000001.1, on the reverse strand, counting down.
TGTCCTTAATGTTGGCGAACTTGGTGTTTGGATCCATCTGAACTGCCCTCCTTTTTCTTGCTGCAGTATTAGCAACCTGGGCCTGCAGAAGCTCAAGCTTATGCTGGGCAGTTGCCAATTGATAGGCCTGCTCACTGAAGCCTTTTTTCACCTTCCTGAATAAAAGGCGTTGAGTATGGGCATCATTTTCCAGCTCTGTGAATAGCTTCAGTTGGCCAGCCAGATCCTTCATCCTCCTTGGCGTCGACCATGCCACTGCAGATGATGCAGATGCCCAGCTTTCAGCTTCCCTGACTTCCTTGCCTCCAGACTGCCCTTCGCAGGCCTGATCTGCTGGCCCTGGTGTTGATGGGAGCATTAAAGGGCTCATAAGGGGTTTAGCCATAGACACAGGCCATAGGCCAGTATATTTCCAACCACTTTTGATGTTATCCATCGTTAAGCCTGCCATATGAGCCTTCTGATAACAGCCTATGAAGTTTCTCTTGCCTACAATAGTAGAATCATTCCACTGACTGAGGTATCCAAGCTCCTTCCTATAGGCTGCCTTCACAGGGCCAAAGACTGACTGGTCAAGTGGCTGGAGGACATGGGAGGTATGTGGTGGTAAGAATAAGAGATAGACGTTATTAATATAACATGTCCACATAAATTCTGTCGTTGTGTGACTCCCATGGCCATCAACAACCAGCAGTCTGGCCTCCTTCTTGCCCTGAGGGAGGGTCTGAGGGATGAAGACCTTCTGCAGCCATTCAACTGCAGTGGCATCTGTAGTCCATCCATTTTCTGTTGCAGTAAACTGCCATCCTTCATAAGGGCCAAGATCTAGAGGAAACCACTGCTGCTGGACTGTCTTGCCCTTATATATGATGAGGGGATTCAGGGCATGGCCCATGGCAGAGATGCATTCGATAATAGACACCCATGCCCTTGATCCAGGCTGTTTCTTGCGGACAGACTTCGTCTCAGCCATCCCCAGCACCAGCCCATTAGATCCCTGGCCCTCAAGTATACCAGTCTCATCCATGTTATATCTGTTGGCTGGTTTGATGCCCTTGATCTCTGGTATGGCGAGGAGTTTGAACCAGTCCCTGATGACCTCAGTAGATGCCCCATTAACACGCCTAGAATCAACAGGGCGACTTCTCTGGACCTTGACTGATGGATTCCGCTTTAAAAAGCCAGAAACCCAGCCTTTTCCTATAGGCTTTGTGTCTCCCATGGCATAGAGGATCCTTTCTGTGAATAGCTTCACTTGCTGATGGGTTGGAGCAACGCCAAGGGCATGCTGAATGCGAATCCATTCAGCCAGCTTATGCTCCTGATCAGGAGAAAGCCTCTGAAGGTCAGAAAATGCAAGTTTTCTAGCCTGCTTGCCATTGAGTCGATGCTGAAGGGTTGATCTTGGAATGCCATACTCAATGGCTGCCCTCTTTATAGCCTTGCCGTTGCTGATGGCTTTGATTGCTTGTTGGATTTCATTTTCGGTATATAGAACCATTAGGTATAGAAGAAGGTATTCCCAAAAAATGAAGTTATTTGGATAAATATTGTAATTGTTGCGATAGTTGGAAGTAGGAGAAATGAGGGGGCTGGTCATGGTGTTGAGGCATTTTTGGGGTGCCCATATGTGGGGGGTGCCCATAAGTGGGTGCCCGACGTTATCCACAATCAACGGGGTTTCGCTACCGGACAACATTACACAACACGACAACCCCTCGCCCTTCCTCCTCCTCCTCCTCCTCCTCCCCTGGTCCCTCCTCCGCGGCCTGGAGTCCAGACGGTGCATCATCTCGCCTCGCGCCGCACTCCGCACCTCGTTAAAACCGTACGTCTCTCGGCCTTGAGAGACCAAACAAGCGTCAACTCCTGTTCGACCCGCCTACGACCCTTCATGCATCGGACCAATAGTCGATGAACGAGAGCAGCAGGTATAACCCCCCTTTTCCCTGCCTGGGCACGATGCATCAATCTCGCAGCCTGTTGCCTTCATCCCCCCCTTTTTTTCCCTTGCATGCATGCGGCCTGTCAAAAGTCACCGTTTCACCAAAAACTTCAGCAGTGCAGTGCGTTTGAAGGAGTATCTATAGTTAGTTAAACTTATGCTTCCTTGTCCCACCGCCGCCGCCGCTACTACTACTACTGCTGCTGCTGCTGCTGCTGCTGTTATTGTTGCTGCTGCCGCCCCTTCCATGCCTGGTCTGCGTCGGGATGAACCGAGGGCGTCTCAATGTGCTTCCGCGCCTCCTTCTTCCTCTTGTAGTCCGTCTTGAACCGGCGGTCCCTGTCGCTGACGCGCTCCTCAAAGTCGAGCTGGCCCGGCTGCGTGAAGCTGGTCATGAGCTGCGGCTCGCCCAGCGGCAGCCGGTCGCCCCGGTCGACCTGCCAGAGGTGGAAGGCCTTGCCGTACAGGCGGACGACCTGCTCCATCTCCCGGTTCTCCGCCGCCTCCCAGACGGCGTCCGGCAGCGCCCCCTGCGGCATGACGAGCATGCCCGACTGGACCTCGTAGACGTGGCTGTGCCACAGCTTCCGCTCCTCCGGCTCCAGCGTCTCGTACAGCTCGGGCGTGATCATGTACTCGATGCCGATGATGCGCGCGCCGGGCTCGGGGCTGTCGTAGAGGATGCACTGCCGCACGTCCTCGTTCAGGTGGCCGCAGTAGTGGTTCGCCTCGACGGCGCGGGTCGGGTCCGACGCGTAGGCGTGGAACGCGTTGAGGTGAGCGCACACGTTTCTGAGGGGCGCAAAGTCCTGCGTCCTCGTGGGTCAGCATCGCGGGTATCGGCCGTTTGACCTGCAATAAATGGGCGGGCGGACCTGGATCGCTGACGCGCCGGCCAGGAGCACCTGGTTCTTTGTGCTAATCGGCTCCCCGGATACGGACTCTGAGTTGTCTGCCATTATCGGTCGTTGACGAGATTGCGGCACTCCTCCGATGGTTTACAGGGTAATTGAGTCGGTATCAGCGTGCAAGTTGCCAGATGAATGTTTGATGCAGTCGGTCTGCCGTCTGTCTCTGGGTATGTTTTCGTCTGCAATGTTCGCGATGCGATGGTGAGGGGAGCAGGTCAACATGCATATATGACGTCACAGACGCATATTCGCATTCTCTTTACTCGGTGATTTCATCATCATTGCGGCATCGCTCTGTGTGTTCCGGCATAACGGATTACTCGTCCCCGACCGCCCCCATCCGGGCGGAGCGTTTTCTCCGGTCGGCTTCGGCAGTAACAGGTGTGGGGCCATTCGGAGCGGCTGCTCCCGTGCCGACGCGGCGGGTTCCGTTTTGCCGGGGCCCTCTCGGCCGGCGCCGAAGGGGGGTGGACAGAACATGTGACGGCGTGGAGCGGACATGCCTGCGCTGTCGAGAACGTTGATGGCCCTTCCTGAATCATGTCGGTGCTCATCATCTCCACCGAACGTTTGAAACAAGACTGACTCGGCTTGCCTGGTGCATTCTCTTTGTTTTCTTTGGCATCTTTTCTTGACATGTTGGAAAGGGGGGAGATTTGGAAGCGAGAATGGAAGAGGCTGTAGTGATAAACTGGTAAACTAGAAATTTTGCCAATACTAACTTGATCAAACACTTCAAACATAAGGGAGGGGACAGCAAGTGCGTCTACATTTCATGTAATGAATTTTGCTGGATGTCCTAGACCAGAGCAAGGAATGAGTGTAAAGTGTTTACGATTCACACTTGGGCGACATTCATGACAGTATCTTCCAGATAAATCAACGAGGTGAATTATGCTAATTGGTATTCGTAAAAGCAAATGCCCCTTATTCGTCAAAATCCTAGCCAAGCCACCGGGTTCCCGATCACTCGTCAAGAACAGGCATGCCGGTTCATACATCCGGGTGCTGTCTACACGCAGAATATGCAGCCGCAGGAGAAGTCGAAGGAGCAATCGCGCTTGTGGACATCCGGGTAGGCCGCGATGATGGCGTCGACGGAGTCTTTGCTGAGCTTCACCTTGGTCTGGCCCTCGGGGTTGGGGGCTGCCAGGGCAAGAGAGGCGAAAGCGACGGCGATGGCGGCGGAGAACTTCATTTTGCGTACGGTGATGAAGATAGCTACCCAAAGAGTGTTGTTAGCTCAAATGATACTGCTTTGCTCGGGCCGTCTTTCGAGTCAAGGCACTCCGCGAAGGAGGACTTCATCGAGGGAATGGACGCACTTTGGAGATTTGGGCTGGGTCTTGGGATTGATCTCTAGAGGCTGGAAGAGTTGGCTGTCGGATGATGATACAGACGAGACCGTTCTGGCACAGGAACAACGGAGCCTTTTATAGCTGGAACCCGCCGTCTCTTCCTAGTTGCTACTGTCGATTGTGAAGTTGAAAGTATGACAACATCATCATCAAGACTTCTCGAAACCGAAGTTCAGTCCTGCCCGACAGCTTCAAGTCCACGAATGAAACCGCTGGCATTCCTTATCTTCTAGTTTGTGGCTGCAGGAAGAATGGCAAGACGTCCTCATGGCACCCACCACCAAAACCAGCGACTCTCTTGCTTCAATGCCACTGCGAAGACATCGTTACAGTCGTGGGCTTGAAACGATGCTTCGAAAACGCCTCCGGCTGCACACTGCTAGTATGTGCATCCCAAAAGAGTAAGCTTGAAGGGCCAGTCAGCGACACTACATAGGGAAGGATTGCCAAGCCGTGGTAATGGGGCGGGCGACATGCGACAGCAGGCCGACCCAATTCGTGGAAACAAGCACGTCCGTGGGATCTACAGTTGAGAAGGGCATAGTCCCTCCTTGAATCCTTCAGTTTATTGCTTTGGTTGCTTTAATGATCAGCATCTACTGTCAACCGACGATACGAACGATTAGGCCTCGCCTCTACGCCCGCCTTGACGGACAGCAGAAGCAGCTCGAGAATTCCCCCGGGCTCATGCAGCGACCCGGGATACTTCATGATGTGTATTCTCGCATATTAAATTCATTCTTCCTGAGGGGAACCTGGGTCATCACTTGTCGTCAATAGCGTTTATCGTTGGCTACAGAAGTTGTACAACCTCATGTTTCAAGTCAGTACCACTGAACTAGCAGTTAGCTTGTGAAACACCGGCTGTGCCGCAGGCCTTTGATGTATGCGGAAGTGAAGTGATGCCCGCCGTATCTGTGTGGTGACGGTATCGGTTCGGGCGAGCCATGCAGCCCTTAGCCTAACGAAGCCTCGAAGCATCCGACTTCTGCTGTAACCAGCTCACAACATAGAGCCCAAAGCACTATGGGTTTGCGATTCCTCGGGTAGGACTTCAGTATTACGCATGATGCAGCTTGGGGTGGACGGTGAAGACTAAAGGTCAAGCTATAGATGCTGAAATGGTCAAGAGCGAGTTTCACGTTTGGAATATTCATCAATGTTATGTCGCTGATCTTGACCACCAAATCCGGTTGAGCTCATGCTCGAGGAGGTGTTGCTAGTAAACATGACTGCCTCCAAACACTTTTGACGAAAATGCTCATTTGTGACAACAAAAAAAAAAGCATTTTTCGTGCTCGATACATCATGCAGAGCCAGCTACGTTGCCGTCCGGCCAAATACCTTTCCACCAACGCCCTTCAACCAACCTAACCCCCATCGCTTACCTCCATCTCATTGTCTTTCGGAGACTTTCCAGCCCAAGATCGGCGAGTGCCGGCCTTTCGGGCCATCGCAGGCGAGCGGGTTTGCGGGGAAAGAAGACCTTCCCCGCAAACCTCCTCGTCATCTGGTGCATCCTTGCATAGGACGCGCCAGATATCATCCCACCGGTCCCTATGCGGGGGAGGGGAGGTGCCGAACAACATGCGCGATGAAGAACGTCGGCGATTGTTTCTACTGGAAGTGATCTCCAAGGCGGCTCTTTGGCTAAATTGGAGCATGCGGCCGGAAGTTTGGTGGACTTGTCATTGGCGGGAATGGAGCGAGATCGCGAGTGAGGAGGTCCCGGGTAATGAGACTGAAGCTTGGCGATGAGTCGAGACATTCTGGGAGACGGGGGGGGGGGGGGGGGGGAGATGATGCCTCGGGTTTTCCACTCGTGGTCGGTATATCAATGGTATGTTGTTCATAGCGGTTTGTGGACCTCATTCTCACCGGATAGATAGATGTCCGATATTATCGCGTCCGGCCTTTACGTATTTCACGGATCCGAAGGAACTTCCCTCCTCCTGACCCCATTCGCCACCGAGATAAGAAGACATCGCGAAAAGAGAATTGAAGAAGGGGATGATGCCACGCCACGTTTCTGCAATGTCTCAGGTCAGCTTCTGTCTCACACTGCTGTTGGCGCTCCTCCCGGCTCTCGGGGCCGGTGCGGCAACCAACGTCACATGCGCCAAGTGCGACGACGTAGCCCACGGCTTCGCCTCGCTCAACGGCGGCACGACCGGCGGCAAGGGCGGACGGATCGTCACGGCGACCTCGCACGCGGAACTGGTAGCGTACGCCAACGCGACGGAGCCGCTGATCATCCGCGTCGAGGGCGAGCTCACCTCGGAGCCGAGGGGGTACGAGATCCCCATCAGGAGCAACAAGACCATCGTCGGGGTCGGCGCCGGCGCCAAGATCCTCGGCGGCGGGTTCGGCATCACCAACCAGAGCAACATCATCCTCAGGAACCTGCAGGTCAGCGACACGTACATCCCCGAGGACTACAACGGCAAGTCGGAAGATTGGGATGGCATACAAGTCGATAAGGGGACCAACCTCTGGATTGACCATGTCACTGTAGGACTCCCCTCCTCCCCCCCTAGCCTTGGTCTGTTGCTATTATTATCCCCCTCTCTTTGTGGAAGGGGAAGAGAGTGGGGGTTGGCATATCCCTCAGATCCAAGTCTTGTCTGGCTCGCGGCTACTGACAGCAAGACCCTAGTTCGCCCGCATGGCCGACGGCCTCATGGACCTCCGCAGAGACACGGACTACGTCACGGTGTCCAACTGCCTCTTCTCGTCGCACAACAAGGCGTTCGGGATCGGCTGGACGCCCAACGTCATCTCCAAGATGACCATCAACGACAACTTCTTCAACTCGACGAACCAGCGGAACCCGTCGGCGGACAACCTGCTCATGTGCCACATGTACAACAACTACTTCCTCAACGTCACGTCGTACGGCAACTACGCGCGCGGGCACACGGCGCTGCTGGTCGAGACGAGCTACTTCGAGCGGGTCAACGACCCCGTCGTCGCGGGCCCGAACGCGACGATCCGCAGCAACTGGCTCAAGTTCAAGGACTGCACCGGCGAGACGCACCTGGACGTCGACGGGAGCGCGGTGTTCAACGCGACGGACTACTATTCGTATTCGCTCAAGGACCCGTACGACTTGCCGACCACGATTCCCCCGTTTGTAGGGCCTCGGCCGGACATTGGCATCTGAGAGGTGGATTCAGAAGTAAGTTGCGTGCGACTGTTCACAACACAGCGGGAACCGAGTGAGTTCGGTAGTAGTAGATTAAACCAGTAATTAATTGCCTGCATCCATTCATACTCAAAAGTACTCTGACCCACGACGCAGCCTGAATGCCTTCTTTACTTGGCCGAGACGAACAGTCGACTCAGTATAACTTGAGTTACTTACCCCGGTGCACCCACCTCCAAAGAATGAATGACTCTATAAAAAAAGATGGCGCCGACCAGGAAAAAGAAAAGAAAAAGAAACTTGTTAAAAAGGCAAAATATTTAATCGTCGCCCACAGGATTCGAACCTGCGCGTCCGAAGACACTGGCTATCGGCTCTCCGGGAGACGATCCCAAACTAGCAGGCCAGCCCATTAACCACTCTGGCAAGGCGACTGTTCTTGAAGAGCAAGACCAATGAGTGGACTATGTACCATGCATGCAAGGATCCCGAGAACATGATTCGTTCCACCCCTAAAATGCCGCATCGAGAGACATGCAGGGGGGGGAGGGGCAGAACATGTCTGCACAGCAAGCCTGCACAAATCGGATGCGGAATTCATGACGGTAGCTTGGTGACCCAAGACAATCGGACAGTGAGTGAGTGATAAAGGGACAAGCGGCATAATGCAGGTGTTCCGCCTGAACCGGCGGGCATCGTTAACAGTTTCTCTAGCCCGGCCAGCAGCTCCTTACAACACGGAATGATATCATAAGCTCACTCAATCAACCCAGCTGATTGCGTTGGGCTGGCTTAGTTAGCGCTGGAACGTTGCTGTGAGGAACATGCAACATTATTCTTAGAGTTGGTTGATCACTTTCGTGTGCCCCATTACGACAACTCGGGTGGCGTAACTCAGTCACGACGATTTCCCCTCTGACAATACGAGCTTCCGTCGCGTCTAGCATGGTTTCTATTGATAATGATCGGCCAGATCGGCACAGAAGTTGGCCAAGGTTTGATTAGTGCCCAGCGCGGCCTCGCCCTGCGATCTCCCATCTTCCCCATACCATCCCCATCCCGCAAAGAAATTCCCCGGCACGCCGTTGCCGATTCTTCCCCCCCTTTGCGACTCATGTGCAGCAGATATTGTGTTGGCCGGGCCCCGACAAGCCGGGCTAAGCCCAGCGGTCACTGCTAAGAATAGGTAAAAATATGTTGACTGCCCCAGCCTAACTTTCGACTCTGGCAAAAAACTCTCCCTAAGTACCCGGATACACAGCCCGGAATGGCGCCATCGGCCGCGAAGCCCACCTCCGCTAGACCCTGGGCCGGCTGCTGTCGGGGTCGGCTGGCACGGCGGAGGCGGGTTTTCCAAACGATGTCATGGCATGTCATGCCCAAATGATCCGCAGCTACGGAGATATTCGAATTTCTGGGCTCCCTGACGTCCGGTCGTGCGAAAGTAGACACAGGGGGAAACCCGGCCAGGGGGGGGGGTGTGGACATTGATGTTCATTTGATGTTTTGATGGAAACTGATATTTAAAAACATCGGACAAACCCGCCCCTCCCCGGCATCCATCACACCTCTTCCTGGACTCACACTCAGTAAATAAACACAGAAACACACACACATCGACACATTGTAATCAGTCTCGCGCAAATCTTACCCAACCCACACAGCTATACATCACAGCAGTCGAACCCATCGGCATCCAAAAATAGAAAAAAAAAATGCAGTTCCGCTCTTCCGTCGCTGCCGCCGCCGGCCTGTTCGCCCTGGCCAACGCCCGCATCTACGGCATCGCCTTCCCAGAGACCGTCAAGGCCGGCGACGAGGTCGAGGCCGTCATCACGACGGAGAACTACATCCAGGCCGTCCAGGACATCGCCATCGCCTTCGGCATCGCCACCGAGGCCTCCGCCTACCCCAAGACCCTCGGCAACGTCCTGGGCTCGTTCTACCTGGGACCTGGTAAGCAGCCTCCCCCCCCCCACCAGAACCGACCCAGATGAAGTCTCGAAGTCTCTTGTTCGGAATGCTGATTACCGCCACGAACAGAGGAGTCCAACACGCTCGAGAACATCACCGAGACCGTGACCATCCCCACCGGTCTTGCTCCCGGCCAGTACGTCGTCGCCGCCGGGCTGTACAGCCTGTACGGCGCCTCTTCTTCCCCCACATTGAGCCACTACAACGTCACCGTCACCGTTGGCAACGTGACCAGTGAGACGTACGTGGGCAGCCAGCGATAAGATGTGAATTTTCGAGTTGTGCTGAAACAAAGGTGTTCAAATGGCGTTCAATGAGTCTTGGTCTGGCTTGTTGCATTTTGGTGGGTTGGAAAGAGGTTTCGCAAATTAGGTTAATAAGTTAGACACACACACACGCACACAAACACAATCCCTTCCGATCCTCTCAGTTGGATCTTGGTTCCCGAAATGGTTGCTGTAGTAAGATATATCTTCGTCCACACCGAGATGCGATAAAACTTCTGCGTGACGCGTTTCGCTTGCCTATGCTGTTGGCTTCAATTGCAAGAATGACTCAAATATTGTAAGCAACAGAAGTCCCGACAAAGATGTGTATTGGGCGCTGGGGTCGCCAGTCCGAGGTTTTGTACATCGAAACCTGTACGGCTTGAAGCCGGTCAAGCATGTAAAATACGTGGAACAGAGATGTTGTTCCTGTGGATAAGCACCAACCAGACGGTAACAATACCAGGCTCGTTACTTGCCTAGTCTTTCTTGTATGTTGACGTAGCTTAGGCAGATAGGAGGAGACACTTGCTAATCTGAGGCCGTGATTCAACCGTCATTAAGCTTACTTTAAGCTTACCCTTGAGCCAGACGCCAAATGCACTTGTTCCTAGGTCTCGTGTTCCATGCTGGCAATGATCGTCAATGACCTGCAAGAGCGTTCGACCAACGGATTCCGTATGACTGTGGATTGAAAGACGATTCCCGGACAACCAAGGGGCCAATCAGTCGAGAAACTCCATCTGCCTAAGGTCTACCCACCTTACTTACGGTTACGGCTCGAGGTAGCGGACAACCAGCAAGAAAACTTTGGAGGTCTGCTAGCTCTAAGCCGCGGCGGATCGGTGAAAAATGGACTGCTGTCTATCAGTTTGGTTCGTCTTGGATAAAGCAATCAGCTGAGTTGGGGCCTTTTCTTCTTCCTTCTTTCTTTCTGGACATCGAGATCAGAGTGACCTGCCATTGCTGTCACTCAAGATGCCGCGCGAGATTGCGCCTTTTACACGTACATACGATGACGAGCGGCGGTGGCCGGGTCGCTAGTTCGTCGGATGGGTGTCAAGCTCAACTCTAACCCGAGAGGGTTCCAGAATGTCATCATAACTAGTCTGCATATCGAACGTGGTTATGGCTTGTAGTAGGTAGCCGGCACGTGAACGGACTGCACCACGGGTAATTATACGACACTACAGCGGCGGTGTCGTGGATTTAAGTTGATGTGTACACGTGAGACATTTATCTTCGTCGTATTTTGCGAGTCAGACAGTTCCGCGGCCCATCGGAGCGGGAGTTATGACTCGAGAGGCCCGCGTCTGTGTTTGTCGATGGCTGAGCATTTCGAAACCGAAAACGCGCTTGTTCAGATGATCCAGGGGCATGTCTTGGAGCTGAGGGTAGAGACACTTGAGGCTTGATAACAATATCCAGAGTCTTTGTCACTTTTCACATCTCACAATCTAGATCGGTGTGCTACAGAAGATCGTCATGGAGAGCATGCGGCGCCGATGTGCCGGGATGGTTGGGCCGGAGCCTCTTCCCATTGGCGTCACTTCATTTCAGGACTCAACCTCGGATCGGAAAAGGATGGGGAAGCTCCATTCTTGGGACCCAGGCGGTTGGTTGAACTTTTCCCACTTTCCGCTGCCTTCGCCTCATCCGAGCGAGTCCCGGGTTGGGACGAACCCATCCATCCATCAATGATGCCCACGAATCGGACCTAGTCCTGATTCCGAGGCCTCATCCCGGCCCCCGGAGTCGACGAATCGGACTACGCTCCGAAGGTTGAGTGACATTAGTCAATGAATCAATCAAAGAAAAACGATGAAGCAAGTAAACGGTCAATGGTGCCAATTTGCCACGAGAGCAAGCAAACGGCTAGTTAATCAGTTAGCTTGGATCCTCCACAGACAAAACAGCCCATTCCCCAACGCTCGAGCCCCATCATCGTGTCGTCATGTCGCAGTGAATGGCACATGCAGGGTTGCGCCGCGTCCTCTGGCCAGGCCAGTCATTTCCCAACTGGCAGGGGGGAGACAGACGCCCCAGGCACTCTCGGAAGCCTTCAGGCTACTGCTATCTGCAGACATCATCTCGCGGTGCGCAAGGTTACTTCACTTGGATCTCAGAAGGATCGCGGGTATCGAATGAGACGTCATCGTGGTCAACGAGACATCTCGATGGAAAGAAGACTTGTAGGGAAAAGTCTAGCAAAGCGTCGAGCCTTGTCGCCTGGCAGGCATCGTCGGTTCCGGAGGAGCTGGGGGGTTAGATGGAAAGGATGGAATCGGCGATTCAAGCGAGGGCTTGCACTGAGAAGACAAGAAACCTTGAGGAAACATTGGAAAGCGACATGGGGAAAGGAAAGGAAGGAAAAAAAAACGCAAATAAGACAAACTTCTTCTAGCCGCCGACGACCCAATCATGAACGCACTCTGCTCAAAAGTTACTGGTTGGTTGTTGACAAACAGAACAAGGCATAGCATTCGAAGGGGGACAAACATCAAGGACACCCCTCGGTTATCGATGATCCTCGACCCATGCATGCACAACGAGCACGGAGTTGGTGTGGGCATGTGGGCGATTTAGGAACCATCTCCGATGAGCCCCCCTGCCGCCTCTAGAGCCAAGGTTCAAGAGTGAGAATCAACAAGCACAAGGGCAGCTCCGGACCGTGTGTAGCTAGTAACGATCAGTTTCTGTCGACTTGTCTCGAAGCATACATGGTTATGGCCTACTAGAAGCCATGGTAATAATTCGCTCAAGATGAATATCACACGTAGACATCTGCAGCAGTTGAGACACAAAAGATTCTTTACCTCCATCACAATGTCACCTCGGCCTCGCAAGCTGCCCCCTGCCGGACCCCCAACCACGTCCCGGGACGCGGTCCGAGCACAAGCTAGCGAGGGGTCTTTTGGATCCTTGGATGGTGGGCGGTGGGTGGATGTCTCGATCTTGTGGCCCTGTCGTCCCAACTTCAAATTCAAACCACTCGCAGCGAGAGGGGGGGACAAATGTCGCCCGGCATCTCAGAGCCAAAGAGCGAGAAAACTGGGCTCTGATGGGGGCTGGCCCTCTCCATCCTTCTCTCTCTCTCCCTCTCTCCCTCTTTCTGTGTGTGTGTGTTTGTTTGTGGCGGGCATCCCCCTGCCTAGAGCTAAGTGTTGGAATCATGTCGACATGGCCGAGAACGCGGGAACGCTCGAGCTTTGAATGTTGGATGGTGGGGGGAACGATATCACGTTTCTGTCCGGGTAGCGTGGGCAGATATCTTACCGCTCCCATCTTTTCAAGAGACGCCGCCATACGTGCCTTTTCCATCCTGTCTGTCGTCTCAAAGCATCCCCCCTTCTCCCCTCCCTTTTAAATGCCCCGGAAACATCCACTCGTAAGGCCGCAAGGTGAGACACACACACACACATAGCACATAGCACATAGCAAGGTTTCACTTTCCGCTGGCAGAAAGTAAGAATTTTGTTTTCTTTTTTTCCCCTTTTACCCTTTCCAGCCCCCTACAAGGCAGTAGAGAGACAGGCGTGTGTGTGTCCAACTAGTCATGGCGGCCGTCTATGACGCCGATGACGACGCCGCAGCCTTCACCTCGTCCGGGAACGGCGATACGTCGAAGGCTATTCTCCCCACAGGGTCCATGGACGACGACGAGCTGCTCTCGAAGGTCTTGCCGCGGGTAGACACGGCGGCCATTCAAGCGGCGCGTATGGCCATTGCACAGGAGTCCGAGTCCGAGTCCGACAACAGCGATGTAGAATACGCTCGACCTCACACCCGGCAGTCTCTTTCAGAGTCCAGCCTGTTGATGGGCCAGGGCGGCGGCGCCGTCGCAGCTGCTGCTGACCGCTTCGATGGTTTCCTTGATACGGCCTTAGAGAGGCATGAAAGGCATGAAAGGGCAGCCCCCCGTTCCGCACGAGAGAGCGTCGAGCTTAACCGCCCTTCCACCTCATTGTCTCGGGTCGACATGGTCCCCCAGGACTACTCCAATTCCCCTCGCCCCTACGCCGCCAGCAGGAATGACGACAGGGAGGGCGTGGCCGTTCCCGCTCGCCGTTCCTCCCGTCCCGATCCAGCCATCGACAGCCCCGATCGGCCAGCAGCCAGGAGAAGAGGAAGCTCACGCCGCGACTATAACACGCCACAACGCCCGCCTCGTGCCGACGAGATCGAGGCCGCCAGACGGTTGCTGGCGCAGGTTTCCGAGGCCGAAGAACACTCGTACAGAGACGACGACAAAGGGGCAGAAGATTATCCCCCGAGGGTGCCTCGCTCCGCAACACCTCCGCCCATAGGAGGCCGACGCCGCAGGCTCATCCTTGTCGATTCGGACGAGGACGAGGACGGCCGGGACGCCCACGGTGACGAGGACGACGAGGACGAGGACGACAACGGCGCCACCGACCAGGAATACCACGGATACCTCCACGAGCCCAGTCGCAGCAGCAGGAGGAGGAGGAGGGAGAACAGAGACATAGTAGCGACGCCCGTCACCGTCATCCACAACCCCATCCCAGAAGACACGTCCGAGCCGCACCATCGGTACACGCGCGACCGTCCCGTCACGCCGAGGACGTCGTCCAGGCAGTCGTCGCAACCGCCGACCCGATCTCGCGCGGCCGACGCCCTCGCCTCGCACAACAGGGGGCTCCGGACGCCGGTTCTGGATCACAACCGCCTGTATCACGATGCTGAGCCGCCGCCGATCAGCCAACGACGACGACCACGCAACAACAGCAACGGCAGCACGAGCAACAAACCACGCGCCCGCAGGACGACAACAACAGCAGCAGCAGTGGCACCGGCAACAATAACAACAACAGCGTATTACAGAGAGCGCCCAGGCATGGAGGAGGAGGTGGTCCACGACTACAGCGTGAAGAATGGGCTGGGCGGCGGGCCGCCGGCGATGCTGACGCCGGACTACAGGCCGGCGACGGCCGACGGGAGAAAGACGGCGATGAGCGACGACTCCTTTTCCATCTCGAGGCAGTCGACGTCGAAGCAAAGCGTCACGAGCAACGGGTCGTCGAGCCGCGGCGTCGACTTCTTCGGGCCGGGCATCTTCCAGGTCGTCCTGCACAACCCGACGACGGTGCACCAGCTGCTCAAGTTCGCCGAGGCCCGCTTCTGCAGCGAGAGCGTCGAGTTTCTGAAGAAGGTGAGCCGTTATTCGTTCCCCTAGAAGGCCGAGAGTGAGTGAGTGAGAGAGAGAGAGAGAGAGAGAGAGAGAGAGAGAGAGAGAGAGAGAGAGAGAGAGAGAGAGAGAGAGAGAGAGAGAGACAGAAGAGAGAGAGAGAGAGAGAGAGAGAGAGAGAGAGAGAGAGAGAGAGAGAGTAATAGAGAGAGAGTGAGAGCGAGAGTGAGAGACAGAAAGAGAGAGAAAAAAGAAACTAGGTCAAGTTAACCAATGTTGGACTCATGGCAGGTCGAACAGTATCAGACTGTCCTGAACGACCTCGCCGGCATCATGATGAGCATCCACAAGGACTTCCTCGCCGAGGACTCGACCAAGCAGATCAACGTCAACGGCGAGCTGCGCAAGTCGGTCCACGCCGAGATGAAGTCCCTCGTCACCAAGACGCTCCCGTCCATGGAGACGCTCTTCTCGGAGCTGCAGGAGAGCGTCGAGCAGGACGTCTTCCTCGACATCTACCCCCGCTTCGTTCGCTCCCAGATGGCCCTGAGCGCGACCAGGGCCTTGTCGTCGAACCGCCACACCTACCAGGGGCTCGGCGACTGCTTCTGCCTGACGAATCCCGGGTAAGGAGACACTCCATTGACCCTCACCAACCCTACCTACCCCCGTCCCGGGAGGTCTATTCTCATGACTTTCTGAGTGACTGAGTGACTGACTGGACTCAATGTATCATCAACAGCCTGGCCGACAACCCGATTGTATTCGCCTCGGACGGCTTCGTCAAGGTCACCGGCTACACGTGCTCCGAGATCATCCCGCGAAACTGCCGATTCCTCCAGGGGCAACACACCGACCGGGTCCCCGTCCGCCGGCTCAAGACGGCCATCAACGAACGCAAGGAATCGGTCGAGTTGATTCTGAACTACAAGAAGAACGGCGACCCGTTCTGGAACCTGCTTTACGTTGGTGAGTCACACTATACATATATATATAGATATCCTTTTGAAGCCTCTTCACGAAACTCCCGCAGCTGCGTCAAGGAGTATTATGAATCAAGTCATGTCATCCACGCAAATCCATATAAACCTAAAAAAAGAAGAAAGAAAAAACTTCCAAAAAAGCTAACCACGGCGCGTCTCGCTCAACAGCCCCTTTGTACAACGAGGCGGGGAAGCTGGCCTTCTTCATCGGAGGCCAGGTCAACTGCTCCACCACCATCCACAGCAACGCCGATGTCATGAGGGTCCTGTCCGTATCCAACAACGACGATGTCCAGGACAAGGCCAAGGACAGCAAAGTCAAGGCGCCGCTGCCGCTCCACCGAGCCTCGTCGGCGCCGTCGGCGCGCAAGGCCTTCCTGAAGGCCCTCGGGGTCAAGGTCGACGACGCCCACGCACTCACCACGTCGTCGGTCATCGACCCGGGCATGGAGAGCAAGCTGCTACACCAGCTCGAGGGGAGAGACCTGAACACGCAGATGAAGGAGTTTTACATACACTGCGTATTCCAAGGTATGTCACACACACTCACACACATATGCACACACACACACACACAGAACCACAAAAGGGGAGAGGGATGACTGACCACCAACACATGATAAAATACCACCCTGATACTGACAACAATCTGTCCGAAATAACAGTACCTCGTCGTCAGCTACGACGCCTTCATCATCCGCTTCTACTCCGAGGGCGTCCTGGACATGCTCCACCCGGCCAACAACACCGTCGGCCTCGTGGCCGGGCAGGACGTCTTCCGCTTTCTCAAGCAGAACATGGTGAACCACCAGTCCGACTACAAGTCGCGCGTGCGCAACGCCCTCCGGGCCGGCGGCCCCGTCAGCGTCGACGTGCGCCTGCAGACCCGCCGCAGCGCCCTGTTCCGCGGCGACGAGCGGTTCGTGACGCACTGGACGCCCCTGAAGGACGAGAAGTCGGCGGTGCGCTGGGTCGTCGTCACCATGTCGCCCGCCATCTCGTGAGCGAGTTTGTGATGATGAGGGGCAGGCAGTGTTGTACAATAAAGACGAGAGATATAAAGAGGAGAGGGCGGGACAGGCGGGAGTTTGATAAATGATGAATTTTCTGCAAACCAAGTCAAAAGCAATACAAGAATATACCCTTCTGTCTGAGGTCATCCATAGAAAGTCCTGCCTACCAAGCCAGGGTCAGCTGATAGCTCCGATGAACCAGCCTAGTTCCCTTCGATCTCGCTTATCTATCTCCCTGATTCAACCAACGGCCTCGCCCAGACAGAAAAGCCTTTCTACATCGGGGGGGGGGGGGGGGGGGGGGGCAGAATTCCAGGCAAATGACCACGGGTCCGAAGAATTCGCTCAAGATGGTCGACGCCTCTCTTCCCAGGAGAGCAACAAGTCTAAGCAACCAAACCCAGCGCAGCCCGGCTGAGCTCCATCTCCTGGGCGCTCTCCCACGGGAATGTAAGACCATTCCTCCCTTCGACAGCGAGATATCGGACAAGGACCCGAGCTCACTGCCCTGACATTCCAGACGGCGTTTCCCAAGCCCTATACGTGCCAGGTCGAGCTGTCCGCCATCTTTAGCCTGCTACACTCCGTCCTCGTCTTCATGTGCTACTGCGCACCTTTGGTCCAGCCGGTGCCATCATGCGTCGAGTACCGGGGCACATGCCCCAATATGTGACAAGATTCCTCAAGAGAGACGCCTCAACAATACCCCGGAAGGTCACAAAACAAACAGCAACGTAAGCTCCTTGGCATATAACAAATTCATACCGCGTGTCCGCGAGCCCCTTTTCAGCACAGACTTCTGGCTCTCGTGCCCTCTCTCTCTCTCTCTCTCCCTCTCCCTCTTTCTATGTTTTTCTCTCTGCTCGCCTGCCAAGACATGATACAGACGACCGACGAGTCGCCTACGTAAAGATGAATGTGAGACGGCTGGCCATCGCCGCCGCCGCCTTGTTCGGAGGCATCGCCGGCGGTGCTCTTCTGCCCGCGGAAAATGCTCCACAGGTCTTGTGCTACACCTACCTATCGACGTACCTCGAGCTGGGGCCGATTGGGACTGCCGGCCCGGCTCCGAGCGGCTCGACCGCCTCCACAACGACGATATCTCCATCAGTGCCCACTGCTGGCACATCCGGCTCCTCGTTGCCGACACCGGCCCCTACGACATCACTGGCTACGACTTCTGCTTTCACGACCTCAGCGCCCACGACGTCAAGCCCGAGCCCGACCACCAGCACGCTCGCCGTCCGGCAGGTGATCCTCCTCGTCGCCCCGGTCCCGGCCCCAGCCAGACGGGTGCGGAAGAGAGACGACCTCGGCGGCTTCGTAAGCACGGGGACCGATGAGAACCCGCAGGTCTGCAGCGTCGCAACCGTCTTCGTGCTCTCCGAAAACCAGGTCCTCGCCGGAGGCCAACCCTTCTTCTACGCCGGCGAGCCCTTCAAGGCGCTCCGCAACGGCGGGAGCCCGCCGCCCGGCGCCGTCACGACAACGTTCGGGCCGGACGCCGACGGAGTCCTGCGGTTCACGAACCCGGCCATTCCCAACGGAGGAGCGAGCTTCTGCCAGGACCCCGCCGACGGTCAAGTCTACGTCACCTTCACGTCGAGCCCGCTGGGCTGCGTACCGGTTGTGATCCTCGCCTATGGAGGTAAGTGGCCACGAGTTATATACGTCTGATGAGGATGCTGGTCCTGTACGATCAATCAACCGACAAGATGATGATCTCCTGTCGACAGTCGAGCAATGCCAAAACGGACGGGTTGTGAACCCTATCCCTTTCAGCTCCAGCACCACCGCGTCAACTCAAGCCTCTGTCAGTTCCAGCAGCGTCCAGACCAGCCAGCCTCCCATTGTCCCTCCCACCTCGGCACCGCCGCCTCCTCCTCCTACGAGCAGTGACCCCCCAATCAGCCTCACGACATCCTCCTCCCAGTCTTTTTCCTTCTTCCCCAACTCCACCATCCAAACGACTTCGACTGCCCAAACAACCTCACAGACGACCGCGGCGACATCATCGTCTACAGCGTCAACTACCTTGACTACAACTCTTTCTTCCTCTAGTACATCTACATCTACAATAGAGTCAACAACAACAACAACGACACTAAGTACTACTACATCTACAACTACAACATCTACTACTACAACAACCTCCACCACAGAGTCCACCACAACTACAACCACAACCACCACTACCACTTCTACTACCACCACCACCACCCCCACAGCTTGCATTTCAACACAGCGGCCAGGTTTAGTGCTACCAACCCCAACACCAATCCCATTGGACCCGCCTGCTGGTGGCGGCGACCCGTTCGATGAGGGCAACGCGCGAATCGACCTGCCGTTCGTGGTGAACGTGTACGGCAACGAGCTAACGACCGTGTTTGTGGAGGTGAACGGTCTCATAACAAACACCCCGTCAGGTTTCTACGGTATCGGGTCAATACCCTCCACCGACTTTTCACCCATCACCATTGCGGCGTACTACACAGACTTTGTCATCGAACCCGCAAAGGGCCAGAGCATCTGGTATGAGATTCGCCTCTCCGCCCGCGGCGGCCGAGAGGTCACGTTCGAATACCTCCTCACGCGGTATGCGCCAGGGCTCTCGTCAACATACTACCACTTTACGGTCACGTTGTATGAGAACTTCCCGAACATGCACAACATCAAGTACTACCAAACTCCGCGCAAAGGGTCGGACGCGGTCATCGGCGTTCAAAACAGGATAGGATCGCCTAAATACGTACAGTTCTCGTCCAACCAGGCAACGGTTCCGGATGGTACTTTTGTCGAATTCGACACCAGCTCTCTGCCCGGGAGCTTCATTACGGGCAGTTTTCCCTTGAGCTGTTAAGGGACTGGGCGTATTTCCTTCTGGAGGGCTTCTTGATTTGTTAGAAACGGCTCAAACTAATGATTTGCCTGTTGTTATGTCAGACTGATGCTCCGCTGTCAGCTTCCATAGTTAGTACAAAATGAAGATTTATTCGGTTACGATACTCCTTCTGAGATGGGCACAGGGGATGGAATATACGTTAAGAGTCGGTACCTCGTCTGTTGCACTCAAATGAGGACATCAAGTATGTCCTGAGAGCCATTCATGGTTCTCTCTGTGATGCCCCCGAAGCTCCGAGGTAACGTAGCAGCACTAAGTCCATCAACGCCACAGGGCAATATGACCTGAAGAATTCTTCTGACTCCCGGCCGAGCAGCAATCCTCGCGGGAGGGGAACAAAGATGTGCTGGCAGCGTTCCATCCCATTATCTTCCACTTATGAGACCACTGAACGTCTCCAAGGGCGGGAAGATGGAGACTAAACATGCGTCCTATCAAGTTCCGAGAAAGAGAACCACACATCACGTTGACACACTAGTGTCATATTCATGGTGCAGTAATCCGGCTGTCAAAGACACGACCCGAGGCCGCTGCAGCGCTCATCTATCACAATCAACGTAAGGGTGGCCACGATGATGATCCGTCGTCGCAGGGGTCAAGCCGCAGCAGCTGACACACACCAAGCGCGCTGCCTAACCAGAGAGTCCCCCCTCCCCAGAGTAGTCCATGATCGGAACAGAACATCGTGGTTCACGCTTTCAAGCCTTTTTGACACAAGTTGAGTCAGTTCTGTCCCCAGACGTACCCGCATGACACCCTAGCCGCATCACATCCGGTATGAAGTGACGCAGTGTAACTAGCCGACACGCCTTAGATCTCGTCCACCGGTTTTTGGACAACCGCCGTGACGGATGGAGGTTTCGGGGCAGCATACATACCCTCAGTTCAGGTCCCTTGGTCAGTCCCGAAGATCAAACCCCATCGAGTCCTTTCTGGCACGTTGGCAAAGCCCACCGCGTCATCCAATCCGCCTCCAGCACCTGCAGCACGTCCGGTCTCTCGCCCGGCCTCCATGCGAGCATCCACCCCAAGAGCTTCAACAGCGCGTCCCGCTCGTCCTCCCCCACAGTCTCCATGCCCCTCGACCGCCGCGGGCTCTGCACCCACTGCTCGAACCGCCGCTCCCACGGCCAGATATCGGACGCGTTGCTCAAAGGCCTGGCGGCGTCGTCGTACCATCGCGGCCGCTCCTCCCATTTCCTCCACCACTCGGGCGGCATGGAACCCTGCAGCTCGACCTGCTGCGCCGTGATCTCGTCCTGCGGCGCGAGGAAGCCGTCGACGAGCGAGCGGTGGGCGAGAAGCTCGAAGAGCACACAGCCCAGGCTCCAAATGTCCGAGGCGAACGTGAGGGGCGTTGCTGGCTCGAAGAAGGCCTCGGGAGGGCGGAGGACGAGCGGCGTGTAGGACTCGAATCGAGACTTGTCGGCTGGACGGAAGGCAACTCCAAAGTCGCCCAGTATCAATTTGGCGTCACCTAGAGTGACTTCGTTACTCGGCACGCCCAGCCATACCTAAGGCACCGCGTAAGACGGGACTCCGGGATCCGTTGACGGTGTCTGGGTGTCTAGACGGACCACCGGCTCTTTCTCCGGCTCGCCGTACCGTGCGTACAGCTGCTGTATCGAAAGATTGTCCAGAGACGAGGGAAGCTGTAGGAGGAGGTTACCAAGATGAAGATCTAGATCGTGGTATCAGCCAAGTTTTGCCCGATGGAGCACAATGGGGGATTGGGACGCTCACCGCCGTGGGCGTATCCATTTGAGTGGACGAGTGAGACGGCCAGGACGAGTTGCGCGGCGAGGGACCTGGCGACATCTAGCCGAAGCAAGGAGTTACCTGATGCCTCCTTTGCGTCCCGTAGGCTGCACCGTGCCGGAAGGGTGACGAGGCAAGGGTGGGTACCGTTCGGCCCGCTGAGACTGAAGCGATCGAGGACGACGGGGACCAGCGAGCGATGGTTTTTCGAGTCCCTGTGGTCTGCAACGCTTTGCGTGAACAGGGAGAGGATATCGACCTCGGTGCAGTCCGCATCCGCAGTGCCGACTTTGACAGCAACATACTTGGACAAGTTCTCGTCGACGGCAAGCCAGGCGGTTGAGAACGTGCCGTGGCCGAGCTTGTGCACGACTCGGTATCGCTCGTTCAGTCGGTCGTCGATGTGGATGGGGTGATAGCCGCCCGGTCGGTAGTCGCCGAGATGCTCCACCCCGTCAACGTATCCGTACTCGACCGGCGGTGCTGGTTCGGGCATGGCCGAGGAGTAGTGGCACTGGAAGAGACGGGATCGTATGCGCAGTGGGTGAGGGAAAGTCGCAGAGCAAACCCTCGGCAGCGGGAGAGTGTGACGCGAGCTCAGCTGCAGAGCACGAGATGAGAGCATTGCGATTTGGGTACGGGATGGCGCTCGGGATGAACATTGTGAAGCTGGGTAGCGCCCATTTTCTGGCGGATGGAGATGTGTTGCAGACGAGATTCCTGGGTCAGTCTAACAGTCATGCCGAGGCGGGTGTCTTTTGTCGTGCCTCCAACGAGCAGGCGGTGAGGCGTGACATTTGTTACTCGAGGGACACGGCCTTCTGCATATCTTTGTTGTCTTGACGCAACCATTCTTCTCGGACTAACACATGATATCCAGGATTGGAAGCATGGGTTGATAATTGCTGACCTGAAAAGATCTCATATTCCTTGTGTTGTATGGTTGTTCTATGAGGGAGAGGATGAATATTGTCTTGTTGAGACCACGCTAGACTGGGTTTCTAGACATGAGAATGAGGCAAAGGTGTGTGTTAAATTTATACCCGATGGATTCAAGTGGTACCCAATTAGTAGCTGGTGGCCGGTACCATAGTAGTCACTGAGATGGATGACTGAGAAAGGTCGGTACAAAAGCAAGTCGTCGGTCGATGACTCGCGATCTCACTGTTGGTGTAGCCCACGATGACCGTTAGATGCTGGTCAGGGTGCTCATCGCGTGCACTCTTCAGTTGTCTCAAACTCCAATCCCAGAATACCGATTCGTTCACGAGCATGTTTCTGGGAAATCACACGTTGTCAACGCAGTCACCTTCGAGTACAACCACATCGCCAGCAACCGTGTCCAAAACTCGTGCCGTACGCCATGGCATACAAGGCAGTGTGTTGGTTCGGCTTTAGTTTCGTTCGTTAGCACAGTATTTTCGATCGATCAGAATATTGGTGCAAGTGGTCGTGATGTCTATGTGTGAGGCTTTTTCGCGAAGGGGGCTTTGCGAAGGAGGCCTGGCAGGGGCCCGTTGCCCCACTTATCGAAAGTGGGACGGGCTCCCTTTTCTGCCGGCCGTCCCTTTCACCGCCCTCCCTTCCGAAAGGGGAAGGCTCGAATCCAACACTGGCAACTTTTTCTTTATCGCCAAAGTCGCCGGATTCGAGCCCACTGCAGTTATACGTACAATTGGCCCTCAACTCAGCCCTTTATTTGCGCCTTTTGCGCTCCCAATTAAATCCTCCGTATACGGCTCCTGATTGGCCGAAAGTTAATGCCTAACTCAATTGATTCGAAGTTAGGCATTCCTTTTCCCCAGGTTTTTTTTCCAGGTTTTCTTCCGCGTAACCCGCATCCCCCGCGTTCCTCCGTGTATATCCTCCCTTTTTCGCCTCGCGGGCGCAGCCTCGGTGGCCCTTCTTCCTGTCGGTTGGAGGACCTCTGTCGCGACCGTTGCTTGAAGACGTGTTGCCTTGCGAAGGTGCTCTTCTTCCGAAGCGGTTGTCTCTGCCGGAGCCGCGGTATTGTCGATCCGTGACGTATTGGTTGTTCCCTCCAGATGTGTACTGTCGATGGGGGACAACACGCATTGCAGTTGCGATCGATGACCGAAGCTGTGAGCAGACTCCTTCGAGTGTAGGGGCTGGGTTATACAGACAGAGATTGCACTCCTCAATCCCAGCGCAGGCATTGAGGAGCTGCATCTTCATGGCCTCCTCATTCTGCATGCTGTCGGGGAGTGCCCTCTGGATGACTTCGAGTCGCTCGATGAGGATCTCCAAGACCTCCGTCTTCGACTTGCCTGGGTTCCCCTCGCTGACGTTGCTGAATGTGGTATCTCGCCATTCGGAGATGTATGACTGCTTCATCTGGGGTGTCTCGAAGTGGTTACGGACCATGTCCGTCATGACAGTGAAGTCCTTGACACCGGGCTTGCAGATGCGTCGATAATAGAAATCGGCAGCCTTGTCGCGAAGCATTAACGAGAAGGCGAGGGCGTAGTGTTGCGGCTTGATATCAACCTTCGTGCAGGCATCAAGAAAGACGGCAACCTTCATGTCAAAGACATCGTACATCTCCCCACCATACTTCATCTTGTCTGTGTTCAAGATGCGTGCGAGATCCCCCAACTGTCTCGACTGTATACGGTCCTCTTCATGGCCGCGGGTATTGGTGAAAGCCGGCGGCGGAGGCGGTGGGGGGCGCGGGGAGTCTTTTCGAGGTCGATGGGTGCCTCGGCCGAAGGGACCATCGCGGTCATCTTCGTCGCCGCTGAGGATGTATTCGTCATCATTGGGGTTTATGAATGAGAATCTTGCTGACTGTCGAGGTCGAGTATCTACGTTGGGGTGCTTCGTGAATAGGGTTGGAGATGTCTCACGCCCTGATGGCACTGGTGTTGGACGTCGCAGTCGATCGGCGGTGTCGCCAAGCAATTCTTCCATGGCCTTTGCGTTGTCAATGGCCTCCTGCCGGTGGTCTCGGATTCGGGCCATGGTATCTCGGCGATCCTCTTGTGACTGTGGCACTTTTGCGAAGATAACGTCAGCTCCTGTGATGTCGCGGAAGAAGTCGTCATCTTGGATAGCGATCCTGAACTTCGAGGCGTCCTTGGCCACCTCCTCTACTTCCTCGCGTGACCACTCGTGGTAACCTTGGTGTTCGAGGCATTCGAAGAGGTTGGTGGCAATGCTCTCTCGGTTCTTGGCCACGTATACCCCTCGCTCGCGGAGGGTATCTCTCAGGGTCTCCCTCATGACGTTCCCGGCAGCGCTGAACACATCGACGGTCCATCCGTTGAAGTCTCTGACGAAGTGACGCCAGAGATCTCGGCTGATCAACTTGTCATGATCCCATTGGGCGATGGCGTAGGCGATGTATGAGCCTATTTTCTTCGGCTCTGACTGGCCTGTGAAGACCTCGTCGACGTCGCCCCACGTCGCGTGGTCGATGAAGCGTGTGAAGGCTGAAGGGATGGGAAGGAGATTGGGGGTTGTCGATCCCGTCGCAACCAGCGGTTGTTTAGAACGGTCTGATGGGTTGACCATTGTGATGAAAGGTTAGACGGGTGACGGAGGGATGAAGAATAGGGTGAAAGATGTGATGGTCTTCGCGAGAAACGAGGCCGCGTTTTCGTTGTTGTTTTTCTCGCGTCTTGAAGACCGTGATCCTCCAGCTCGACCTCGTACTTGCGTTTGAGCGTCTCGTTGTCGGCGTCAAGCCCTGCGAGTCTGGTAAAAGGAGAAACGAAGGGGTAGTGGAGGACGCGAAGGGCGCGTTATATAGGTTTTGTGATGGTTCGCCGGCCCATACGATGATGGTCGTAATGGTCCGCGCAATGGATCTTCAGGTGAGCTGTGAAGGATTTGTCGATAGAGGAGAAAAGAAGGGTATCGTGAGTAAGGAAAGGGTGAATGGAAATACCGGTCAAGCGAGATCTGTGATTTCTCGCAAGGTTGACTGGCAGCGTGATATGACGCACTTGAGGGTATCGTCAACGGCCGATTGAACGACGGAAGGCGAGTCTCCTCAGGGCAATCTCAGCGGTCAACTGAATGACGGGAGAGATTGTTGTAGCGATTTCAGGGACTTTCAATAAGCCGCCGAAATCCTCTTCGTTACCTAACGAATCTGTGGTTATAACTAACCACTGATCAGTGTTGGTTCGGCTTTAGTTTCGTTCGTTAGCACAGTATTTTCGATCGATCAGAATATTGGTGCAAGTGGTCGTGATGTCTATGTGTGAGGCTTTTTCGCGAAGGGGGCTTTGCGAAGGAGGCCTGGCAGGGGCCCGTTGCCCCACTTATCGAAAGTGGGACGGGCTCCCTTTTCTGCCGGCCGTCCCTTTCACCGCCCTCCCTTCCGAAAGGGGAAGGCTCGAATCCAACACAGTGTAACAACCGGCAGCTTGGTTGGCTCGAAGAGGTGAATAAGGTGCCTGATACAACTCGCCTAGTACACGGGCAGTAGTAATTGAATTGGAAGTGGCTCGATACAGTGTCTCTGCCCAGGAACCTTCAGATACAATCTTGTAAGGCTGCAGTTTCAGACCATGTTGGCCATTGGCTGATATGCATGCAAGTGAGCCAAACGGACCAGGACACCACCATACAGAAGGCCAGCAAACTAAGGAGCCTTTGGTGTCAACAGTTTCATTGTTCATCACGATTGTGCTGCATCGAAAGCAGGGCGTGTTAGCGATGCTTGGGCTGGATGCTTCTTCCCACATCAGACTCTGTCCGAAGCAGCTTGCCGGAGACAGGACCAAACCCCATTGGATCATATTGTAGTTTCGGGACTTTGTCTTGTCTTCATAAGATAAGTATTGAGAGCCCCTCAGTCGAGCTGGAGTGTTGAAAAATTCACATAAAATGCTGATTGTAACGCACGCTGATAACTGCAGTGGGCTTGGTTGATTCCCTGCTCCAGTCAATGATTCATGGGCCGCGACAACGCTAACCCTAATCGGCTGGAACGGGGATCCTCCCCTACAGCTACAGTCGTCTGTCTCCAAGATGCTGGAGTGTTCTAAAACTGAGGAAACCAAAAAACCCACCTCCTAACTTGACTCGTACAAAACCTGCGTTGTATACTTGGCGCCCCTTTTGACAAACTCAAGACGGCCGCAACGTTTGCACAGAATGACCGCCATGGAGAACGGATTGCCCCAGGGCGCCACCGCCGGGAAACCTGTTCTCTTCTTGTGAGTTGCGGAGGCCGGGAGGCGTCTGGTCCTGGCAGGAAACCGGGGAATTAACTCGTCACCGATCAATCAGCCCTGCTAACCTTGCCACAGCGATATTGACAATTGCCTCTACTCAAGGAGTGAGTCACCACCAACCAGCCACCAGCAGCAGCCTCTTCCCCCGGGAGGGGGGATGGGGGATGTTGGATTAGATTCAAAGGAGACTCACTCACACCCCAAAACCCCTCACAAGGCCACAAGATCCACGATCTCATGGCCAAGCTCATCGACCAGTACTTCGTGACGCACCTCTCGCTGCCCGAGGACGAGGCGGCGAGGCTGACGAGGGAGTACTACAAGAGCTACGGGCTCGCCATCGAGGGGCTCGTCCGCCACCACCGCATCGACCCGCTCGACTACAACGCCAAGGTGGACGACGCCCTGCCGCTGGAGGGGATCCTGCGGCCCGACCCCGAGCTGCGCCGGCTGCTGGAGGACCTCGACCGGAGCAAGGTGCGGGTCCGGCTGTTCACCAACGCCTACGTCAACCACGGCCGGCGCGTCGTGCGGCTGCTGGGCGTCGACGACCTGTTCGAGGGCCTCACGTACTGCGACTATGCGCAGTACCCGTTCGTGTGCAAGCCGGCGCCCGAGATGTTCCGCAAGGCCATGGACGAGGCGGCCGTCGAGCGGGCCGAGGACTGTTTCTTCGTCGGTGAGTCGCGGCCTGTCCCTGTCAGTCCGGGGGAGCTGTGGTCTTGTCAATTTTTATTCTATTTTATTTTGTTCCTTTTTTTTCTTTCTTTTTTCTTTTTCTTCACGAGGACAGTCGGCTAATGTCTTTCTATCATTTTCCACTGCCATCAGACGACTCGTACGACAACTGCAAGAGCGCCGCGGAACTGGGCTGGACGGCGGCGCACCTGGTGGAGGACGGGCTGCCTGTGCCCGAGAGCAAGGCATCGCAGTTCCAGATCCGCCACCTGCGGGAGCTGCGCGACGTGTATCCGCAGTTTTTCAAATCGACCAACACCGAGGCTTGAAACCTGAACGGAAAAAAGGTGGCAGGTTGTGTTCACCCGAGTATGAACGCGGCAAAGATGGTCGACACAGGGGCCGGGCGAGCGTCGAGACGGATGTTTAATCGTTGGAAGATAGCATCAGCGCACCGCTAGAAACTAGACGTAAGACGGCATCAGTATAGACGGGGGGGGGGGGAGGGTTTTGTAAGCATGGATTATCCGTAGAAAAGGGCCTTTCGTGCGAGGTCAGAACCTCTCTCTCTCTCTCTCTTTTTGGTTTCTTTCTTTTCTTTCCCCCCCATTCCTTGAAAACATCCGCTCTTGTACTTGACCGGCACCAGTTCGCGTGCAGTTGTCCTGTGTCCTGTAAGATGTCATTATGTTGTCGAGTGGCAGGATACCCCGAGTAGCGAAGAGCCTGTAGAACCTGCAACGACTTCATATCATTACTTATTCAAGACTCTTCAGACGGGCAATGGTCCCTCTTTTAGGTCTGCCCCGGGCTCATCAATAGGCCCTTTCAACGCATGGTTTTTAGCTCGTGCTTGTGCTTTATTTAGGCTCGTTGTAACAAATGACTCGTGACGCCGGAGTACACAATTCAAACAGAACCTTGATTCCGTGGTCCTCACAACAGACCCAAAGCCACACAGGCCAGGCAGAACAAAACGTGCTGCTTCTCGCCTGTACAGTAAGTAGTTGAAAACGATAACAGTGTGCGCGCGCCGGAAAATATTCCGACGTCCGCCGCCCCTTCAGCCACTCGGCATATCAGGGTTTGTCAGGCCGCCGCCCCCCCCCCCTCGAGCCAGACATGTCTTAGAACCCCCTCATCTCATCTCACCTCACATCCATCCCATCCATCCCATCTCTCGTCTCTCGCCGACGCCGTCTTCGGGACGTGCCACACAAACCATCTCCGCTCGGCCCTTATCCTGCGGAGGTCTCCACCCCGCAGATCGAGACCGACAACCTCTCCCTTCCCTCTCTCTCCCCTTCCCCCCGACTACGACGACGACGACGACGATAGTATCTGTAAGGCCCCCCGCTCATCGTTGCCCACTTCCGGCGTGGATAGTATCGACCACGACGACGGCCACGGCCACGGCCACGACCACTCCCGGGCCCTTGGGACCCCTTCCCCCCCCCCCCCCCACCGTGTCTCTCACTCACTCAAGTCTCTTTTCATTCGCCTGCAGCGGTATTTGCTCAGCAGCCGATGAAAGGGACCTCCCCCCCCCTCCCCACCCCAGTCGAGTACCCTGACGCGGCATACGTCAGCCAGCTTTACCCGCTGCGCCTCGCCGAAAAGGACGACTCGGCACTTCTTGACTTGCAATCATCGTGCCCCTAACCCCCCCCCCCCCTCTCCATGCCCCTAGGGCCCCAGGCACGTCATGTCCCAGAAACCGACAAGCTTCGCGTGTGACCGATGCAGGGCGGGGAAGCGAAAAGTAAGGTTCCCCCACTGGGCCTGCAGGCTGTTGACGGCTCGACTACCTACCGAACTACCTACCTCTAAACCCCATGGGCAGACGGGGACGGGGACGGGGCTGGGGCTACCGGGCTCCTGGGCTACTGCTTAGTCCCGGTTCCCGATTCCCGTTGCCGTTGCCTGTTCCTGTCCCTGTCTAACGTTCCTGTTCCCTCCGTCATGCTGCATCTGTGGCTGGCTAACCGGTGTACCTGTCGGCAGTGCGACGCGGCTCGCCCTGCATGCTCGTTGTGCAGCCGGCAGAATAGAGAATGCGTCTACACCGAGCAACGCCCTAGGAAGTGTGTCATCATCCCACTCCCGGCAGCTAGCTGGCTAGATTATAGTACTTGTGACTAACGACGGTGATCTTTTCTTCCCTTCTCAGGCGGAAGTACTGGGACGAAGACTATGTCAGGGCCCTCGAGGCACAGGTCCAGTCTCTGCTCTTGGCCCTGGAAAAGCAGGGCGCAGAGAGCGAGCCGTCGCCGGCGTCGCTGTCTCTGAGTGACCGAGCGTCTCGGTCAGTAGAACCCGATGCCGGTCTCGGAGAAGATGGCGCCGGATATGATGCCGCAGATGAAGAAGATGGCGCCGGATATGATGCCGCAGATGAAGAAGATGAAGGTGAAGCAGAAGAAAAGAACTTTGTCGGAGGTATACCTCCCACCACCACCACCACCACCACCACTAACAATGGCTTTTCCCCCGGAGACGGCCGTGCCGCCACCGGCAAGGGCCCCGGGGCGACGACAACGACAACGACAACGGCGACGACGACCACGACGACGCAGGAAAGATCCCAAGCGGCCATGGAGGAGCTGTGCGTGATGCTCTGGCGGACCAACGTCGGCGACGGCGTAACCATCATCGACGACCCGAAGACGGGGTCCCGCTACTCGGTCGACCCGGTCCTCCAACGGCCGGCGCCGGAACAGGCGCAGCCGCCCCCGACGCACCACCGGGCGGCGGTGGTCTCGCCGCCGGAGCAGATCCTTGCGTACTGCCGCCAGCAGGGCCTCGTGCACGAGATGGCGGACCTGTTCCTGGCCAACATCAACCGCGAGCACCAGTTCACGCCGTACACCACGACGGCCGACTTCCTGCCCGGGTACCCCTACCAGGCGCCGGACGAGGCCTTCTTGCACAGCGCCATCATCGCCGTGGGCACCGCCTTCTCGTCCCGGCCCGACGCCCGGGTCGTGGGCGACGCCTTCGCCGAGTTCGCAGAGGGCCTCGTGCTGACGTGCTGCCGGCAGAACCCGACGGTCCGGGTCATCCAGGGCCTCTCGATGATGTCGTGGCGCTCGCTCGCGCTGGGCCGCGACCATTTTGGCTGGATGTTCATCTCCATGGCCGCCGGCATGTGCGTCCACCTGCGGCTGCACGTGCTGGCGCTCGACGAGTGCACGGCGAGGCAGCTCGAGGCCACGGAGCAGGAGGTCCGCACGTTCTGGATGTTCTACATCATCGACCGCACCGCCATCTCCATCCTCGGCCGCAACTGCGCGCTGCCCTGGCGCCGCGTCAACGTGCCCAGCTTCGACACCACCTTTGAGAGCTCGACGGCCGACCTGGCCCAGGTCTCGTTCGCCTGGCAGTGTAGGCTGTGGTATCTCCAAGACCAGTACATGGACCAGGTGTAAGTCTCGACCGGGATATCTCGATGGACATGGACTCTACCTTACTCCTTTTCTCTCTCCCCCCCCCCCCCTCTTCGAATCAGTAATATTCCCACCTCCGACTAACTCATACATCTTCTCTCCCCCCCCTCTTACAGCTTCTCGACAACCTTTGAATCCCTCCCGATCCCGCAGCAGGTCCGGGTCCTCGTCGCGAGCCAGGACGCCCTCAGCACCTTTTTTCGCTCCCGCGACGACCGCCTCCATCTCTCGGGCGACTCGACGCCCAAGCCCGTCCTGCAGTTCCACCTCGCGTACCAGATGACGATCCTCATCACGATGCCGCCCTTCCTGCGCATCTTTGCCGCCATCTCCCAGACACCGCCAGCGGGGGGCAGCAGCGGCAGTAGCACTAACAGTAACATCAACAACAACACCACCAGCACCGCCGAACACCAACAGCAGCAGCATCACCCTCAAAACTCCGAGTTCATGCTCCTCGTCCTCCGCTCCCTCACCGCCGCCGCCACCGCCACCTCCCGCCTCGCGCGCACCTACCGCCGCGCCCACGGCTTCGACACGCCGCCGAACCCGGTCATCATCCACCACCTCCTCAGCGCCGCCATCGTCCACCTCATGAACGCCACGAGCTGGACGCCCGCCCTGCGCCACCAGAGCACCTACTGGCTCCGCCAGTGCCTCGAGCTCCTGCGCGAGCTGCAGACGCCCTGGCCCGTCCGCGCCATCAAGAGCATCAAGATCATCCGCGTGCTGGCCCAGCGCTGGGGCGTCGTGAGGGCGCTGCCGCTGGAGTTTAGCTATCAGGTCGAACCACCACCGGCACCACCGCCACCAGCAGCAGCAGCAGCGATGGCGCCAGAGGCCCAGGACGACGACTACGGCGTGGAGGCTATGAGGAGGAGTGGAGCGGCGGCGGGAGGAGGAGTCCTCGGGCTGGGTCAGGGGGCAGGTGACCAGGTCCAGCTCGAGTATGAATGGGACGGGTACGCGGCCGGGGGGGCGCGGTAGAGGCGCCGGCCATGGACCTCGGCGCGCTGGGCGTCGAGTCCTTTGCGTCGATGGGAGCCCTCGACATGTCCGCCTTGGGCGGAGAACGTGCCAACGCCGTCGGCGGCGCCATCGACTTCCTCCAGGCGTTCCAGGGTCTGACGGACTGCGACAACTTCAACTGGCTATCAACCAACAATAACAACGGGCTGTGAGGAGAAGGGGGAAATAAAACAAAAAAAGGGGGGGAGGGGAGGGGGCCGTGATCCTAGAAACAAGGGATGGAGTTTTTGTGATTCTTTTTTACCCAAATACCACATTGGAAAACTAGCTTACTAGTTGTTTTGTAGTCGTTGTAGTCACTCAACAGATCGCCGAGTCCGTGAATCATGAGAAAACACTTTCAGAGTCAATATCCGATCTGGAGAACCATTGAATCATCCGGTACATCTTGACATATGCCTTCTCCCCTCCGCCCGCAATGCACACATAACCACTCAAAGACCCACAACCACTTCCTCCTCCCTCGGCTCCTTCGCGGCCTCTCCCTCCGGCCTCACCGGCACCTTGATCTCCCTGTCGGCGACGAGCCGCAGCAGGTCCGGCCTGCTGTAGTGACCGGTGCAGTCGGCAAACATCTTGGCCCGGTGGATGGCGTCCATGTCGAGGTCGGCGTAGATGATGGCCTCGGTCGTCTCGTCCACGGGCTCCGTCAGCCGCCGGCCGTCCGGGCCGAAGACGGCCGAGGTGCCGCCGCCGGGCGCGCACATGATGGCGCCGCCGGAGCTGTTGTGCGTGTCGACGCCCCGTTGGGATATCAAGGCCGTGCTGTGGAGGACGAAGGCGCTGGCCTCAATCGCGTACGTCCGAGAGAGCGTTTGGCAGCCTGTACATCTCATGGTTAGCTTATTAACACCCGCGCGTGTGTTGGTCGGGATTTCGGAATTTCGGAATTTCCAGAATATCAATCAAAAAAAAAGTCACCAACCTTCCGCGCTCATCGACCACATATCCGGACCGTCGCCGGAGTGCGGCGTGACGCTCGGCCACGCCGCCACGTGGATGTCCTCCCTCTGCGCGATGGTGTTGTACTTGAGCAGCGGCTGGATGTGCTCCCAGCACGCCAGGGAGCCGACCCGCGCGAAGGACAGGTCGCCCACGCTCTTCAGGCAGTGGCCCGACGCGTCGCCGAAGACGGTGCGCTCCATGTGCGTCGGCTTCATCTTGCGGCGGTGCACCTTCAGCTCCCCGTCCTGCCCGATGAGCGCCTGCGCGATGAAGAGGGAGTTGTTGTCGTTCTCGGAGAAGCCGAGCGATACGGCCACGTTGTTGGCCCTCGCGCACGCCCGGATGGCCGCCATCTCGGGCGAGTCGAGCCGCAGCGAGTTCTGCATGTAGCGGACGTTGAGGTCGAAGTCGATGAGCCGGCTCCAGATCCACAGCGGGTATCCGGGGATCCAGCACTCGGGGAACGCGATCAGCTGCGCGCCGTTGGACGCCGCCTCGGTGATGAGGGCGCACGTCTTCTCGACGGCGGCCGGCAGGTCGATCCACGCCGGCTCCGCCTGGGTCACGGCCACCTTGACGCTCCGGGGTGACATGTCTACCTACCTACACAGCTTAAACAGTTACACTGGACGAGGAATTCGGTTGTGGGGGGGTTTGAAAGTGATCAAAGATCAAAGTGATGAGGGACAGAGTTTTGAAGCCCGAGACAGGCGAGGAAATAAGATGAGAGAGTCTCTGCAGGTCCAATACAAGATTCAGGCTCATCTGATATCGGTCGATTCCCCCCTCTTCTCTCCTCCCCTCCCCTTCACCCTTCTCCCAGGATTTATATAAGAATTCCTGCGAGGCCCCCCTGCTTGTTGTCGGCCTGTCTGTCGGCCAATGTCTAGTGCGCAGTGATACAAGGTAGTTCCCAATCAAGATAACACCAAGAGGGGGGGTCCCCATCCAAGTTCGTCCTGTTCATGCAGAGCAGCTTCGGTCAAACTGATAAGGGAAAATGCGGGGTAAAAAGGATATGCTAGTCTCCCATGACGGGTTTACTGTTGAAGAGTCCGTTTCACGGGACCGGTTGATACCAGGGGAGGGGGGTTGAATGCATGCCTCTCTCTCTGCCCAGCCTCCGGAGACGCCGCGGCACCTCACCCCCGGACGCGGACTACAAACCTCCGCAACGATACTTGGTCACCCGTCTCTTTAGATCCGTTGACTCAAGACACAAGAGAGTCAAGACCCGGTAGAAGGAGCCAATAAACGCAATGATCAGTGCGACAAGTGCCGTATTCACAATCTCTCATACCAACGATATCAGCTGACGTTTATTTTACCAAATACACAAACACGACGGAGGCCAACTCCGTGCTACGGCCGGGGCCCCGGTTGCACGCATCAGAGGAGGAGAGCAAACAGGGGGGGTTTGTTCAGACCCCGAGATCCCCCTCCCCCTGCATCATCATGAATATACCCAGTTTGAACATATGCAACTCCACTTCAACACGTTCAGTGCCCGATCTTCAAAGTCGGCCTGGCCATCCAAGCAAAGTGTCAGTAGGCGCCGCCCTCCCAGGGCCGATCGAATCGGATGCCCTGAGACCCCTCCGAGTGCAGCTCGAGCCAGTCGAGATAGCCAACCCACTTGTTCTCCGTAATCTCGCGCAGGTCGAAGCCCTCCTGGCCGGCGTCGACCGAGTATCCGTTGACGCTCAGGTAGCTCCCGAATTTCTTGCCCTCCTTCCAGCCGTCCCTCTTGGGCCTCCAGACCTTGGTCGGGCGTCCTTCTCCGCTCTGCGCCCCGTCCGTCGCCGCGTCACCCCCGCCGCTTTCGACTCCCATCGCCTCCAAGTCCACCTCCTCCACCTCGCCCTGGCCCATCAGGATGAAGCACCTCATCCCGCAACCCTTGCAGAAGAGGAAGTGCAGGTCCTTCTGGTAGACCGTGTAGTCGCCGAGGTCCTTGTACGGGTCGAGGGGCTTCAGCAGCAGGAAGTCGTCCGGCGACGAGGCGAGGCGCATGTGGAAGAACCCGGCCTTCTGACAGGTCGTGCAGTTGCACCGGTAGAACTCCTGATGCGCCCGAGGCGCCTTCTCCTTCGGCGGCCGCGGTGGCGGGAGAGTGTGCGGGAACGTCAGGAAGACGATGTATTGCGTCTCGCCGCAATGGCACGAGCCCTTGTACGGTCGTCTGGTCGGGGGGGCTTCCATCGTCGGGCAGACTCTCTCTCTCCTTTGCTGAATGGGTATGGTATAGGTATATCTTCTTTGCCAAGTGGTTGCGGCTATTGTATCAAGCTTCGTTGAGAAGAGGGTAACGCCCCGCGCAACCGTTGACGAGGTCTCGTTGTTTGAAGATTTGACGATCAAATCACGAAGCGGGGAAACCGTCGCGCCCTTTGCGCAACATGAAAGATGATGGACGAGCACCGTCGTCCAATGACTGACTTTTGTCAAAGACCACCCCCCTGTCTGCCTGCATGAAGTCTCGGAAGCAAAATGCGTTGCTTATGCCACCCGAAGCGCCGAAGCGCTTCAGCTTCTGAGGCCTGCTGGGGCAGAGGCCATGACAACACAGTTCGCCGACAACATGTATAGAAAATCTCTCTTCGTTACTAACATTTTGGTATTCAGTGTCGGCGCGACCGTTAGTGTTTTCTTGCCTACGGACTTCCATCCTGGTAAATAGGACATCTCACACTCCGTTATCAGACAGACACCAACAAGGCTAAGCACAGTACCTGTTCTAAGCAGGCATCAACTAACAAGTTGGCAGGAAAGCCGGAGACGGGGTGCTTCCACAGACGAGAGAGGCATAAGAGATACATGGAACATCACCACGGTCTTGCTGAGAAGGCTTCAGCTGGGGGGGAGACAAGCGCTGCCATCAACAGGGAGACTAACGACGAACCTCAAGCAGTTGACAAAGAATACTGCAGGCCACAGGCGATGACATGGTGGATCATAATACGGTCGAATACTCTAGCGACGACAGGACGTAGGCACCAAGGATGGCTCTGTTCTTGTTAGGGAAGGTATTTTTATCCTCTTTGACAGGCGTAGGGGCATACCAGAGTAACTTCTGATTGCTTAGAAGATCCGTATTTTCGTCTGAGACGTTTACTGGGCTTGAGGGCTGGAGGCTTCAGCTAAAAGTATTGGTAAGAACTAGTAGTGCCGTAAAGGAGAACAGAGGTTTCTAGAGACACGGAATGCCAGACGAAGGGATCCTGGAGGCAAGAAAAGAATACCAAGAGGCCGGGATTGGTCGGTACGCAGAGTAGAAGTTCCCTCTGACTTCCGTGTGCTCTGAACCGCTACCAGTTCAGACATCTCTGGTAGCAGCAGGGCATGTTGCTGGTCATACAGAGCCTGGAGCCTTGGTGGCCTGAAGTATCTCGAATGAAAAAGCACAAGCATCTAGAGCTACAAACTCTGTCATAATAAAGGCAGGGATCGGTTCGGTGCCACCGGCGACAAGGAATCAGTATCGTGACGTATTTAAAGGAGTATAGTAGCTTCACCGGGCGGCCGTACGGATCAGGCAGCACGCTCTTTTCAGATCACCAAAACGTCCCCCTACCCCCTTAACATGGAAAAGAAGACGAAATTTAACGCTTTGGGGGAAGATGTGAATAAGAATATGACTTGTTCCATGCCTTACCAAAGTCACGAAGGCAAGAGCCGAAGATCCCGGGTCATGTAAGACAGATTCATCATACCGCTTTCAGCTTCTTCTTCATCATGCTGACTCGGCAAGCAGACTGAGACGAGTGAATAGGCACCGCCAGGACCTGAACGCCGTTGCGAGACGCCCTAATACAAAGAGGCGACAGACAGTCTAGCCAACAGCGTCGAGATCGACGCAACACAAACCAGTATCAAGCTTCTACGAGAGCCCGAGAGCTCAGAAGCCTGGCCTTCTCCCACTTCCTCACCATGGCAGCGGCCCATGCCTGTTCGAGAAGGACGCGTTCACCCCGTCGGGCCCCAACGTCGCCAGCTTGACGGCCTCGATGGACCCGAGCGACGCCTCGTCGGGGCCGTCGTAGCCGTTCATGTTGGTCGCGCAGTGGCCCGGGCAGCAGATGTTGAACTTCCACGCGCTGTCGCCCCGGAACCGCGAGGCAAAGGTCATGGCCGCGTGGTTGAGCGCCGCCTTGCTCGAGCCGTACTCCATCAGGTCCATGATGTGTATCTTGGGCTCCGGGTCCGCCCGGACGGTGAGGCTGCCGATGCCGGAGCTGACGAAGACGACGCGGCGCGTCTTGGCGGAGCTCCGGAGGAGGGGCATGAAGGCCTCGGTGACGGCGATGGAGCCGAACACGTTGGTGTCGTACACGGTCGCGAGCCTTTTCCGGATGGGGTCGTCGGGGTTGCCCTCCATGATGGCGGCGTTGTTGACGAGGACGTCGAGGTGGCCGAACTTGGCCCGGACCGACTCTACGGCGGACGCTATGCTGTCGTCGGACGTGATGTCGAGCAACAGGGGCTCGACGTTGTTGAGTCCTGCCGCTTGCAGCTCCGCCGCGGCCTGTTTGACGGCATCCGGCCGCCTTCCCGCCATGTACACGTGGTAGTCGGGGTGTTCTGAAGCCAGACGCTTGACGATCTCATATCCGATGCCCTGGTTGGCCCCGGTGACCAGGGCGACTGTTGGATCTGCAGACTCTTTGGACATGTTGGCAGTCTGCCGACTTCAATGGATGTTCGTATCAAAGTTTAGCGAGGACGTGTTGGTGATGCCTCGGCGGTCCGAAATGGTTCAGCCCAAGACAAGAGAGATAGAGTGAGACCCGAGAGGATGCAGAGGCTGAAAAGGCTGAAGAGACAGAGAGAGAGCCAGGGGGGGGGGGGGGGGGCTGCTCTGGTTATTGAGCAGGGCTGCCGAGGAGCATATCACACACCCCATCAATGCAGAAACTCTGCCGTTGACGTAAATGACCCATAGCCACTGGCCTTTGACAAGCCGCGTCCACAGCCGGGACTGCGGGAAGGTCAATCCACAAACGCAAATCGCCGGCCATTGTCAAAACGGGAAGAAAAACCCCAGGACAGCGTGCGGGAGTCTGAAGGTTGAGACGAAAACAACGTTTCCGCCAATCCCGATGCACGGAAGCATTCAGCACGCTCTGGGACAGAAAGGCTCGTCGTTGTTAAGGTACAGACAGGTATTTCTTGATTACTGGCATGCTCTGAGTTTGGAGGCATAAAGAGCTGACAAGAGGCTGAAACGGGGACCACGGATATCTTTGCTTGTTCATTT
Organism: Colletotrichum lini; assembly: GCA_034638275.1. Lineage (NCBI taxonomy): Eukaryota > Fungi > Ascomycota > Sordariomycetes > Glomerellales > Glomerellaceae > Colletotrichum > Colletotrichum lini. The sequence continues at coordinate 1,473,425 of JAWQJV010000001.1, read as the reverse complement.
CCGCCGTGTTATTTTGCCCGACTTACTAGTAACAATCCCGATGCCAACTTTAGATTCTCAACTGAAATTGGGAGAAAGAGCCAAGCGCATTCTACCGCAAGTCATACAAGTCATACATGGCCAGCAAGCACAACAAGACCTTTTCACACTGGAAAGGGGAGGCCATCCGCTAAGTGCTCGTCTCTAGGGTCCGAATCGCCAAGTTTCCATCTACATCGCTGGAGTTTATGTCGCTAGTGTTTCCGGTTTAAACCCTTGTTGCCTGCGTCTGTTGAGCCCGAATCCTCATCAACAAAGTTCTTGTCGCTGCCAGAGTCAGAATCTCCTAAGTCCCCGTCACTTAAGGTTGTCTGTAAGTAATCCCTGCTCAGATGCTTGTTGCTGTTGTTTTTGTCCAAACCTGGTTGCCCCCGCTCTTGTCGCCCAAGTAACGAATGGGCGGACAAAGCTAAGGTAAACGACGAGGATCTTGCTGAGTCGAGGCGGGAGGAAGCGGTGGATAGGACGATACTCGCCCGTCGTGCGGTATCCCTTGTGGTATATCGTGTAGATAGTGACGAGGCTGTCGCGGACAAAGATGTTCCTCGGGCCGCCGTACGGTGTGTTCTCTGCCCAGATGCTGATTTTTTTTTTGTTGTTGTATTTAACGCCATGGCGGCAAGGGTGGAGCCCTTGTCGCAGACCTCCCGAGGGGTATGTGGCGTGGAGAGCCGTGGGCTAGGACTATGCACTTCATACATCGCCCTTCCTTTCGTCCTCCAAATCCTGCCTGATGGCTACTATGCCTTCTATCTGTCCCTGGTTCCCGCTGGTTCCCCAGATTCATTGCTTCCCGTCTATTCCCTATGAGGGTTGAGTTGGCTGTCTAGATCCCGTGCCGAAGCCCGTTCCCTAGTAGCGTGGGCAGATCTTCCGGAAGAAGTTTGTCACGCCGAGGAAGGCCTCAAAGCCTTTTGGGTCAGTCATTAGTCCCTTGAAGTATCGTTCAAGGGATCCCATAGGTCCTATGGGGTCGAGCGGACCAGTTGGGTAGAGGGTGGGCCACTGCTGCCTCCTCGCCAAGGTCGCTGGGCAGTAGACCAGATGGTCTACGTCTTTTGCCTCTCCGCAGGAGCAGGTTAGCAAGGCTTCGGTGTGGTTAAAGCGTCGGTGATAGTGTTCAAAGTCCCCGTGACCCGACCGGGCCGCTAAGAGGTGGTGAAGGGTGCTCCGTGGTAGGGCGAGTTCGGGAGGGCAGGAGAAGTGTAGCCTCAGTCCAAGCTGGGTGTACCGTTCGGTCGCCTCTTTACCCCACCACTGTCTGTACTGGTTTCGTAATCTCTCTCTGCCAAGCCGTTTGATCCCGGAGAGCGTAGCTAGTTGGCCTAGAGGGACCGGCAGCGCTGTGCCCTCCTTGGCTAGCCGGTCCGCCTCTTCATTGCCCTTAATCCCCTGGTGTCCTGGCGCCCAGTGGGTGTGGATGTTGTATATCCTAGCAGCAGCTTGGATCTCGAGCACCGCTGCTTGCGAGGAGTCTGGGGCCTCGCCCCGTATTCCTTGGATGACACTGGTGTTGTCGATGCAGATGTGTATGGGTTGGCCTTGGGAGGTTAAGAGGGCCCGCCGGAGTCCTATCCTCGCCCCTTCAGCCTCAGCGTCGAACACCTCTGCTAGACCGAGTCGGCCGCAGCCCTGGGCCACGCGCCTGTTGCTGCGGTAGATGACAAACCCATATCCTGTGGCTCCGTTCGTCGCTTTGGAGCCATCTGAAAAGACAACCATGTGGCTGTCTGGTACGGTCTTAAGCCAGGCCTGGAAAGCTTTAGCTGCCTCTTTCTTAGTCTGCAGGACTATCAGGTCTTGTGAGCCTGGGAGGTACTGCGGTTGGATGAGTGCTGGTCTCGGGCATTTTGGTGCAAGGTCTGCAGTCCGTTGGAGCTTCGTCTGCTGCCGCCCTCGTTGGGAGAGCCTCGGGACAAGAGGGTGTTGTAGATCAACCTTCTTTAGACGTGCTGCAAAGCGTAGGCGGACTCCTTCTAGAGCCACCTTGCTTGGTGGTAGTCCAGCATCCCTAAGGAGGCTGCGCGTCGGGGTTGTTTTCCAGGCCGGCAGGATAGCCCTTGCTGCCGTTGTGATGGCCCTTTCGAGCTTGATTGCAAGACCCTTCTGGCCTGTACTGACTTCATCTATCGGGAGAGAAACATTGCGGCCGGTATCGATGGCTCTGCCAGGGGCTGGCTTGGTCATGCCTCCATACCAGGTCTCGGCCCCGTACAGGGCGATTGGCAGGACGCAGGAGATCACAGCCTTGCGTACAGCAGCGGCCGGGAGCCCGCCTTTTGTGTTTGTCAGGTGCCTAAGATGTTGGGCCGCCTTCGTCGCCGCAGCCAGCTTTGTTTCAACATGGTGTCGGAAAGAAAGCCTCTTGTCGAACCAGACCCCTAGCCAACGGATGGGCTTCGTTGATGCTACGATTCTAAGGTGTCTCGCCTTAATCTCTGGCAGATCTCTTTGCTGATTATGTTTCCTTGTGAAGTGGATAGCCTCGGACTTCTTTGGGTCAAAAGCGACCTTGTTCTCCGTTCCCCAGTCGAGAATGCGTGTGATCTCCTGGCCGAGGGTCGCAGCATTACTCTCAAGGGAGGGGCCCATAGCCAGAAGGCCGATGTCGTCTGCGTACCCGAACCGGAGCTTCGGGTCTTCTGCTAAGATGTCTGCGATGTAAAGCAGGAAAAGAATAGGAGACAGCGGGGAGCCCTGGGGCAGCCCGCAAGCCAGCGGGAAGTCCTCTGTTGTTGCGTCCTCCAGCCTGACTCTGGCTGTTCGGTTTGAAGCAAAGTGGAATATCAGTTTGGCCAGGCTGTGAGGCCAGCCTTGTTGGCGTAGCCGGACAATCAGCCGGTTCCGAAGGACAGAGTCAAAAGCCCCTTGGACGTCCATCGTCACCAATGTAGCTGTGAGCCCTTTGTCAAGGGCCATTTCGATGTCGTGGGCGAGGCAGGTGGTTAGGTCAACCGCTGACCTGCCAAGTAGAGCCCCTATTTGTTGTGGGCTGGTCACCCCTTCTAGGATGGTAAGGTAGGACATTCTTCTGGCTATCAGCCTCTCGAGACCTTTCCCAAGACAAGATAGTAGGGCTATTGGCCGCCAAGATCCGGCTTTTGAAAAGTCTGTTTTCCCTGCCTTCTGGATCATAGCGACCTCCGCTCTGCGGAAAGGCTGGGGGAAGTAGCCCGTTTGTATGCAAGCTTGGAACAGTTGTCTGACAGGATCAGATATAAGGTCCCAGCAAGCCCGAAGCAGCCGTGTTGTGATCCCGTCGATGCCAGGGGTCGTGGTCTTTGTCAGAGTAGCCTCTCTCAGCTCTTCTCTACTGATGGCATCATGCCAGGGTATCCGTCGTCGAGAGACCGTAGGGACGTCGAACGGGTCTCCTGGCAAGTCATCCTGTGCACTGAACCTCTCTAGGAGGGCTCTTCGGAGTGCTTGGGCTTTACCCTGAGTGTCGTTGATCGTCTGACCCTCCACTACCAGAGGGGGGCTCTTACCCCTAGGCTAGCCTTTCGCCAGCCCATAATCTTGTAGAGGTCTTGGTCCGAGGTAACTCCTTCGATCTTAGCAGCCCAGTAGGCCCGCTTAGCTTTCCTGACTGTACTCAAGAAGGCCTTCTGCTCTTCGAGGGTAGCAAGGCGTGGGGTCTGCTCTAGTTCTTGGGCTTGTCGGCAGCAGGCCTCGCGGTACGTTCGGTGGGCTTCTGCGCACTCCTCCGTCCACCAAGGGGCCCCTTTCCCATGCTTACCTCGTTTCTTTTCTACAGCCTGGACAGCCGTGGAGAGAAGGTCGGCTAGTCGTTCCGCTTGGGTGTCCAACTCGGCAGGGGTAGGTTCGTCCTGCAGAGTAGGTAAGACTGAGGCTCCTGCTCTGATCAGGTCTCTAAACCGGGGTAGGGCCGAGTCTGCGACTGATAGTGACTGTGGTTGGTCTGTCTGTTGTTGTCGGTGCTTTTGAAGCGGGATCGTTGCGATAATTGCTTGATGATCGGCCCCTGGGTGCAGGTGTGGGCTGACCACTGCGTGTGCGAGCGGAATGTTCGAGAAGGTAAGGTCAAGTACATGGCCTTGGGCATGGGTCGCAGTCCCTGTCTCGCCGATGAATGACAGGCCGTGGCCATCTGCCCAGTCTGCTATGTCGTCCCCCCTATTCCTGTTCCTCGATCCGGGCTCCCAGGAGTAGTGATGAGCGTTCAGGTCCCCTGCCACAAGGACTCTTTCTGGCGGCCTGTATCCTAGGAGGGTTGTGGTCGTGTGACTGTGGGGATCTCCTGGTTGCCTGTATACGTTAACCACAGTAATTTCGTTGTTAACTGTGATCCATAAGATGTCCCTTGTCTGTGCGGGCCTCTGCTGCTGGGCCTTCCACTTCCTCCCTTTCCGTATGTAGGTCATTACCCTAGGTCTGGTCTCCCTGTCCTTCCAGGAATCCACTGGGACGTAGGAATCAAACCCTGGGTGTGTGTTGATTTGCATTTTGTCAACATAGCCTATCCAGGGTTCCTGGACCAATATAATGTCGATCAGCTCCGCCCAGCAGAGCTCCAGGAAAGCTGTATGTGCTGGCGACTGCTTCCCTACGTTGCACTGAGCTATGCGTAGCACCTGTGGAGAGGCCTGCTTCGGCCTACGTCTCCGAGTCGAGTTCCAGGTGGGTGTAGGCATTAGCAACGTTGTAATCCGGTTTCTGGGCTACCCTCTGACTCCTGCTCAAGAGAGGTAGGATAGCGCGGTTAGTCTGGTTAGTCTGGGGAGGACCCTCGGCATCCTCGGGCTCATCCTCACTCATGCTGCTACTATCGGTGTCCCTGTCCCCGAGGCACACAATTGAGCTCTCGGAAGGTGTCCTTTTGCGTGGCCGCTTGGAGCCGGGCGGTTGATCCTGGTCGGTGGGAGGGAGATCCCCAGGCTGTTGGGTGCTGTTCCGAGAGGCGCTTAGGCCGGCCTCATAGAGGGCGTCATAGGCCTTCTGTCCAACCTTGCGGATCCGAGCCCGCTCCTTCCGGTCTGGGAGGGCAGGGATGCCGTTCATCGTCATAGGCCTAGCTGGACAATTCTTGTGGCTAGCCTGGAACGGGCCGCAACAGTTCGCACACTTCGGTTTAGCTTTACAGGGCCCAGTCTCGTGCGAGTCTGAAGGTCTGCTGCAGTTGTTGCAGAGCGGCTGTCGGTTGCAGTAGCTGTTTGAGTGGTAGCCCTGGCAGCCGGGGTCGTGTCTGATGAGCGTCTTCCTCTTCTGAATGAGTTGGGACCTGCTGCTTTGGTTGAACAGTCTGAAGGGCTGTACCTCTGTTAGGAATGAGATCACCCAAGAGACTTCGTTCGTAATGGGGTTCGGCCCAAGGCGGGATTGCCGGGCCCGGGTGGGCTTCAGTCTTGTCTGGGCAAAGACCTCGTCTTCGATCAAGGTGGCTGGGTCCAGGGCGTCCCCGTCAACGCTCCACAGTTTGGCTGGGCAGCGCGGGACGACGTAGGTAAACCACTTTATCGGGGTCTCTATCTTGTAAGCCCCTAAGCAGCCCGCTAGTTTTTGCTTGTCCGCGAGGAGGCCTTGCTGGATCTGCTTGTTTGACGGCCTCAGTGAGTATCCGGTCGCAATGTGGTAGATATGAGGGATATCTGCCAGTTGGAGGTCGAAGGTTCGGCAAACTGTCTGGCGGAGGGCAAAGGGAGCGTTCTTTCGGGCAGCCGACAGGCCCTCCTCCGGGATGCGGGCGAAGACCCGGAGGTCCTCTTTCGGTTGAGGTTGGGGCTGGGGTGGGGCCTGGGATCTTGTCTGGGGTCTGGCCTGCGGGCGGGTCGGAGCCCGGTGGGGGTCTGGAGCTGTACCTGGTGCCGAGGCCGTGACGGCGGCCCAGCTCCGGCTCAGTGGCGGAGCATGTTCCTTGTTGATGAGCTTCTTTAGGGCTTGGATCACATAGGCCGTAGCCTCTTTCGCGATCTGCTTCCTGGGGCCCTCAAAGCTGGAGACGACATTATCAACAGACTGCGCGATGGTTAAGAAGACGTCCTTGCGGGCCTCATAGTGCCTGGCCTCCTCGTCCAGGGCGGACAAGACAGAGCCAGTGGCGGTCCTACCAGTGGCTGGAGTTGAGATCGGAGTCCCCTTTGCCGTTGGGGGGGCTGGATTGAAGGTGTTAGGCTGGCTTCCCGCGAGACTGGGCCGGAGTGGCTGAGTCTCGGTATTGCGGCGGCGTTTAGCCCTTGGTGGAGAGGTTGGCTCTGGAGGTGGCCCAGAGCCCCGATCGGGGCCGGCCGGTGAGGCCGGCAGCGGTCCGATGCCCGCCGGAGGCTGTGAGGCCATCGCGGAAGGGCTCCGGAGCAGAGAAGTGAAGAGTTTTCGGCTGTTAAGGATTCTAGTGGTTCATCACCTGATTCACTAACAGCGGATGCCAAGAAAAATTAGGCGAGAGAGAAGTTTGCCCAGATGCTGAGGAGCTCTGGGGCACGCGCCGGTTGGCCGTAGGTGATGTGGATTGCGACGAGCAGGTGACGGAGGAAAGTCATGGCGGAATTTATGTAGTTGGAGATGACGTGGTTGGAGAGCAAGCCGTCCGTTGCAAAGGAGCCGAAAGGGTTATTGGGCGTTGCCTCCGCGTTCTCCACGTATCGTCGCGCCTCGGCGACCCAGCCGACCGAAGTTGGCCTCGTGCATGGTGAAGTTGTAACCAGTAGCTAGATGGGAGACATCGTCGCGGATGTCGCCGAGCTCGGCCGTCACCAGGGTCCGCATCGTTGCTGGACTGGAACCTTTACTGCCTGCCAGTCGGCCTCCAAAAAGGAGACATATCGCCTAGCTTGAAGCGACAAAAGAATGGGCCCTAAAAGGATTCGAACCTGGAGACACGCCAAGGCCCCTTTGAGTTCCCGCCAAAACGATAGGCTTGTCGAAGAATGCGGGCTTGATGTCGATGTTGAGGCTCTGACCTGACAGAAGCTCGTCCACAGTCTGAATGCCAACAAGGGCCTTACAAGTCCATGGTGAAGCTCTTTGATCCCTTGGGTAGGGCTGTTGTGCTAGACTTGATATGAGAGGTCAGAGTCGGTTACGTTTGGTTCGGCTAGTCTATTTCTAGACGTGATTGAAGATTACACTGATGATTTGAGGCAGACTTAGATTGAGTTAGTTATAAATAGGAAAGATGTTGCTAAGTGCAATAAACCCCGACAAAAAGATTTAAACTAACGTAGTTCACAAGCAAGTGAATCACACAAGCTAGTGAATCACTTTTCTACTACTCGTACAATAACATGTAAGAGAAATCAACTACAACGCCTTAAACTAATTTAAATTAACTGGAATCCTCTTCTTCAGATGTAGATTCAACCTTTTGACATGTACGAGCATTATGGCCAGGCTCTCCACAGATACCACATCGTCGCGCGCGCGTTTCCTGCCTCCTCGTACGACCACCATTCTGACTTGTTTCTGCCTTTAACTGCTCCGTCGCATCTATTTGAGACTTTAAATCCTTTGCCTGGTTAATTGTAAGTGTCCCTCCTTGCTGTAGCTGTTTTTTTTTCGTACGCCGACGGCGGCTAAGGCGGTCATTTGCCTCTCGAAGTTCAGCCAAATCCTCCCGCATCAAGGTCTGTTCGTGCACCATCATCATCATCCCTTTCTTCAGCTGCTGCATACCTGTAAGAATTGATGTTGGGGAGCTATTTTGATGTCGTACGATGCGATTACTGATATAATCGGATTGTGACGTGATTTCGATTGGGTTGTTTGGTGTCTTTGGTACCCAAGCTGGTGGTAAGCCAGCAGAAGAACCTGGTGGTGTTGGCGTATGAAGCTTGATATCTAGCTGTGAAATCACATAATCAGGGTCGTACGGTATAAAGCCAGTTGCTCTAAAGCCTGCTTGAATGTTTGACTTAGTTATCGCCTTGTCGTACGCCTTAGAAAAAGCTGGGAGGAAGTCTTCCTTTGCAATATGCGTAACATGCGCCCGCATAAGGACCTCGATTTCTTGACCGTACGCCCGTTTCAAGGGACCAAAGCACCCAACATCAAGCGGCTGGAGCTTATGCGATGAATGAGGTGGCATACAGAGCGTAATAATCTTCTGTTCCTTGCAGTATAGCTCAAAATCGACAGAATGGTGGCTTTCATGGCCATCAAGGATAAGGAGGCGGTAAACACCCTTCGTACGACTTCTTGTATGGAAATCAAAGTGCTTTACCCATTCTAGGCCTTTCTCGTTTGTCGTCCAACCGTTTTCTGTAAGGGTAATTACCCAGTTGGGTGGGAGGGGGCTGTCGTACGTCCAGGAGTCAAGATGGACTTTGCCTGCAAAGATGATGTACGGTGGGATAGAATAGCCGTACGACCCAATGCCCTGGATTACTGTAACCCATTCCTGATTCCCTTGTTGTGCTCCTCTTGGCTTGCCACGTCGTTCAGAGGCTGTAACAACCATTTCAGAGGACATTTTGCCCATTGCAAACCCAGTCTCATCAAAGTTATAGATATCGTCATCGTGTATCCCATACTTCGCAATTGTATTTCGTACAAGGGAAAACCACGCGCGATACGCGTCAGGATCTTCGCAGAGGACTCTCTGATAGTCGATTCTTCGATTAAAACGCGTTCGGAGCTCAGGTCGTCGTCGTACGAAGTTTGAGGCCCAGTTTGTTCCGACGCGTCGCGCGCCGCGGTCGCGAAGCAGTCGATCGGCCATTTCTCGAACAGCACTAAGGCGCGGTGGAAATGATCGTGAATCTAGGTCGATTATGTATCGTACAATGCTCTCCTCTTCGTACAAGGTCAAATTCTGGTTATGTGGTCGGATGTCGCGTTTCGCAGGTCGGCCGTGTTTTCGTCGTTGGAGGGTAGAGAATGATACATTATAGAGTAATGCAGCCTTTCGTACGCTTAATTTTGGGTTGGATTGGAGCGCATTAAGCGCTAGGACTAAATCACTTTCAATTGATTGCTGTCCCATAGTTGTTGGTGGAGAAAAACTAGGAGAAAGAGGATGCGTACGAAATAATTAGAAAGTGATTCACTAGCTTGTGTGATTCACTTGCTTGTGAACTACGTTACTCTAAGTTTAATACTGAATATATAGTTAAACGTAACGTCAACTACTATGAGTATTTTACGCTCTTTGGAGGCTTCTAAATGTATAAGTAGCAGCTTGAATTCAAATTAAGCAAAGATAGTGTATAGGTGCAAACTCCTATCTAGACACAACTGCAACACAACTCTCTTCTCTATCAATTAATTGCCCCTCCCCCCACACACAAGCCGCCTTCTTCTACTTGATGTAGTCCTTCTTTAGCGCCCACTTGGACTTGTCGTAGCTCTTGGGCCAGACGCCGCTCTTCCCGGGCGCCAGGATGCCGTTGGGGTCCAGGGCGTCCTTGATCGTCTGGTTCAGCCTGCCGAGCGCGTGGTCGTTGAAGTCGTACGTGTCGGCGATCTGGTCCATCAGGGCCACGTGCGTGCGGAACTCGCCCCAGCCGTTGTCGGCGCAGTCCTGGATCATGGTGCGGACGAGCCACTGCGCGCGGCGCCGCATGTCGGGGTCCTCGCGGTTGTACACAATGCACACGATGTTGTCTGTACGGGGGACCAACGTGGTAAGTATTGGGGTTTTTCCCCTCTCTGAACAATCACCCTCGGAATAGGGAGGAAGGGGGAGTGGACCTACGCATTTCACGCATGCCAATACTGAGGATGCCAAAGTAGTCGAGCTTGGCCTCGGCGAAGCGCTTCTTGGCCATGGTGTACTGCCTCATGGCCGACTTTCCGTCGACCTTGGAGATGGGCGAGAAGGAAAGGAACGTGCAGTTGGGGATCCAGCTGGGGAGAACCTTCGTTAGCACATTCTACGCCTCATTATATCCATCGATTCGGAGCTTTCTGGGGGGGGGGTTGCTCACTGGTTCAACCACCGCAGCTCGTCCCATGTTGGCAGGCCCCTCATGGTATCGGCGCGGCAGTGCAAGGTGCTGAACTCCTCCTTGCGATCCTCGAGCAGGAACCACCGGCTGCCGGGGACCTTGGTCATCTCCCGCTTGGTGATCTCGAGATGGGCCTTGCGGATCGGCTCAGGCCCGTAAGCGGCTCCGATGTAGACCCAGCGCCCCAGGTTGACCTTCTTCGCCGCCGCATCCAGCTGCTCCTCCGTGAGGGGCATGTCAGGGTTGTCGGTATACTCCGTTCTAGGGTGATAGTGCGATACATCAAGCGAGATGTGGCGGAGACTAGCAGCGTTTTGAAGAACCATGTTCTGGTCAAAGCATGTTAGCAAACGACTCGACCGTGGCAGGGATGCAGAGGGTGTCAGAGAGGCCAGTTACTTACAACACGGAGGGGACGGATGATGTCGACAACAGCCTCGAGATCCTCGTCCCTCTCGTACGTCACCATGAATGGGGTGATGCCAGGCGCGGCAGGCATAAGCTACAAGTGTCTGTCAGCTCGAGCTCTTTTTTCCCCCCTTTTTCTTTCTCCAAACAAATACTACTTCCTACCGACTTACCCACATGCCCATCTTGGTGACGATGGCGTTGTTGCTCTGAGAGAAGATGCCGTCGTTGATGGGGCCGAAGCCGTAGGGGAAAAGCTGCCAGCACTCGTTCTGGTGCTGGTCCTGAGGAGGCACGCCCTGGGCAGCCTGCTTCCGACCCTCGGGGCTCTGCATGGCGCCCATGCCCGTGCGGACGACCTCGCCGTTGGCGAGGATGACCTCCATGCCGCAGTGCATCATCCAGTGGTCGCCGTAGGGGGTGAAGCCGACCCCGTGGTCCAGCGCGTTGCCGATCATGGAGCCGTAGCCGAGCTCCGGCGAGTCCAGCCAGACCTTGTCGCGCAGGCCGTTGTCGTCGAGGTACTTCTGCATCTGGAGATAGGTCACGCCGGGCTCGACGAGGCAGTAGCAGTCCTCGGCGTTGACCTCGAGGATGCGGTTCATGTGCGTGCCCAGGTTCATGACCAGGCTCCCCGAGACCCTGGGGGCGGCGCCGCCGTAGCCGATGTTGTGGCCCTTGCTGAAGGTCCACACGGGGACGAGGAACTCGTTGCACAGCTTGACGACGGCCTGGATGTCGGCCACGTTCCGCGGGTGGACGAGGGCGCTGCCGACGAACTCCTCCCGGTCGTACAGGTGGTGCATGTCGTGCGTCTGGCAGTCGACCGTGAGGTAGTCGCCATCTTCCAGCGCGGTGTCTTGGGTGATGATCTGCAGGTTTTCTTTTCCTACCGCCTGCCGGAGGCTGGCTGCGAAGTCTTGGAACTTCTCGACCGAGGTGCCGGGGGGGAGGAACCGCGGGGCGGGCGCCGAGCCCTTTGAGGGATAGGAGTCACTCTCCGTGCTTGTGGTGGTGGTGTAGACACCGGGTGCCATCTTTTGCTGCTGATGGTTCGATGTTATTTATCGGTTGAAGAAGAGTTAAGGTTACGGGAGAGAATCTCAGTCTGAAGAATGTGAAAGTGTAAAGGTTGAGACCCAGATGCTGATGCTGCAATATAAAGACAAAACGAGAACTTTGATTTCGTAGAAGGAAGTAAGCTCTATTTATTAGCACGCGATGGCAACTTTTTTTCAAAAACCCCAAAGCTATCTCGAGGACAGCAGCTCAGCCTGGGTTGTTGCCAGAGACCTCGGGATATTGGAAGTTCAGCCTCTGCATTGCCGTCGTTCATGTCGTTTCCGGCAGCGGCGCGCGGTCCGTTCGACTACCGACACAGGGGGCTGACCTGACTGGTGACACTGACACAAACACACACCCCTATCTACGAGGGCGTCCGCTGAGCGAGAGACTGGTTCTCTTGGAATTACTCGAAACGGTGCCGTGGTGATGGATAAGCTTTGTCGAGTCCGATGGGAACCTCCGGACTGCCATTTCCCTGTGAGACGATGACACCAGTCAAAGAACCTCTCCCCGGACTCCCGAAGACAACAAACAATGGCGGCTTGGTTCAGGTAGCGCTGCTGAGTCGTGGATCGTCCGTCCCCGTCCGGGGCGTTCCGTCTGATAGTCATGAGTAGTTGCAGGTCTGCCCAGGTTGCCGAGTACGGGTTTGCCTCCGACAAAGCCTTGAACGAGCATCAGATGGGAAACGTAAGGCGGCTTCGAAAAACCAGGAACGTTCGTGTCACTGATTGGCCATGATTTACCGACTCATACGCACTCGCGTGTGCAAGTGTTTCGCCGGCGAAGCCCATGATACCAAGTCGGATTGAAGCGTTTCGTCCAATCTGCCCAGCATCGAAACACATCCGGGTTGCCCTTGTCGGTTTCGAAAGAACTCTTGCTGTGAGGGCACACGTCCCTCAACTGTCCTGAGATTGACGGTGTGGAGGTTGATCCTGTTAGCGAAGCCATAGAATCCAGTGTGTTCCCGGCGATTCAGCAACTTGACGTCGACAAAGCAGTCACGGGTGTCCGTAGACCATAGGCTCGGAGGTAACTAACTGCATTGACTGAGGTAACGTCGTTGCGAGATGATACCGGACAAGGCCAGGCGCAATCCCGCCCACTTTCAGACAGATGTTACGGGAGATGGGAAACATGACAAGGTAGATTCATGGGTTATCATTCTCAGTCTGTCATCGTCTCCGGAGTTGAAGCCATCAGAGATGACGATCAAGAAGACTCTTAAATTAGAGCGGGTTCCCGAACCACTCCTTTGGGCACATTACACTTTTCTTCACATCCTATAGGATCGATCAAGACAATAAGCAGACTTTCCTCCAGAACGCTCTACTACAGCAGACTTTCGTCCTTCATCTGACTAGTCTTTCAAGACGAGTACGCCATCTCATTTTCTCGGGCCTTATTCTCATAGCCTTCCAACATGGCACCCGCCGTCACCTTGAACCATGACACCGACACACCACTAAGGTCGCCAGACAAGCTCGACACCATCGCCCGTTCGTCCAAGAGCAGCCACGCAATCCCAATCGATCCCCCCCTGAACCCAAAGCATCGGTGGTGGTGGGACAGGTGCGCGCCGCTCCTGAACAGCCTTCTCAACAGCGCGGGATCGTACACCCCTGAAGAGAAGACGGACCACCTGCGCGTCTTCCGCGATGTCGTCGTGCCCTCGTTCGGGACGCCGACGCCCGAGGCCAAGGTCAAACCCCTACTCACGTACGACGGCTCGACCTTTGAGCCGTCGTGGAACTTCACCAAGGGCGACGACGGCGTCATACGCTACACCTTTGAGCCCCTCGGCGACAACGCCGGCACCGAGGAAGACCCCTTTGCCGGCGAGATCGGCCGCTCCATGATACCCATCCTCTCCCGGGTCTCGTCCGACGTCGACCTGCGGTGGTACGAGCAGATCGTCAACGCGTGGTTCGTCACGCCCGACGAAGCGGCGACGGCGCGGCAGAACATGCCCGCCTCCGTCCAGCGCATCCCCCAGGTTTTCCTCGCCTACGACATGAAGCGCGCCAAGCGCGTCCTCAAGGCCTATCTCTTCCCCGTGCTGAAGCACTTCGCGACGGTGTCCACGACGTCGGACCTCGTCTTCGACCTGATCCCCAAGCTGCAGCCCTTTGGCGACAAGCTCGCCGCGCCGGCCGCGAAGCTGCAGAAGTACCTGGCAGGCTGCAGAGAGCCGTGCCTCGTCGAGATGATGGCCATCGACTGCGTCGACCCCGGCAAGGCCCGCGTCAAGGTCTACGCGCGCACGGCGTCCAACTCCCGATCCGTGCTGGCGGACGTCTTCACCCTCGGCGGGGCCCAGACCGACGAGGTGACGCTCAGGGGCGTCGAGACGGCCGAGAAGGTCTGGCACCTCCTGCTCGACGAGCCCGAGGGCATGACGCCGGACCAGCGCAAGGAGTGCCGGGACACGCGCACCCTGCACAAGGGCATCTGCTTCGCGTTCGAGCTGAGGCCCGGGGCGGAGCGCATCGACATCAAGGCCCATCTGCCGTGGGGCCAGACTTCACGGAGCGATGCCCGGACGGTGGACAACTTCTCTCAAGCGTTGAGGAACCTGGGCTGGGACGAGTCCGCGGACAAGTTTTACAGAGGAGCCTCGGCGACCGCCAAGCTGTGAGTTGACACCTTGTTTGATTTCGCCCACCGGCGTCGTTTGAAAGCTAATCAGTTGGTCCCTATTAGAACCGGTCGGAACTCCTCCGGACCGGGTGGGTTGTCCTACGTCTCCTACAATTACAACGAGACCGGGCCTTATTTGTCGTCCTATTTCTCTCCTAGGTTGCATGATCATTGAGAACTGGGAAGGTTGCGAGTTGGGTACTGACTCAACTATCCAAGCAGTCGGACCTGAATGAACAAGAATGTGTTTCTGGAGTACTTCAGCATAATAGACGTCGTTTCTTGGTTTAATTACGTTGTTGAATATCTCATCACCGAGCACCCATAGTTCCAAAACGTGAAGTCAAGCCAGTGTAAAAGACCAGAGCAGTGCTATTCAATTTCTCAACTTGGGCGGTATCTCGTGACTTGATCACACCCGTCACGCAAAATTGTCACAATCGAACATCAACGATCACCGTACCATTGCTGGAACTGGAGGTGGTCTGAGAAAGCGCCCCCTGTCTGCAACCTGATATCTGTCAAACTGTCAAACACCAACGTGACAGCTTGTAAACATCCAACATTGCAGCAGAGATCAGAGACGCATCGGAAACGTGGCTCACGAGCCGCCTGGGGTGCTCACATCACCTCGGGCTTGTCCCAGCTCCGTGTGCCCCCTCGGGGTAATTTGATGCCGTTCACGTCTGGGAATGGCCTCAGCGGGCTCTTGCTACCGGCCATTGGCGACTCGCCAGAGTCCTCTCTGGGAACACGAAACCGACACGCAGCATCCCGAAGCCATGTCAGCGTCACAGACGTCCGCGTTCGTGTTCAGCTCCAACGACTCGACAGCTCGTTGTCACATTCGACTCCCTGGCCGCCCTGCTGCCCGTTCCCTACTCTCGAGAGTCAATGAAACACGCGGCCTGCAGGCCTCCCTTTCGTCGATCTCCCCCATCTCATGTTCCGTTTTGTCCGTCGCGTGGTTTCAGAGCATCGGATGCCTCAAAAAGGTAATCCCTTCTTCCCGGCTTCCCAGAAGCCCCCTAGTTAAGACCACATCCACGTCATTGCCGTGTCCTGTCTTGTCATATCGGCCGCAGAGTTAGTTTCCTACGAGAACCCTCACCCATGCAAGGGCAAACCGACAACCCTTGTCAGTTCGTCTGAAGTCCCGACCCTGTATGAAACGATTTGTCCGGAACAGCTTCTCATTTGACGGGGTGTCGGAGTGGGAACCAGAAACATTGCGGGAGAAAGCCAGGACGCTGTGTTCACCGCCGTGCCAGCATGACGGCTCGGAGAAGCCGCAAACACGGCTTTCGAGAATAATGCCATGTTCGGCAACTCCAAAGCGATGCATAGATGGATGGTGCTGACTCTTGGTCATCGTCTTCTTCGGCCACGACGACAGGGGCGTGGGTGGTCTGACTCGAGCGGCGGGAGTCCCCAAATCGAGCATAGGAACGCATCAAATCAACCGAAAGCCGCCGGGAAGACATGTAACGTCGTTCGAGAATCATTCCGAATATGCCACTTCATATTCATGCTTCGCCATGATGAGTTACTCCATGAGGACTGGTTCAGATACACGGACCATCGTTTACCTTTACTTAACTGGAACTTAACCATTCTCTCCAGCCGGCTTTCAGTCAATATCTTGAAGAGATTTATCCGCAAACCTTGCCCATCATCAAACACATTCGATCGACAAGATTCCAACTTTATAATACAGAACCCCTTTCAATTCAAGCAAAGATGTCTGCTCCTCCCTCCGCCGGCGTCACTGAGCGCATGATCATCCCCGTCAAGGGAACCAAAGAGGACTGGAAAGAGCCCCTTAAGGCCTACCTCCTCGCTCTGAAGCAGCAAGATGGCTACCTCCGTACTCGTTGGGGTCCTTGGTCAGAGAACGAGCAGATCCTGGACCTTATTTCCGGTACGCAGATCCTTCCCAAGTGCGGTGGGCCATCCGTGGGAGAGAGGGCGGATGATCTAACAGACAGCAACAGGCTGGAAGTCAAAGGAGGCGCACGACAGGTTCTTCGCCTCGTCCGAGTGCGCGGAGGTGATGGGCAACTTCAAGAAGGTCATGACCGGCCCCGCCAAGTCCTACTTCATCAAGTTCGTGCCCTACGCACCCAGGGCGGCGATCGACTCCCCCATCGCCGAGTGCATCACCATCAGCGGCGCAACCATGACCGAGGACGAGATGCGGGCCCAGATCGAGAAGGCGCGGGCCGCGGACGGCCTCAACGACCTCGCCAGCGGCTTCTCCGTTGACGAGGTCGACGGCGGCAGGGTCTTCGTCGCGGCGCTGGGCTGGGAGAGCGTGGAGAAAAGCAGGGCGGCCGACAAGTCGGCCTACATCCCGGCTACGGGCAAGGTCGAGACGCACCACGTCAACTTTCACTACCCGGTGAAGGGCTTCTCTGTTACCAACACGCACTAGATTTAGGAAACGTGCAGTATCATTTTCTGAGGAGGACTTGGCATTTTGTTTTGCTATTTTTCGATAATTATTTTCAGTATTGTTCCGTTCACATAGTTCCAAGCTCAAAATCCCGTGACAAGCAACTTTCGTCTCTTTGTAAATCACCTCATGGGAAGCTTAACGATCCGTAGTCATCACCAAGAGTTCGGATCAGGAGCAAACCGAAGGCAGATATGTCGTCAGCCATGAGGCCCATTCTCAACGAGAGAGAACCGAATATCAGGAGCTAGGAGAGAAGACTGGTTTGAAGTGCACGCAATCCTGCTCTCACGGACGAGTGACGACATAAACTCGGGTTGAACGCCAATCCCCGAGATAGGAGCAGATCAGACGACACGAGACAACGTGGGTTTTTGGTGTGCTTCAAATCATGACAGAGGCATCACAACGCCCCCCCGCCCCCCTAAAGGATAGAGCTCGGGAAGTACACGAGTCGCAACGTTTCCAAACAAGTTCCTGTCCGGACTGGATCCCGCGGGAGTGGCACGTCAAACCGGGGGTCCGGTCCAAGGAACTTTGAGCGATGCTGACAGAGAACGCGAGATCCGAGGCAGCGACACGGCAACGGCAGATACGCCTGTCTCGGGAGGGGCCTTGAAACCGCAATGGCTGGAGCGGACTATGCTTATGCCCCCGATGCTCCAGGACCGGGGGTCACCACCGGTGAAGCACCCGGTTCTGTGAACGAACTGTCTACACCGAGATGATAACCAACTAATGATAACTCCGGGTACGGATCCAAATCAAGAAAAAACATAATGATACATCATCTCTTATTGGACTTGTCTTAGACCAAGAATCTCTTTCTATTCTTTCCACATTCATCTACAAGACAGTTACAGCTCGTCATGGCACCACCCAAAGTACAAACCGTGGCGCTCGCGGGTGTAAGCTTCAAAGCCCATACATAGTCAAAACTTGGTTGATGGGACCCATCCCCCCATGCTGACAACAACACTCAGGCAACCGGCAACGTTGGCAAGTGGACTCTGAAAGCCCTGGTCGCAGATGGCTTCCGCGTGACCGTTCTGGCTCGCAGACAGGCGTCCTTCCCCGACGGGGTGGCTGTCAAGGTGGTCGACTTTGGCTCGTCCGACGCCTTGACGGAGGCGTTGAGGGGGCACGACGCCTTTGTCGACTGCACGCTCGTCCACGACGAAACCCCGGCGCGGCTCATAGACGCGGCCGCGGCGGCGGGGGTCTATCGCTACATCCCGTCGGACTTCAGCCTGGACCTCCACAACCGCAACGTCCACGGGCTGCCCGTCTTCTTCCGCAAGGACGCCAACGACAAGCGCCTCTTCCGGACGTGCGAGGAGACGGGCATGACCTGGAGCGTCGTCTGCAACGGGGCGTTCCTGGACTGGAACCTGCGCTCCGGCTTCATGAACATCGACGTCCACGGGCGGAGGGTCGACTACATCGGCGACGGGGCCAACGTCCACGCCTGGACGACGCTCGAGGCGACCGGAAAGGCCGTCTCCGGGGCCCTGCGCCGCGCCGCCGAGACGGAAAACAGGCCGGTCTACGTGCACTCCGTCAACAAGAGCCAGAGGCAGATGGCGGACCTCTGCAAGGAGGCCCTGGGGGGGCCCGACGACGGCTGGGAGGAGTCGCGGTCGGACATGGACGAGGTGCTCGCCGGGGCTCGGAGGGAATTCCACGCCGGCAACTTTGGGTGGAACGTCTTGGGCGACATGATCCGGTACGCCAACTCGAGGCCGGACTTCTCGTGCCCCTGGGAGAAGAGCGACAACGCCTTGCTGGGGGTCGAGACGATGACGGACGACGAGGTGAAGGGGCTGATCAGGGCCATTGCGGCCGAGAAGACGGTATCAGCTTAGACAACATTTTCAAGCAGAACAATGTGTGTGAATGCGCCTTTTCGAGAGCCTCATTCCCTCGTTTGCTTTCTAGATCGACTCGTGTAGCATACGTTTTTTCGGCAGAATCACATAAAAACTCACATGCATATATCACGGTTCAAGTCACGGAAATAATAGGCCTCCAATAGGCTTTATACTTTTGTATTGGCTTGAGCGGCCTGTCGGCCACTGATCCTGGATCCCCCATCTCCCCTCAATGAATCCTTCTTCTCTTTCTTCCCCCCTAGTCACACCCTGAAAACATCCCCAGCGACCCGCGGTGGGGTTCGAGTGCAATTTTTCAACATCACCCAGCGCCACCCTGTTGCCCCCTCGACTGCCGTCTACGCAGCGGTCTCGACCTTGATGCTGGCGGAGCCGGCGGACTTGTAGCCCTCGGTGGCGACGATCATGTAGTCAAAGGTGGTGCCGAGGTTCATGCCGGCGTTCTTCCAGGCGTTGAAGAAGTTCTGGGTGGTGACGGTGCCGCCGGTGCGCTTGTTCTCGCGGATGGCCCAGAACTGCTTGAAGGTCTTGGTGCCCTCGATGCTGGGGGCGTTGGTGCGGGTGCTCTCGTACAGCTTGTAGACGGAGCCGTCGCTGGTGACCTGGCCCTTGAGGGTGCCGGCGCTGCCCGGGTTGTACTCGCCGTGGTTCTCGACGATGTAGTACTCGATGAGCTGTGAAGAGTGTCAGCTGGGGTTGTCGTTGTCTCCTTTCAAGGGCAAGTTTCCATCATGACAAAAACACATGTAGACTCAGTGATATAGAGTCAAGAACATGAGACTTACGGGGTTCTTGGTCCAGCCGTAGACGGTCAGGTAGCTGTTGCCGTTGTTGACGGGGGACCAGGTGCCGGAGTACTTGATGGTCTTGGGGCCGCCCGTCTTCCAGCCCTTGCCGCCGACGAAGTTGCCGCCGGACTTCCACTGGACGCTGTAGGCGCCGGCGGCGCCGTTGGTGTAGGTGACGGGGGACGCGCCGTCGGTCCACCAGCTGTAGAAGTAGCCGTTGTGAGTGCCCTGGGTGGACGGGGTGGACTGGCGCTTGATGAGGTCGGTGGTGGTGACGGGCTCGGCGGCGGGGGCGGCGAGGGCACCGACGGCGGCCAGGGTGGCTGTGAAGAGGGAGGCGAAAGAGCGCATTTTATTGTCAAGGGAACGTTGATATCTTGATGTATAGAAGAGTATGTACAAGCAATAAAGAGTGAAGAGAACGAATGTAGTGGGCGGAGTATAGACAGAGAGAGAGAGAGAGAGACGAGGTCGGTGAACCAGCAAGAGAGGATGGAAGATCGTCGCCAACTACGAAGGGCGGACGGCCGGGTCCTTTTCAAGCGGATGCTCGAGATCGTTTCTCTGGGCCCGATGATGGAATGGCAGGGGGGAGGAGAGAGAACGGGCGGAGATTCAAGTGCAGTCTGTCCATGCTGGCTGGGCACGTTGCCATCAGTTTATTTATTTTTGCGTGGCAGCCCAGGATAAACCAATGTTGTTGACGCACGCCCCGGTAACATTCTTTTCCAAAGAGGAAACGATTCCACAAGGTCTTTGGTTAACCTGTCTGTTTTGGTGGCCCTTCTCCTCCTCCCCCCTCTCACCCCCCTGAGAACCGTTCCCCGAACGGTCGACGGGGCCACCGCCGTGATGGAGTCATGGGCCTTCCGACGAGGTGTGCCACCCCGGGAGTGCCGCAGTTCCGCCAATGGTCGTGTCGGGTTTAAAGGCCAGGGAGTCGGGTTGAGTGCCGCGATGTCGGGTATAAATGAACCAAGCCGGGGTCGGTGTTGCACGATCCCTGCCGCGCTCCTCTCCCGCAATTTAAAGCAAGGAGCACGCGCCGGCACTGCGGCCGAACGAGAGTCCTCTTTTTCCCTTCTTTCCGGTCTTTGGGAACGTTGGAAGAGGAAGCTCCTCCGTGTTTGTTGCCCCCCCCCCCCCCCCCCTATTATCGTATCGATCAATCTATCTGTATTCCTTGATTTGTCTCTTTAGCCGGCCACGCTCCCAGGGTGCGGTATGGAAGCGGGGTTCTTTATCCAGCAACTGAGCTGGCTGGTGATAGCCGTGGTGACCCCCTTGGACACCGGTTGGAAAGCACCAGACCCCGGATCTGGAATAAATTGGCCAGGACGAGTTGCTGAAGGTTCGGGGCATGTTTTTGCACTAGCTGCGGCCCGCCACCGATTCAGCGGCACGTGGATGATGGGACGGACACGGACATGCAGCATGCAGTTGGGCCTTTAACCGGTGGTTGAATGTGCTTCTTTGGACGGCGATGTTTGGAAGCAGTGGGGGAAGGGGAGTCGTGGATTAATTCTGCTATCGCCTACCCAAACCAACCAACTTCCTTACCTCTCCATCTCTGTATACGCCGTGAATGCAATGGCGACGACGTGTTCTTCCATGGGTTTGGCTGGGAGAACCAACCCGCAAGGGGAGGGGGCCACGAGCATGAACGCCGAGGCCCATTAAGACGATCTCCTATTGTTCTATCCAAAATTCAAGAAGTGGATGCCGACCCAGGCACAGACAGGCTTTCCTGTTCAACCTGAAGGTCTAGCCAAAAACTTGCTTCAGGGGCACCACCAGAGCTTTCCTCTCGGGGACATTGTGCCGATATTGGCTCGGACATGGCATTCTCTGCGCTCCATAGACTCACTCTGCTGTCTCAACCCACAGGTCAGTCAGGTGGAGGCTTGAGATGCTGAAATAGACTGAGACTCTCATTGAGACTCTCACTGAGATTCTTTCACTCACTCACTCACTCACTCACACAAACACACACAAACACACACACTCATCCATCCACACACACAAACACACAGCGTAATGTGACGATGCCAGACTCTGCCAATCTGCCCCCATCCGCACCACTTCCCAACGCTTGTCGGCGCCATGATCAACCAAAGCCACACCCAGCTCAACCCGGACCTGTTGCCACGATCGAGTCGCCCACTAACCCAAGCAGAGCTGGGTCGGCATTACAAGCTCGCCGTCTCGCATTAGCGGCCTCAAGCGAGTGACCCTGACTTGAACGACGGGTTTGGACTGGGGGGGAGGGTGAGGGTGCCCGGCCTGCGAGAACCCCGCATTTCGGCCACTCCAGGCTTTTCCCTTTTCCGTCAAAGTGAGCCCGAGCGAAGGCACAAGACCATATTGTAGAGAGGGAGAGACTAGACACCACACACACTCACACTCACACACACTCACACACACCAGACGACGAACATCAGTACACGTACAAGTACAACCGGTGGTACCACCGCCATCCTATTGGCCTTCCCAGCTCGCGTGTGTTACACTAGCAAGTGAGGCGGTGGCTGCCAATGCCTCCTCTTCCTTCTCCTCCTGCTCCTCCTCATCAGATCATAAGCCGCACCCTTCGAAATGCGGGGTGCCTTGCCCGTCCTCCGCGGGCGAAGAAGCAGCCGCCGCCGCCGCCGCACTTCAGGCTCAACTCAACCTCGCAGGCGGTGAGCCACGGGAGAGCTCGCCCTCCCACGACATGCCCGACGACGCCCGCGAGACGAGGCTTCTGCGCTTCAGGTCACCATCGCGACTCTGCCGCCGCCGCCGACATGACGCCGCCGTCCGCCGGAGGGGGTCTGCCCCGGTCCAACTCCTGCAGGACGCACGCGAGGGCCCGCCTCCAGGAGACGCTCACGGCCGACCTGCTCGAGAGGCTCCGCCGCTTCTGGTTCAAGCACCTCAAGACGGACGACGCCTACATCCTGCCGCAGAAGAGCCAGATGGGGCGGTGGTTCTTTTCCGACGCCGACTTTGACCAGGTTTGCGTGTAAGTTGGTGTTGTTTGTTTGTTATTGTCCTCCTCGCCGCCGCCGTCGTTGTCGTTGTTGTCGTTGTCATCGGCATCATCTCCATCGGTTTAGAGAGACAACCCAAAACCACACTTCTAACGTGCTATACCAGGAGAAAGTACCGTCCCGTCCTCGAGGCCATGAGGTCGGCGCGGACAACGAGCAAAGACCTGCTCTCCATCCTGAGGCCCTCCACACCCCTGCAGTGGCTCGGCCTCGTCCTCCTCCTGGACCAGGTCCCGCGCAACGTCTACCGCGGCCCCGAGTCGTCCGTCGTCTTCAACTTCTTCGACCCCGTCGCCCGCGAGGTCGCCCAGCACGCCATCAACGCCGGCGCCCCGACCCACCACCGGGTCCGGTACCGCGTCGCCTACCGCATGTGGTTCTACCTGCCCCTCATGCACTCCGAGGACCTCGCGCTGCACGACGCCGCCGTCGGCCACTACCGCCGCATGAGGGACGACTTCGAGGAGCTCATGGCCGGCGACGGCGCCGCCGGGCCCGACGACCAGCGCAAGTGCTGGGGCGTACTGGCCGCCCGCCGCGAGGCCGCCCGGGACCTGCTCGAGACCAACTACGACTTTGAGATGAAGCACCGCGACATCATCGTGCAGTTCGGCCGGTACCCCCACAGGAACGCCGCCATGGGCCGGCCCTCGACGGCCGAGGAGAGGGAGTATCTCGACAACGGCGGCGAGACGTTCAACAACAGCAGCAGCGGCGGCGGCGGCGGCGACAAGTAATAAGAGTCTTTGTTTTTTCTTCTTTTTCCACATGGCTTTCCCTCCCTCTCTAGGATTTGGTCGTGGTGTGGGTGAGCGCACTTTCTGGTGTCTTTCTGGATGCAGCGAGGGAACTTGATGATTGCGTCGCCTGTTTGCGGGCTCTTTCTTTTGCGTTGCTAAACTTTTTCAAAATTCTTGGGCCATCGACGACAAACTTATCAATGTCACCAAGCCGGCAGGTGGTCCTGTTTCAACAAGACTTGAGTCGTTGTGCAAAGAAGATATCCGAACACGACGAAGAGGGACCGCGGTTGAACAAATGTTTTCCGTAGTTAATGTCTATCTATCAGCGATTTGTATTGTTTACTGGTCAACAATCTCAACGAGTTACAATATCTCAAGTGTTTGTCAAACTAGCAGTCTCCTTCTTCTCACCACATCGTATCGCATATTTCCCAGAACCCCAATCCGGCAACTCACACATTTTCCAAAACCTTCAAGGGTCAGCCAACGGAGTGAGTTGATTCGGCGCAGGGAGAATCAGAACTGTTGCTAGTCCGAGTCTCTCAACCTTATCCCGCCAACTTTCAAAACTCAGAACGTGGCGGCTCACACAACATGCCACCCATGCCTCCCATCAGAATGTCTGACATCACCACCAACGCAGCCCGAAACCCAAAACATCGAAACAGTTCAGGGCTGGCATGCCCACCCTTCCCCCGACAGGGCTGCTGGAGGCGGTCGCGCAAGGCGTCAATGTTCATGTTCGACTTCATTACTCACCAGCCAAATGTTTGCGTACATAGTGTTGGATATGGACGGCCGCTCTGGTCCGTTCCTCCTTGCTTATTCGACATCTCCAGATCCAGCATCCAACTCACAGCAGAGAGCACTAGTGTAAAGAGATGAGCCCGTCAAGCCGTTCATCATGTGCCTCAACCTCCCCTCCCCAAACTGGCTGGCCACTCACTCAAACAGAGCTCGGGCGACCGGGCAAACCTAAAGGCTCTGTCCGGGGACTGCCGGCTCTTGGAGCAACCCGTCTCGTTTGGGATTTATGATTACTCGCATCCCGTCTCCTTCCAAGCAACAGATTTCCGCCTTCCCGGCCGATCACCTCAGGAAGGTCATTCCCGTCCTCATCGGCGTCGGCGTCGGCGTTGGCGGCTGTTAGCGAGACGTCGCCCGCCACGCGTGATTATTTTTGTTGGCTCGCCCGCCGTAGCAGAGCAGCGCCAGTTGAGATTGCAACTTTCCTTTGCACGGATCGAGACAATCACTTGCTGTGGGTTGGGTTTTGGTCTTCGAGGGCCGGCACCGAGTGTGTCTCGCAGTCGGTGGGACCCCTAGTCGTCGTGATTTCGAACCCCCCGTTCTCCTTCGCCCGGCGCCGGCTGCGCGTGCTCGTCGGGGACGTCCGCCCGTCGAAGATGCGGTCGCTCTGGATGGACTGCCAGACGGGCGACAGCGACCCGCCCGTCTGCTCGACGTCCGGGAGCGCCAGCTGCGCCGGGTTGCCATTCTTGTTCCCCAGCGCGCCCGGCGCCGTCGTGCGGTTGTTGCTGTTGCTGTTGCCGCTGCCGCCTGCGAGGGCCAGCGTGGCCGAGGGGATGCTCTCCGGGCCCCGGCAGTTGCAGGTGCTCATGCGGGTGAAGGCCAGCAGCAGCTTGTTGAGGACGACGAACTCGACCTTGAGCTTGACGCTGTAGACAAAGGGCTTGCACATGGTCTGGATCTCGAACTTGTCGCTGTACTCGAGGATGATGAGGCCCGTGTCGAGGACGAAGACGACGGTGAAGAGGGCGGCCAGGTGGCAGACCATGTTGGTGACGGCCTTGGGCCGGATGGCGCTCAGCGGCTTGAGGCTCTTGTAGCCCTGGTAGAGGAAGAAGGCGGCGATGACGGTCTCCTGGACGGTGAAGACGACCAGCTCGACCTTTTCGTAGATCTTGAAGGGCCCGGCCCACTGCTTGCCGACATTGTTGGCGAGGAAGAAGATGACGGTCTCGGGGATGTGCATCGTGACGGCGTTGAAGACGATCATGGCCAGGACCAGGCGGATCTGGCGCTGGCTGTGGACGACGAGATGGAGGCGCGACCACAGAACGATGGCCTGGCCCGTGACCATGGAGTACCAGGCCAGCGGGATGATGATGCTGGAGGCGAAGACGGCCTCGTGGTAGTATCCGAAGTAGCGCAGGACGAAGGCGATGACGTTGACGTTGATGCCCGCGTTGGCGACGATCATGCTCCAGAAGTACCTGCCCCGCCGGCGCTTGAACGTGGTGAAGATGGAGAAGAAGATCTCGATGGTGTTGTAGTACGCGGTCGCGGCGAAGGCGATCATGACCATCGCCTGGACCTGGGAGACCGAGATGGTGCCCGTCTCGCCGGCCATCTGAAGGGGGATGGGGGGAATCGGAATCTCGGTCCCGGTCTATTTCCTTTAGCTACGGCGGCGGCAGCGACGGCCGAGGAGGAGGAAGAGGAGGAGGACTTGGTCGTTGTTCGACGGCTCCGGTCGTTCGCTCGTTCTCGGAGGCATCATGGGACCCGGGGTGACCGAACGGGTTGGGGCTACGACGCAAGACGGGATGGAAGATGCAATGGGATGCAGCTTTCTCTCTCTCTCTGTCTCCCTTTCTGTGTGTGTATGTCTCTCTCTCTCACTCTCTTTCTTCTCTCCCCTCCCTACCGAAAACAGAGCGGGCTGGGCTGGAACCATATGGTCCGGTCTCTTAAGACGACGCGGACCGTAAACCTGCGAGCCCCGAGCTGGACCACTGCCACCAACATCACACCACTTCACTTCAATTTCAGTAGAGTTTTGGCCGCCACTTTACGGGAAAGCTTATCTGATACAAAGCTGCCAATCCGCGTCTCGCCCGTGAAACCATCACGACCGCAAGGGGGGGGGGGGGAGGAGGGGCCGGTTAGCGACCCGCTGACTCGGTCGACGCATCGGCTAATGGGGGAAAAAGCATACGGAAGTTGGGGGCGAGTAGGCGTACGAATCATCCGTCGCCGAGGATGGAATCCCAGTGCAACGCTGCGCAAACTCTATACAAGTACATACCGTCCCTCCCTTGCTCTCCTTCTGCATACACGTGGAATGGGAAGGTCGAGCCAAACGACTCCCCCAACACTAGCTTTTCGATTTCGTCCGGAACCCCGAGCCGCACATGGGCGATGCTGATGGCATCTCATCCTGGGGTCGTCGAGACAGCAGTCCGGATCGGCTGAGGCCAGTTGACTCCTGACTGAGCAGTGCTCGGCGGCAAAGTTCAGACGACACACGTGTTTCCAGAATCCCGGGAAACAAAACAGCACATCGTATGGGGCCTGGTAGGCTGAAACCCGAGGTTTCTTTTGCTCGCTGGGTAGGAGAGTACGGATGGCGGGATTAGGAAACTGACGTATGGCGTCGGTAGATCATTGCGCTGTTCTGTTTAGTTTGACACGAGAGGAAGAAACACTGGTTCGTGGCTCCCGTGAAGTATATAAGGCCGGCCATATGAGGCCGGACCACATGAGGTCAGAGACGTCGGCCATCCTTGATGATCCGGACGTGAAAGGTTGCCGGCTCACTTGTGAGAAAGTGAAGTTCAGCCACGACCGCAGTTGTGCATCTTGTAAATTTCTGCCGAGTCTTTTGATGCAGTGTGAGGGTCTTCAGTCGGGATACAGTTACATAATACGCATCTTTTCACTAGAAGCTTTCATGGGTTCAAGTCTTAGCTAGGACTTGGCATTGGAGCCAAGAGTCAGTCCCCTGGAGCGCCGCCTGCAATGAGACTTTTTCGGCCGCGGCAGGAATGAGCCATGCTGGGACGTATTCAAGCATATTCAGCATCCCTTGAACTGGATACTACTTGGGAGCCTCGAGCTAAACCAGTTGATTGTGTCTTTTTCTGTTTCAAGTCGGACCGGAGACCTCACCTTGAGGGCCGAAAAGTTAGCCGCTATTATTCGCCTTTCCATCGTAAGAAATACCTCCACCCCCACCATCACCAACATGATAATCGGTAGGTTTTTAGGGGGTGGGTCCTAGTTTTGGTGGTTGATGATATTACTCGATTCATGGACGGGTTTCAAGTGCCGTCCCATCGGTGCCGGTGGGATCCCAAGCATCCAGGTCTTTAGCTACGAACCATCCACTCATAGACGAGGACTTTGGGGCAGCTACCAACCAAATTAGGAAGAAAGATCCGACGAATGTCTACATTTGTGAGTACGAGAGTTCACATTAAGCCTTCCCTGTTGATCCCTGACGTAGTTGTTCAAACTCGTTTGGGCAATCAAAATTAGGTCGGCAGTTGTTGACATGAGGCAGAAGTTGAGGGTGACAAGTCTCTTTGCATGAAGCTATCAAAGGGATATTGGGCGTTGTGTCTGTCTACCCGTCAGAGGGCAGGGTGATCTGTTCAGCGAGTGATTCACGCCGACCAGATTCAAAAAAAAATCAAGCAAATCCTCATCTTGACAGGCAACAAATATCAAGCATTAACCCGTCTCACATGTCTCGATGACAAAACAGTATCTCGAAAACAGGTAACAGAGTCGTTGGTCTCGTCAAGTCTAAATCTAAACCCCCCTCATTGCTACGTACAATACACAGACCAAATGCTATCCGTATGGCCCCCCTTTCCTCTTCCTTTTTTTTCCCTTCTCCCCCCATCTTCTTACTTTCTTTCTCCTTTCACTCTCTCCTTTGTCTCTTACAAATTGCTCCGGATGGCTACGTCCTCCTTGGCACAGCAGCCCTGGTTGCCCGTCGTGAGCTGAGAGCCGATGTCCTTGTTCGAGGGCACGTCGAGCGCCGGGTTGCCCGTGAAGAAGTCTGAGGGCGTGATGTGCAGCTGCAGCATCTCGACGGGCCTACACACACACACACAAACACATGGGTCGTTAGCAAAAGTAAAACCCCCGGAAACATTCATCCAAACTTACATCACCGGCCAGTCCTCGACGCGCGGGTTGTGCGTCAGCCCGAAGACGCTCCACACCACGACGTCCTTGTCCAGGACGTCCTCGTTCCGGTCGGCCGCGTCCTTGACGCCGCCGACCTCGGCCTTGCTCTGCAGCGTGTACCGCCCGCCGGCGTAGAGCTCGTGGTCGCGGTACCGCGTCACCCAGAGGTGGTGCCGCGCGAACAGCGCCCGCCGCGACTGCACGCTGTCCGGGTCCGCCAGCAGCAGCTGCGTCGGGGGCGGCGTGATCTTGTACGCGACGGGCTTTCCGCTGACCGGGTTCGTCTTGGCCGCGTTCTGCACCTTGAAGACGCGGTTGCTCATCGGCGCCGCGTCGAAGCCGCCCGAGGTCGCGACGGGCGTCCGGCGCACCTCGTACATGTTGCCGTTCGGGTTCGTCCGCGGGTCGGCCCGCAGCGGCAGCGACTCCTCCTGCACCACCGTGTTCTCGTGGCCGTCGACCGACGGGTCGATGCGCACGCAGAAGACGTGCTGGTGGTTCTGCGCCAGCGCGCCGGGGCTGACGACGTTGCCCCACGGCGCCGTCTTGCCCTCGTCGATGTTGACGACGGAGACGATGCCCGTGGCGCGCGCCTCCACGACGATGCCGGCCGCCTGGTCGAACTTGAAGTTGAAGATGTACTCGTAGTTGGCGAGGG
Source organism: Colletotrichum lini (assembly GCA_034638275.1). Taxonomy (NCBI): domain Eukaryota; kingdom Fungi; phylum Ascomycota; class Sordariomycetes; order Glomerellales; family Glomerellaceae; genus Colletotrichum; species Colletotrichum lini. Next base: position 1,444,853 of record JAWQJV010000001.1, on the reverse strand, counting down.
TGATGATGAACTGCACCACGAGCTCGCGGCGCCGCGTGACGACGGCGCGGCCGGTGCGCCAGTTGGTGTGCTTCCAGTTGATGCCGTTGTCCTGCTCGTGGAGGCAGATGACGTTTTTGGTCTCGACGGCGTTGCCCTTGGCGTCGGTGAGGACGCCGTCAAAGTACTAGTTTACCATGAGCATCATGCTGTGTGTGTGTGTGTGTGTGTGTGTGAAGTGAAGGACTTGGAGGAGCCTTCACTGAAGACTCAAGTCCTTTGTTCCTCGTGTGGGACGAACGTACCTTGATGACGCCGAGACAGTCGCAGCCCAGAGTCAAGTTGTTGACGGCGTTACCGAGGCCACCGTCACCAAAGTCGAACGCCTGCTTGCGGTGGAAAGGCGGCCGAGGGTCGGCATATGGCACAGTCTGGTTACAAGGATGTTAAGCGTTTGTCCTACTCCAGATCCAATCTTACAGACAACAACGGCAAGAGACCAGACTCACCATGTCGCTCATACTGAGACGGTACATCACCGGACGGCCGTCGTACCGGACATCGTGAATAACGGCGCCCTCGCGCGGGTTGAAGGTGACGCGCATGCGCCACTTCTGCCATTGGACGAGGTTGCCGTCCGTCACGGAGAAGCTGGGCCCCTCGGGCTGGACGACAGTCAGGGGCTTCAGGTCCCCGCGCGTGCCGTTGGGCAGCAGCTCCGGCACGTACTCGCTGTCCCGGCAGTGGTCGACGACGGTGGGCTTGTGCGTCCTGCCGCTGAGGGCGTCCCCCTTGCCGCCGGTGGCGAGCTCGTCGATGCGCACAATCTCCTTGGTGCGGGCGTCCATGACGGGGATCAGCGGCAGGGGGTAGGCGTAGAAGTTGGAGTCCGGGTTGCCGCTCCGCGTGTCCCGGGCGAAGATGAGCGCCTGGAAGAACCGCGTGTCCCCGTCCGCCGGGTCCGGGGCGCCGTACGGCCACGGCTCGACGACCACCTCAAAGCCCTCGGGCAGCTGGAGCTCGGCGATCTTCTCCTTGAAGAGTGCCGAGCGTTCGACGGCTTGGGCGAGGATCTCGAAATCATATCTGGGGGGGCGCGCGCGCATATGCATGTCAGCAGCCTCTTCCTTAACGCGGGGTGCATAAGCCAGGGGGGGCAGGGGGGGGGGGGGGGGGATGAAGGGCAAACGTACATCGTTAAGCTCGCCTGGTGCTCGGGACCAATGACCTTCTGGTCGACGACCTTGCCGAGGTCGAGGTCCACGACGGACTCGGTGTACTGTACTTTGCTGGCGCCGCCAATGACATCGTAAAAGACCTGGGCGCACCTCGCCGGTCTCGGCGACGAAGCTGTGAGTCTGCCCAAGTGCTCGAGATCGAGGAACTTGATGACCTCAGCCTTTGGCGGTTCCAGCACGTAGAGCTGTCTGAAGTCGAGGACGGATCCGGGATGGGCTGCGAGGACGATGTCACGGGCCCGGTTGGTCTCTGCCATGGACAGAGCCGACAAGGGATGTGGGATCGAAGCCATTGTGAGAGATCAACGAGCAGAGGGGGGTTGGGTGGTGGGGATCTGATGAGTTGTGTGTGTGTGTGTGTGTGTGTGTGTGTGTGTGTGTACCAGACAATGGTAAGTTGGTTGATAATAGGAGGGGGAGTTCCTGGAGACTGAGCACAATTGCGTCGTTTATGAAGGTTCGGAAAGGCGGAGGATCGACTGACAACTGCTCTGAGACGATGAACCCGGTTTGGCTGGCTGATGTCCGAGACAACAGTAGGACAGATGGATGTTCCGCGAGCAACTGTCCTGTTAAATGGTGTCTCAGGGCCGCGTGGTTTCGGTTGTGCTGCCGGAAGCCATTCCGAACGGCGATGGCGGAACGGGCCTCGGAACGCACGGAACTGCCCCCGAGTCAAGAACTACACTACACAACCACCAAACCCCTATCGTTTCGTTATCTCTTTACCCTGGCCTAGATAAGAGGTTCCTGGGGCTTCTTGTTTTTAGTCGAGAAAGTCGGCCCTGGAAAGCCTGCTAAAGACTCTCGTGATTGGCCACTGATTATAACATCTCTGGTGATTGGATCTGCCGGTGAAGATAAGATGCCGGCAGCTGCGTCCTTGACGGGATGTCGTCTCCATTTCGGGGCAGCCGGTGCTGCGGACTTACACCATCTAACGGACGAGAAGAGCAGTTGGTTGTTTCTCAATGTTGTAACGTAAAAAAAGCCATGGCGTACATAACGTGAGAATTCGCCTGATACACAGGGATCATCAACTCGGGAACATCGTACGAGAGACAGCAGCAAAGTCTAGACTCTCGGAGCTTCAGTTGATAATGGACAACGACATGAAGAAAGACGCCGCGGCACTCGAAAGGACCGGTTCCCAGACGGGGGCCCCCAACGGCAACGGCGACGGCAACGGTAATGGCGACGACGACTACCGGCTGGCCCAGCTCGGGCACGCGCAGGAATTGAAGAGACAGTTCTCCCTGCCGGCCCTCGGGGCGCTCTGTCTCTGCCTCATGGCAACCTGGGAGGCTCTGTCGACCGTCATCGCACCGGCCCTGCTGAGCGGCGGCGCGCCTTGCCTGTTTTATAATCTGTAAGACGTCGGACATACGTTTCCCCCTTTTTTTCCCGAAAAAACCTCTGCTGGTCTGGATGGAGTCTGACAATTTTGTTTCAATTTTTTCTGTGTTTCCAGCATAGCCTCCACCATATGCACCGTCTGCATCGCTTCCTCGCTCGGGGAGGTTGCTTCGATATATCCGACTGCCGGAGGTGAGACAACTCGCAGACTTTGATTCAACAGACCGTGAAACTTCCGGTCTCGGAGAGAGAGAGAGAGAGAGACAGGCGGATAGACAGAGAAAGAGAGAAAGAGACAAAGCAAAAGAGAGAGAGAGAAGTCAGCAACAAACAAAAACACATCCAAACTGACAACCAAACCCCAGGCCAATACCACTGGGTCGCAGCCCTCTCCCCGCCGTCGACCCGGTCCGCCGCCGCCTTCACCACCGGCTGGGTCTCCGTCGGCGGCCAGGTCGTCCTGACCTCCTCCGCCGCCTTCGCCGCCGGCCTCCAGGCCCAGGCCCTCATCGTCCTCAACGACGACGGCTCCTACAACCCCGCCCGCTGGCAGGGCATGCTCTTCTACTGGGCCGTCCTCGCCTACGGCATGGCCATGAACATCTGGGGCCACAGGCTGCTGCCCTCCGCCAACCTGATCGCCGGTATGACGACGCGCCGTGTCCCGTCTTTCCTTGATCCTTTTGAGAGTGTTGTTGTCCTCACTCGGGAACACTGTCTTTCTAGTCTTCACACACTCGGCAACGCTCACCAACTGACATGAAAAACAAACCCAGGAGTCCTCCACGTCGTCGGGTTCCTCGCCATCCTCATCGTGCTGGGCGTCATGGCCCCCAAGAACAGCGCCTCCTTCGTCTTCACCGAGTTCGTCAACTCCAGCGGCTGGGAGAGCGATGGCGTCTCGTGGCTCGTCGGGCTCATCAGCGCAGTCTACCCCTTTCTCGGGTATGAACCTCTCTCTCCTTTTACCCCCCCCCCTTCTCATCCTTGACCCTCCTCCTCCACCCCAATTCCACAAGCCCAAGAGCATAGCCATAGCCACAGCCGTTTCCTGACGACCACCCCGCCCCCCTCTCCCCAGCTACGACGCCGCCTGCCACCTCGCCGAGGAGCTCCCCAACGCAAGCCGCAACGTGCCCCTCGCCATGGTCGGCAGCGTCGCCGTCAACGGCCTCATGGGCCTCGTCTACGGCACCGTCCTCCTCTTCTCCACGGGGCCCCTCGACGCCCTCCTCGCCACCCCGACCGGCTTCCCCTTCATGCAGATCTTCACCGACGCCACCCGCTCCCTCCCGGCCGCCACCCTCCTGTCCCTCCTCATCGTCCTCACCGCCGTCGCCGCCACCGTCGCCGGCATCACCTCCACCTCGCGCACCCTCTGGGCCTTCGCCCGCGACAGGGCCACCCCCTACGACCGCCACCTCGGCCGCGTCGACGCCCGCCAGCAGATCCCCGTCCACGCCGTCGTCCTCGTCACCGTCCTGCAAATGCTGCTCGGCTTCATCTACCTCGGCAACACGACCGCCTTCAACGCCATCCTGTCCATGGCCATCATCGGCATGTACTCGAGCTACATCGCCCCGATCGCCTACATGATGGCCTACGGCCGCAGGACCCTGAAGCCGTCCGACTACGGGCCCTTCAAGCTCGGCCCCGTGCTCGGCCCCGTCCTGAACGCCGTCAGCCTCGTCTGGATGGTCGTCGTCATCGTCTTCAGCACCTTCCCCTCGGCCATGCCCGTCACGCCGCAGACCATGAACTATTCCGTCGTCGTCATGGCGGGATGGCTTCTTTTTGGCGTCGTCTACTACGTGTCCTTTGGCAGGCACAAGTTTGAGGTGCCGTCCGTCAGCAACGTTGTGACCGGAATCTCCGTCTCCGAGGATGTTTGATGTCTATTGTTCTCGGATAGCTTGTCTGTTTTCTTAGGAAGGGGGGTGGTGAATATAACGCTCTTGGAATAGGCCCGCATTGAAACATTGTTTGACTCTCCTCACAACTTTCATATGAACTTATATCAGCCCCTGAAACCGCCGGGAAATCTCCTCCGGGTCCCCAAGTGACATGACCTGCTCGTTGCCACCTGCAAAGAACCCCACGGGGAAGTCCGAAGGCGCCGGGTGGCCCGCGTTGGCGTGCCCGAACGCGTCAAAGAGGTTCAGAAGGTCGTTCCCCATGTTGTACATGTCCGGTATGGACCCGTCCGTCGGGGGCCCCGTATCCCAGGCGTCCCACAGGCCTTCCACCCTCCTCCCCTCCCGCTCGTTGACGCCGGCGTTGTGGTGATCCGGTCCATTCGCCTGTGCCTCGGTTGTCGGGTTCATGCTGCCGCCGCCGCCGCCGACGCCGTTTTCTGTCCCCCGAGGACCGTTATCCCCTCTGTCCGGATCGCCGCCCCGCAGGCCCAGCGACTTGATGCCGGGCATGAGACCCCTGATCGTCCTCCACAGCCGCCGGCTCGCGTGGCCGTGACGCGAGAAGCCCTTGACCAGCCGCGCGGCCCGCAGGAACGTCTCTTTGCACGGCTCCGCGAAGACGCCCGGCGCGTGGCACACGGCCAGCAGGATCACGGCCAGCGCGCTCATGAGGAAGTAGTTGAAGGCGTTCTGCTGCCGCGCGTAGATGTCGCTCGTCTCGCTCAGGTGCACGAGCACCTGGATCGTGTCCAGCGCGATGTCCGTCACGAGCCGCGCGGCCTGCATGTCCGCCTTGATGCTCGCCGTGCTGAGCACGTGGTGCCGGTGGATGAGGGTCCGCATGTGGTTCCCGCGAAGGTAGAGCAGCGTCCGCAGCCGGTGCACGCTGCGCGGCTGGACCCGCGGCGTGAGGCCCAGGCGAGGGTGCCGGAGCTGCAGATCCTCTGGGATCGAGCTGAGCCAGTTCAGCGTCATGAAGTCCAGGAACGCGACAGTGTCCCGGGGGATGAACTGGGACGGCGACTCGAACGGCGGGACGGCCTCCCATACTTTGGAGCACAGCCTGCCATACGCGACCATGCACCGGAGATAGGGATACTCGTCGCCCTGCGAGCGTGGGTATCAGCATCGAAGCGAACACAGGACCAAAAAAAAAAACTAAAAAAAAACTAGGCAGAGGGGCCTCACCGGTTCGGGTAGCTCGGGGTCGATGTCTCTGTCGATGAGCCCAAACGACAAGCTCGTGCCGAAGCTCCACCGGCGATCCAGCACGTAGACACACCAGAAGCATCGCAGGGCCAGGTCCCGGTCCTTGGGGTCCTTGAAGTTCTCCATGAGGATCGCACGGCGATGTAGCCCGATCTCGAGCACCTCCCTCCCCGAGATGCCGATCGATCTCCAGGCCAGCAGCTCCTCGCCACAGTGGAACCAGTAGATGCTCTTACTCGCGACGTGGTCAGTCAACGGCTCTCAGGAAGAAGACATGGCCGAGTCACCAGGCTTTAGGGAAAGGGGAAAACTCCCGACGGGTCGTGTTCGAGAAGCTTACCAGCATGGTGATGATCTGCAGCTCCCTCAGGTCGATGGACGCCTCCCCGGAAACACGGCAGACGACGGGCTCTACCGCGTCGATCAGCTTCGTGCTGATGGCGTTCTGCCCCTGGGCCTCCATCACAATGGACGTGGCGATGGCGACCTTGACAATCTGGACTTCCTTGAGCTCAGCCTTGGGTCGATGATCGCCAGTGGACACCGGGTAGGTAGACGGGTTCTGCAAGTGTCTCGCGTAGTCGAGGATATGCTCCAGGTTGGCCGAGATCTCCCCCATGTTGGTGAAGGGGTAGACGGACTCGATCTCCTCCTGGTAGACGTCGATCAGCCGGAGGACCTCGTCGAACTCGAACGTAAGGAGGGCGTCGTTGTCGAGATCCGTCGGCGCCGATGCCGCACGGCGGTCCAGGGCCTCGGACGGCGCCCTTGCCGAGCCCGCGGGAGAGGCGGACCGGCTCGTGGGCGAGGCGTCGCGCGTCTGAACAGGCACCCGTGAGAGGGACGACTCAGCGATGCGGAGGCTGTAGGCGGATCTCGTGGGACCGACGAACTGGGGCTCTCTCGGCTCGCTGGGCCGCCGGCTCGTCTCGCTTGTGTACTGAGGATTCGGGTGCTGTGGACCGCCGAGTGTGGCCGGCGACCGCGTGTTGATGTGCGCCATCTTGCCGGTGAGTTCCCGGAGTGACGACGTCAACGCAGTAACCTGTTCGCGGAGGATGGCCACCTCGGCGCTCAAGTTCTTGTACTGAGTCCTGTCGGTAACGGGGGTTAACACTTAGGTCTGGGTCCTCTTGAGGCATGGGCTACGGGCGTCATCGTACGGGTTGACATGCTCATCCCTCTCGTGGGTAAGCTCGCGCTCTCTCAGCGGCGTCTGCTGCGGCCCGGGGACGAAGACGCACTCGGCTCCGTTGGAAATACACCGCTGACACGCCGTACGATGGTCGTCTCTGATGCACTTGAGCTTGCGCTTCTTGCACTCGTTGCTATCGCCCACCAGGGAGTCGGTCAGCTCATGCTCGTCATGGTGCTTCTGTCGCTCAACACATGTCAAGACTCTCTCTCAGATGCCATCCATACCAGGCTACAGGGGTGTACTTGGCTCGTTTGGACCGCTGGGCCTCGCCAGATACAGAAGCAGATGCGGATGCAGGGGCGGCGGCGCGCTTCTGCGCCGACGCGGAGCTTGGCGCCGTTGACTGTGGCGTCACGGCCTCCGTCGTCTCGGGATCCCGGGTCATGTTGCGCTGTGCTTTCGGGCTCCACGGAACAGGTCGAGGTTGGTCGGAATCGGCGGGCGACGTGGGTGATGATGAAAAGGAATCGTTCCGAGGCCATGTGGGAGGACGGAATGCGCGCGTTCCGGCCGATGATTGAGAGCTGCTTAGGTACCTAGGCATACTAGGGTACCTACCTCCCTACCTACCTAGGTAGGTACACACTGCTAGGTAGCTAAACCATTGTGGACACACCTACCTAAGGTACCTACCTACCTACCTAGGTTAGGGAACGAGTCAGTGCCCGGAGTCTCGGGCAGAGGGGCCACTGGCACTGGTAACAAACAGCAATCGCTTAATTAGACAGGGGAACTTGTCCTACTAACAGTCGTCAATTTGGCCATCCATCCAAAGGTACCCTGAGGAAAGTATAGGCTTTGGGTGGGATGTAAAGGCAATTCCCTGTCCTCGGCGAAGCGCCGCCCCTGGGCTATATCACAACGGCATCTAAAGACAACTAAAGACAGCTAAAGCTCTAGTTCCTCAGACACGCCAGATTCGAATAAGTGAGAAGTTTCCCAGAGTCTTCCTCAGTCGTTTACCAATTCACCAGAGCTATACACCTGACTTACCAAATAGAAAAACAAAGCATGAGCATCTAGTTGCTGCTTTTGGGGGCCCAGATGCAATAACATCATACCTATGACGGGCCCCGATAAGTGCACTTCGGCCACATCCAGCTCACATCTGAATCGGTCTGTATTTTACACGCAAGAAATGCATTCACCAAACCACAGAATCCAAATCATGACACTTCTTGCCCCAGTTGGATGAGTTCATAGGTGCCAAACACCCGATTCTTATTTGAGCCAAGTACCTTTATACACCACCTCCAGGACATTGCCAAGGTCCTTACACTATCCAGCACAAGCACATATGCTGTGCCTTGACCCAACCGACCTCACGGTCTCCATGTATATACATGACAACGCCACGGGGCATTCAACCCAAATCAAACCCAAAATACAAACCATATCCCCAACACCTTGCAGGACAACCCAGGGGGGGAACCCCCCAAAAGGACACTCTTGAAAACAACCCTCCTTGCGGAGGAAACAACGCCTGTAGTTTGTACCATCCAAGCCGAAGCCGCCAGGAGTGACACCCCCAGCCCTGTCACTGGCACCAAGCCTTTTGATCCTAAAGGACTTTGCGTCCAATCCGTGTCCCCATGTATGTACAGCTTTCCAAACTTCGGTCACACCACCGAAGCGTTTGGCTCGTTGGGTGGGCGTGAAGTGCTGTCACCACAGTTCACTGAGCCATGTGAAACGTATCTCCACTGACACACTGCGGAGCAAAAACAAGAAAGTGTACAAAAGTAGTAAAGAGAAAAGAAAATCGAGAAATAAATATAATAATAAAAAATGGGTGGTGTGGAGGGGAGTGAGAAATTGAGAAACGAAACGCAGAAAGTGACTAGCTGGGTAGCTGCAGTCAGTGCCTTGGTGTTCCCACTAGGCCAGCATCCAACCACTGTGACTGCGCCGATCATGATGCCATACATAGCATGATTGCGGGTGGGCGGAAGTTCTGTCGTCTTTTTTTTTTTCCTTCTCGTTCTTTTCTTTTTTCTTGCTTGACCTTGCAGGTCGCCATGGTGTTGGTTTGTTGGTTGTGGTTGTGGGTGGATGTTGGGCAGACTCACGTCATGCAAAAGGCCAAGTCAGCCTAACGAATGCCTGAGCGCAGCCCAACGCCGATCCCGTACATAGTCGCGGGGTAGGGGGGGGGAGGTAACAACGTAACACCCCAGAGCTGAATCACAAACCCGGAAAAGAAGAGAATTAGATCAACGAGATGCGAGACATGCTGTTCAGTAGAGAGCGTAACCATCGAGCCCCTCAGCGAGCGGGTCCTGGAAGGTGGTGGGTGTCACCGTGTTTGACGATGAGATGGAGAAGGCCGGCTCGTGCGACGACAGGCCGTTCATTGGCGAGTTGGACGTAAAAGGCGAGAAGGCGAATGCTTCCGACGCCGACGAGAGCGGCATGTTGGACACGGCCAGGAACGACGCCTGAGACGTATCGATAGCCGCCAGCTCGGGCATGTGGTAAGACGTCGTGAAACCCATGTCGTAAGTCATGTTTTCGCCCATGTGGCCCAGGGAGAGGTCCATGGACGCCGACGGGTCAAACTGTACGGCCTCTCCCTCGTCCTCCTCCTGGGCCTGGGCCTCGGCCTCGGCATCGGCCTCGGCAGCCTCATCGTCGGCCGTGACAAACACCTCTTCCATCCACTGCTTGAGCTCGTTCATGGGAGGCCAGTCGCCGCCGCCCTTGCCGCCGCGCTTCTCCTCGTCGTCGCCCCTCTTGTTCTTGCCACGGGGGGTCTTGGGCTTGAAGTGGGTGCGGCGGAGGTGGGCCGCAGCATTGTAGTAGGCGCCGTACTGCTTGCGAGCGACGCACTGCTTGCATTTGGAGAGCGGGTTGATGGCCTGGACACCGGGTTGAATGCCCACCGTCGAAGGGTCGCGGCACACAAACTTCTTGACGACGCCCTCGTGCTTTGCGTTGATGTGTCTTCGCAGCTCGTGATCGCCACGGAAGCCGTCGGGATGCTCGTTGCACATGTCGCAGAACACCTTGGGGTGCTTGGGGCGAGTGTAGGAGCCCTTGGACACGGCAACCTTGCCCTCCTTCTTCGCAGCAGCTGCGGACTGGGATGGCTTGGCGGCCTCCAGGGGCTTGGGGCAGATTTTGGTCCGGTGCGCATTTTGGATCTGTTGCAGGCGGGCCTCCTTTGCGCGACGCTCGGTAGTCGACTTTGTCGAGGCAGTGCTGTTGGCGGAGATGGAGCGCTCCATCATTGAGGAGCCCTGCGAGAGGAACTGTTCTTCCATGGGCGACTGCTGCGCGTACTGCGGGGAGAGGCTGGCGCCGGCGCCGACGTAGGCAAGGTAGCTCTCGGGCTTGACGTTGGGCGAAGTGCCAGTAGCCGGGACGGCGTACATGTCCGAAGGCATGTAGTCGGCGACTTGCGACTGTGCCGAGTTGATTCTCGCCATCTCGAACGCGCCGTTGAGAGACTGGTTATCGAAGCGGTTGTCGAAGGAACTGTTTTCCCTCGTCAAGGGCATGGTCTCGGCGGCGGAGATACCGGAGCTCATCGACGGGCAAGCCGAAGTGATGAGGCTGGCCTGCGAGTTGCGGCCGTCGTAGGGGTTGAGGAAGTTTTGCTGCGGCGGCGGGATCATGGCGGGGGAGGGTATCTCGTCATGCGCGGCCAGGTAGTCGGCGATGTTCATGCCGACGCCGGGGTCCGGGAAGGCCGTGTGTTCCTCGACGGGCGAGAGACCGGAAGGGCGACGATTTGACGGCGCTCTCTGCAGGGAAGACTCAAACAGCACATGAGGGTCGTCTTGGCCTTGGTAGAAGCGATCCATCATCGTGTTGGGGTGATTTGAAGATGTCTGGAGGGGCTGCAGAGGACCCTTGACGACGAAGGGAATCGACTTGTCCGATCTGTTGGACGCGCTTCTTGACATGCCCGTCATGGGCGCGGCGCGGGGGTGCTGCTGTGACATGACCCTCGCGCGCTTGACAGGCTGGGGCGAGTCGTCGCTGGTGCGTTCCTGGGAGCTTGTTAGTACGGAGGACGCGCCCCCAGTTTCATGACGGCGACGACGGGTGGTGCGTTACCATCATTCTCGGCGGTGCGGCGGAGTAGCCCATGTTGGACTTGCTCCTCGGCACCGTGGCCCGGCGGCCCAGAGGGACACCATTTGACTGTAGTTGTTGTTGATGATAATGTTGCTGTTGTTGTTGGATAAAGGTTGCGTCTAATTGTAGTTGGTAGTCGCCTTGGGTAGGGAGCAGGTTCATGGGATTGCTCGGGGGGGCGGGTGGTGCGGATACGTTCTGCTGGAGCATAAAGTTGTGGAGGTTGTGGAGGTTGGCCAGTTCTTGCTGCTTCTGATGCATCTGGCGCTGGATCTCTTGGACGTCCTGGTAAGGATGGCTCATGTTGAGAGTCAAGTCGACGCCGAACAGGCGGGGTGATGAGTAAATACTAGGGGTGTGTTTGGCACTGTGGTGAGGGGTGAAGTGTATCGGGACCTCAGCTCAGTCGAGTGATCCAGGGCCGTCCGAGTCAGGACGGGAGAGGCCGAAGGCGTTGGATAGTAGTTGGTGGCGGGTGAGATGTGTGAAGCGGCGCGATTTGTGGTGGTGCAGCCTCGTTCTTGTTTCTCCAACGCATCCAAGGGCCCCCGAATGACGACGGTGGGAACCTGGCGGGGATGTTTGTAGTTGTGTGGTCTGGAGCAAGAGACAAGACAAGAGACAAGGCGGTTGTTTGTTGGCTTGTCCCGGTTGAAAAACAATAAACCTCGAGGGCGATGCTTTCTGTCTCTTTCTCTCTCTGTGTGTGTGTGTCTCTCTTCTCTCCTCTTCGCGGTGTCTCTCTTCCGCTCGAGACTCTCTCGCTGTCTCCTGGGGTAGATGGGGCCTCGAAGATTTGTGCGAGGACGAAGTTTCAAGGTTGACTTGGGAGGCAAGGCGAGACAAGGCGAGTAGAGTCGAGTCGAGGCGAGTCGATGGAACAGGGAGATTGTGGCTTCGAATAGGAAGACGATCGTGGGAGGATATGGGAAGGCGGACGGTGCGATGCCAGTGGTTTAAAGAAGTCGACAGGATCAGCAGCGCAACGAATGTCCAGTCACGGAAGTGAGGCTTTGCGGCGTCTCCACAGCGAGCTGGTAATGTCGGTGGAACAGGCAAGACAGAGCACGCTAGACGAGCAGGGATGGTGATGGTAGTGGTGATGGTGGTGGTGGTGGTATTTGATGGATGGTGGATGGGTGGATGGATGGATCATGGATGTCAAGGGGCGTGTGCGTTACGATGATGATGAGGTGTGGTGTGTGATGTAGTTTGTGGTGTTGAAGGGAGGGGGGGTGGCTGATGGAATAGATTCAGGTTTAGTTTGGCTTAGAGGGGGGGGAGAGAAACAGAAGGGACGAATGGGTGGTGGATAATGGGTGGATGGGTGGATGGATGGAGGGTGTGATTGGGAGGGAGATGGACGTGGAAGAGGCGGAAGAGGAGGAAGAAGAGGGGAGGAAGTGGTGGTGGTGGTGGTGATGAGCTGGCCGGCGTGGAGCTGCAGAGTTGCAACTTGCTGGTGCTGGCCTCTCTCTCTTGCTGTGTGTGTGTGTGTGTGTGCGTATCTTTTCTGATATTGCAATTGCAATTAGTGGTGTATTCTGCCCAGCGGGACACGAAAAAAAAGGTGCGGTGAGAGGAAATGGGGGGTGTGGGCTGAGCGATGAGAGGAACAGACAGCTCGCAACCGGTACGTACTATACAGGTACTGTACTCCCTTCTCTTACTATGTACAGAGTATGTGGGCAGCAGATCAGAGCCGAGCTGAGCAGCAGCAGCAGCAGCAAGAGTATCCGTACCTAGCAAAAGAGAGAGAGAGAGCAACTGCAACTGCAACTGCCAATAAGCAACAGTGTACAAGTACACAAAAAACCGAAATGCAGGGAAGGAACGAATGGAAGCGAGGAAAGAAGGTTAAAGTGGATGCAGCCCGCCCGGCCGTGGCCGTGGCCGTGCCCCTAGCGACTGACTACAGGTAATTGTAATTATGAACGTGACTTTTTCGAGAGATGAGCTTCTGCCTCCTAACTTAACTCTACCTACCTACCTACCTGTACCTTACCTGTCTAGCCTGCACAGTTGCAATACACAGGATACACCCAGGCAGCGGAACCCTGAGAAAGAACGAGACAAGAACAAAACAAAAAACACCCCCAAAGTACTGTGTATAGACGGTGAGGAGGGTGAACCAAACCCCCCCAGGGGTCTTCCCCGTCTGCTGCAGAGCGCTGGCATCGCGTTTTTTTCTTGTTCCCAGCCAGCCTTCCTGTCTTCTGCTTGCCTGTACATAGGTAGATTCCGTACAGGTACGGAGTGCAGAGTACGTACATCTCGTACCTTGGATGGTCCTTCGACTCCTCTGGCCAGCCAGAATGGGCCGGGTGCCGGGGACTGTATTTTCGGCTTCGGTGACGAATGTCCCTGTTTCCGGTGTATTTTTGGGCCCGAGAGAGGGGTGTGCGGGTGGGTTGGCGCGGCGAGACTTCGAGTGCCGTGTTGCTGTTGAAAGTGAAAATGAGAGTGAAAGTGAAAGTGAGAGTGTCAAGTGCTAGCTTGGTGGAGGAGGGGGGGGGGCGTGTGGGTACGGAACACGTCTGCTAGCGTGTGCGGTATGAGACAGGAGGGTTACGCAGTGTCCAATCAGCACCTCTTTGTCTCTGTCTCTGTCACCCTCACTCTCACTCTCACTTTCAACTCCCACTCTCCTCTCACTCCACACGTCGCTCAAACTGGCTCTCACTTACTTGACCGCTGACTTGGTACGGAGACTTACACTACCGTTGCTGTCTTGGACTTTTGACTTTTGCATCTTAACTGCATCGAGACTGGCCTCCCCCCTCGAACCGCGACGCGGGAACCTTGCCCTTAGCTGGGCTGTACTCAGTACAGTAGCTGGGCTTTAACCGGGCTTTAGCTGGGCTGTAGCTGGGCTGTAGCTGGGCTGTAGCTGGGCTGTAGCTGGGCTGTAGCTGGGCTGACATGGGTGAAGCTTTGCCCAACACAGTCTGCTGGTGCTGCTGCTGTCCATGCCGTTCCCTCGTGCCAGTCATCGTGGTCTGCCCTGGCCTGGCCTTCCAATGTGGCAGGCAGGCAGGCAGACGTACTTTGCAAAGCATGGCGGGCCGGCCAAGAACTGAACCTATGCGTCACAGAGCAGACGGGTGCCCATCCCTCTGTCCTGTCTACTCTCCCATCCCCGGACGCTCATCACGGCATCACGACTCAACCACACACGAATACTGCGTGACCAACCAACCCCCCCTGGCAAAATGAGAATGGGCCCGACATCGTGATCGTCCCGAACTTTCCTAGAGGTCCACTTCCATGCGGTGGATCTCCCATCTTGCTCGCCGCAGAACGAGATCGCCGTGCTTGATGAGATGAGATGTATGCCGGCCGCGTAGGTAGGTGTCTGTATGTGTCTGTCCGAGTCTCTCTCTCTCTCTCCCCCCCTCTCTCACACACTCTATCCGTAGAGTGAGTGGTCTCTATCAGTCTCGATCCCAACAAACTCCCCTCCACCTCATTCATCCCTCCATCCAACCGCCAGTTCCGATCTCGTCGCACTGTCGCAGCTCCGTCTTTTGTGCAGAGAGCGCCCACATCACATCCCATCAGACTGTCTGAACCGGTGAAGAATGACTGACTCTCTTGACTTCGGCCCATCTCTGTGCTTGAGTTCCGCCCGCAAACCACTCCCACCCCCCTCCCTCTTCCCCTCGGCTCCCGCAACTTGTCCCAACACGGTGACCATCGCGCGCCATTGACCGATTGTGCGTGCGCCGAGTAAGAAAAGGGAAAATAGTGAGAGGGGGGAAGAAAGAAAGAAGAGGCAAAAAAAAATTTCCAAACGCACCCCCGCGTTACACAACGCATGAACATCGAGGGAAAACACCAGACCAGACCACGATCAAACGAGACCAGCCAAACTATCCTCCTCTTTTTCAAGGGCACCGAGCGCCAGGCGCGACGACGGTGTGCGTGGCTTTCCTCGGGAGGGAGGTCTTACCGCCACCCGTCTGACATGACTCGTCCCTGACGCCGTCGACCGTTAGGTTTGTCGTCCCGCGCTACTTACATGACAGCGCGCGCCGTTGAGGGCATCAACAGCAGTACCCTAAACCCTCCCAGGGAGGGGAAGACGGAAACCTTGTTTTGGTCCTTTCTTGACATCGTCCCATCCGTCGAAAGGGGGGCTCAAAGCAAAACACCACCACCACCACCACCACCACCATCATCATCAAAACCTCACCCGCCAAACGGCCAAACGGCCTCCATCATGATGACAGGCTTGGCGGATTCAAAGTCCGCCATTGTCATGGAGAGGAGAAGCCAGAAGGGAAACAAGGGACGGAAATCCCCCCCCCCCCCCCCCCTCTTGCTTTGGAGAAACTCTATCCGTACTTCGTCCCGACCTCTGATCTTTCTGTAACCCCCTTGCCCCGCCTCGTGTATTCGCGTTCTTTTTCATCTTCTCGTCCTGGATTGCCCTTTTGAAGACGAGCATACCTTCAACAGCGTTCATGCGGAGCTATCCTAGCCTTGCTTCCCCCTCCTTTCTCACGTTTCCCCTCAATTGGCAGAGAGCTTTCTGCCCCTCTCTGACGGAGACGGGGTCAAAGAGCGAATTGGCTTTTTGCTTGTCTTTTCGGGACGACATCCGGATGAGAGGGGAGGGGAGTCAGGTCAACAACCTAGTTACCGAGTTGATTCATGAGTTTTCGTCCCAATTCTCGGATCATAATTTTCTACCCTTTTCTTTTTCTTTTTTTTCCTTCTCTCGCTCTCTTTTTTTCGTCCGGCTGATGCTCTGCCGTCCGTGATCCAACTAAACTTCGCAAAAGTGTCCAGGAGAGGGAGCGATAATTACTCCGTGGTGACGACTCCCCAGTGAGGGGGAAACAGGTGATGCGAATCATCAGTCTCGAATGACGGAACGCGTCAAACGTTGGACAAGGACCGGCGAATCATAGGAGGGAGATGTGGTTGTAATTCTTTTTCTCTCCGTTCCCGGTATGCTTTGCGTGTTGTGAACGACGACGACGACAACGACAACGACGACAACGACAACGACGACGACGACGACGAGTCACACATTGAGAAAACATCCCCAAACTAAGCCTCGTGTAAGGGGGGGGGAGCCGTGGACCGTGTACTCGGTGTCCGTCCCTACCCGGCAGACCAAGCCCCCTTGCCCCGAACTACCTAATCTGACTGATCTCAATTCTCCCGGTCTGGGACCGGGGACGGGGCAGTCGGAAGGGAGGCCCGGCATGCTCTCTGTTTAAGACACATGAGCAGCGCGGGATGTTGATGCATAAAGAAAAGAAACGCGAGCATGACGGCAGTGGGCGCTGTATACATCGTAGACGCGTCCGGGGAATGCTGGGAAGGGAGGGGGGTGTGGTGTTGGAAGGGGGGGGGATTTGCGCCAGCCCGAGGAATAAGCAACAGCAAAAGAAACATCGCCAGAGACATCGCCCGTCATCGTGGTCGACGGCAGGGACACTTGGGGCAGCAGATCCCGCCTCTTCTTGGGGGGGGGGGGGGGGGGGGGGGGTTCCATCTTCAGGCGTTTTCCCACCGTCACACAGAAACAAACATGCAGCTTCCCGTGTCCACGCCGAAAGGCTGATGATGTGTGCCCACGGACACGCCCCGGCCATCGCATGCCATGGCCATGGTCTCCCCTCCAAGGCTCAGGGACTCGGGGCAGAGACTCCATGATGTTCAGGCACATCGACCATCTCAGCCTCCCCTATCTTGTGTCTCTGGGGGAGGTGAAGGGGGAGGGAGGGGGGGCATCATGTCGTGGACGTCCATCACCGACTGCAACCCGACGTCTCTCTTGAAAGCGGGTTTACTGGCTGACCACCATCTCCTCCTCTTCCTCCTCTTTTACCCTCGTCCTCGTCTGTATCACCTCAGCTCGTCACCTTACTCGACAGAACCTCGCTGCATCTCGAGCGGGAAAACGCCTAACCACTGGACGTCAAGCCAGCCATGGCCCATTCCATCCCATAGCAGCAGCAGCAGCAGCGGGCACATCACATCCACAAGCGACCCCCGCGATGCATATACGGTGCCCACCACTGGACGCATCTCATCCTCAGTCTCGCGATTCCCGTCCAAGTGACATCCATTCGGCCATGTTGGTGGTCCAATCGTCGAGCTGTTTGCCTCGTTTTCCCTCGAGGTACGTACCCTCGCTCACCTCTTGATGTTGATGTTGATGTTGGAGAATCAATCCCCCCACACACTAGACGATCATCACCGCAGTCCTGCCGTCCGTCTTACTGGCGCCCACTGGAGGGCCACCTGGCTGCTGTACCTAGGCTGCCTGTCCTGTGATTGAGTCGGTATTGGGGGGGAGGTCCTCTAATGAGTGATCAGACAAGCTGACAACCCTGTAATGGCCTAGCTCAGTGGTGTTAGCAACCTACCTACCTACCTACCTACTACAATTTGCAACAACTGGAAACTGCTCTATTTCCATCCCCCCCCCCCCCCCTCCCCCCACTCATACGATCCCACTTGCCGCGGGATTGCGGTCATGACGAATCACAGCCTGGCGTGCGCTCGTCTAAATGAAGACTAGCGCCGCAGGGCGAAGCTCGATTGGTCACGGCTCGTTCCCGCAAAGTGAGGCTGCCGCCCCGCCTCTGAGAGCCATTGGCTCCTGCTGTCTGCGATCCCGCCCGCCTACGACACGTGTGTGGGGGAATGGGAACAGAACAGCAACGAGAGTTGGATAGAGAGAGGGCAAGAGCAGCGCACCGTTAACGCCTTTTCCCGGCTTCTAACCTGCTAACCTGCTAACCTGCTGGCTTGACGCGGTTGTCTCGTCTCCCTACGGATACACTTGCTACTACCTAGGTAGGTACAGACTGTAAGTAGCTGAAGGCAAGGCACTTACACACGAAGCCCCCCTTGTGATTTACTTCCAAGGACGTGCCGGACAAGGGGTCGGTCAGTCCCCATCTAAGTACAGTAGGTTAGTACGGATACCTCTGCATCCGTATAGAGAACTCCAAATCTCCAACTTCCCCATTTCATCCTTCATCAAAGTCAATCCAGACCTGCTCGCCGCCCCCCCACTGGTCCAATACCAAGCAAAACAAGCAATCATCTCCCTTTCCAGAAGAAGCCTGGGATCGTCCCGCAAACCATCATCGCCGCAACAACTCCGCCGCCGAGGGATCGTCCCTTTTGTTTCAAGTCCACACAGCGAGAGAGAGAGAGAGAGAGAAAGAGTGACTCGAAAAAGCCCGCCCAGTTCCAAAAGTTGGCAGAACCCGCCCGGAATGAAGCATATCCAGACTCCCGACTCCAGATTCTTGACCGCCGGAGCGATGCCGTGTCTTCAATTGCGAACCCCATCGCCCCTCCCCCTCCCCCTCCCATCTCCTTGCGGCAATGGTCCATGCATCTTGCGACAATCTCCCGTCATCAGACGGCGGCTTTCCGTCTTAGGGGAGGGATAATCCCGGCTGCCCCGGGACGTATTCCTTTCCCCTTCTTTTGCGAGCCTGTGTCTGCCGCCCTTTCCCCAGTTGGCGGGCTGCGACAAATGGTTATCCCCCCCCATCTTCTCGCAGATCGTAACTCTGTTCGTCACCCCTCATTGACTGAATCCGCATCTCGAACACGCGGGATGATTTCCCAGGGGGGGATTCTACGCTATGTAACGGGCGCACACGACTCACGCAGAGCGACTGACCGTACGGACACACTAGTTCTACACAATGAAGATTGATATGACAAGAGTGGGTTTGGTCGTATCCCGCAATGTAATGCTCGACCGTCGCTCATTTCGCTTTCTCTCGCGCTTGTCGTCGCTTCTAGACCGTCTTACGAATGGCACCGTTCCACTCGTCGGCGACACGGCTCTTACCGCTCTCCACCTCACGAGGTTGTCTCGGTGAGGTCATTTGCGGATTTGCCGTCATCGACCAATGAATAGTGGATGCAACCCAACGGAACCCAGTCCGACGCCAGCATCTTGCTCTACTGAGTACCGCATGGCCTTTTTTTTTCCAATTCTTTTGGGGGAAATAATCCCATCTCAACCTCATGTTGCCAAGCACAGAAACCGTCAGTCTGGTGTATTCATCTTCTGTGCGGAGGCTGTGTCAGACAAGTCCATGATGTTGCCGGCACGGCATGGCAAACCACACCATACCACACCCACACCATGGTCCGCACGGTTGCATTCCCACGCCGATTCCCCCTCGGCAGAAGGAGGCACACCACACATCCTCAACGGCTACTGACACATGCATGTTTGTTTGTTTGTTTGTTTGTTCCTTCGTTCGTTTTGGCCGTCTTTCTTATTGGTCACACCTATCTCGGTGAAGGGGGGCCGCCGCACACGAGAACCAAGACACTGAGACCAAGAGCGCCTTACCGCTGGGATATTGTCATCCAATCCGGGCAACCTTGAGTTCGCTTTAAACTTCCAACTGGCCCGTGAGGCGCAAGTTAATGCCTCTCTATCTCACTTACATACATACGATGTACCATCGTAACGCGCGCGCACACATACACACACACACACACACACACACACATATTGGGCTCCGACGTGTGATGGACGCGTCTCCTTCGCCGAATAGGATGAATCCGTGGATCCGTGCCCTCCTTCGGCCCCCCGCGCCGCATTGCAGCTGCTCTTGCATGACATGGCATGGCATGAGCATGGCCGTAGGCACCGCGGCGCTGCGCCGACCCCCGCGCAAGAGAATCAGTCTGCCCCCCAAGTCTTGCCCGCCCGACGGCGCGGGCTGGCTGGCCATGTACGTCTTGCAGCGGCTGCCTGACAGCCTACCGCGATATTGTGTCCTATCAGGCAACCAGAGAGCTAGACGCTTCCTGCGGTCAGCCTCTGGGGGGGGGGGGGGGGGGGAGCGGCAGCCGGAGAGCCACTGGTTAGGCCGGTGTCGGTTCGAGATCGGGACGTCTGTGTGTGCAACTGCGGGATCTACGTGTTTTGGTGCCCATCCTGGAGACTGGTGATGGAGGCAGAGGCCGTGTCCGAGTACAACATTGTTGCTGATATCGCTGCAATGCATATCATCCCAGACTGACTAGCCCTCTGGCAAATAGAGTGAGGCCTTGGCCACGTCAAGTCCCCTTTCCTCTGTTGTTAGCGGCTCTTGGGATGTCCAGGAGTGGTTGGTCCTGGCAGCTCGGTAAAGCTGCGAGGCCGGAGGTCAGCGGGCGCGAGAGCATCTTGCTGCTAGCTAACGAGTCCATCCAGCTCAAGTCCTTTCCAGAATGAGGTACTTCCTGTAGACTGCACTGTGACATGAGGCTCTGTTTCGTGGAGCCATTTACACACCTTCAGGCGCTGCTGGCGAGCCACAGAAAGTGAAGCGAATTAGCAATCTGCCATATAGTTACTTCCTGCTTTCAAGAGAGCACTGCTCAACTACTTCTCCATGTTTCAATCCATACCAGCTTCCTTAATGGATCAGTATGAATTGAAAGCGACAGATGTGCCCAGTTGTCTTGCTGCATGGCGTGATAGAGGCTGAATGTCTGGCGCGTGGCACTCGCAGCGTGCTACGAGATCCCCTTTCATCACTCGGCCAGCATTGCGAGTGAAGTGGTCAACATCCATAAGCACCACAGACATATCTCGTCCTAGATCAACGTGTCATGGGAAGTGAAATGTAGAGATTGCAAGCGCATCTCGTCTTCAAACGTCCAGGAGACAATCTATAGTTGTCTCGCGCCAAGTTTGTTTCTTCAGCGCGGAGCTTCTTACCTCTCGGTCTTCTTCCACACGTGCGGATTTTATACTCGAGATTTTTGATTCGTATTCTAACAAATCACCATGCTTGACTGACCGACACTCTATCTTGTGGCTGGCCTTGATCAGTAATGGTCTGCTTCTTGGCGCCGTTTGACTGGCGGGTCGATATTGTACGGCGTTCAGTTCCAGTTTTGAAGGGTGAGATGAGCCGCAGCCTGCCTGAGTGGCGTTCCTGAATCCGTAGCCTGCTGGAGGAAAACAGAGGTCACAATAAGACATGGAAGAAGATTTCTTACAGAGGAAATGACTACGCTTTTTGAAGAAAGAAAAAAACACTGGGACATAAAATTTCTGGCCTGACTTTAGAAAAAAACCGCCGTCGTCACAGGTTTCCGTAAGGACACGTCTCAGTGTGTTCGCCAACATCTCACCACAAACACTTCCATCATGAAGATGAAGGTGCTTCCTCTCGACCCCTGGCGGAGAGCGGCCTGTCTGTTCTCCCTCGCGGCGTTCTCCACGTTCGCGGTCAACTTGGCCTTCACGCTCTGGGCGACGAGGTGGCAAGGCGAGACCGTCGAGGACGGCATCGGCGTCGTCTTCGAGGGCGGCTGCTCCGACATCAAGAGGCTCAACACGGCCGTCCACGTCGTCATCAACATCCTCAGCACGGTGCTCCTCGCCGGCAGCAACTATTGCATGCAGTGCACAATCGCACCGACCCGGCCCGAGATCGACCGCGCCCACGCGAGGCGGAAGTGGCTCGACATTGGCGTCCCGAGCATCCGGAATCTTGGCAGGATCAAATGGGAAAAGAAGGCGCTCTGGCTTCTTTTGTCCTTGTCGTCCTTCCCACTACATCTGCTGTTAAGTTGGCCAACGCTCTAGACTTTTTGTTGGACCTGACGAGATTAACTAATTCGCAGATACAACTCTGTTATATTCGCCTCAACTTCCGTGAATAGTTATAGAGTGTTCATAGTGAAGGAACAGTTCATATTGGAAGAGAACAGAGCTCTGGTCCCGAACCGCTCGGAGCCTCTTGACCAGATGTACGTAGGCTTCAAAACTGGCATCCTAAAGTCCATTGACGCATCCGAGTGCATCAGAACCTACGGAACCCCATTTCAGTCCTCGAGAGGCAGCCTACTGCTTGTCACAGCCAACAACGATATACCTGATGACACACGCGCCGGATCCAGCATGCTATCGAATATGTGGCCGTATTTTTTGTATCAATATGGGTACAACGCGACACTCGAGATGGGACCTTTCGACCAATTGGAACAGGCTTTCGATTGGTTTTGCTCTTATGAAGATGAAAGAATCTGCGAAGACCTGATACCCAAAGTTCTGGAAGCCCCGCAGGACTGGAAACCGTGGAGAAGGACAGTGACGCAATTCTACAGCCAGGAAACGGAGGAACACTGCAGGCTACTCTTTAGCGTCACGATCTGCTGGATTGTAACCGGTATGAATCTGCTGAAAGGCATTCTCATGCTGTTTGTTGCGTTCCGAGGGGGCGATAGTCCGATCCTGACGATCGGAGATGCCGTGGCGTCGTTCCTCGAAATCCCAGACAATTTCACCAAGGGCATGTCCCTCAACCCGAAAAAACCCTTTACCAAGAATGACTGGTCTCAAGCACCGCAACAGTTCCATGTTCAACCGCAACGCAAGTTCTCAGCCGGAAGTCGCGGCCGCTGGACCATATGCACTTTACTGTACGTATCAAGAAGTCCGGCACACGATTAGGTAGCTGCCTACCGCATATAGAGAAATCACGCTTACTAGAAACCCAGGTATTTGGTCTCCGTTGCAGTTTGTTTGTCCCTACTACTAAGAGGGCTTATGGTCATGGAAGGGAATAGAGGCATTACACAGTTCGGTTTCGGTACAGTGCACTCCAAAACAGTCATGAACATTGGTCTACTAGGCCAAGGTTCCAAGTACCTTCTCCTGAATGCATTACTCGCCAACACCCCGCAAGTCATCATGTCTCTCCTCTACTTCAACTACAATGCCCTCTACACCATTTTATGCATGGCTACCGAATGGGACAGATTTGGTGGCGAGTACAAAGGTCTACGAGTGTCATCTACAAGCAGAGGAGCACAGAGAGGCACGTATTTCCTGCAGCTGCCGTACCGCTACTCTCTTCCACTCCTCGTCTTTTCCGGGGCTCTCCATTGGCTTATCTCGCAAAGCATCTTCCTTGTCAATCTGGAAGTGTACGAGCCTTCACCTGCCAACATATTGTCCAGAGTTCGCGCGGCGGACAACGGGCCTAGAGATGACTATAGGGGTGACGCGAACCTCACGTCGTGCAAATGGTCGCCATTGGGAATTGTCTGCACAGTTGTAGTTGCCCTGGTCATGATCGCATTTCTTCTCGCGTCGGGATGGCGCCGTTTCAAGAACGGCATCATGCCTGTCTCTGGCAGCTGCAGCGCAGCGATATCCGCGGCCTGCCATCCCGACACAGACGAGGCAGAGGCATGGGAGAAGCCGCTGCGATGGGGTGTGGTGGCCGAGCCATGCGACGAGCCACGACACTGCTCTTTCTCGAGCCTGCCAGTGGAGACCCCTATCAAAGGCCAGTGGTATGCATGAGGCAGATGCAGAGGGTAGATGCGGTTTGCATGGTTCTTGTAGTCCTCGATTTACCTTATTCTTAGGACATGTTTACTACCAGTCGTTCTGCTGGTGGCTGAGAATGAGTCCAATGAGAGGGAAGATTACTTAACCGGTTAGTTGTTGCTAGTTCGAGATAAACAATGTAGGCAGTCACGTGCGATGTCTCTTATCGGTCATCGGATGCTTCTTCCCCGGTTCTACCGGGAAAACGCCGGCAATCTTATCTCAGCGAGACCCCGTAGATGACACCTGTGAGCTACGGACGGAACAGACGGAGCCAGTGCGCGGCGAGAGTGTCTAAGCAGCTTCAAGGAGGTGGAAAAGCACCTCTCCCTCCACCACAACTTCTCTCCTCTACATGTGATCGAACACCCAATTATACGGCACGATGCGCCGTATCAACCTAGTCTTGCTGGCGACAACCGCCCAGCTGTGCGGGGCCCGTCATCCCGGCTTCAGTATCCACGACGACCTCGTAGCTTACCCCCAGGTTCGTCCGAAGCCAACGACCAACGCCCGCGACGGACCCGTGACATACTGACCCTGTGTGTGCGCGCCTGCAGTACGAGATTATCTTTTCGGATTCATTTATTTTAGAACACGATGCGCAGGCACTGCTGGACCGCGCGAGCCCGCATTCGACGTACTCTGCGGAGTTCTCGGCCACTTCCGACATCTCGCAGAACGTCCGAGAGGCTGCCGACGGCGACGACGGTGACAGCGACTCGGAAGACATCTTTGACAAGTACGAAATCATGAACATGAACCCCTCGAAATACCTATGCTCGATTCCTGTCCTGGAGCCGCAGACGCCCGAGAACCACACGGCGACGGAGCTCGCGAAGCAGGAGGAGGCGCGGGAACTGGCCAAGGCGTCGGCGCACGGCTGGGAGCTGCTCGACGAGCTGGATGGCAACTGCCTGTACTTCATGTCCGGGTGGTGGAGCTACAGCTTTTGCTACAACCGCGAGGTCACCCAGTTCCACGCCCTCCCGACGGTGCCCAACGGGCAGCCGCCGGTCCGCGACCCCCACACGGCCAAGTACGTGCTCGGCCAGGTGCAACAGTCGCCCAGCCAGCGGCGGCAGACACAGAACAACGACGGGGAGCAGCATCAGGATGCGGCCCACCAGTCTTGGGACCCGCCGGCGAACACGGATCTGCAGGTCAAGGGCGACCAACGTTACCTCGTCCAGAGGATGGAGGGCGGCACCCTCTGCGACCTGACGGGCCGTGACCGGACGATCGAGGTGCAGTACCACTGCGTGCCGGGTATCAAGGGGGACCGCATCGGCTGGATCAAGGAGGTCACCACATGCGCGTACCTCATGGTCGTCAACACCCCGCGTCTCTGCGACGACGTTGCCTTCCTCCCGCCGCGGGTCACGAGAGCAAACCCCATCAGCTGTCAGCTCATTCTCCCGTCGGACGACGTTGACGCGCAGGCCGAGTGGCACCGTCGAAAGACGTTGGAGGCTGAGGAGGCGATGACGGAGAAGAAGGCAGACGTCGCCACCGGCTCCGGTGGCAAAGAGGAGCAGTCAGGACAGCTGAAGCAGAGCCATAAGGGCGCCAACAGCCGGGACGGGGCGCAGAAGGGCGTCAACGTTGGCGGGGTCATTGTCGGGGCGCGCAACGTGCTCGCAGACGGCGACGAGGAGGGCAAGCCACCGACCAAGCTCGCGCCGCCGCGCAGCTACCTCCCGGGACGCGGGCACGGCCCCCTGGTGGAGATCATCGCCAGCGCCAAGAGCAAGGCGGAGGGGGGCGCGACGGAGGTGCTCGACGAGAGCGAGCTGAAGAAGCTGGACCTGAGCCCCGAGCTCGTGGAGGAAATGCGGGCGGAGCTGGAGCGCATCGCGGGCGACAAGGGCTGGAAGCTCGAGGTGGTGGAGCAGCCGGGCGACCCGAGGGAGATCAGGGGCATCGTCGACCACGGCTCCGAAGGGGAGCTTGGCGAGGATGTCGCCAAGGGGAAGAGGAAGAAGAAGTCGGCGGCCGTGGAGGGAAGGGCACAGCAGCAGGACGAGGACCAGGAACAAGAGCAGGAGGGTAGCGAGGAGCACTTTTTCCATGAGGAGCTCTGACACGCGCCGTCTTAGTTGTTGTCCGAGATGGCTAGCATTGGCGTTTGGGATGCGGTCTTGTATGGAAGCGCAGAAGTACGCTACGCATGGCATGATGCCTCGTTGGCTCTCTAGCTCTAAACTGTTTCATTCTCTCAGTGACGCTGATCACGTCTGCCAAGAAGTTCGTGCCTCTACCTCCCCCATCTGCATTGCAAAGTGTCCTAAGAGCGGGCGTCACAATGGACGAACATCATCCAAAAGTTCACAGCAGGTAGATGATGTTTGGTATGACACGAGGGGGGCTCTCTCTCTCTCTCTCACCCCCTTCTGGCATGTTTCATTGCTCTGAGGGATTTACAACTGGCGTCCAACGACACGACACGCTTCCTTGACCCTTGACCCAGTGGTCTCTACCTCGGAACTAATGACACATCACTCGGGGCTGGAAGGCATCTAGGCCGTCCCTCCGTATGGGTAGATAGGGGTGTTAGGTAAGGCTGATAGTCGGATATGCCGTCTGTACGTACTCCTCTTTGATCCTGTGTGAGGCTCCTGCTCTGAGTTATTCTTTCCTAGAGCAGGCACCTCCCTTGTTCTTGCCCTATTCGCTCCTCCTGTTTAAGCCAAAAGGCAACTGCTATCCACCTTCGCTCTCCGGTTACTTCCACAACTACCACCATCCGCCTCTTGGCATTTGGCTGACCTTGGACGGAAGGCGCTCTCTCCCACCTTCGGATGCAACTCCGAGCACAACATCTACAGTGCGCCCGAGCTCTAACTTTTCAGCTTCGTTTCTCAATTTCGGCCAGATACCTCTGCCAAGTACCATCGTGGTCTGGCCTAGTCTATCCTGCTCGTTGGATCGTGCGTCTCAATCACACCCACCTTTCCCAAGCATACTTCCCAGAGGCACACACATGTTTGGACGGCCGCCCCGGAGACAACACTCTGCTCATCAACCGCCGCGCCGGGCATGACCCATCTGAGGGAACCTGCCCTCGAGGACGCCGCTCGGATTCGGCAACTCGACGCGATACCACACAGTGGGCGAGCCAGGACATGTCGCCCTCGCCTTGCACCGCCTCCCCACGCGTCTGAAGAGCGTGTCCCAACATACTGTATCACCAACCACAAGACTGGACACCATGCCCAAAAGAGCAAACTAGGATCACCCTGAACCGCATCTTGAGCTTTCCCCGCCTCCCCCCCCCCAAACATTCTAGAATGGCTTCTGAGCTTCTTTCCAGGGGCATCAACCAGTTCGCCGGATCAAAACACTCGGAATACTCGGCCCAGGGGCATGAGTATCGTCGCTGATCTCCTCCCTGGGTCTGCACTATCGGCCACGCCTGGTACTGGATACACGATGTACTTTGCAAAGAACTCAGTTGCTCGACCTGCCATCGGGACCCTCAGGCCAGCCTCTCAATCTCGGCGGCTACACATGCTTACAAGTACATCGCAGGGAGAACTGGCAAAGTTTGTTGAGGCCGCAACATGATCCTCTCGGCAGCATCCCCCCACAGTGATTCTGGTGATTCGACAGGGATGGGTGACGTTTTGAGCGGCAAAGCCCGTCTTCAAGGTTGAACTGCGATCGACTTAGCTTTGAGGCTACGCTGTATTCTTGTTGGAAGAAGTTTTTCCTGCCCACGTCTCATGACACCCTCACTTGGGCAGCACACTCGGAGCACACAGCCCTACCAGCGTCTCTGGGGCTCAACTGCCCAGCAGCCTTGGCCATTACGCGATGGACTCCTGTGGTTGCAGACAAAGGTTTGACCCCCACGTCAGGCAGAATGTAAAGGTGCAGCCACGCTTACTTTCGCGGCAGTACACCTGGTTACCCACATACTCAAGTTTCACTCCAGCCGGTCAACGTTTTGACAAGGGCTGAGCTACTCAGCCTAACCCTGCGCAATAACAAACCTGGAGGGAAAACTTGCCATTTACGGTTACCATACTACCCATAACTGTTCATCTTAAGGTTGGGAACCGCTTGGCACAAAGTATTTGCCAAGCATCCACGTCCTGTACGGTTTTTACAATGTCTTATCTGGGTCGTCAATGCATCGATTCGGCGATCGGCAGGCCATCCGAGCCCCTCGCCAGTCATCAAAATGATCTTCGTTCCTGCGCCCGTTTCCCCCCATCGGCTCCCCCGGATTCGATATTACATGGGCAGAGAATGGCACCCGTCACAATCTGAAAGAGAACCCCCAATACCACCATGGTGTGTCACACTCCATGGCCCAAGCCGTGCGGCTCCTTGTCTGTCTAGATTATGCACCTGTCATCAAAACCATGAGTGGCTGGCTCCAATGCCGGTAGCAGGACGACGATCGCGGCAGCGATGCATCTCGAAGGTTCGACGGCCAGGAATCCCCCGTTGGAGCACGTCGTGAAGGTGGCTTGCGAGAAGTGATCGGCAACTTTACCATGTTTTCGGCTTTGCACGTACCGCCACGGTCAAGTCAGTCTGTCGTGTGGTGCATACATCGTACAGATATGGGGCAGTCATAATCGAAGTTTATGGGAAAATTCGTCACGTGTTGATGAGTGCTGATGTTGGCTGGGGAGTCTAAGCCCGACGGCGTTTACGGCGAGTAAGCATACATACCTGTACCTGTCCAAGGACATTCCAGCACTGCACAGTGGCTAGTTGTATGGGTGAAACTCAGGCGGCCAGGCGCACGACTAAGCCAGCTAATCGAAGGGATTCGGGCGTTAGGAACATGGGCATTCTCAGTAAAGTTCTGGCAATCGGTCAAAGTTATAGCAACGGCGGCTAGTCTGGAGAAGCCCCTACTCCAACCCCCAGGGAAGACGCGGCATCCCCGGACTCGGCGGCGACGGGGCCACGAACAGGAACAAGAACAAGAACGACAACAACAACAATAACACCAACAACAACAGAAAAGCTCGCAGCAGGTGGTCAACGGCGGTGGCGGGGATGGTGCCTGTGGTTGGCTCCGCTCGGCGGTACTCGCAGTGGAGGAAGTCGATGCGTCTTGGCGAGAGGAGCGGGCGGATGCCGGGCACGCATCCAGGAGCCAGACAAATCCCTCCGTTAGCAGAGGGGCCGGAATAGCGCCGCACATGGTTTTTGATCCAAAATAAGCTGGGCGTCCCCCAGTTCCCCCTGGGCACTGGCCATCCATCCCATCCCCCCATCCATGGATGATACTGCACACGCGGGACGGGAGGTCCTTCCGACTCGACTCAGTCAACTCAGTTCAGCTCAGCTCACAGCTCGAACGATGGGCAAAGAAGGGGGGATGAAATCGAATTCTCAGCATTGGGCTTTTTTTCATTATCAATTTTGTTTTATTTTACTTTGAGCAAACTCGACCTCCTCGACGACGTCGCGACGACTTATTTGTCTCACTCTATCTCTCACTCTCACTTTCACTCTTATTCTCTGTCCCTCGCTCTCCCACTCTTCGTTTCTCTCCCCCCCCCGCCTCTTCTTTTCTGCCGGCCGTGTCATGCCGTCCTGTGCAAGCTTCATCTGAAGTTGATTGGCCTCAAACCTCCTTTTCCCCCCGCACATCTCCAAATCTGTCCGTCGGTTGATTACACGACCATCATTTCATCCTTTCATCAGCTGACTCGACGTCGACGGCCGCACCACTAGGTCCAGCACCGCCCTCAAACCCTTCTTCTTTCTCACCCCCTCGTCCCGTCCTTGGCCTCGAGCTGTTTCGTCTTTCCCCGCATTTATCAAAGGCAGAAAGAAGTGCATGCGACGAAGACGGCAGAGAAAAGAGAGAGAAAAGCGAGCGAGACAAGAGAGCGAGACACGCGCTAGCGGACCACTCACTCACTACCTTGCTTCACACCTACTCTCACCTACACCCACTCACTCTCACTCGCACACTACTTACTCTCCTGCCTTGCCCCTCTTTGGCCTCCTACGGTTACTCCGACTAGGTCTAGGACTACTACGACTCGACTACTACTCTTACTACTACTACTACTACTACTACTACTACTATTACTATTATACCACTACCACTGCCGCCACCTACACCACCACCACCAACATCACCACCACCATCAACACCAACACCTACACCATTGGCAGCCTATCCAGTCAGTCAGTCAGTCACCGACATAGACACTGGCCTCTTTTGCCCTCGTCTCTCCCTCACTACTACACACCCCTCTCACTCTTCTCATTCTTTCTTTCTCTCTCTCTACCCCGCTGGCGCGCGCGCGCACACCGTACGGACCTCACCTACCAACTAGACACACCTCGTAGCTTCGCCGTTTCCTTCCCCCTTGCCAGTGAGGGGCTAAGGTGGCCGAGAGTGGACTAACTCAGACCGGGGGGGTCAGGCTGGACCCGGAAGCAAAAGCGCTGTTGGAGTCGAGATTTTGCGCTCCGTTACGGGTTCTGCCTCTGCTTCTGCACTGCTTCCCACCCACTGGGCTGCACATAACTCTCTCCACCGCGAAATTCCTCGCTCAAACCCTTTTGACGTCCGGCAACCCCCTGTGACAACCGTCCTGTCTCTGGTCTCTTGTCTTCTTCCTCCTCGACCGTTCCCCCTTCTCCTCATTGCGTCATGTGCCAGTGATGGACGACACAGATACCGCGAGAATTGCTGCGAGCAGAGCGGGCTCTGCAGAAGTCAAGACCGAGTCGCCGGACGATGCGACCGTCACCAGCAGCACCAGCACCGCCGAGAGCGAGCAGCACCAGCACCAGCACCAGCACCAGCACCAGCACCAGCACCAGCACCAGCACCAGCACCAGCACCAACATCAGCACCAGCAGCACACGTTCCAGCACCAGCAGCACACGCTCCAGCACCAGCCGGGCCAGCAGCAACAGTCAGCGCCGCTCAAGAGAACAGTATGCGACCACTGTCGTAGGAGAAGTATGATGATGTTCCACTTTCACTCTCGCCCACCACCCACCCTCTCTACTACCTCTCTCTGCCTCTGCCTTTGCCTTTGCCAGCCAAACAGCCTGCCCGCCTATCGTCGTATTTCTCTCATTTGCTTTTCCCTGCCGTCGTTGCATTCATGAACTTTCGTGCGATCCTCCCTCTTCCCAGCAGTCTCCCGCCAGGACAGTCCATCTGTCGGCTTCATGGTATCATCCCGCCTCAGCCACTGCCTACCCGCTTGCCTGCTGTTCCACTTCACCACCACCACCACCACCACCACCACCACTTCACTACCACTGCATTACCAAGAATACGCTCGCCATGTTCGCAACCCCATGCTCCTTGCCGTCTTCCTCCCTCTTTCTCTCTCTCTCCATACTGGATCGCTTTGTCGAGACAACTGCTGACCCTGTCTCTCAGGAATCCGCTGCGACGGCAAGTTCCCCTGTGAACAGTGCGTGCACGCCTCCCTCACCTGCAAGCGCGAGCATGTCCCTAAAAAGAGGGGACCGAAGCGCGGCCATGGACGGGTCATAAACGAGCTGCGTGCGAGGGAGTCATCCCATCAACTGCATCAGCTACCGCAACACACGATCCAGAAACCCTTCAATGCAGAGAATGCCCTCGAGAGCCCTACAGAGTATGTGAGGCGTCGATTATCAGCAGCCTGCCCGCCGCTGAACCTAGACAGCGTCGACATCGGCATGAGCAGTAGCGACCTGGGAGAGGCGGCCTCTCAACCCTCCTCCAATGCCTCCGCGGCCTCGACCCCGCCGAGCTTCTGGGCCGCCGTCACATCCAATCCGGGACACAGCAACGTGCCGGAGCCCAGGGGCGTCTTCTCGAGCGACGAGTTCAGGCCGAGGACGAGGAGCTACTTCCACATGATCCCCCAGCTGGTCGAGCTGTACTACGAACACATCTACCCTATCATGCCACTAATCTACATGCCCGCCATCCGCGAGACCATCAGCCGGCCCATGACGCCGAGCGAGAAGAACCTGGTCTACGCCCTGTGTGCCCTGACGTCGATGCACATGTCTGGAAAGAGCATCGGCGCGCCGGGGCCCACGTCGTGGGAGGTCGTCGGCCGCTTCTTCCTGGACGAGACCATCTCGACCCGGCATTCGTACGACTTCCTCGAGGATCTGTCCCTGTCTGCTGTCATTTCGTCCTTTTACCTCAGCACCTCCTTCTTCGAGATCAACCAGTCGCGCAAGTCGTGGTACTACTTGCGGGAAGCGTTGACGAACGCGCAGGACCTAGGACTGCAGGACGACTCGACATATTACGGCCTTAGTCGCGAGGAGACGCTTTGTCGCCAGAGGGTTTTCTGGATCCTCTTCGTGACGGAAAGGTGAGCAACGAACCACCGGGGAGGGGGGCGACATGGGCAGAATCCATTCATTCATGCCCCTCCCTCCCTCCCTCACCCCAAGCACATCAAAAGATACAGCACGCTAACAAAGTCCCCCGTGCCCGTACCAGGTCCTTTGCCATCCTGCGCAACAAACCCATCACGTTCAAGAGAACGCCGTCGCTCCCATCAACGCGACACTCCTACGAGGGTCCGGACATCCACGCCGGATTCCTGCAACTCGTTTCATCCTATACCCCACTTGACGAATCGTTTGTGACGGCGTGGAACGAGGGGTCCGATCCCCGCGTCAGCGCGACGACGTTCCTGGCGCTGCAAAACCTTCTCTCCCTCCCCCCCGCGTTTCTCCGTCCGCGTGGGCGGTCATCGCCGACGCAGCCGCACAGCCAGCTGGCCGGCTCCTTTGGTGCTCCGTCTGCCGCCCAAGATTCGGGCTCGCCGGAGCCGACGAATATTCAAAAGGCAGACCTACTTATCACACAGCAATGGCTTCGTCTCATTGTATGGCAATCGTCGATGCGGCAAGGTCTGCTGAGCTGGACGAACCCGGCTGACTCGAGCGGAAGCGTGTCGCCGGAAGACGGAGTGACCGAGGGGAACAGCATGTGCTTCTCGTTCCCCTTGACCGTTGCGCGCGACACCGCGGCGATCCTGTCGAGCCTGCCGAGCAAAGCCGTCGAGGTGCACGGAATGGGCATCATGGAGAAGATCTTTGAGATCGGAACCTGGTGCGTCAACGTGCTGGGGGCGTGCGAGAGCGTCGGCTTCTCGACGTCGATGGACTTCACCTCGGGCGACATGGGCGTGCTGGGCAGCGGCAGGAAAGGGGCGAGCCTGGACCCGATCGAGTTCTTTGTCCGAACACTCAGCGCCAGCGACAACTCCCGGAAGCAATTCGCCGAGAAGCTGCTCACCGCCGCCGGGGAGAACCCCGGAAGCATGAGGACGCAGCTTAGCCCGGCCATGTCCGGAATGGGTGCGTCGGCGGCTTCCGCGGCGGCCGCGGCCGCGGCGATGATGGCCAGCAGCCAGGGGCCCAACGCAATGGACGCGACGGGATGGGGTCAGCAAAGAGGAAGTGTCGTTGGCGAAGTCTTTGAGGAAAACGAAGAGAACGGCAACGGCAACACGCATCATCACCACCATCAACAGCAACAACAGCCACAGCAGCAACTGGGTATGGGCGGCGCCTCGATACACCATCATCATCATCAGCAGCAACACCAACATCAACAACATCAACAACAACGACAACAACACCACTCACAACAACCCGGCATGCAAGGCTTGGGACTAGGCATCGACCTTGGCACTGGAGAGACGACCGGCGGTCTGGGCGGCGTAGACATGGACGCGAGCAGTGTTGATCTGATGAGCCCACTAGGCCTGACAAGAAGCAACACATCTGACATGGCGACCATGGGCATGCCCGGCTTCGAGACGGCTTGGAGTCCCAGCAGCGGCGGCACCGGACCGCGAGAGTTTCCAGACTACGGCGCTGGGCCCTTTGCGACCCAGAGAGAAGGGGGAGGGACGCCGGGGTATGCCGAGATGGGAAGCGGGTTATTAATGCACGACCGGATGGTGGCCGGCGGAGGAACCATCGGAGGCCCCGTTGGCGGGGAGAGTCCCATGGTGGATGAGCGTCACCATCACCATCACCAGCAGGCAGACAATGGCCCTTACGATACGAGGAGGGAGAACAAGAACCTCGGGTACCAAAACGGGGCCAGGGTAGGCCTGTGGCTGGGGACATGAGCCAGCTTCCGAGGCGCTTGGCTGGTCTGTCTACGCAGACGCCATGGTGGACAGACGGACGGACATGACGGTCGGTCGATTGTACTCATATTCAACATTCGGATTATTGGCACGGGAGTAGGATAGGATGGGTAAAACTGGGAGCATTTCTTATTATTTGCCCTATGGGAAGAACCAGGGATTTTGCGTTTTCACTAGGTGTTGTCTCTTAGGAAGAGGAGGGGCATGGCGGCCGACCCCCCTCGTGGCCGGGGACATTGTATAGTCCGCGCGACGGACGAAGGCCAAGATCCGATTTTCCTGATGTAGACCATGCCCCAAAAGAAACGAGTCTTCGAGGATGCTCCCTCGCCATCTCCCTCCCCTAAACGTCTTCCCTCGCTGGCACTTCCACTCGATATCGGCGAACCCCCGCCCTCCTTCGGACATACCCGTCTGGGGACTCATTCAAGAAGCGCCCGCAACGCCTCCATCGCGGAAGCCGTCCTGTTCCCCGAATCCAATCTCCACCTCAAATGACCACAGACCACAGACCACAGGGCCAAGGAGGTTAAACCCGGGCCTGTCAGAGTGGTAGATTAAACCCATATGGCTGGCCCGAGATACCCCAGAGTAGCCAACGCGGACATCCCACATCCCAACCAACCCGCCCACTCCCCCGTCCATGACGTCGCGACGAAACAAAGGGCACTCCGGCCCCCCCGCGGATACCCCGGGCGACGAGGAGTCGCATGAACGTAGATATAACACAATACGGCGTCGACCACGCGGAAGAAATGCAGTGCAGAGGACAGCACAGCACAGCACAATACGAATGCCAAAAGTAAGATGACCTCATCTTGCGCCGCCGAACAAACCCCCTTCCCCGCTCTCTTTTCCCTGCGTTGCTCTTACTTGCTGATACAGAGTACCGGGCGCCCCGCCGCAGAGGACGACGGACGTCGAAGAAACATGACTCGGAAACGAACCGACAAACACACCCCGGCTCCTCCTCCTCCCCCACGATCATGTGTCCTCTGGATGCGAAGACGCATCGTCTCCCACGACACGGACGGACGAGCCTGTGTCCCCCCCCCCGCGAGCGAGCGCGATGACGAGACCCGAGGTCACCAGACAACCTCCCCCCCTTCCCTTCCTTCTCCTCCTCTCTTCCTCACATACCTAGGCATTATAAGGCGTCATCCCCTTTCGCCAAGCCACCCGCGCACACCGTGACGGGAATCACCCGCCACGTCATGCGTGCTCGGGTTCTACTCCGTTCAGAAGAAGGGGGAGGGAGGAGGAGAGTGGACGAGTCCTCCTCCCTTCCCCTTCCCTCCCTCAACGGCCGTGCCACCCCGGCCCGCCGATATATCGGATACCCGAGCCGACCGTCGGCCGTCCCCTCCGGCCCCTCCATTACTCGAGAGACAAGACAGACAATCAAGCACACACACACACACACACACAAGATGCGGAAAGCGCAAGAGGTTTGTTGGAACATCCATTTGTTCGTTTGTTCGTTCATTCTCGTCGCCCAAATTATAAACATGTACACGTGAATGGAAGGGGGGAAGGGGGAGAGAGGGAAAAAAGTCTCAACCCCCCCGGTCCGTAGATCAAACCACTCTCTCCCGCCAAATGTCATGAGAAAGGGTCACAAGACTCCTCCCTCCCCTTTCCCCGCCTCCTACAACCAGATCGATTGCTGGCTGATGTTTTTTTTTTCAAGTCCCCCCCCCCGACCATCTTCTGACCCCGGAGCCACCCGCCTCCCGCGTGGTGAGGTCCGATGGATGGTGGAGTCACGCATCGGCCATACTGACTCGGGGGACGGCGGGTTCAAGGAAATTGGGGTGATTCACCCAATGTCATGGAAATCACGAGCGAGGAACGGGGTGTGTTCAGGAGCCAAAAGAGTCTTCGAGGCCATTTTCTGGGGTTGAATTACAGCCCAGGCCTTGAAGGGATCGATTTCTGTGTGTGTGTATGTTGATTTTCCCTCCCAATTCTAATAACCGAAAAGCACGTCTATGCCGAAAAACGCCAGCCACCTATCCCAGGTGTGTCCCATCTCCCGTCGTACAGATGTATGAGGGTATCAAGTTGTAGTAGTGTAAACAAGCTATCAGAACCGCCAGAAAAATGTGCAAGTAAAGAAACAGGCATCAGGCGTCGCGACCATCTAGAAACGTCCGCCACGTCTTCCACCGCCGCCACCACGGCCACCACCACCACCACCGCCGCCGCCGCCACGTCCGCCCGAACCGGCACTGCGGCCCTCTCCACCGCCGCCACCGCCGCCGCCGCCGCGGTGTCCGTGGCGGCTCTTAGGCGCGTCCGGAACGACGACGAGGCCTCTGGTGCCGCGGAGACCCATCTTGCCGACGGTGCTCTTCTGGATGGCGGGCGTCTCGGGGGACGCGAGGGCGTCGCGGGCAAAGATGTTGCCTTCGGCGACGAGCTGCTCCTTCTCCCACTTGAGGGACTTCATCCAGTTCTTGTAGTAGCCCAGCCAGGCCTGGTAGATCTTGGCCTTTTGCGCCTCGTCGATGCGCTGCTCGGCAATCTGGTAGACCTGGTCGGCGGACGAGAGGTCGGCCGGGCGGGTCTGGAAGGAGATCTCCTTGAGGGTCCACTGCGGGAAGAAACCCTCGACCTCGGCGACGATGAAGATGCCGCGGCCCTCGGCACCGGCGCGGGCGGTACGGCCGAGGCGGTGGATGTACGACTCCTTGTCGGCGGGGATGCCGACCTGGAAGACGGTCGTGACGCCGGGGAAGTCCATGCCGCGGGCAATGACGTCGGTGGCGACGAGGATGCCCGACTTGGAGTCGCGGTAGTCGTTGGTCGTCTTGGTGCGCTTGCTCTGGGAGATGCGCGAGTGCAGGACGGCGGTGGGGGGCATGCCGGGGACGTTGGCGAGGACGTCGCCGTAAAAGTCGGCGAGGGCGGCCGTCGGGGCGAAGATGATGGCCTTGAAGGCGTCGGGGCCGACGTGGGCGGCCTCCTCGCGGATGGCGCCGACCATGGCCGGGGCGACGGCGGCGAAGGTGGGCACCTTGACGAGGTGCTGGGGCACGCGCTCGTGGGTGTTGGACTCGCCGGCGGGGATGGTGGAGATGAACTTGTAGCCCTTGGAGAGGACGATGCCGGCGACCTGCTCGACGTGGGCGGCGATGGTGGCGGAGAAGAGCATGCCCTGGCGGTTGGTCTTGGCCTTGTCGGGGAGGGCGCGGACGATGTCCTTGAGGGCGGGCATGAAGCCCATGTCGAGGAGGCGGTCGGCCTCGTCGAGCACGAGGGTGTCGAGCTGGTGGAAGGACTCCTTGATGTAGGCGTTGGACAGGTGGTCGATGAGACGTCCCGGGGTGGCGATGAGGATGTCGCAGCCGTTGAGGATCTGCTTCTCCTCGCGGTCCTTGTTGGTGCCTCCAATGGCGATGCAGACGCGGTACTGCGGCAGACGCTGCAGCAGGGCCTGGGCCTCCTTGGCGATCTGCATGGCCAGCTCGCGGGTCGGGGAGATGACGAGGAGCGAGATGCCGGCGCCGCGGCCGCGGTTGTTGGTGATGAGGGTCTGGATGGCAGGGAGGAGGAATGCGATTGTCTTGCCAGTGCCGGTCTTGGCCTGGACGAGGCAGTCGCCGCGCTTGGGGGGCAGAAGCTCGGTCAGGGTGGCGGCCTGGACGGGCATCATGTGGTTGAACTTGAGGTCCTGGGTGATGGCCTGGATCAGGGCCGGGCTGACGCCGACCATATCAGCGAACCTCGGCGTGTCCTCAGGAACGGGCTCGGTCAAGGGCGGCGCGGTGCTGCTCTGAGGCGGCGCTGCTGCGGGCGCCGTGGCGGGCTGGGCCGATCTCTCGTTGTAGGGCGCATCCCGGCGGTCGCGTCTGGGACCGCGGTTCTGATTCGAGCCTCTTCCTCTGCGATCCATGATGTCTGTCGGGTTTGAGTGAGGTTGTTTGGGGGAAGGAGAGAGAGAAGAAAGGGAGAAAAGGGAGGACGGCGAGAAAATTCAAGCCGTGGTTGAGGGAGGGTGATGTCAAAGGGAAAAAATTCCTGGGACAAACAGGGGGCATCTGGCGAAACCTGCTCTAGGCAGACTCTAGCGCACTGCGATAAGAGATCTCGGAAGGAGCGATAAGCTTCCTCAGGGGTCCTGCCGCCCTCCCTCAGCGCTCACCGCCCGGATCCACTTTGCCCCTCCCCCGCTTCTTTTCTTATTTTATCCTTCTTCCTGCCAGATACTCTCTGTACTCTGCGTGTATGTCTTGGCGAGAAGCTGTTTTTGGCAACAGAACACCGTCAGTTACTATCACTGTCACGATCACCACTTCAACGAGGAAGAGCACATCTGATCATATATCCTCCCCCTCACTTTTTCCTGTTTCTGTTTTAACCCTAATTACTGTGTGATCTACTCATCACGTCCCTACTTCATCATCCACACTCATTATCGTCTCTTTAGGCCATGGTATCTCACAACCAAGGCAAGCGTAACAAAGACAGAGGGTATGAACACTACGGGATAAAACACCTGCAACATACCGCGACGCCAGTAATCAACCGGGCCCAACTCCGAGTTGCTATGTCTGTGTGCGCGCGCGTACCAAATCTCACAAAACCATCAAACTAATCCGTCCTGCGTGGTCCATTGCCGTCATCTCCCGTGCGGCCGACGCTATGGTCGGCGAGGCGATCGAGATGGTGTCTCAGGCGGCGCTGATGATGCGGGCGACGTGAGAGGAGACCTCTGCATGTCATCATACGAAAGCGACTCCCGCATGAAGCTTATTGTATCTGGTGATGTAACGGTGCTTGGCGAGATTGGGTTCGCCAAGCCGATGGTAGACGACCTGTGAAGAGGTGTTGGGAAATTTTCGCTTCGCAAGTCTGGGGATGTAGGGAGCTCATGACGCTGCACGGAAGGGGTTGAGGGCCGGTCTTGGTCACCCGAGATCCGGTCATGCTGATCCGGCCCCCGTGTTAACGTATGAGAGACGGTCGTCGAGCGATGCTCGGGTTGCGAGGGCGACTGGAAAGTATCCTGAGGGCGGAAGCTGCCTCGCTCGATGCTGGGCGAGGCCGAGAGGGCGGGGCCGACCATGAAGCGCATCTGTTTGTCAATGTCCTGGCACAGGCTTCCCAGGAACATCTTGTAGACATCGCCGTCTGCGTGCTCCGTGTCGATCAGATCCCTTCACCTCTTGGTCAGCATACAAGAAAACACCCACAGGCAAACGCCAGACAGGAGGTTCTCCTTACGGGCACCCATAGAGCCTCATGTCATCGTCCAGCCGCCGGAGCCTCTCGACGGCGTTCATGTCTTGGCCAAACTGGACAAACTGTATCGTGACCGGGCGGATCGTTGATATGTCCACTTGTTCTTGCGACTTGCCCGGCTGTATGTACGAGAGGTCACCGTGCAGGTCTCTCAGCTCGTGTATGATGGACCGGAGATAGACGTCAATGGTGTGTTCCATTTGCATGCCGTTCCAGATACCGTCCGTCAGAATGATGAGGGTCTTCTTGCGCGGCGGCCTTTTCGACGCCTTGGCCCGCGTGTAGCGGTTGATGATGCGCGCGAGCTCCGGCACGATTGTGGTGTTGACCGCCTGTGTCGGCGACTTGGGCTCGTCCGGCTGTGCGAATGTCATGGCTTTGGTGAAGTCCTCGACCTGCTGTAAGCAAGATTCTGTGACAGTTGCCCTCGGATCGGTGTCGGGGTCCGTAAAGTACAGCTCCATCCCATTGTCATCGTATCGCAAAGATCGCCAGACAAGAACCTCCAAGAGGTGAGTCACTTGCGACCAGTGAGATGCCATTGTAGTGCCGTTGTCGATGAGATACACCTGACCTTGTTAGCCGAAGAACGCTGAAATGCACGATCTGGGGTGGTTGGGCGCACGATGTCGCGGTTCTTGAACTCCACTTCCAGGCGCTGGTCCAGATGCTCCGACATGTTTTTGCCCTTGACTGGCACGGGCTTTGGTTTGAATAGAGAACTGAAACTCTTCAAGGTTGGCCTAAATCTCATGCCGGTCTTCATAAGCTCGGTTCTCACTTGCCAGGCGGTAATGGCCTCGCGAGGCTTGACAGGCGAGTCGGGGGGTTGTGTTGTGCTCGATGTTCGGGTTCGCGAATGAGCCGGCAGCACCATGCGATCTTGTGACCGCTGTGCCACTGGCTGGATGGCTTGTTCCAAGAGAATACGACGACTTTCAAACGCCACGTCGGCGGGCGGTAGGTTCGGAACCTGTGGTAGCTGCTTGGCCCCCTCGTCTGAGTCCACTCTTCTGATGCCTGAGTGTTGGTCGTACATCTGTTTGGACTGGAGGTCAATCCTCTGTAGCAGGGTGTGCAGATCTTTGGGGACTTGGGACTCTTCGGGCTCGGTGGAATCGAAAAGCTTGTCAAATTGTTCACAAATCTTTTTCGCAGACCATCGGTCTTTCTTAACAAGCATGTAGTCGTCCACCATGTCTAGTACAGCCTGCGTGTAAACGTCGTTTCTCCTTGCAGCTTCGCGGAGATACCGATGCCAATGCTGAACTTCTAAGAGCACGGCGTCCCCGTCGTGAAACGCGTCGCTTGAGTGTTCCGTGTTCTTGAAAATGGCTTCTCTTCGAAGTCGATTGAAGATGAGGACGCCTTGTGTCCCAAGCACTACATAAGTCGCGGCAATCGAAAGCACACACCCGAGAGACCACACGTCACTCGTTTGCGAAACGTCTGGTTTTTGGCGGCTCAAACCGTCCAAGTAGGCGGCTTTCTCCGGGGCGGCTGTGGATCAGAGTCAGCATGTCAGTAATAGAGGACGAAGGGAGGGCATGAAAGCACCGTAAGTCCTCGTCCCACCCGTTGACTTTGTTTTCTGGTCCCTTGAACTACCGGCGGACTTAAGCCACATGCTTGCCTCCCCTGGATCTGCCAATTTAAATCGGTTTTTGACTCGAAGGATGTTCTCGGGTTTGATGTCGCCATGCCATCTAGTTCATCGTTGTTAGGATTGAGCCAATACTTGCGAAGAACAGACACCGAGACACATACGTCAAATACTGTTGCCGATCAACGACAACCGTATGGATAGAGGCCAATGCTCCCGAAATCTCTGCCATGGTCTGCCAGAATCCCAATATCTCCTTTGCCGAGATCGGGGGTGATTCCTTTCGAATCGCCGTGTAAAAATCGAAGTCGGCTAGCTCCAATACGATATTCCAGCACTCTTCCAGACCTCCACAATCGTCCGGCTCAGAGCTCTGGAACCAGCCAATGTACTTAATCATGCCTTCCTTGTTTTCGAGGTTGATGAACATTTCCTTTTCGTTGATAAAGTGCTCTTTTTTTGACGAGTTGAACTGTTTCAAGGCGAAGCGGTATCTCTGATCACACAGCTTGCTTAGCTCCCGTGATAGCTTACTGTGCTTCACAGATGAAGGGGGGGGGGGGGGGGGGGGGGGGTCCCAAAACTGTCGGTGCCGTTTTCCTGCCGCTCGATCTTCGCTGACGCCATTTGCTTCTGAAGCCTGGGCCCAACAAGTTCTTCGGGTACCTCGACGGCGTACAGCGTGGCCGTGTTCACTCGAGGTCCTTTGCCGTCGCGATACGGCTTGATCTTCTCTTTTCGTGAGAAGGGACTGATGATGTTGTGGATGCTGTGGCGATGTGAAGTGCCCATATCCATTTCAAACTTGATGGGACACCACGCAGATTGCTCTCATAGAACTTGTCGTGGAAGTCGGGATAGCCACGCGGTGGTTTGATATGTTTTCTCAAGGCATCAAGTTCGATGGGGAGGGTGGCGAGGTTGCTGTTCCGGAACTCGTGGATCAGCGATGGCGCGTCGATGTCTAGGAGATTGTAGAAAATCTCGAGATAGTTGTCGAATTCTCGAACTCGTAGTCGAGGAGGGCTAAGTTTCTCTCGAAGATATGCCGTCTGTCCAAGTCTGCCCAGATCGTCCTCGTAGATCGCAGGGCAGCTCGAAGATCGTTGTCGAAGTCGTGCGGTAACATTGTTCACCAATACGAACTGTTGACCACGGGCAGAGGTTCGTGTCTGCTGCCGACGAAGTTCGCGAAATTCCAAAAGGGCTGTTTGGAACTATTGCTCAAATTCTGGTTGCCTTGAGTCCATTGCTCCAGTGGTGTGTACAGTTTGAGGAACGGATGTACAATGGTAACAGTGATATGTCGCTTGATCGAAGTCAACAGCCAAAGTATAGGAATGCCTTGTTTGTCAAGGAGCACAGCAAATGACATGAGAGGCAGGAACAAGTCCACAGGAACGAGCGAAATGGAAGTGTTATATAGCCTGGGTCAGGCCCAGTAGCAACGGCTTGGCCATGCGAATTGATAATGTTAAGTATAAAAGAAAGTCTCATGGCCCGGGCCCCGCCGATGGGGGGTACTCTGCATATTCCAAGAGGGAGGGCGCCCGCTGCCTTACCTGACCATTTGCGGCTGATGTGTCCCATTTCCATCATTTATCATTGGTAATCGATGTAGCTGATGGGGACTCCCTGAAGCTCGATGAACATGATAGGAAACAGATTCGGGCTCAGAGCGGCGTGGGCGGTGGACGGCGGGAGGGTGGCCGGGGAGCGACTGCTGCAGCAAGTTGGCTGCATAGCACGCCGTCCGTCACCTGAGATTAGCATCCAACTCAACACTTTAGTATAGCCGCAGACCGGGGACATCATTACCCCTCTTCTACAATTGACGCCACCAGAGAAATGAGCAACACCTCGTCTTGATCCCTGATCAGAGTACAGATGGTATGAAGGCCACACAGGCATCGTCGTTTTGCATTCCAATCCCGTTCCAAAATCTACCGGCCTCGGCCTCGGCCTCGCTCTTGTGAAGCTAACGTAGCCTTACCGTCCCGCCAAATAAGCCGCCGGACCCGCGAGTTGCCAACCTTATCCTCACACCATCGAACGATACGACGCCGCTCCATGCATGCAGTCACCCCCTTACAAGCCCAATTACCAGCAATGGTGAAGGGGGTGTAAGCTGGAGGCGCTCGGGATGTCTAGAGCGGCGGGGCACAGAGGGACCCATGACTTGGAGGCCATGGCTATGTCCGTGTTGCACTGCGGCTCAAAAGGCGTGAGGCAACCGAGCCCACCCATCTGCTTTTCCTTGAGCAATACGTAGCGCCCTGTTTGGCAAGTGAGGTGATTGGTCTTGACTTGACACGCCTCATGGATGGGTGTTGAATCCTGTAAGGCGGCCGGATGCCTGTTGCCAGCCTGCTCATTCACTCTCTGCCTCCAAGGTCGTACAGAATCCAATAATGCCTCCTCAGGCCCAGAGCCGGCCTTGATAAGGAGCACCACCCCCCGCGGGCTCAGAAAGCAATCGACACCCCTCAAAAGCCACTGCCTCCCCATAGCCTGCTTGAAGGAAGTACAGGCTTTTCCCTTTCTCGCAAAGAACTCGGTTCAGGCAGCCTGGCCCTTGACACGGTGAACGTTCAGTCCCTTACCGACCTGGAGAACGAAACCGAACTCGGGCTGCTTCGACTTTTCGCGTTTTACCAACAGCCAACATGGCTCAACCTCGTCGAGGAATCATGCAGAGGTTTTCTTGGGATAGAGAAGCTCGACCCATGGAAGACCCATCCCTTCAGCGGGCCCCAAGCTTTCCTGCGCCTCCTCGTGGCTGGGTCCAAGTGACCGTGTCAGCGTATAATTTGAAGTGGTCTCGGCTGCGTCAGTGGCTGATCAACAACTTCAAAAAGGAAAAGGCACAGTTCGACGAACGCCAGGTTCGTTGGAGGAATCACGGATTGTTTTCCTCGTCCAAGGCTGACATTCAGTTGCTGTAGACGTTATATGACGACCTTTTCTTCTTTTATGCACCTAGGCAGCTCGTGGAGGTAAGGCCGTCATCCGTCGCAAAACGGACCTTCGCTAACATGGACAAGAACGAGCTGTCGGCCATTGACGACTTGCGCGAAATCAACAGAGCCGACCAGAGGAGACATTCTGTTCATCGGGATAGGACGCCTGACCCCCCTGCTTCTTCAACTGCACCCAACATTCCTTTGTGAGGCTGGGCCGAAGTAAGGCGTAAAGGTGTTTGGCGTAGGACTTGTGCTTGTCAGTGTTTCATGCGGGTTGATCTGTAGGGTAGCTTGAGAGATGGGTTAAAAGGGCACTGTATGAGAAGCAACCCACTCGTCGGTACTTAATGCAAATGAAAATGGTGAAGGAAAAGAAGACCAGGAATGTTGCTATCCGTCCATACCGAAAAGAGGCGTAGCTCAGCGAACTGCAAGCCACGTTCGCTCGGGCGCGTAGCTTGTGGTTGCACAGCATAATAAACATGCGCATCAAGGAACCTCTTTATTGGTTCGTCAGATGATAGCTGAAGTGTGCCATCCTGTTCTCCGCCACTCATGAGTGCAGGATCCCTGCGAGACCATCGGAGAAGGGAGAAACGGTGCTGCGCAGCAGGCTGACACAAGGCTTTTAAGCTTTCATTCCACCAAAGTGTAGAAACTCGACTTCTGTTGACCAGTGGTAGGCAGGATATGAGGATATATTCCTTAGAAGATATCGTTCTTGTTAGGAGTTATCTCCATGGACTCGTAGACCGGCGTTGCAAACAAGGAGTACGAAGTCTTGTTCTTTCCGTCACTTACAGCTGCGATATTCCAAAGACCATCCATGATGGCTTCAGTTTCGGATCTAAGAACGTTGTATCCATCATTCGACCAAAATCCAACGCAGTACTTGGCAACCACCTCTCATGGAAGATCTGCCCGCGATAGGCTGGTGAAGTGTATGGAATATCTTTTCGTCGCAGACAGAGAGAAACACAATATTCCAGTGAGGGATATCTCGGCGGCAGGGAAAGTCGACAAAGATAACATTCCCAATGACGACAGGTTGAAGAAAACTCTTGGCGACGTCCCAGCAAGCGGAACGAGTATTATCTCAACAGAGGACATCACTTCTCCTTTCACTCCAGACGCAAAATGTCGATTTGTGTGAGTTTTGAAGCATTCCACTGCTATACTAAACCGTATACTCCTATAGACAAATCGGAGACGGCAATGAGCTGACTTGAACGAGACACTTGTGCGCGGAAACCACCGTTGGGCGCCTGGAACTAAACATAAGGATGCTGCTTCGCCTGGTGACTTTCTACCAAGTCATGCCGCAGTTCCTGGATTTTCTTCACGTATACGCCTCACGTCATAGCAGAGATAGGGAACTCCGCTTCAGCGGCTTCAGGACAGACAAAACTCTGACGGATCCTATTGATGGGACCATGATCCCTGAACTCGGAAGGAGCGGCAGGAGGTATCAGCTTTGCTTCAACCTCAAGACCGTATCTCCCAAAGACGGAGGAGACTGGAAGATTCGACAGGCTGTGTTCCATCACCAGTTCGATGTGGGTCAGGGCACTCAACTTTGGATCATCGGGGACCCTCACGCCACGCTCAAGAAACGCATTGCAGATCTCTTTCCAGAATGGAATCTCTATCCAACGAGCTTCAGCACCGTCCAGCAGGGGTTCGCCACATCTCTCGAAGTGAATCTCGAATTT
The DNA here is from genome assembly GCA_034638275.1 of Colletotrichum lini. Lineage (NCBI taxonomy): Eukaryota > Fungi > Ascomycota > Sordariomycetes > Glomerellales > Glomerellaceae > Colletotrichum > Colletotrichum lini. The sequence continues at coordinate 1,399,888 of JAWQJV010000001.1, read as the reverse complement.
GCGCAGTGGGCGACGTCGGAATGGAGATGGCACATTTTGTTTCTCGAGGAGAGAGCAGAAGAGCTGGTAAGACTCTCACTTCCAGACCCAAGTTTTTTCCGTTCGATGCGTTCTCGGCTAATCAGTGTTGAGCTCAAAAGACCAAACCTGCTCGTATCAGAGAAAAGGTGCATATCGAGAAGCTGGAGCCAGAGTCTCTGAGTGATGTCCAGAAGTGGGAAGAAAAAACAAATGATACAATCATGGCCATGGAATCCAATGTGAACATCATGAGGCTCCAACAGAAGTTTTACCAGGACCTAGTCAAGGACGACAACTTCCCTCAGCAAGAGCTGGAGAAGTGCCAGAGAAATGTGGAATGCTACGTATCACACCTGGAGGAGCTTATTTGCGAGACTCAAATGCAGATAACGAGAGCCAACATCCTGGTCAAAACGGTTGGAGACAGGAAGACGATCGTAAGTATAGTTACCAATCCTCTACACGATAGATATCAGACTAACATTCCGCTTCTAAGCTCATTCAGCACCTTCAGACGCAGAATGCCATCATAGCTTCAAAGCTCACAGCCACAATGTACGAACAAGCCGACCGCAGTGCTGTTGGGACCATCGCAGTTAGGATCGTGACCATCGTTACTTTGATCTATTTGCCTGCGACTTTCTCTAGCGTATGGTTCACAACTATTCCCGCGGCTGCTGGCCCGTACTAAATTCCTCATTTAGACTTTCTTCAGCACAGATATTATCAAGTTCGAGAACGGCGAGGTTTTTTCGCAGGTCGCTCTGGAGTGGTTCCTCCAGGTCACGCTGCCCCTCATGTTTCTGACGTTCTTTTCCGCCGGGCTATGGTTCTGGGTGGAATGGCGTAAACGCGCTCACAGATCTCGTCGGTTCAAGATTGAATATTCTGACATATTCCCACAAGACGGAGAAAATGTTTGATGGCAAGACCATCAATCAAGCTGAGTGCCAGAGTGTTGGTATTTTCAACGTCGACAGCATACAGTGTAACCAGTTCACGATTTTCTTTTTTCTGTTGAACTCTCCTTACTTAGCAAAGCATATTCAGGTATTATAGTAGCATTCTTAAGCTCGGAATTCGCAAACGCTCATCAAGGGAGGGAGGAAGACAAGGAGGGAAACCAAGATGCTGGACATTCGGTTCGGACAGGGCTTTCATTCGCTTGCAAATATGTTAAAACACAAGATATGAATGTCATTGGATGAGGTATTAAGGATAAATGTATTGCTGATTTAACAGAACTATCTGTCATATCAATAGTGCACAGCAACAACAAGCTTAGTCTCTTTGTGTGAAACACGACATACTCATGCAGCACTGGGCTGAGCACAACTGCCACAAGAATGCAACGAGCTACGAAGGCCATGATTGATACTCCAAGAGAAAAACCATTCTATTTGTAGAACTTGAATCATCTTGAGAGGTTTTACCATCCTAAGATGTTGCAGGGCTTAGACACAGTCAATCAAATGTTCGTTGCTCTCACAACATACAACTCTTGTGCAACCAACGATTACCTCACAAGCTTCACAAGTCATAACCTAGGTACTCCCGAGTCCTTAATCCAGGCTTATAACATACACTCTTTCAAACTCTTTGGGAAGTCATTCATCTTGTTTTAACACTTGACTTGTATTCAACACGGCTCACTGGCTCAGGCCGAGGTTTTTTTCTACACTGTTGGTTCGGCTTTAGTTTCGTTCGTTAGCACAGTATTTTCGATCGATCAGAATATTGGTGCAAGTGGTCGTGATGTCTATGTGTGTGGCTATTCGCGAAGGGGGCTTTGCGAAGGAGGCCTGGCAGGGGCCCGTTGCCCCACTTATCGAAAGTGGGACGGGCTCCCTTTTCTGCCGGCCGTCCCTTTCACCGCCCTCCCTTCCGAAAGGGGAAGGCTCGAATCCAACACTGGCAACTTTTTCTTTATCGCCAAAGTCGCCGGATTCGAGCCCACTGCAGTTATACGTACAATTGGCCCTCAACTCAGCCCTTTATTTGCGCCTTTTGCGCTCCCAATTAAATCCTCCGTATACGGCTCCTGATTGGCCGAAAGTTAATGCCTAACTCAATTGATTCGAAGTTAGGCATTCCTTTTCCCCAGGTTTTTCCCCAGGTTTTCTTCCGCGTAACCCGCATCCCCCGCGTTCCTCCGTGTATATCCTCCCTTTTTCGCCTCGCGGGCGCAGCCTCGGTGGCCCTTCTCACGATCGGGTGAGGATCTCGATTCTCGCAGCCTCGTGGGCTCTTCCTGCTTTGTCCTTGCGCAGGGCGCTTGACTGAAGGTCGTGATCTTCAGGTTCGCGTAACCCATCCTTCCATTCGAATGGTGGCTGAGGAGTTCGTAATGAATCGTTCGAGGGCTTGGTTTGATGAAGACTTCGTGAACCCATCTGCCAGGTTGTCCTCGCCGTTTATCCATCGGACTTCGTAGAGTTCGCGTCGTTCGTATGACTGCCGCAGGGCCATGATGTCGATCATCAATCTCTTCTCCTGCGTCGATCCCAGCTTCACAAGGCACTCGTAAAGTGAGTATGAGTCGGTGCACGCGATGGTCTGTATCTTTGGCAATCTCAGGCGTTGAGTGACGATTTCGATGGTCGATGAGATGGCGTAAGCCATATCGACGCCGGCGACCATGCCGTAGATCTCAGAGGCAAGCACACTTCGGGTGACTCTTTTTGACTTCGTAGAGCTATAATGAATGACGTTGCCTGTGAGTGTGAAGCGATCATCGTCAGCAGATTTCTCATTGCCAAGAATGATGATGAAGCCCAGCTGTGAGGTCATGTCTCGGTTGTTGGCGAATGATCCGTCGACGAAGACGAAGAGCTTTGCGGATGACAGATCCAGCGGCACAAAAGTGAGGCCACGATCGAGGGATCTCATCTGCCATTCGATTCGTCGATTGAGGTTCTTGATGTCTTCCTCTGTTGGATCTTGCTGCTGGGCAGCCGTCGACAGGTCGAAGCATGCTTCAGGTTGACAGATGGAAGCAATGTAGGCTCCGCGGGCTCTCTGCTGGATGTAATCTTGCTTGGCGGTCGGCGATTTTGCGTCGATCAATTGCAGCTTTGCCCCCTGACCTTTCTGCTTCTGCGTGATCACTGTGTTGTCAGGTGAGGCCATCGCGACGATTCCTCCATTGAACATGAGGCTGTCGTCAGCAGTCAGGTACGTCTTGGGCTTTGCTGAGAACGATGCCTTGGCGAGTTCGTCGCCCTCCCTGGCATCAAAAGAGCTGTCGGAAAGGCCAATCGTATCATCGGTTTGCATGCCAACCATGCCGAAGTCAGCATTGTCATCAGAAGGGAGGAGGAGACAAGGATCATAGGTTGATGAGATCATCTCGAGGTTTTCTTTATGGTGGCGATTATAAGTCGCCCACCAGTGGGTTCCCGCCTCCGCAAGGCCGTACAAAGGCTTGACAACCTCCATGATTGTGCTATGGGGGTATTCATCTCGAATTTGCTTCGGCAACTGTGCCAGGATCGTACGATTAAGCTTCGACTGTGACTGGGTGTAGGCTTGAGTGATGTCTCTCAGCCACAGCTTGAAGCCATCGCGAAGCAGCAGTGATGGTGCAATTGCCAGGATAAGTCGCTGGCTTGCTCGTTGAATCGTGGGTGACTGGGTGAGTATAGAGGTCTTGCCATCGTCAGCATAACCTTGGATCACCAATCGTGACTTTTCGTATGGACGATCTGTCGTTTTATCCTTGATCTCGTTCACGATTCGTGACTTGAAGATCCTGACCCCCTTGTGGAGGACTGGATCGAAGGTCGTGAATTCGAAGACCCCTCTCTCAATGAGGGCTTTCACCTCGGCCTTCGTGGATTCATCGAAGGGCTCGCCGCGTGTAGTAATCACTCCTTCACTGCGGAGCTTGATTGCGAGCTCCCAGTCGGACTTCTCTTTGCTGGTCATGAAGATTTCGACTACGTCAGTCTCTTGGATAAGAGCGACGCCGTTGGAAGGCGTCTTGCGTGGTCGGCTGCGCGTACGTCTGGGTGATGACGGGGCGACAGTTGGAGCAGGGGGATTTGCCACAACAATGGTATCGCGCACGCCTTCGTCATCTTCAACGATGGGCTCATTGCTGACGGCATCACCCGGGCCGTCAAGGACCGTGATGGCATCCTTTGGATCGCTGTGGTATGGCTTCACGACAGTCGATCGGAAGACTCTCGCGCCGTTGGCATCGACGGTGCAGTTCTCGCCATCGACGGCAAGCAATCGGTATGGGCCAGACCATCCGCCTTTCTCGCGCCACACGCGAACAAGGGATCCAATCTCTGCAACCTTCAAGGCGGAGGTATCTGGGCCATTGCGGGCTGCCAAGGCTTCAGTGACCTTTCTTGTGGCATGTAGCTTCTTGATCACTTCGCTTGCCTTCTTGACGGCAGCTGCACGGTGAATGATGTCTGGTGATGGAGGCGAGTCATGAGTGAGCCTCGGGTACGCGCCGAAGACCAGAAGGGTTGGGACAATGCCATCCGGGCCTGCTGTATCGTTGATGGCCTTGAGGGCTGCTTGAAGGACCGATTCCCTTGTCATCTCTGGGCAGTCGCGTCGAATGACGTTGTAGGCTCTTCGCAGCATCGCGTGGTACCTCTCCACCTTGCCAATGCTGTGATGTGACTCGACAGGGATGATCTTGAGGCTGCAGGCCATTGCCTCGGCTTCCTGGCGGAACTCGTTGGCCACGAAGTTGCGGCCTGCGTCAGCGACAATCCAATCCGGTGGCCCTTGGTATGTGTCAATCCATGCTGCGCGGAGGGCCTCCCACGCAGACTTTGCCGTCATGTCGGGTAGGAAGCGCCCGGCATTAAACGCAGTGGCAAGATCGACGATATGAAGGACGGGGACGTTGCCGTCAAGGTACACCACGTCGACAAAGATCTCGTGATTGAAAGAGCACGCATCGTGAAGCGTGAATTTGAACCTCTGGGGTGCACTGCCATTCATTTGGCACTGATGGCAGACCTTCGTGAGGTGTTCGACTGCAGTCATCTCCACCTTGTGCCCAGCCTCGTGAAGGACCTTATGAAGCCGCTGGACTGAAGGATGACCGAAGCGACGGTGGATTCGACGAAGTTCAGTCTCTGTCAGGTGACAATTCGCAATGGTATGCTCAGGAGGTCCCAAGAGCATCCATGGATGACCCCATTTGCGAACAATCGGTACAGAGAGCTTCCCTTGGCGCATGACGTTGGCCAAGTTGTCGAATTGGATGTGAAGGCTGTCCATATCGTGAAGACAGAGTAAGAACGGCGTGTCTGCAGGGACGACGTGAAAGTCAATTGGGCCGAAGGGTGTAGGGACTGTGACGGTCCCGATCGACATGACGGGGTCACCACTGCCGAATCGGACCTTCGCTTGCCCGACTTGTGACGTATCGATCGTCACGTTGCGATGGGTGCGTCGAAGAGCAGTCACTTGGTGTTGGCCTGCTGTGGAGAAGTTGGCAGCGCCAGTATCCGGAAGGATGCCCTGGAATACCTCCGACGAATATCGATCCAGCATAAAGGTTGTCGCGTTGCTCTTCGGCTCTTTGTGATGATCGTCAACCTTCGTCAGTTGGTGGCGGACTGACTGGTCGGCCAGGTATGTGACAAGGGCTCCTCCGTCGAAACTTTTCTCGCCGAAGAAGGTTGTGCTGACCGTGAAGGTATCGTCACTTCTCTTTTCCTCGACGTCTGACTCATCGTCGGTGACCAGGTGAGTTCGGATATCCTCGTCGCTGAAGGAATCGTCACATCCTTCGTAGCTCAGGAGGAAGCTAGCATAAGCGTTGGTTGACGTATTTTTCACGTACTTGTTGTTTTTGAACTTCGCATACGCCTCGCGTCGTTCCTCTGCAGTATGCTTTGTCGAATAGCAGCCGTATTTCTGGCAGACGTAGCACTTCCTGTCGGTTGGAGGACCTCTGTCGCGACTGTTGCTTGAAGACGTGTTGCCTTGCGAAGGTGCTCTTCTTCCGAAGCGTTTGTCTCTGCCGGAGCCGCGGTATTGTCGATCCGTGACGTATTGGTTGTTCCCTCCAGATGTGTACTGTCGATGGGGGACAACACGCATTGCAGTTGCGATCGATGACCGAAGCTGTGAGCAGACTCCTTCGAGTGTAGGGGCTGGGTTATACAGACAGAGATTGCACTCCTCAATCCCAGCGCAGGCATTGAGGAGCTGCATCTTCATGGCCTCCTCATTCTGCATGCTGTCGGGGAGTGCCCTCTGGATGACTTCGAGTCGCTCGATGAGGATCTCCAAGACCTCCGTCTTCGACTTGCCTGGGTTCCCCTCGCTGACGTTGCTGAATGTGGTATCTCGCCATTCGGAGATGTATGACTGCTTCATCTGGGGTGTCTCGAAGTGGTTACGGACCATGTCCGTCATGACAGTGAAGTCCTTGACACCGGGCTTGCAGATGCGTCGATAATAGAAATCGGCAGCCTTGTCGCGAAGCATTAACGAGAAGGCGAGGGCGTAGTGTTGCGGCTTGATATCAACCTTCGTGCAGGCATCAAGAAAGACGGCAACCTTCATGTCAAAGACATCGTACATCTCCCCACCATACTTCATCTTGTCTGTGTTCAAGATGCGTGCGAGATCCCCCAACTGTCTCGACTGTATACGGTCCTCTTCATGGCCGCGGGTATTGGTGAAAGCCGGCGGCGGAGGCGGTGGGGGGCGCGGGGAGTCTTTTCGAGGTCGATGGGTGCCTCGGCCGAAGGGACCATCGCGGTCATCTTCGTCGCCGCTGAGGATGTATTCGTCATCATTGGGGTTTATGAATGAGAATCTTGCTGACTGTCGAGGTCGAGTATCTACGTTGGGGTGCTTCGTGAATAGGGTTGGAGATGTCTCACGCCCTGATGGCACTGGTGTTGGACGTCGCAGTCGATCGGCGGTGTCGCCAAGCAATTCTTCCATGGCCTTTGCGTTGTCAATGGCCTCCTGCCGGTGGTCTCGGATTCGGGCCATGGTATCTCGGCGATCCTCTTGTGACTGTGGCACTTTTGCGAAGATAACGTCAGCTCCTGTGATGTCGCGGAAGAAGTCGTCATCTTGGATAGCGATCCTGAACTTCGAGGCGTCCTTGGCCACCTCCTCTACTTCCTCGCGTGACCACTCGTGGTAACCTTGGTGTTCGAGGCATTCGAAGAGGTTGGTGGCAATGCTCTCTCGGTTCTTGGCCACGTATACCCCTCGCTCGCGGAGGGTATCTCTCAGGGTCTCCCTCATGACGTTCCCGGCAGCGCTGAACACATCGACGGTCCATCCGTTGAAGTCTCTGACGAAGTGACGCCAGAGATCTCGGCTGATCAACTTGTCATGATCCCATTGGGCGATGGCGTAGGCGATGTATGAGCCTATTTTCTTCGGCTCTGACTGGCCTGTGAAGACCTCGTCGACGTCGCCCCACGTCGCGTGGTCGATGAAGCGTGTGAAGGCTGAAGGGATGGGAAGGAGATTGGGGGTTGTCGATCCCGTCGCAACCAGCGGTTGTTTAGAACGGTCTGATGGGTTGACCATTGTGATGAAAGGTTAGACGGGTGACGGAGGGATGAAGAATAGGGTGAAAGATGTGATGGTCTTCGCGAGAAACGAGGCCGCGTTTTCGTTGTTGTTTTTCTCGCGTCTTGAAGACCGTGATCCTCCAGCTCGACCTCGTACTTGCGTTTGAGCGTCTCGTTGTCGGCGTCAAGCCCTGCGAGTCTGGTAAAAGGAGAAACGAAGGGGTAGTGGAGGACGCGAAGGGCGCGTTATATAGGTTTTGTGATGGTTCGCCGGCCCATACGATGATGGTCGTAATGGTCCGCGCAATGGATCTTCAGGTGAGCTGTGAAGGATTTGTCGATAGAGGAGAAAAGAAGGGTATCGAGAGTAAGGAAAGGGTGAATGGAAATACCGGTCAAGCGAGATCTGTGATTTCTCGCAAGGTTGACTGGCAGCGTGATATGACGCACTTGAGGGTATCGTCAACGGCCGATTGAACGACGGAAGGCGAGTCTCCTCAGGGCAATCTCAGCGGTCAACTGAATGACGGGAGAGATTGTTGTAGCGATTTCAGGGACTTTCAATAAGCCGCCGAAATCCTCTTCGTTACCTAACGAATCTGTGGTTATAACTAACCACTGATCAGTGTTGGTTCGGCTTTAGTTTCGTTCGTTAGCACAGTATTTTCGATCGATCAGAATATTGGTGCAAGTGGTCGTGATGTCTATGTGTGTGGCTATTCGCGAAGGGGGCTTTGCGAAGGAGGCCTGGCAGGGGCCCGTTGCCCCACTTATCGAAAGTGGGACGGGCTCCCTTTTCTGCCGGCCGTCCCTTTCACCGCCCTCCCTTCCGAAAGGGGAAGGCTCGAATCCAACATACACTAATTAAGTCTGAACATCTCCATCAACTTCTCTTCATTGGCATACAGCTAACTATGTCTCCATGTGTTCCCAGACCTCTACGAGCCAGGAATCACCCTGCAAACCAGCCTCCCTCTACGCCTTGTTGAAGAAGTCGATGACGGCCTTGGTGAACTGGGCCGGGTCCTGCATGGGCGCGAAGTGGCTCACGCCCTTGAGGATCGTGACGCTGCTGCCGGGGATGGCCTTGTTCAGGATGCCGGGGACGTCGCGGTTGACGGCCTCCTCGTGCTCGGCGCCGGCGATCATGACCCGCTTGCCGTCGATGCCCGCGAGCTGCGCGGCCGTGAACTGCGGCAGCGTGCCCTCCATCGTCGCGACCTTTGTCGCGAAGGCCGTGAAGTCGACGCCCGGCTGCAGCGAGGCGTACTCGGTGCGGCAGCGGGCCACGAGCGTCGAGAAGATGGCCGTGTCGGAGAAGGTGGCGTTGGTCTGCTCCGGTCTCGACGAGGCGCCGAAGACGAAGGCCTTGTTGATGGGCTTGGCGGTGACCGGGTTGATGAGCGCCGCGAGCGTCGTGATGCCGCCGTCGGACCAGCCCACGACGTTGTATTTGGGCACGCCGGCGCCCTCAAGCAGCGCGTGGATGTCGGCGGCCATCTGGTCGTAGGTGAAGACGTCGTTGGCGTTGTACGTCGTGCGGCCGTGGCCGCGGCGGTCGACGGCGATGACGTAGTGGCCGGCGTCGATGAGGCCGGTGATGACGGAGCCGAAGTAGCCCGAGAAGCCCAGGCCGCCGTGGTCCATGACGATGGGCACGCCGCCGGCCTTCTCGTTGTACTTTTGGAACCACATCTGGATGCCGTTGATCGGCGTCTTGACCGTCGAGATGGGCTTCGGCAGCTCCGGCGTCGGCGGGAGTACCTGCCAAGCCGGTGTGTTTTGGCGGACGGCCAAGCCCGAGACGGACCCGGCGACGGCGGCAACGGCGAGGAGGGCGTTGAAGTGCATCTTTCTTTCTTTTCAAATCTCCAAGAAAAACAGAACGAATGTAGTGGGTTGGGTGAGAGACAAAAAGCGAGAGTAGTGGGAAAATACACACACAATACACACACACACACACACGAATAGCGAAAGACTGTGAGTGAGAGAGACTGTGTGAGAGGGGAGTGAGAGCAAGGAGAGTCTAGAACGTCCCGGGGCAGAAACAACAATGTAATTATATACAGCAACCCATCCCACCACCCTCATCCTGTGGCCCATTCTTTTTCTTCTTCTTCTTCTTCTTCTTCTTCTTCTTCTCCTTCTCCTTCGGCCCCGCGCGCGTACCGAAGGGCTGGAATTGGGTTAATTGCCATTGTTTACACAGACCGGGTGAACCCCCCCCTTTCGCAGCGGAGCCGAAATCTGGAAATAGGAGGTCCTGCCAAGGGTCACGACTCGAGAGAACCCCGGTTTAGAGTTTGCGCGGCTTTCGCCCCCCCGTTTTGTCGGCCACGCTGGGTTGTTTACCTCATTAACTGGTTATTGGCTGCGGACCTCATTAAGCCCGGCGGTCCCGGGAGCCCCCTCCCCCCCCATTCTCGGGTTTACAAAGAGTACCTCGATCAACCAACTCCACGGCAACGGGACTATCGAAACTGGAAACTCAAAGTTGCGGAGAGGACGAAGTGGCTTGAACGGCTCAAACGGCAGCCATCGACTGATTACTTCCAACCCCGGGAGGAATTGGATATCTCCTTCCCCGTCCCACAGTCTCAAACGGATGGCTCCGGATGCCCTCGGGAAGAGCCGACTGCACGTCGGTTTGGCACATGGGACGGCAGGGGTGGCCTGCGTCAAGCCGCGTCTGGAATTGAGGCGGCCTGGCTATACCGCAATGCATTATTCAAGTCAGCTCATCCAAAGACCCTCAGCGTCGCATTCGTCTTGAAGCCTGAGCCCAACGTGCAATATCGACACTACCAGCATACATGCCTCTGAGAGACGGCAATTCGGTCGGAGCCTACAAATGGAAAGGTTGCGAGCAAGCGCCTTCGGGGCGCTCTGGGTTCCCGAGACCGAAGACATCGACGCCAAATCCGATGGTTGGATTCTGCCAAACAGAAAATGACTGGCCTTGGTTTCAACGGAGAAAAGAACAGCATTATCCAAGGTGTGTTGATGCAGCTCTACTCTACACACTACCGGTTCAGTCCTCGCGTTGGGCCATGCTCAATTACCATTCCCTTGTCCAGACGGATGAAGTAGTTGGCGTCCTGGACAGCCTCCAGCCGGTGGGCAATCGTGATGACGGTGCTCGTAGTCAGCTCGTTTCTCAATACCTCCTGCACCCTCGCAGCCGTCTCCTTGTCAATCGAGGCAGTGGCCTCGTCCAGCACCACAATCGGGCTCCTTCTCAGGACAGCCCGACCGATGCCGACCAGTTGGCGTTGTCCCTGGCTCAGATTCTTCCCGCCGCCTTCGACGCGTGAGTAAAGGTCCCAGCCGGGTCCCAGCACACGGTGCAAGACAACGACGCACTCGGTGTCGGTGTATTGGTGCAACGGGTCCAGATTGTCCCGCAAGGTTCCGGGAAACAGCACCGGATCCTGCGCGACGAAGCTCACGCGCTGCCGCCACACATGAACATCTACGTCGGATAACCTGTAGCTGCCGATGCGAATAGACCCCTCGGAAGGATGGATCGTCGCGAGGAGGGCGAGGGCGAGCGTGGACTTACCAGACCCTGTCCTGCCCAAGACCGCGCAGGTCGAACCGCCAGGAATAGTGAACGAGGCTTCCGATACGGATGGCTCAAGGTGAGGTGCGTACTTGAGCGTGACATTGTCAAACGTGACATCGTCCGAGTGGTGAGGCCAGTTGACGGGGGGTGTGAGCTCGCCACAAGGTTCCTCGGGGATGTCTAGAAGCTCAATCACGCGCTCGACAGAGACGAAATCCATCTGCAGAGTGCCATACTGCTTGCAGAGGTTATGGGTCGCCTCGACAAAGGCCGAAGCGGTGGTCAAGACGAAAGCAGTCAGGCCAGGCGATAGACCCTTGTAGAGCGCGAGCAGCGTGAGAGCAAAGGTGGAAATGGCCGACAGCGCGTCGAACCTGTACATGAGCCAGGCTTGGAGGCTCCAGTAGAAGTGGTCCATCTTCTGGAAGGCATCGGTGACGACGATGTTCATGTTTTGGAAGTGGTGCTGCGCCTTGAACGCGCGAATGGTGGCCAGTCCATCGAGCAAGATACCAAAGTTGGACATGAGCGGACTCAGCGACACCATCTCCAGTCTCCGCAAGCTTTGAGAGGTGGGCAAAAAGCGCATGAAAATGTAGACGAACCACAGGGTCATGCCGACGGAGAAGACGAGGAACAGAGGCGTGACAGAGGCGATGACAACCATGCTGGAGAACCAGGTGATGGACTGGGCGGCAACCTCGCGCAACGGCCGCATGATGCCTCCATCGATCATGCCGACGTCGGAGACAAGGCGGTTCATCAAGCGTCCCACGGGGGTGACGTCGTAGAACCGAAAGGTTGCTTTGCTGACTTTGGTGATGACCCTCTTGAACAGGTCCCTCGCCGCCGTGATGATCATGAGCAGGGTAAGGCCTTCCGACAATGTGTAGATGGTAGCCTGAGCAACAGCAATTGCTAGATAGACCCACAACCAAGGGCGAAGATCGGTGTCTGGATCCGGGAGCCCCCCAAAGAGATTCGAAAAGTCTACGCCGCTCGATGCTTCTTGTGTCGAGGTCTTATGTTTGTAAGCCTCGCCCCAGGCTTTGAGGAACCAGTAATTGAGCAGGCTGCCCAGTCTGAACAGGCCAAAGACCAGGAGGAGAACAGTCCACCACTTGAGCTTGCCGGCTTTTATGTAGGTCCAATAAACCGACAGCATTACGCCTCCGTGAGCACGATGCTCCTCCTCGATGAACTTGGACGGCACGGCGGCGTCTTGCTGCTCCTCGAGTGTTTGCTCTGGCTCGTCGTGGTGTGCTGCCGTGTCGTCGTCTTCGGAGAGGAACTTGGCTACTTCCGCTGCTGCCTCTTTCGTGTTCAAGACGCGGGCAGTGCCGTCGGCAATTTCCACCATCTGGCCAGCCAAGTGGAGGCAAAGATCAACTCTGTGAGTGACGAGGACCACGGTACGGCCTTCCACCAACGGGCCCTGCAGAAGCTTCTTCACGATGGATTCGGCGGTGTTGTGATCCAGCGCGGCGAGGGGATCATCCAGAAGGAGCACGCGAGACTGGCTGTATACCGCGCGGGCCAAAGCAACACGCGCTCTCTGGCCACCCGAAAGGCCGATGCCGTTCTCTCCCATGTCTGACAGGTCGCCATGTTTGAAGTTGGCCAGATCCGGGAGTAGGGCACAAGCATCCAACGTCTGGGTATATCTAGTGGGGTCGAAGGGCGCTGAGAAGAGAATGTTGTCGCGGATGCTCATGTGTTGCAGCCAGGGGCTTTGAGCACAGTATCCGATGGGCTCAGTCGGGATGATGACATCGCCCATTTGCCGATCGAGTTCTCCAAGGATCGCCTGCAGCAACGCCGTTTTACCGGAGCCAACCTTGCCGAACACGACAGTGAGACCTTGGGGGAAGCCGACGTCGAGGTTACTCAATACTGGCTGCTCGTATCCGGGCCACGCGAACGTCGCCTTGGTAAACTTGATATCATTTGTGAGGTGGTCTGAGTAGACGCCTTCCTTGTCTGGTTCACTCATGAATTCCTCAATGCGGCCCATGGCGATGGATGCGTTCAGAAGGACGGTGATCAGGCTGGGTAGCTCTTTGAAGCTGGTCTCTAGCAAGGTGAAGAGCGACAGAGCAGGGAACGCCACATCGACAGTGAGAGTCCTGCCGGCGATGAAGGTGTAGGCGAAGAACGTGGCGACCGGGAACAGGGTACCAGAAGTGATGTTGAGGGTGGAGATGGCGATGCTCCACAGGCCCGTTACAACTCTGGTGCTCAGCTCGTGTCGTCGAGTGACCATGATACTATCGAGCCACTTTGATTGCCAGTCGTACCACCGAAGGTGCCGAATACCTTCTACAAACTGGGAGGTGGACTGCAGCCTTGCATCAGTTGCAGCCCTGCGTACGCGTTCATTCTTGAGAAGCTGGGTGATGAAGATGGTGTTCAGCATTTGGGCAAGCATGACGCAGGCCATTCCGAACATGCAGGAATAGCCGAGAAGTTGCCACACGAGGATGAATGAGAAGATGAACTGAAGTGGTTTCGTAACAAGAGAGGGAAATTCCCAGAACCGCTGGGCAACTTCGTAGACATCATTCCTCATAAGGTTGAGGATCTTTCCTGTGGTAGCAGGCTGTCTTTGGGCCTTTTGCTTCCGCAGCCGCCGGTACTTGGGACGAGTAGAGTTGTCGCGGCGAAGCCAGCCCAGGAATCTGCTGAGGCGGCCAATTCGCTCGTCATTATCCGTGGTGCCAGCGGCATTGGCATCGGCCCTTTCGTCATCCTCATCGTCGTCGTCTTCGTCGTCGGTGTCGGTGTCGCTCACCTTCTCGCCGGCAGGCTGGCCAAAGTGTTTCCGCGACAGAGTTTTGGCGTAGATGGTCGTGATCATCTCGCCTCGGGACCTCTCGTAGCAGCGTCTGGAGAACCAGAGTTGGAAGACGGCCGCCTGGCAGGCGAGCAGACGAACAGCCAGGATAGCAATGGCATAGAGGACAGACACCTCGATGTTATTCGGGCCGCTCTGGATAGCCCGCAACAGCTGCTGCAACAGCATGGGGACAGAAAGAGCAGCGGCGCACTCGATCAAACCGAGCAACGACTGGATAATGAGGTCCAGTCCGTTGGCCGAGAACAGCTTGGTGGTCATGGAGCCACGGAGGTCACGAAAGAGAGAATGGAGCCGCTCATGCTGAAAGTCGAAGGGCAGCTGCCACACGTCTTCGTTGTGCAACTGTTTTTCGTAGCCCCTGGCGATCATTGGCGCCATCCATGACACCGTCATGAATCTCCAGAGCGAGAGGTTGTCCTCGGGGCTGCGGAGCTCGTCGGTGGGCTCCTCGCGGGCAATGTCAGAGTCGGTGAGGGAAGGGTCTCGCATCGGCATTGCGACAATGCCGATGATGCCTGCCAAGCCGACAACAGGATCCGCGAGGATGAGAGTAGGGACTAGCCTATGAAGCCGGTAGCTGAATGCCGTCGAGACAACGCCACATGCCAGGATTACGACGTAGAGAAACAGCAGCGTCTTGGGCGTCTTCGTAGGACGGTCGACGGCGGTGATGAGAACAGCGGCAATCCAGGGCACGAGATCCAGGAGGTAGAAATGGCGACGAGACGGCGCGACGACGGACAAGATGGCCTCGATCAGGCCAGCCAATGCCACTGCAAAAAGGTAGACGGTCCAGAACGTCCAGGGTTTCTTCAGTGAAGGCCGTACGACCTCGGAATACAGAGACTCCTGTGCAAAGCCACGGCACCAGGCGGGCCTCTTGCGGAGAAGTGGTCTTACAAAGATGATGCACAGCAGCGAGGCTGCGATGGAGGCGCGCACGATGTTGGTGATGTCCATGATTTTGGAGGCATTGAAACGAGCCAGCGTGGTCAGGGACGCGTTTTCGGATGCGGCGTGAGATGAAGGAGGTGGAAGATGGGGGCCACCGAGGACATCCTGAAGGGCGACATAGCTGTAAAAGGACAACCCTCCTCGAGGAAGAGAGTCGGCCTCAAAGTTTTCAGAACCATCCATGGTGGAGGAAGTTTGGCAGCGGGTGCCTATCGAGACGTGCGGAACCGTGGTTGCCACACCATCAAGGGAAGCCGTGAACCGCAGTGTGCTCGAAGCCAAATGAGTGGGATGAGGTTGAGGTCGAGGCTGGTCGGGTACCGCTGCCGTGCATTCACCGCTTCCCAGGTTCGCGAATTCGCCCAAAGGGTAAAAATGGAGGAGGGATTCCTTAGTAATTTGTTTCCGGAAATCCTTCACCTGACTGTTCACGTGGTCCCTCCCCCCCGGATAACGACACTGCGTCTCATTTTCGTCGGACTCATCGACCGCATTCGGCGGGTGACGATATATGGGCAGTTGAATGCAATTGACGATGCTGAGGCTGGGCTCGAGCCTGGATTGTCTAGTTTTTGAGACAAAGGAAGTGAGAAAAAGAGAGAGACACACACAAACGAACAGAACGAATTGGGGCTTGGCAGGACGTGCTGCTACTAACAGACGCCACGGAAAAAGAGAAAGCACGTGACTCGTTTCCGAAGATGTTCCGGTGGATGACATAACGCTCCGGGCCCGGCAGACCGCACCCTCTGAATGTAGAGCTTGATGAGGGTTCCGGCAGTCAGGCACCAAAAGCCCGGCACCCGCCTTGGCGAGTGACACTTGTGGGGCAGAGTTCGTCCCGCCGCATTTCCAAACGAGACAACCGACCTTTGTACGAACACGAACCCGAGCACCCTGTACCGGCCCCTTTCCCTCGCGAACCCAAACCCCTGCGATCTGCATTGCCAAACCTCGCGGCAACTTTAGTGCGCGACTACGCACCGACGGCGTGCGGGGCCAACTCAACAGTCTCTTATCAAAGCTGTGCGAATTACGCTTATGCGGGGGAAAGAACTGGACTGGTCCTTAAGCGCAGCGTCATGTCGTTGTTGTGTCCCCGGGGGGTTGCATGGTGGTCACCTACCTAGTGAAAGGGCCCCGTCATTTCCAAATCTCTGTCCGAGGCACGAGTAGCCAGGGCCTGGGGGTTAGAGAGAATGGACGATGAAGGGATGGGTACATAAGTCGGCGGCACCCTTCCGACATGGCAGTTCATCTGTACTCGCAACCAGTCCCCTCTTCCAAGGTTTTACAACTCTTTGGAGACATCACCACATTACCATGACGAACGCAACAGACCCACTCGCCTTAGCCGGCGTCCTGGACGCTCAGTTATCGAGGCACTGGCCCACGGCTACGGCCGGCGTCGTCTTTGTCGTTTTCGCCTTGCTGGCACAGAGCTGGCTCGCCGTTGACCCGCTGGCCGACGTCCCCGTCGTAGGCAAGGGAGGAAGATGGGCCCGGAGAAAGCAATATTTGCAAGGCCAAGGAAACCAACTTTACATCGACGGCTACAAGCAGGTTCGTGGGTCTTATATTTGAGCGGGAGGGGATCGTTCTTGCACTCGGCGACTCCATTCCTTTTGTTCGGTTCTAACTGTTTGATCTTCCGTTTAGTTCAAGGACAGCATCTTCCGCCTCACGACGTCAAAGAGTGAGGCTCTCTTGAACCCCCATGGCTCTTCTCAAACTCCCACAGCTGACCCGTCCCCGCCCCCAGAGAAGGATACCATTTGCGTTCCTCCCAAATACCTCCCCGAACTGAAGAAAGCACCCGACGATGTCATTAGCTTCGCCAAAGCCATCGATGAGGTATGCAGCCCCTCCCCTTCCCTGCTTGCCCAAAAGCACTTGTCGTCCGTACTTTGATGAAATACTGACCAGCCAAGTCCATGCAATCCCAGTACACAAAGATCAGTGGCGACACGCCCATCTTGGTCCATGCCGTCAGGGCCTCGTTGACCCCAGCTTTGCGTTAGCCTCACCGCGCGGTTCCCCCTCCCCCTCCTCCGAAATTCCCGGCGCTAACCAGCTCCCGACAGCCCGCCTGAACGCGAGCATCTCGGACGAGGTCGTCGAGTCGATGCGCCTCGAGCTGCCGCAATCCACCGACTGGACCGAGGTCAACATCAACGCCAAGCTGCTCCGCATCATCGCCATGGTCTCGGGCCGCGTCTTCATCGGCTCGGAGCTCTGCCAGGACGAGAGGTACATCGACGCCTCCATCAACTACACCGTCGACCTCATGACCGCCGTGCACGTCATCGCCCTCGTCCCGTCGTTCCTGCGCCCCGTCGTCGCGACCTGGCTGCCGACGACCAAGAAGCTCTACCGCCGCATCGCCGAGGCCGAGAGCGTCTTCCGCCCCATCGTGACGGCCCGGAGGGAGGCCGCCGCCGCTAACAGGGACGACTACCGGGAGCCGGACGACATGCTCCAGTGGATCCTGAACGCCCAGACAAAGTTCGGCCAGCTCAGCGACCGTGACCTCGCCTCGGCCCAGCTCGGCATCAGCTTCGCCGCCATTCACACGACCACCATGACCACGACCAACGCCATCTACTGGCTCGTGGCGAAGCCAGAGCTGATCCCCATGTTGCGCGATGACGTGCAGCAGGCGTTGCTCGAGTCAGGGGGAGAATTCACAAGTGGGGCCCTGCAGAACATGAAGAAGCTCGACAGTTTCCTGAAGGAGGTTATGAGAGTCTCCCCGCTTTCTGCCGGTATGCGTCCCCCCCTTCCTCTTTTGGCAATCTGATCGTTTTGCCATGGATCTGGAGTCCTCCCATCTTTATCCTCCTCCTCCTCCTCCCCCTCTCCAGTGTGGCGTGAGTTGTAAACTTTTGAAAAAGTCGTCGGAACTGACCAGCTCCCCCCCCCCTGCCATAGGCTCCTTCACGCGCAAGGTCCTCAAGTCCCTGACGCTCCCCAACGGCCAGACCATCCCCGCGGGCATGAACATTGAGACGCCCGCCGCCGGCGTCAACACTGACCCCGAAATCTTCCCGGACCCGGAGGTCTTCGACGCCCTGCGCTTCTACCGGCTCCGCGAGGCCAAGGAGCACGCCGCGTCCGGCGCCAAGGCCGCCGAGGTTGTTATGCAGGCCCAGTTCGTCAGCGTCGGCACCACGCACCTGACGTTCGGGTACGGCAAGCACGCCTGCCCCGGCCGCTTCTTCGCCGTCAACGAGATCAAGATGATCATGGCCAACATCCTCTGCCACTACGACGTGAAGCTGCCGGACAGCGAGACGGGTCGCTACGAGAACCTGGTCTTCGGCGCGAGTGTAAGTGCCAATCCCCTCCCCCACAAAAGCCGGGCCAATACCCCTCTCTATTTCTTTCTTGAATGTTGAGATGAAAACTGACACGGGACCTTCCTTGATTAGTCCGTTCCCGACCCCAAAAAGACAATCATGATTAGGAAACTGTGAGCTGGGGTGGGGGCGGGGTGGATGAGAACCGAATACGGATACGGTGTCCGGGCTACGCGTCTCACGAAGCTTTTCTTCTGTGCTCGTTTTTCTCGAATTGATGAAGGTTGGATACGGTGAACATCCATGTAAAAACTGCCGATTGCCGATTTGCTGCATCAATCCCATCATTTTCTGACCCCCGACCCCCGTTTTGTTTTTCTTTCCTTTTTTTGGTACAGATTGTTGGATCACAGCGTAAGAAGCGTACGGAACCGGGGGTTTTATTTTTATTTTACACCCTCCTCTTGTCTATCTTTTGAAGCATCTATCGGAGGTGTCAATCAAGTACACATCCAATTCAGACCTCCATGTCGTCAATATCGATTCTCTCCGTCAGGCTCCGCTTCGGCCACTGAATCCAGGGCCGCCACTCGTCGTCCAGGGCTTCGTCCACGAGGGACATGACGGTGTCGCTCCAGCCGTAGAAAAGCCAGTTCGATGCCTGCTCAAACAGCCTCGCCAGCGCGGCGTAGTGCGCCAGGATGACGAGGGCGGTCGGGTGTCGGTTGTCAATCATTTCGATGAACAGGGGCGGCAGGTTGGCGGCCCACGCCCAGGCGGCGCCCGACTTGTCGACTCCGTCCGGCTTTTCGCCTGCGCTCTTGCAGATCTGGTGCGTCCTTCGCAGCGACTCGAGCGCCAGCACGCAAACGGACTGCGGGTTGATGACCTCAGCGAAGGAGGCGCGGACTTCGCGGGCCAGGACGGTGATGGCGTCGAGGCGCTTCTGGAACGGCGACGACGACATGCTCCCACCCGGCGGCACCTCGGCAGCACGCAGCAGGGTGTCGAGGGGCCCGCCGCGTTGCCTCCAGTCCTCGATGGGCTGGAAGTCGAGGATGCCCTTGATGCCATGGAGAAGCATGAAGCACTGGCTGACGTTATCGAGCGAGACGGCCCTGCCCAGGCGGGCGCCGTGGGCGACGGAGTAGATGCTGAGAATGAAGATGAGTGTGGCCAGGAAGAAGTACGCCTCGCAGTTGTCCTTGTTGATATCATTGAGACGGAGGGCGAAGGAGCGCAGGGCAAGGTTTTGGTGGTGCACCGAGATGATGTCCCATTTCTTCTGCTCTTGGGGGTGGAGGCTCGCGTAGTGCATGGCCGAGAGGGCCAGCAGGCCGTGCATGAGGAATTTCTAGCATTGCGTATTAGTGCATCACTGGTTTTGTTACGTGAATAGAAGAAGATGTCCGCTCTAGTCTTCTAGGGGGGGGGGTTGAGATCTAAGACGGGAGCGGCTAAGGGGGGCACAGTCAAGCCAAGGTTGTTCTGACATACATGCGAGCAAACCATCTCAGGAACAGCCGTCTTCCAAAGCTCTTCGGTACATCTGTCTTTGGTCAAGACATGGCACGTGCTGGTGTTGTAATGGTGCATCAGGCGTAAACTTTGCAGCCAATTCTCGGAAAGGTCCCCAGGATCCGCGGCGGGATCGTTGCGCGGATCCCGTGCCGGGTCTCCGGAGTACGACGAGGCGCTGTTCCTCACTGTCAAAAAAGGAAGGTCAGCCAGCTGCAGCCTGCAGGCGCCTTTTCATCTTTGGATAAACCCGTTACCCAACTATGGAGCGCCTGGCCAAAGGGTGTCGTACCTGCCGTCGGGGTGAGACCGGCCTCACTCGCTGCCTCGTGAGCGCCCTCCGCAGCTGGGCGGATCGGGACGAATTGCCGGGCAGCAGCGGGCTTCGGGGGCGCAGTTGGCGGCGCATGGGGCGGCAGCGGCGACGGCTGCAGCGGCGGCGCCGTTAATGGAGACGCCGACGTTGACAGGGACGTCGCGGGTTGATCGACGAGACTGCAGTGGGCCCCGTGGGCGACGCACTTCCGGCACGGGCGTTCCTCGTCGCACTGCCAACAACCCCCAAGACGTGAGTTCGGGGAGAGGGCAGAGCGGTGCTCGACTCGCGGGTTTCTCGTACCTTGACGCGGCGCGCCTTGCAGCGCTGGCATCCGTTCCTCGACTTCTTGTGGCCAAGACGCCGGGTGCGCTTCTCCATGATGCGGGATGGCGCTGCGTCCCCCGCCTGGCTTCTGGACTGTGTTACACGGAGGTGGCTTGGAGGGTGGATTAGAAAGGGCGCGGCGCGGGTTCGGGTTCGTATAGGTAATGAAGAGGTTGTATCTCCGTGAGATGAGGGGAGAGAAGAGAGAGGGAGCAACTTATTTGAAAAGAGAATGCGAAGGGCGCCAATAAGCCAATTGGAGCACTGGGAGGTCCCGAATACGGAATCCCCGCTTCTATTTCGTTAGATCGTCATGAAGCTTGCAGATGCTAGCGCGAGTCATGACGTGAAGATTGCTTGGTGGTGGGGGGGGGTTTGGAGGAGACAACCAGGGGTATGTTATACGAACAAGCGGGCTACCTAAGCGAACCCGAAGTTAAAATCAGACAGGACGACAGTACATCGCAAGCCCCTCCCCCCTTCCCTTCCTCGTGCTCCATACTGTATCATCGTCGCATGGGTACTGCATAACACTCTCGGAAGAATACAACCTCTCTCTCATCGCTTGTTGATAGGCTTGGAGTACAGAAAGAGATGGTGGCCTGCATGGTCCAATGCAACAACGGGGCTGGCCGCACGAATAGAAGAGAGGCTGCCGCATGAGCTGCCGTAACAGCGACGCCATCCACCATACCAACAGGACTGCGGCCATGGCGTCATTGGGAGATCAGAATCCATCGACGGTCTACGATTATTCGATCTTCACCGGGTTTCAATACAAGGGTAGCAACTGCTTACCGTTGCGGGGGGGGGGGGGGGGGGGGGGGGGGGGGTTGTCCCTCGCAGCAACGCAGCCAAGCATGCTCACGACTCGAGCCACCTGTCCGTGAGAGAATTTCAGGTCAACAGAATGACCAGCTCACAGTTCCTCAAGCGGGGCGAACATTCCGATAACCGTCCATCAGTCGGTCCAAGGGGGGGGGGGGGGGGGGGGCCTCGTTGTGTGAAGTTGCCGTGATAGCCCAACGATTGTTGCAGGGTGATATATCATAGGCCATCAACCCGCACCTGGGACCACTTGCACGCACCACTTGCACGCACTATCCATGAAGCTCATCGTGCACGGGGTACGGCGGGAGCTGTTCCGGAAGAAGAAGGGCTCATGCTTGTCCACCCAAGTTCGGTACTTTCTCGTCTTGGACAGAAATGTGAACGGACCACCATAGAGTGACATTTGAAAGGGGTTGAGTAGCCGATTGAAGATGCCTTCACTTATAGACAACCTGGTATTGGTTCCCAAGACACACACACACATAGAGAGAGAGAGAGAGAGACGCTCACATCATGGCCAACCTCTCATAACAGAGACACATGAGGATACCTCACATTACATCACATCGCGTCACCAAACCCAAAGAAAGGACAAGATACCAATGACAGCAAGACATCTCCCTCCCGTGCAGATCAGAAACGCTTCAATTTTTTGCCTACTCGTCCCGGTATATGTATGTGTATGTATAACATTCCCCCCCACCCCAATCCCGATGCATCATCATCATCTAAATTCCCGAATCTACACCGAACAACGCCATCCCAATGACATGACCCAGAAGAAAACATCAACATCATCAACATCAACTACCCGAACCTTTCCCCCCTTCCCCCGCCTTACCAGTCCGGCGCGCTCCCGCATCCCCCACCGCCGCCGACCAGCAGCTGCGCCGGCTTCTGCATCTTGAGCGGCGCCATCGGCCTCACGCCGGGCTTCTTGGCCCGCAGGCCCTTGAACTTGATCTTCTTGTCCAGCTGCTCGAACGGCGACCCGCCCGACTCGCCCTTGCGCACCATCCACTTGGCCGTCCCCAGCGCCGCGTCGAGCTCCTCCACGGGCGGGAGCCGCAGGTAGATCATGCCGTCCGCCCGCTCCTCCACGGGGAACGTCGCGATGCTCACCTCGGCGTCGTTCTTGCAGTCGCCGTTGGCCAGGTCAAAGTTGCGCTTGTGGTACGGGCACGAGATCCACGGCGCCGACCGCTTCGCGTCGCCGCCGTTGGTCGAGCACCCGGAGTCGGGCTTCTTGGCGTCGTCGCACGTGTCCGCGCCGAGGTCCTCGCCGATGAGGCCGTCCGACAGCACGAACTGCCGCTTGTGCGGGCACATCTGCTGCGTCGCGTAGTACCGCCCGCGGATGCGCCACACCGCCAGCTGCGTGTCGCCGCGCTTGACCGTCGCCGAGATGCCGTTGGGCGTCTCGTCGGCGCCGAAGAAGTGGCTCGCCTGCAGCATCGGCTGCCACGACGTGCTGCTCCACCGCTCCCGGAGGCCCTTGAAGTCCTCCTTGACCGAGTCGGGAGCCCAGTACACCGGCCGCGCCTGGTCGCGGTCCAGCTCGACCTCCATGTTCTCCACCGTCTCGTCCGTGTTGTCAAACTGCTTGAACTTGGCCGCGATCGCCGGGTTCTTGATCGCCTCGGCCCACTCGTCGAAGAAGCTGTCGACGAGCTCCTGCATCTGCGCCTCGAGCGACGCGCAGATGCCCAGCTTGTCCTCGAGCACCACCTCCTGGAGGTACTTGATGCCGCCCGGCAGGTTCTCGAGCCACCGCGCCGTGCGCTGCAGCTTGTCGGCCGTGCGGATGTAGAACATCAGGTACCGGTCGATGATGGGGATCACCTCGGTCGGCGGCACGTCCTTGGCCAGCAGCTCCGAGTGCTTGGGCTTGGCACCGCCGTTGCCGGCCACGAAGATGTTGAAGCCCGTTTCGGTGGCGATGAGGCCGAAGCTATCGTTCACATGTTAGTCTCGGTTTCTCTCTCTTTGTGTGTGTGTGTGTGTGTGTGTGTGTGTGTGTGACATATGACGGGCCTACTCACTCCTTGTTCTGGGCCTCGGCGCACTCACGGACACAGCCGCTGACGCCGCCCTTGATCTTGTGCGGCGCGCGGATGCTCTTGTACCGCTCCTCGAGCCGTACCGCCATGCCGACGCTGTCGCCGACGCCGTAGCGGCACCACGTCGTGCCGACGCAGCTCTTGACCGTCCGCAGCGACTTGGCGTACGCGTGGCCCGACTCCATGCCGGCCTCGACCAGCATTCGCCAGATGTCCAGCAGGTCCTGCTTCTTGGCGCCGAACATGTCGATGCGCTGCCCGCCCGTGATCTTGGTGTACAGGTTGTACTTGGACGCGACGTTGCCGATGGCGATGAGCTTGTCTGGCGTGATCTCGCCGGCCGACACCCGCGGCACGACGCTGTAGGTGCCGTTGCGCTGGATGTTGCCGAGGAACCGGTCGTTGGTCTCCTGCAGGCCGTGCATGGGCTTGTCCATGACGTGCCGGTTCCACAGCGACGCGAAGATGCTGCCGATGGTGGGCTTACAGGCCTCGCAGCCGAGCGAGGTCGGGTCGTTGCCGGCCTCGCGCATCACCTCCTCGAGCGTCTGCAGCCTCTTGACGAGGACGATGTTGTACAGGTCGGCGCGCGAGTAGTTGAAGTGCGCGCACAGGTAGTTCTTGACCTCGTTGCCCATGGACAGCATGGTCTTGTTGAAGATGGTCGTCACCAGCGGCATGCAGCCGCCGCAGCCGGTGCCTGCCTTGGTGCACGACTTGACCTCGCCGATGGTCTTGCAGGTGCCGTCCTTGACCGAGTTGACGACGTCGCCCTTGGTCACGTTGTGGCACGAGCAGATCTGCGTGTCGTCCGTCAGGTCGTCCCCTTCGTCTTCGCCGTCCTTCTTGGCGCCGAGGATGAGCTGGCTCGGGGGCATGTCCAGCTCCTTCATGTTTTTGACAATGGGCACGAGCTTGATGTAGTCCTTGGTGTCGCCGATCATCATGCCGCCCAGCAGGTACTTGCCGTCCTCGGTGAAGATGTACTTCTTGTAGACGTTCTGGAAGGGGTCGCGGTACGTCAGCGCCTTGACGGGAGCCGGCGGCAGGCCGTTTGTCAACGTCTCGAGGGTGCTCTGCTCGTCGCCCTTCTTCGCTTTGCGGGCCGCCTTGGGGGGCAGGTACTGGGGGCCGTCGCGGTCGGCGAAGAAGTCGCCGAAGCTGGCGACGTCGACGCCCAGGAGCTTCAGCTTGGTGCTCAGGTCGGGCCTCTTGAAGGCCCGCGGCTGGTGCAGCTTGGCCTGTGTGAGGTTGAAGGAGAGGACGTCGGCCATCTCGACGCCGGGGGCGATGAGACCGAAGGTCTGACTCTGCCAGCTGGCGCACTCGCCGATGGCGTAAATGTCTGGGATGCTGGTGCTCAGGTCGTCGGCGACGACGATGCCGCCACCGCGGTCGGCGCACTTGATGCCGGCCCTCCGGGCGAGCTCGTCTCGCGGGCGCACGCCGATGGCGAAGCAGATGGTCGAGCAGTCCATGCGCTCGCCGTCCTCGAAGACGACGCCCTGGACGTGGTTATCCGGCGTCACCTCGATCTGGCCCACCCGCTTGCTGAGGAGCACATCGAGGCCGAGGTCCCGGACCTGGTCGACGACCATGGAGCCGGCGTCGTTGTCGAGCTGGCGGCTCAGGACCCAGCGGTTCCGCTCGATCAGCTTGACCTTGTCGAAGCAGTCGAGGTCCATCATGGCCTTGGCGGCCTCGAGGCCGAGCAGACCGCCGCCGACGACGGCTCCGACGGTGCCCTTCCGTTGGGCGGCGAAGGCGATCAGGTTGATGAGGTCGTCAATTGTGCGGTAGACGAAGACGCCCTTTGCGTCGTGGCCCGGGGTGTGTTTGGGGAGGACGGCGTCTGAGCCGGTGGCGATGACGAGGATGTCATACGGCACGACCTCGCCGTTTGAACATGTTACTGTCTTTGACTGGGAGTCGATATCTGTGACTTTGGTGTTGACGTGGTAGCCCAATGAGCCTAGGGGTGTGCTGTGGTACTGTTGGGTTGGACGAATCAGCAAAGAGCGCGAGGCGTCGCATTTGGAGGGGGGGGTGAGAGAAGGTCACACATACCCATTCTTCCGGGTTGAGGTAAAGGTTCTCTACTTTGCGGTGATCGAAGAAACTCGTCAAACCGACGCGGTTATACGCCAGATGCGGTTCCTCTCCGAGGACTGTGATGGTGTACTCATTTGCGCGGGCGTCCAGCTTGAGCATCTTCTCACTTTACAGGAGTCGGTCAGTTAGTCCAACAGTCCAGTCCAGTTCAGTTCAGTCCAGTCCAGTCAGTTCACACATATCGGCACTCACATGAAGGCGATGCCGACCATGCCCAGGCCGACAACGACGAGTCTCTTACGTTCCGCCATCTTGGAGATGTCAAACGCTGCCGAGACTGCGGAAGAGAGGGAGGGAGGGAGGGAGGGAGGGAGGGAGAGAAAGAGGATGGTTTGTTGGAGGAACGGAATACAGATCACAGGCAACAACAAAAAAACAAAAAGGAGGAAGAAAAGGGCAGAGGACTTTCTCGCGCCGACTAATATTCGGTCGTCTCGTCCAGGTCAACGAACAAGGTCACATAGCATAGCCAGTCACACACACTCCCTTCTCTCACTTGCTCATATGGGTGGGGAAAAAGACGCATCATCCCGTCCTCAGCGCACAATGAAGTCAGCCCAAGGCCGATCCGCTGGGAACAGCATCTCCGGCGAAGAGACGAGGCATGCGCACCAGGTCCCAGGTCCCAGGGGGCGGCGGGGGCGTTGATTGGTCGCGAGGCCAGGAACGGGCAGCATCTGAAGGCGCATTTCCACGGTTGGTTGACCTTTTGAGACTTTCTGGCCCGGACGGAGCACGGCTCGCATGTGCGTATGGCAGTGGCATTAGCATTAGCATTGGGGAAAGAGGTGTGAGAGTGGCGCAAGGTATTACATGTAGGCAATTGTATGGCGTCCGAGGTCGATCGTGCTGATAAGGAGGATAAGGAGGGACCATCGGATGATAAGGCACCCCACCGACGAATCAGAGGCGCAGCATTGCGGGCCGCAGCGGGCGGCTCTGGTTGCGCCCGCGGAGAAAGGCGCTTTGGGGGGGGAGTAGGGGCTCCATGACTCCATAACTCCATTATCACGGCCGCTGCTCGCCTCTTGGATGTTGGTCTTCGCAACGGAACCTCTCACCTCCCACGCCCACGTCCATTGCTGAAACCGCGAGCGAATGAGGGACCGGGGTGGTGCCGCCGCTGTGCGTGGGGAGACCATTGTGGCATCTTGCCTCCTAGGAGAAAGAAAAAGCAGTCTTCAGGTCCCGTCCCCGTCCCCCCCCCCCCCCGACGCCTCGATACTCATACATCATCAACACATCCCTGATAGCAGATAAGCCCGAGCTTATTTGATTTCGACCGCGTCTGATTGGGCAAGCTACTGCCGATATCAGTGCCTACCTAACCTACCTCATCACGTTGGTGTATGCGGACGGCGGCTTTGGGCTACCCAAGGAGATATGGGAGATACACATATCACAACACATGTTCTAGATTGGCGTTCCAGTGACTGACTGACCACAGAGATTCACAGAGCCAATGTCCCGCCGCCGTGGCGAAATCTGATTCTTGTCTCTTCTTCTCGTCTGATCGTATCTGATACTGTCAGGCATGTGTACCAGGCATGTGTACACACTGCCAGGCATGGAGGTCACAGACCTCTCTCTCTCTCTCTCTCCACACCCATCAGACCACGGGCAGGGAATCGCATTAGCAATCGGAATTCGGCTCGTGGCGCGTTGCCAGCACGGTAGCACCACAACGGCCCGCAAAGTCAGAATGCAAACTAAGTCATCGCATCACACATCACTTGACGGGTCGGACCATTGCAACCGGCACAGCCGAGGGGGGGGGGGGGGGGGGGGGGGGGGGGGGGGGGGGGGACACCCGGGCGGGCAAGGAGCGCAACTAAAACTTCCATCTGTCGGCAATGTCGACTTTTGTGGGAAATAGGGAGGGAGGGAGGGAAGGATAGAGAGCCTAGATAGAGTTTTGCTTTATGGTTATGGGTGTCCATTTGTTTCGAACACGGCCAGCCTAGGGTATCACCGGGCCTACTATACAGTACATATCATTATCCTCCCCCTTCTCTCTTTTGTTATTACACAGACGGCACCGTCGTTTTTACGTCGTCACCCCCTTCGTATCTCAGTCGACGTCGTTACGGGCCCGCCTCACGCCAAAAAAGTAGTTGCCGACCTTCTCGCTGCCCTGGACCTCCCTCCACCCTAGCCCCGGCACGTAGACGACGCCGACGACGCGCGGCGTCTCCCACCCGGCGCCCGCGAACATGGCCCGGAGCTCGTCGGCGTCGATGTACTTGCGCCAGTCGTGCGTCCCCTTGGGCACGATGCCCAGCAGGTCCTCGGCGATGAGGTTCGTCGTGAGCCAGCTCACCCAGGTGCGCGCGATGGTGCTGCCGACGAGCCACCCGCCGGGGCGGACAAAGGGCGCGCACCGCGCGAGGAACTCGGCCGGCGACGACACGTGCTCGACGACCTCGAACACGGAGACGACATCGTACTGGTCCGCCGCCGCCGCCGGCACCGGCAGCGTCTCGATCGTCGCGGCCCTGTACTCCAGCTTCCCCCGAAGTGCCGGGTCCCGGCGCGCGTGGCCCTTTGCGATGGCGAGGACGCCGGGGGTCGGGTCGATGGCGGTGACGGCGGTCGTGTCGGGGAGGCGGGCGGCGCTCTCGGCGAAGATGCCGCCGCCGCAGCCGACGTCGAGGAAGCGCGCGGGCGTCGAGGGCGCGTCGGGCTGGCTGGCAAGGCAGTCGCGGATGAAGGCGTGGCGCAGCGGGTTCATGAGGTGCAGCAGGCGCGAGGAGCCGTGGGGGTCCCACCAGTCGGCGGCGAGGGCGTTGAAGTGCTCGACCTCGTCGGGCGAGACGGAGGAGAAGGTCGAGTGGCACGCCGCAGCGGCCGCGGCGGGTCGGAGCAGCGGTGTCGCAGCAGCCGCGCGGGACGCATGTCGGGCGGCGAGTGGAGCTGATAATGTAGTTGTCCGCCGCAGCGCACGCAGCAAAGCGGCTGTCGCCGGGCGAGAAGATGACATGGCGGATGTATCGTGGAGTGGCCGGGGGGGAGGATGAGTAGGTGAGCGGTTGAGGATGCGAAATCGTGAGAAGTTGCTGACAAAGCAAAAATGGTGACACGACCTGTTATTTTGTTTTTACTTTTTTTTCCCTTCCGCAAGGGGGATAAACGATGGGGTGGGTAGATAGACGACGATGATGTTTGGAGAAATTGGAGATTCTGCGGCCGCCTCGGCACTGATCCTCCCACTCCGCCCCTGTGGATAGACTCTGTCTGGGCTGCACCTCTCAGCTATCTGCAGGCCACCCACCGTCCACGATGCTGAGCAAACCTTGGGTTCATCTTCCTTGCAGCAGTCGGAACCATACAATCGGGCCGGCCCTGTTCCCTGATGGCGATACGGCGCAGTATCCGTAGCCATTGATAATCATTACAAAAAAAAAAAAAAAAAAAAAAAGGTCGAAGGAAAGGAACCGAGCAGTGGGCGCGCGCATTACGGGGCCGCGCGCATTACGGGGCCGCGCGGGAGTCTTTGTCAGCGTCAGTAATATGGCTAGGTACTCTCGAGTCTGGACTCACGAGCGTGTGCTCTGAGCCCGCATGCGGCTTATGTAATCCACGCTCGTGCGCTCGCATCCAATTTACGCCGATTGGCATCTGAAAGGTGCTCCTTTTCTTCCCACGCCACCTGGCGCGCAGCCGCATAGGCGGAACCCGACAGCTGCTTGCAGTGGGCAGCCCATGCTGTCAGTCGCTATAAAAATTTATATAAAAATAAAAAGCCCCACCGCCGACCGAAAAGTCGAGAATGCGACCCCGCGCAGGCCCGAAAGTCTTCGGTGCCGTCGGCGCAGTTTGGCGCCAGGTCGGCTAGACTTGGCTCCTGTAGCCAGGGTCCAGACGCACCACGACCACATGGATGACAGTTGCACACTAATCAGTCGCCCTGCCTGTCGAAGTGGTGTAGCGTATCCCGTAGCCGGGTGCGCAGAAGGAGGGACGGGGGGGGGGAAAGAAGAGAACACATGAGTCAACCAACAACAGGGGGGGGGGGGGGGGGGGTACCGAGCGATCCTCGGGATCATTCTAGTCCTTGGGTTGACGACATTTGTCAATATATGGTGGCCGACGCAACGGGCTCGGCACAGGTTCAATTAAACAGACAAAGACCATGTTGTGACCACAGCATCTGAACCCGATTGATTGATATCTCGTATCCGAAACCAGACCATCCAATCCCAATCCTAAATCCAATTCCAAGCTCAATAACGGATCCAGCCCACGAGAAAAGAAGCAGAAACCCCCCCCCGATCCATCTGCCGCCATCACTCGTGTTGCCCCTCTCTCGCGTGACGGAACCCCTCCTCACTCCCTGGGCGCAGCATCCAGCAATCGCAACATTCTGAGGGAAAAAGCCAAAGAAGCGCAAAAGGGAAAAGAAAACAAGACGACGGGACCACCGAATTTTGTCCGTCAAACCCCCAACTTTGCACCTAATTTTTTTCCCTTTCCCTCTCCTCCCCTCCGTTGCGCGCGGGGACCGACAGTTCCTTGCGCCATCTCATCCAAATCCGACCCGAAAACAGCCCCTCCCCCTCACTGCCCACCCTCGGTGTTCCTCCGTCACCATTTTCGCCGACGGACCTCGAACTTCAACTTCAACATCAACCTCAACCTCACCACCTCCGTCGACCTTTCCACTCCATCCGCACCCCCTCCCGCGTCTCGCTCGCTCTCTCCCTCCTCGCCCTCTTGTCCCAACCACCGTCACCACCAGCCGCCAGCCATGCCTTCCTCCACAATAGACCAGTCCAAGTTTGACTCCATCCCGGACGCCATTGAGGCATTCCGTAAGTTCTCCTCGAAACTCCCGAACCTCTCGCTCGCGTGACACTCACAAAACCTCCAAATTCCCCCTGCCCCCCCCCCCCCCCCCCCGCACGAACAAGACGCTGACTCTCGCTTCCTTCCCCCCCCTCCTCCAGGCAAAGGCGAGTTCCTCGTCGTCCTCGACGACCCCTCGCGCGAGAACGAAGCCGACCTCATCATCGCCGCCGATGCCCTGACGACGGGCCAGATGGCCTTCATGATCCGTCACTCCTCCGGCTACGTCTGCGCGCCCCTCGCCCCCGAACTCCTCGACCGCCTCCGCCTGCCCCCCATGGTCTCCTCCAACGAAGACCCCCGCGGCACCGCCTACGCCGTCTCCGTCGACGCCGCAGACCCCCTCGTCACCACCGGCATCTCCGCCCACGACCGCGCCCTCACCTGCCGCGTCCTCGCCGACCCGGCCTCCCGCCCCGACCACTTCCGCAGGCCTGGCCACGTCCTGCCCCTCCGCGCCCGCCCCGGCGGCGTCCGCGAACGGCCCGGACACACCGAGGCAGCCGTCGACTTTTGCAGGCTCGCCGGCAAGCCCGAGGCCGCCGCCATCTGCGAGCTCGTCGACGACGGCAACCCCGTCGAGGGCGCCGCCGTCCACGACGACGCCGGCATGATGCGCGGCGAGCAGTGCGTCGACTTCGCGAGGCGCTTCGGCCTCAAGGTCTGCACCATCGCCGACCTCGTCGCCTACCTCGAGAAGACGGAGGGCAAGCTGGCCGTCAACGGCTCGTCGTGACGCACCCGTGGAGAGAGAGAGAGAGAGAGAGAGAGAGAGAGAGACGGGGAGAGTGAATTTGTACGGCGTGAGAGTGCGTGTGACTGAGTGAGTGTGATCGGGCGACCCTGGAAAGAACGTGATCAGGCTTGCTGCGCGCACGCGTGGCACACGGCGGGGAAGCAGGTCAGTCGGGAGACTGCCTCGGCTCACCGAAACCGAGCGAGCCGTCGAGTAGCAACAGGATGGGGGGGGAAGGGGGTTCGGTGTGGGTTGGGAAGCGTAAAACGACATCGAATGTCAGTATATACATACTTATATCCATGGATATCGATCGAACGCGGGTCAGTCAAAAAGAAAAGAAGAGTCTTCGGCGCTTGGGTCTTTATTTTCTTTTTCGTCATTAACTACCAACAGCAAAATAATGAGAAAAACAGCTTTTTCTTGACAAATTCCCACCCCCCCCCCCCCTTTCCCTTCGCGTGTCTCATCCCTTCTCATTCGTTGTTTTAACCTTGAAACCCCCGTCGAATTCGTGTCGGTTGAACAATACGACCGATGGGCCATCAAAACGTATCCCGTCTCCCATCCTCATGCGGTATGCAGAATACAGACGCTCTCCGTCCGAAGTGTGCAATTCATATCACAAAAGCCAATGGCGAATATTCGTCCCCAGTGCTCGTCATTCTTGGCTGGAATCCAACCTTCCTCAATAGCCCCCGAACGCTCCCATCATGATTCACGTCCCGACTCACGCACTACTTACTGCTTCTTCTCATCCTCCTTGATCCATTCGCCTAGGTCGCCCTCGATGTCGTATGTCGAGTTCGCCACCTGGCCGCCCGTGTCGCGGTCCCAGCCCCACGTCTCGGCGTACTCGGGCTCCAGCTCGCCGCGCAGCATCTGGACGACGTACTTGCCGATGACCGGGAAGAACTTCCAGGCGTGGAAGGAGCCGCCGGTCGCGATAAAGAGGTTCTTGCATCGGGGGTGGTGGGTGATGAGGAAGTCGTGCCGGGGCGTCGTCGTGTCCCTGGCGCGGTGTTAGTCGGTCCAGAGTTAAGATTCCCGGGGTTCAATCAACAGCGTCACCGCCATCATCGATACCCTACGCCGCTGGCAGCACTCACCAGCAGATCCGGTATTTTTCAATCACCCTGTCCTTCATCTCGTCTCCGTACAGACCTCTGAGGGTTTTGTAAGCCCTATTCTTCAAATGACGAGGGATGTGCTCCTCAGCGGTCCACTCGGTGAGGTGGCTATCCGGGGGTGCTAGAGACATGACGGTGCCAGAGGGGACGTGAAGCTGCTTGTATGTGAAGGCCATGTCACAGTTGAACTTGAGTGTGCCGTCCGCAGTCATCGACATGGACTCGCCTGTGTTCTGGTCAGTGTCCCATCTCCCAACGGAGGCTGACGTTGCGTGCGTACCTTTGACCGAGGACAGGCAGTTCTTGAGCACCGGGATGCCCTCGAACCTCTTCCTCTGTTCTCCATGGGCCGTGATGGTAAAGCTTAAGGCACCGGTGGCCACCAGCCTGTGAGCAGCGTGGAGTTCCTCCCGCCCAGGGGCGCTCTCGGCGAGCAGGGCAGAGGTGCGAGCACCCGTGCAGAGCACGACGGTGCCGTTCAGGACGCCGCTGCCGCCTTTGGCCAGTCTGACGCCCGTGCAGTCGCCATTGCTGTCGAACAACAAGGTACCGACCTCGCCGACGACAAGCTTCGCGCCGGCATTGATGACGTGTTGGCGGACGGTTTCGAGGGAGTCGGCGGCGTCAACCCAACCGCAGCGGGGGTTATACCTCACCCGATCGAGCCCCTGAAAGTCGGCCGTACCAAAGCCAGGCCATTTGGCCTGCACGTCGTCGGGTTTCAACCAGCTGGCGCCGGAGTTGTGCCCGAGGCGGTGATGGGCGGCCAGGGCCTTGTCGTTGTGTCCGCCGGGGTCCGCACGAAGTACGCCGACCTCGTGGTAGAAGCCCTTGAAGAGAGCGTCCGTTCTCCAGTAATCCATGGCTTCGATGGCCAAGGGTGCGTACAGCAGGTTTGGGTAGTCATCCCTCAGAATCTTGGAGACGTCGTGGGAGGCTGCCTTGGGGTTGGAGAGTTCAGTTGGGTCAACAAGGACGACGGTACAGTCAGGTTTGCTTTTCAACAGCCAGAGGACTGTCGACAAGCCAAAAACGCCGCCGCCGACGACGATAATGGATTTGTGTCTGGTGCTGCCGTGTTCGTGATCAGTAAAGGGATGAGGCCTGGCCATTGTGTATGTTGCTTCGATACTTCTGTGTCTGTCTCCGCCTCGGTATTTGTTCCTGTTCCTGTTGTTTCTGTTTCTGTGTATGCGAGCGAGTCCTGAATTACCAAGAAGAACCTCAAATCACAGGGTGGGGTTAAGCTTCGAGTCTTTTATAGACGAAACATTGACATCTTGAAAACCGGACCGGAGTAGACTCTCCTGCCGTCAGACAATGTCAAGTAAGCACGCATCCAAGGTTCTCACGTTGTATCATTCCCCTTTTGCCCAAATCCGTCGACTCGCATCGAGATGTCTACCTGGATACCCGTCATTCGGCCCAGGGAAGCCGAAAGCGATAGCATCCATCTCTCAGGCCTCTTGCTGTCAGTCTGATTGGGGGTGGTCTGGCCCCCGAACCCTTGACAACCATGAGTCTGCGACTGCGGCGAGAGGAGGACCCTGTTCTGCACGTGCGACGGGATTGGGAAACTAGGACTTGTAACGATGGAGCACGTCGCTTGGCGTGGTGGTAAGGCGTGCCCTGCACACGGCATCAGCCCAAGTGCACACGCCTCTATCCTTCTCTCTCTCCGGCGGGCAAACGGTAGCACAGGAGAGAAGTCCCGGAGCAGTCAGTCCACCTCGTCGTTCTAGGGGATAGTAAGTGGCATGGAGGTGAGCACTCGAGCGGCTCTCGGGATATCCGCGAGAATCGATCTGCAATCTGGCAAAAGAGATTGGGTAGACATTTCGAGATGGAGGGTCATCGACTGAGGTACGCTCACTCACTGCTTTGGAGAGTGCGATATGACAGGTCAGGGAGCACGGTTGGGGGCAGAAGAGCCTTAGCTTAGAAGTGGACGCGGGGGGGGCGTGTGATGTACCGCACTTATTTGGGCGAGCTGATTGATGAATCGTTGGGTTGGTTGGAGACAAGGAGCGGATCCGCGGCTGCGGGTCTTCGCATGCAAGTAGATACACTAGAAGCTTTAGGTACGCACAAGTAGTCGAAGCGCATGTCGTTGTAGGTCATTGAACATGGACTCACAACACATTCACCAACCCACCCACCCGGGCCTGGGACGGACTCCTCCCCGGGGAGTGGGCAACCCGCCGCGGAGATCCCAAAGGTTGCCCTACACGGCTGCTGCTTCAGGTGTGCTGCCTCGGGGTTGCCTCGCCGTAGCTCGCCGTGGATACCTGTTTTTGAAGCCAGCCCGGCCGGGCTCGTTGATTGGCTCGGTCGTGCCTCCTTCGAACCCAACTACAGGCCCTTGACTTAAGAAGCGGGTCTCGGTTCCCGTTGGAAACCTCCTCTCTGACCCACAAGCTTCAATTAGCGTTCTTTCCTCCGTGAGACTATTCGCATGTTCGTATCGAGCACACTCACCAACACCCGCAAAAAATGGGGACTTTGGTTGGAGATGGAAGAACACGCACTCGATTCCTTTCCCACATGGACCGGTCCTACTATCTAACAGCGCGAATGCACTTGGCCCGAGTGAGCGAAGCCTTGGACATGCCCATTAAGGCCGGTGGAAACAAATCGAGTGCTTGCCGGCCTTGATTATTGGCGCTTACTGGGTGTTTACTTACCTAACTGACTACTTGCCCAGATCGCTTGCCTGTTCAATTAGTTATTGCCTACCTTGCTCGCTCTATCTACTTACAGACACCATACCTGGGCGGTATGAAGACCGGCGCCTTTTTCGAGAGTAGGAAAGTGACGGGGGGTGGGGTTGCGATAATAGCCTCGCAACTCGCAGTCAACAACATCATCTGTCATCTCTTTCGGCCTCATGCTCCTCTACGGGCCAGTGTGTCTCTTTCCCTGTCCGTTGTTCTCGTTCGACATGGCTTTTGCGTCGATCTTGTCGTACTTCCTCTCCAACAATCCCCCCCTCCCTCCTCAACATGCGCCCTGCTTCCAGCTTGCTTCTGCAATGCGGCCATCGAGACGCCGCACCACACTGCAAAGCCACCAATATGCCATCGCTCGCCTCGACCTCTTTACACAACTAGTCTAAACGGGGAAGTATATACCCGCGAAACTCGCCCCCGTCACCCGCACCCCTGCTGACGGGGATATCCTCTTGTCAGCATGACCGTTCGAAGAATATATCCCCGATCCCAAAGCCTGTCTGCCTTTTCCGTGTCACTGCCCATACCTCGCCCACCCTCCCCATGTTAGTGCCGCAGGACGTCCGTTCATACCCTTCCCAAATTGCTCTCTTGCTTGGCTCCGGTTGTCGGCCTTGACGTCACCGCTCTCATCGCATTCTAGACTGACATGAGCGAACCGTCTTTCCAAGACAACCGTCTCATGCAATGCTGTTGGAAGCGATGACAATCAATGGCCAATCGCTTCAGAAGTAGTAAAAACCTCTTCTGCGGGAACATCACCTTGCTCTCGAGGAATGAGGGGGATGGAGGAGAATGTATTACTTGGCTGGTCTTGTATCCATTTGCCCACGAGGTCTGGTTACACCAGGCACCGCAGTGGCTTGTACGGCAGGAAATAATATGACAGGCAGCCCCCTCCCCCCGCCCCCCCCCTTCCCCCCCATTTCTCTCTACTGTGTCTGCAGGTCCAGAGCATCCGTCGACACAGGTTGAGTAGCTACTTCGCTGACGCCCGCTGGAGTTCCATGCGTGAGTGTCCGCCCTACTGGCTTGCGTCCTAGGACTTTGGCTAATCCTTCCGAAGCTTCAAATATCATGCTTCTTATTACAATAGAGACCATGTACTGCTTTAAGTGTTACGTATTATTAAGGGAGTTTTATTTATATAGCTAACTATATAATAAAGGGGCTCCTCACACAGTACTATAGACAC
This sequence comes from Colletotrichum lini, assembly GCA_034638275.1. Taxonomy (NCBI): domain Eukaryota; kingdom Fungi; phylum Ascomycota; class Sordariomycetes; order Glomerellales; family Glomerellaceae; genus Colletotrichum; species Colletotrichum lini. Next base: position 1,363,873 of record JAWQJV010000001.1, on the reverse strand, counting down.
TATACTAGATTCTCTATACATATAAGGGGTAACCCCCCTTTAAAGGGTTAAAGTAAAACCCCCTTATATTCCTATACAGTATTGCAGCTTGTTTTTGTCTAACACTTTTACTAATAACACTATGCAGTTTAACTCAATGCGTGCACTGTTGTCAGAGCCCCATTGTGCATGTGGGGCCCAGGGCTCCGTTTTTTTGCAGTGTTAGATACCTGGCGACCAATCAGGTTACTGCAAAAACGGCTTTTCCTGCGGTCGGAATCGAACCAACCGTCTGCGCGCAGTGCACGCAGACGCTGCCAGACGCTTGCCATTGCGTCACGCAGGTTTAAGTGTTACGTATATTGAACAAATTGTGTTTCTATTGCTTCTTTTCAAATCACGTGTACCTAGGCGACCTTGAGAGGAACTACATGAGCTGTACATCTTAGCAAAAAACTTTACAACAGGGTAGCTAGGCTGCTGCGTAGTTATTCCGTTTTTACCAGGTTCCCGTTCGGCATTCCAGCCGCTGCGTCGAAAGACAGTATGGATGGCCATCCTTCCATGGCGCCTGCATGAGATTGCTCTTGTCCCGCTTGCAGGTCTGCTGGCTTGCGGCATTTGGCCCTCGTCTACCGCTAGCTGACATTACATGTAGGTGCATGGGTCACCAGTTGGAAATGTTTCCTCTCGGCCTCTGTATGTGTTGACGCTCATTGAGGCTTCGGTGCCGAGGAAGATGTGATGCAATGATCCTTGGTTGCTTAACGGAGTTCGTTATTTGATGACCGACTTTTGTGGGTACGATACTTCGTACGCCATGTTTGTACCCTTTCTTTTCCTGCTTCGGCTGCAAGTCCTTGGACCTATCAGCCGAGCCAATGGCCATGCCTCATGTTTCTCATCTACATCAAATCCATCCATCCTGTCACCTCATTCGAGGTGGGTATAACATGCAAATCTCAACCTTGAAAACTCCGCTGCTGACCTATGTCAACATGGGGATACTGATACAATATACCAACCCAACGCCTCGGAACGGCTGTCCGGTGTGCACCAACGCGAACGAAAAATAAAAGCCTGCTTGAAATCAATCGATGGAGTGGCGCAAGAGTATAATGTGCGCCCCGCGTCTCGACAAAGGTCCGAGTCGCCATTCCATCCTTCACCTTAGACGCCGAGTTGCCTTCGAGGCCCGGGTAAAGGTAATGGCTGGTCGTGCTTCACATTTGCCTGGTGTCGAACCAACTGATCTTTCCTTGCAAACCCATCCTTGTTAGGACACCCAGGAAGCATGCACTTGTGAGGTTTAGAGTGCTTCTGTAAATGTTGCCTGTCGTCCGGGTTAGCCTCAAGTCTCGATATGTGGCCTAGGTTGCCATTACCTGTACATGCAGTTGCGGTAGAAGATCTTGGGTCCACCCTTGTGATCTTGGCCTCCTTTTTGACACGTTTGCCAATGGGGACATATGTAATGACCCTTTCCTCTGTGCCTCAAGGAATCCATGTCTACATTGGTACCTGTTCTTGTGCCGTCCACGCTACCGTCACCCATCGTTGTGTCGTCATCGTCGTCTTCGTCATCATCGCCGGCATCTTCATTGCCGCCGCCGTCGTCGTCTTGGGGGGAAGCGGGGGTGGTTGACCGACGGTACCGGTCAGACTGGCGGTATGTGTGCGAACCATCTGAAAGAGATGCCTGTGAGCCGACTGCGGAAAACACCGCCCCGGATGACGATGCCGAATAGGAAAATGATGATCTGGAACTAGATTCTGAGAAAAATGCGTGCTGATTGAGCTCTAGAGGGCGTTTCTCTTGGACAGGAGAAGCGCACTCTCTGATATTCTTCAGGGTGGCTGCGTTAGCATCGACCGCCTCCTTCATACTCCTAATCCATTGTCAGCAATCCGCGAACCCCTACAACGCGAGTCTGAACGGACCTGAGCATTTTGCGTTTTCTGGTGTGGAACTCGAGGATTCCCATGTCGTTGAATCCATTAGCACGGTATGCCTGATTGACGATGGTGTGGCCTGTCGAGTTCAAGCGTTCTTCGTCCAGGAGCTCGTCCGTAAAGTTCTTATACAAGACTTCAGTGATGTGGATGAGAACATTGCTAAAGTATGCTAGCGCGCCTTCCTTGGGGCTTTGCTTCGGTAGTGTCTTCTCGCAGTCGGCATATGCTTTGCTAAGTATCTTGCGGACCTCGGTCTCCTGGTTGATGGATCCCTCGGGGTTGAGAAGCGAGTTGATGTTAAAAGACATGACGAACAACAGAGCAATTCGTACGCATCACAGCCGTAGTTTGCAATCTTTGGGTGTCTCAAAAACGCGTCGCGAGGTGTTTCAAGAAGCAGCAGCAACAGGAGCAGCAGATCGGATGGGTTGACCGAGTCGAGAGCGAGATGTGAGTCGGAAAAGCAGCTGCTTCAAGGACAAATGTCAAGGCGGTCCAAGTGGGTCGTTGAAAGGAAAGCAGAAGTTGTGATGTTGATGGAAACCAGACCCAGGCACGCCTACAGAGACAAGAGGCCAAAAGACTAAGGGCAGTGTTGGCGCCGGCGAGGCGAGAAACGTGGTAAAGGCAAGAAAGATTCAGGTCACAACTCAGTAAAAGTTGTAGGGTTTGGGCAAGGAGGGGACTGGGAGATGGAGACAGGTGGAGAGGGAGGGCGTCGAGTTTGAGCGGACGCGGGAGGGAAAAGAGAAAAGAGATAAGACTTCAGAATACACGAGGAACAGTGTGATCAGGCAGAGCGTGAGAGAGAGAGAGAGGGGGTAGCCAAGGTAGGTAGGGTCGGGTCGGGTCAGGTATCCGTAGCGAGAGTCTGACGGAGACTGGCAAGAGACACGAGGGAACGGGGTAGGGCCCCCGGGGACGGCGGACACCCAGGTGTACGGTGCACCTAGTGTAAGACTAGAACAAGAGGGGGGGGGGTAGCTGGGGACCAACGACTCGACGGGGGTTGACGAATAGAACGACGTGCGGGTGTTAGTGTTGGTGTTGTGGGTTCGGGCAAGTAGTGAGAGAGAAAAGGGACATGAGGGGGAGAGCGAGAAAATGCGACAACGACAGACTGAGAGACATGGGGAGTTGTAAGTCGCAGGAGATGGAGATGCAGATGCAGACGCAGATGCAGTCTCAGGCGTAGCGGCAGTCCCTTGCCTCTTTACGCCCGTATTGAGTGATTAGGCAAAGCCGAGTAATCAGGAGAGACAGTGGGCTCGGGAGAGACTGAGAGGGGGATTCGAGATAAGGAGGGAGGAAAGACCGAGCTGGGCGGCTGGGAAGGGGGGAGGGGGGCGGAGAGAGCAGGCTGCCAGCCAGTCAGGCATGATGAGGCAATGAGGGCGGTTGGCACTGCATGTTCCATTTCCCGCGCATAGACCTACCTAGGGCGGGCGGCGGGCAGGCCAATAGATGGTTGAGTGATAGCCTGGTGTGAATGGGTGAGCAAAGCGGGTGGAAGCAGAGAGCCAGAAGAGGGAATAGAGATGGGGCATGTGCCAGGAAGAAGCAAGTGTGCGGCTCGAGGAGCAGGGCAGGTCGGGGGTCCAGAACATGGCCGATTTCTACGACAGAGCGTGGACGCAAAAGACATGAAGTGATGTGAGTGAGAGGTGGAGGGGGTGGTAAGGGGACGGAGAAGATGGAGGGGAGGGGGGTAGAAGAAGATGGAGGGGAGGGGTCGTGATGGGTCACAGACACCGTTTACCGGGACCCGCAAGGCAGGATCCAGTGGACCGTGGAGGCAGACTGGGCAGGAAACTGAGAAGGCGTGGGAGACAAGGGTAAGGAAGGCAAGGTAATGAATGCGGGCAGCTTGCGGGGCCGCGGCCAGCAGCGCTGAAGGCCAGAGCTACCGAAGGGAAGGTAACAAGCGGTGTCGGGTCGGCGTTGGGAGGCGGTGCGGCGTACGTGAGAGGGGAAAGCCACCGCAGCATGAGAAGCCGGGCCTGGTGTGGAAACGGGACCCGAATCGGAGGTGGGATTGACGGTTGGTATGGGACGGCTGAGACATGCTGTTGGTGTTGGTGTTGGTGTTGGTATTGGTGTGGTATTGGGGATCGTGATCGTGATGGTGGCCGTGACTGGCGGTGGGGTTATCATGGGCAGCAGGCCAGGCAGGAAGCGTTGTCGTTGTGTCATGATGTTGATGACTTTTCGATCACCAAAAACCGTCGGCAAAGAGTGAGCCTCGCCCGGGGATCAGCGAGGTAGTGGGAGGTAAAGGGTGGAGGGTGGTACACGGAGATCCGTATTCGTGTCTGTCCACCAACCTACCTAATCATCGTTCGGACAGGGCAAAACAGGAACGAACGGGTTTGCTTGTTTGTTTAGCCTTGTCCTTCCCTTGATGGAAAGCCCGGGTACTGTTGCAGACGAATGCGAGCCAAGCGAGGCATGTAGAGAGAGGAAAGGGGGGAGAGCGAGAAACCTTTGACAGGCGGGAGACTGTTGAGAGCAAGGATGGCTGACGGGGGTTGCGGATGCTGATGAGCTGGTGAACGGCAAAGTTGCTCATGGGCACAGGCCCGCAGCGATGATCGATTTCCAGGTCGACAAGGGCACGATGCAGGCGCAGATGGAAAGGGAATGGCATGCTGCTGCAGGCGCTGGTGGCGGGGAAAGAAGGGAGGGGACTTTGGGAAAAAGAGACATTCGAGGTAGAACAACGCTAGTGTGAAAGTGGAAGGGGACGTGGGTATGGCCATGCCTGCCTGGGGAGGAGCAAGAAGTGAGGAACGAAGGCCGGGGGGGGGGGGGGGGGGGGGGGGGGGGTGGGAGGAAGGTGAATCCAGTCTGTTGTCGCACAGGCAAGATCGACCGTCAAGGTCAGATATGCATGTCGCTTATTTTGACTTTGCCGTGCCTATGTGTGTTGGACCGTTGGTCAATCTCCTGGGGGTTTTCTGTTAATTCAATCTATTTGGGGGTTTTTTGCTTCCTTTTTCCTTTCTTTTCTTCTTACCCCCCCTTGCTTTGGCTTCCTTCTCAGGACATCGCCCCTCCCATTTGCCATCCAGCTGCTGTGCCCCTTGTGACGTGGTCGGAAGGGAAGGAGGGGAGGGGGCAAGATCCTCTTACCCATCCCCCACTTCCCCTTCCTTTTTTGTTCTGTTCTCTCGTGCTTCATCGTCCGAGGCGTCTAGAGTCAAATCTCGGTTCGTCATTTCTTACGCATTCCAATTCGTTCCACTTTTGATGCATTGAGCAGCCAACTATTGCCTTCTGTCGAAGAAAGGAGATGTCGAATTAAGCTCACCCCCCCTTTCGAACCCCTCGACTTTAGAGTTCGTCTGGCGTGACGCGGCGAGGACCACTTTCACCCGAAGTTGCAGTCTCAATCCTCAACTTCGCCTCTCTTTTCCAGGCCAAGGAAGGATCTCGTTCTCACGCCGTGACGGTTGAGCGTTGTCCCCTCCTTTCTCGCCTCTCATTCCGTTCCTCTCCCCTCCCGTCTCCTCAGCTCCTGCCACTTGTCGAGTTCTCTCTTACTGCTGCACCTTCCTCTCTTCTCCTACTCTTCCTTTTTTTTTCAGCCCTCAAACTCCTCCTCCATTACCTACCTAGGTAGGTACCTACTTCCTTACTTGGCCCCTGGGCCCACTCTCGTAAAGGTAGGTATCTTCGTCGTCGAGGTACGAACACACGCATGGTCTTCTTTCCCCTCGATCCTTCCGGTCCAATCACTCTCGTCCTACGGAATAGCCCGTCTGCTCGTCAGACAACCGACACCATCCAAGACAGCATCTGGTCTTGGGGTTTCCCTTCTGTTTTAGCCTCTCATTCCATTCGAGGGAGGTGCAGTCTACGTTTACGTCAACGATCCTTCATTGACTGGTCCACGCGGCTTCTGTTTCATTCCTACACCTCCTCCTTCCTCTTCTCTCTGTCTGACCCGCTCGGCTCGCAGCCGAATTTTCCAGAGCCCGTGTTCACCACTTACGGCCACACTAAGGCAAAGACCAGAGGAGAAAACGAAAGGACAGAAAGACAAGGCAACCTATCGCGGGCCATATAGCGACGACAAATTTCCCTCGTGCAACCTTCGCGCGCATTCGTACTGCGCACGTCTCATGCAAGCCAGACTCCCAGACAGGCCAAAGACCCGTCTGATCAGGACGTCAGGAGAGGAGCTGGAAGGTCCCATTGGGCTGAAACTCTAAATCACGGACTCGGCCCAATTCAAGACTCGTCCGGCATATCAGGTCATCTGACAAGGTGCAGTCCTCCCTTGCCTTACCTTGTCTCGTCCTGTCTTGCCTCCCCTCCCCCCCCCTCCGTTGTCGAGACATCTTGTCGCTCGGTCTCCCTGCCACTTCCGGCTGGCATTGATCTCTCAGGAGACCTGCCGTTCATCGTCGCCCAGACACGCAACCGCAGATACTCCCTCGTCGATCCTTCGTAGCTAGAACTTCGATCCTGAGCCAGCGGGCAGAACATCGAATTTCATACCTCGACCCTGCCGGCCGGCCGCCTGCTCTTCTCCCCACTCGGCATCACAAATCCCCGTCCCGGCACACCCCTAATCCCCCTTCCCCACCCCTTTCACCCGGTCAGCCAGATTCGCGGACCAGGCGGCTTCATAGCCTTTCTGGACTGTTGACGGGCGAAGTGGAACCGGTACCAAACCAGCCCAGACTAAACTAATCCAAGCTAAACTAGATCCCTAACACATCGGATCCGTTCAGTCCTCAGCGGTACGCGGTATTGTCCGTAGGGCGTCGACATCTGTGCTCATCGTTTCGCTACCATCATTCCGTTACCTCATCTGCCCTAGCATCTCGCTGTCACTTGTCTCGCTCTCCATCACCTCGGGTTGCGCATCGGCCACACCCCACGGTACGAGTACAAACACACACAAACACGCACGCACGCACACCCGCCCGCCCGTCCGTACACCAGTACTACCGTACCCTCTTACGCCCTTTGGCCCCGTTTCTTAGTGGGCGCCGGAGGACATCCTGAGTTTGGGCTGACAGTAGCGTGTGCCGGGGCCCGTTGTTGGTCGTCGCTGTTAGCGTTGGCTGCTCGCTGCTGGAACTTGGCCGCGGGGTGCTCGTGTTCTCTTGCTGGTTCCTGGTCTTGGGTTCAAGCCTCGTTGCTTGGTGCTATTCTCTCCTTCGGCCCCATCTTTCCTCTTTGGCCCGCACCTGCAAGTTGCAACTGCCTGCACCTGCAATTAGGTTCCTTGTTTGGTTGACGCTAACGTTGACGGCTCCGCCGTGGCCCGTTGACGCCGCCGCTTCTGCCGTTCCCGGCCCCGCTCCATATTCAACATCCCCCTGCCGCCCTGTCGTGTTCCTGGCGGCCTCGACGTTGCTTTCAGAACGCTCTCCTCCTCCCCACTGCTCTCTCTCCACTTTCAATTTCGACCACGTTACGCATCAGTGCACACGCCCACGCTCGCTGTCCTAGGGGCATCACCCTCCTGTACTGTCGGGGATCAGGGCGGCCTTGGGCTCGTGGAGTCGCGTGTCTCTCTCCCTGTTTTTTCGGACTACACGGATACCATACCAAAGCCCCGTTTTTATTACACTGCGGGCCTCATCCGAGTCCGACGGAGCTTGGTGACTTGACTCGACATGACGACTAGGCAGCCCCGCAAGAGAATACTGGACCTAGACGAGGATCCCCTCCCAGTCCCCAATACGACCGCTTCGGCCTATGTTCTTTCGTCGACGCCCATATCAACCCCCTCGCCCGGGAACGACCTCGACATCGCCAGCCAAGACTATCAAGTATGGAGCCCTCCGTCAGAGTTTCCCTCGTCCCATGCCGAGTCCAATCCGACAACACGCCGGCGGCGGCTTTCCAAATCACAAAGAGACCGTCATCGACTCGCGGCAGCTTCTCTAGCGTGTAAGTTGACCATCTCTCTTGTGCTCGTTAATCCCTGCGTTTACCTTGCTCTACCCACCCTTACGTGACCGCCCGAGCATGGAGGAATTGAGGCAGAAGACGAAAGAGGACGTAAGGGGTGGATCAACAAGCATGCAACAGTGTGCTGGTAGCATGGCTAAAGCATCGGGGGCTGACAACTTACACAGCACATCCTGGTTTTCCATCCAACTCGTCGACACTGGGGCCTTTGTACGGCCCGCCCGTGTCTCCTCGTCGCTCTGCCAATTTGGTCTTCTCGCCAGTCCTCCCGCCTCCGGAGTCTCGCCACGTGGAACACCTGGCCCTGTCGAACCCTTTTGATGACAACGCTGACGATGAGAACCGTCTCGTCTTGGGTCAACGCCCAATACAGCGGGGGGCCAGGGTTGACGGATACATCAAGTTCCACAACGAGAAGAAGAAGAAGGTAGCCAGCGAGGCTCACGTCGCCATCCTCCAGTGCAAGGGAAGCGGACAAGAATATTCCCCCAAGGCGACCCTTGCCATATACCTCTCTCCGCAGTACATGGGGGAGATGGGCCTGCAAGACAATGATGATAGGAGTCTCTTCGCGTTTTGTAGGTGCATGGTCATTACTTGAATAGACTCGTACTAATCCCCCATCAGATCTCAAGGCTTGGTGCCCGGGCCGGAGCGTCCTTGACAAAACCAACTGCTGGTTCGAAAACATCCCCCGGATGGCATCCAAGGACTCCTGCGTCAGGTCCGCCATCCTGGCGCTCGCTGGGACGTACGTACTCGACTATCAGCCCAGAGAGAGGATCCGGCAGGTTGCCCAGCGCCATTACAAAACTGCTGTCATCCTTCTGAGCATGGCATTGAGGGATGCTCATAACCAACTCCCCACAGAGAATGAAGCCGATTGCATGGTGGCTGCTATGGCCCTTCTGAACATGATCGACGTAGTATCTCCCGAGCAGCGACGCCCACCAAACCGCGTTCCTCGCTGGTTAGAAGGTGCTCGTCTGGCATGCAGGATGCTGGACGCGACTGATCCAGGCCACCGCTACTGGAACCCTGTCAACATTCAGCCCTCTGAGGCCCAGACGGGTAACATGATCATTGCGGGGAGGGCGGCTATTCTCGCCCTTCCGATGACTCCCCTCGACTTGGCTGCCACAGACAATCACCAGTTTGCGTGGCTGTTGCAGGGATCTGAGCACGATGTCCACAGAGTCCATGGCGGGTGCGGCATGTCCCCAACACTCCTGCATCGTTTTTCACAAATCACACACTTAAGCGCGTTTTTATCCGCGCACCCCATAGATAGCGAGTTTTTGATCAAGGCGAGTGTCGACGAGCTGCTCGGGGACCTCGGGAACCTCCGTCAGTGGACCGAGTCTGCCTCATCTTCGGCCGTATCTCGATCGGACAAGTCTAGAGACATTTCTCTCCCCAGCGACCTGCTGTCTTCGATCAAACTTAGCAAGCACGGCCTCATCCTTGACAGGAACTCCATGACAGAAGTCACGGCAGAGGCGTGGCGTCTAGCGGCCATCATCTATTTGCGGTGCCGTCTCGAGAGGCTTCCCCGCTCTCACCCGGACGTCGTCTCCCAGATATCAGAACTGGCGAAGTGTATTCGGGTGATGCCCACATCAGGTACCTTCTTCACCGCCCAAGCTCCCTTCTTCCCAGTTTTCCTGCTGGGTGTTTTGGCCCTGCACGAGTCGCACGTCCAATGCGCCTTGGACTGGTTCCACTCCGTCATCAGTACCAGTTGCCGCTCTGTAAGCCTCTCCAAGTCTGTTGTCTTCTTTCATCTTCACATGGTCTAACTGGTTCATCGTGATAGAGCGTTCCCCCGGCGTTCCAATCCCTCGAACGAGTTCGCGCATGGATGGGCCCCAACATCCATGACATGAATCCCTCCGAACTGCCTCGGCGTATCTTTGAGCGATACCCTTGGTGGGAGACGCTCGTGGCACATGTTGTCTCGACCGAAGGGACATTGTGCCTGATTTAGGAGAGAGAAAGGCGGAGGGACGTGATATGGACAATACGACTTCAACAAGTAGTTACGCATTTGGGAAAGGAGCATAAGTCATTAATTTCTTTAACTATCGTTAGAGTTATCTCTAAGTATTGCTGGATCGTACACCTATTCCATTGAGTCGGGTATTCCCTTGCCTCATTCCGCCGGTGCCCAGTTTCGTATTCCTCCTTCCCCGTCCTGGCAAGGTGTGGGTAGAAAGTGTTTTATAAACGAAAGGAAAACGAACGTGGGAGACGGCGGAAGGAGAGGGTGTGAGGTGTTGCATTCGTACACGCCTTCACCCGCTCCCCTCGTCCATGACCGAGAAAAATGAGTTACTCCCCGCTGACAGAGATGGCACTATCCTTCTCGTCAGACGAGCTCTCGTCAGACGAGCTCTCGGTTCCGGCGTCGGGGTTGTTGCGGATGAGATACTGCCGCATGTCGGAGCCGTCAATGGCCCACGACTTGACGACCTCGAGACCCGCCTCGGCACACATCTTGCGGACGTCCCTCTCGGACCGCTTGTGGGCGTCGAACCAGTCAATCTCGAGACCAGTCCTCAACGTCGTGCCTTGCGTCTCCGACACGACGTCCCGCTTGGCCTTGACGAAGAAGCGGTGGCGCTTCTCGCCCTCCTCGATCTCGGCGCAGATCTCCCAGTCCCGGGGCCGGAAGATGGGCTCCCCCAAAAGGGCGTTGGCGTGCGCGAAGCCGTTGTGGAAGAAGCTCTCGAACAGGGCCGGGTGGCTGTGGTAGGCGTCCCAGACCTTGTCCGAGGTGACGTCGTGGCCGTCCATGCCGGCGAGGATGAGGTCGCCCGGGCGCATGAGGGCGGCCCAGTCGCGAAGGGAGGCGACCGCCTTCTTCCAGGGGTCGTTGAAGAGGACGGAGCCGAGGGAGAGGAAGACGCGAGGTGCCGCCGTGATGGTCTCGGCAAAGGCGAGGCCGGCCTGGAAGTCGCCCCAGAGGCCCGCCATGTGGACGCTGCCGCCGACGTGGCCGGGGGCAAGGTCCTCGAGGTTGGAGGTCAGCGAATGCTTCGAGATGTCAAGAGCGAGGTAGGTCGCCTTGCGGCCGCGGTGCGCCAGCTCCTCGAGCAGGTAGTTGACCTTGCGCATGTCTCTGGAAAGCAAACAAGTCTTTTGGTTAGCCAAAGGCCCGTCATCATCTCCACGATTTATTTTATCAAAAGGGGTAAAGGAAAAGAAGAAGACAAAGGAAGGGGGGGAGGGGGGGGCTTACCCTGCGCCCAGATCGATCAGCGTGGCGTTGTCGGGAATGTAGTGCTCCGCCATCTCCCCGCTGTTCCTTTCGAACAAGGCGATCTCGTCGCGCGTCTGGTAGAACTGGGGCGTGAAGATGATGTCGGCCCAGATGGCCAGGCCCTTGTCGTCGTACAGAAGCTCGTCGGGCATGGTGGGCAACTCGCCGCCTACGACGGGGTTCTTGGCCACGACGAAGACGCGGCGCAGGTTTTCGAGTATGTTTGACGACATTTGGCCGCCGCCAATGTCAAGTACGCCGCCGTGCTCGGGAACGACCATGTTTGACTGGGCTGCCATCGTTGCGGGGCGTTCTTGGTGTGTGGTAGTAGCAGTGGTGGTGGTGGCGGCGGTGGGAGTAGGGAGCGGATATATCTCGATAAATCGTTGCCGTTCGGGATTGATGAACAGAGTAGAAGGACAGCGGAAAAAGTAGTTGAGTTCTTGTCAGAGCTATGATAACCTGGACAAGAACATCAACTTACCTGCCTTTATATACATGCCTGTCTGGAGTCTGCCGTCATTCACTTCAACCAGCTTTTCCATCCCTCCTCCTAAGCAGCCCCGACCTGCGCCTACATTCACCTGCTTCGCCTGGACTTCGCATCACAGAATGGCAACACCTCAATTGTCCCCCACCCCCGTCCCTTGGCGACGAGTGTTCCGAGCGGCTCTCTCTCCTGGGGACTCGGCTCCGTAGTTGCCTCACAAATGCAGACCGGGTTGCCGAGATGCGAGACCCCTGGCATCCATGTCCTGTTGAAAGCTTCAATTCCGTCGGACAATGGAGGGGACTCACTTCGTATAGCGCCATGGCAGGGGAGAGGTTGCTTCAGGCAAACCCCCCACGAAAGGGATACTCGGTTACATCAGGTGCGTTGAAAGAGAGACTAGCAGCGGCTCTGGTTCTCTCATTTCTCCTCTTGGCGTACCATGTAAAGCCCTACTTTGGTTCCTTCCTCTCTCGGTCAGAAAAAAAGCAGCCAACCACCATGCTGCAGGAGGTCGGTCAACATGCATGCAACACGTGTGCGGTGATGGTGTCCATCGCTCGCCGGTTGAAAATTGCGTGTACTGAATTTGAACCCGGGGAAGGTGGGACTTCTAGGGTAGGACTTGGTGCATATGAGTGGTCAGTGGACACATGAATCAACTGATGATGTTGTTGTGATGGAGGCCCTCTCCACCAAGGCGCACGTTTGTCCTGAAGCCTTACGACGTGATGCGGGGACCTGATGGTCTGCCACAGCCGCCGTGGCGTCGAGGCTTCAGACTCGGTCATTGAGCCGGTGGCGATGAGGCGCATCTGACCAAAGAGACAGCGGCCACGCGGTCCAGTTGATGAGACTTGCGGCACTCTCATGGTACGGTTGTCGTCAAATTTGTTCGGGCGACCATTTTGTTTATGCAGCCTAACTGGTCTGTGCCGACGCCGTCCTGGGTGAACGCACACCGGCGCCGGGTGGCTTTCCGGAGCGGGCCGCTGGGAAAGGAGACGGCGACTGCACATGGCCTCATGATGGCCTCTGCGGTCGTGGACCACCGCGCCAGTCGCTGGATGCAACCCTAGCACGTTGCAAATCCACAAGCTTATGGACTGTGCCGCTCCAGACCGGTCGGATAGGTCTCCATCCGAGGCAACGCCTCAAATGAGGCCAAGAGCCCGACATGCAATGAGACCGTCTTCTGCATAGACTGGCATCTTGGTCACATCCGTTACGAGACCGGGTGTCATTGCGCATCCCTATCCATGAAGGTTGCCAGTACGCCAAAGCAACTGTCCGGCGGGTGACTCGCAACACCTGCAGGTTTACTCACGCAAACCCGGCTGATAGGAAGTAAAAAGCTGGCAGTTCTGTTTGGGCATGTCAGCGGGGAGACCGGCCAGAAACGACAGTACGTATGCAGCTTTGGTCGAGATTCGGGCTCCGGTAGGGATGCGTTGCCGCTGAGCTCGGGGAGTTGCAAACATCCACGCATCCACGACCTCGGACAACGTTGATAGACCTAGAGCCAAGCACGAATGTGGCACGGCTGGCCCGAGAGACCATTGGATTGGGCGAGCCCTGGGTCTTCGCTGGTAGCGCACGCGCATTTGAAAAAGGATGAATGTGGCTAGGGCCTAATCCTCCATCATTAACCCACCACAGCTCGTGATCCTGGATGTCAAAGAGGCTCGGGGCATATACATCGTGGTGGACGACTTTGTCAAGTTTCGGGTGGTTGTTTTCTTCCCCGGACTAGATCGTCTGACCGTCCAGGTTGCTCGGCAATCACGAGTGAACCGTCTTGTCGGATATACCAGAGTTTGACAAGACAGGCAGAACCCAGGCTCTCAGCGAGGCTAGCCAGGGTCAGCGTTGCTCTCGCAAGGTCCAAATCCCCTGTTCAGCAACCAACTTGCGTCGAGTCAGGACCATGGAACTTGGAAGTGCCCGTTGGATCCCCTACGCTGCCACGCAGCGCTTCAAGAGTTGCCCCCGACAGTGCCTCTCTGGCACAAGGGGCCGTGCAGAACCTGGGATCTGTCAACCTCACGAGGCAGAGACCCAAGCATGTCGTCAAAGGCTGCAGTATCAAGGACAAATCTGACAAAGTCCATATGCCATCTCGGGGGCAAACAATGAGTTGAGCAGCCCCATCACAAATGAGACCAAGGTATTGTAGATCTTCGACTTCGCAGCCGTGCAGACAGAGCAAGCTTGTGCGCGAAGCACGAGGCCTGGGAATGGTGGAGATGCAGTGGCCATCATGAGGTGAGGGTGTGGATCGATTACCAGCTCACTCAGCCTGTGGGAGTTTAAGCCCTGTTACTTGACTCAGTTCTCGCTCCCGGCCTGATTGAATTTCCATGGTGGTTTCAGGACGGGAGAGGTTGGCAAAGATGCTTGGGCGAGAGATTCGCCTCCTATGGCGCGTCTCGACAGTGCAACATGAAGAGATGAACGTTGAGACGATCAGCGTGGAAGCCCAATGGTGCCCAAGGTGGAGGTCAGCAAGCCTACGATGTACAGTTCGGCTGGGGGTGATGGACTGGCGGCTTTGAGGTTGACATCGGGACCTTCTAGAAGCTTGGGATAAAAGTCAGTTGCGAATCTACGATAAATGTTGCAGGTGCAACGTTTTGGCTCCCGGGCGGCGTGACTTGTGTGTTCGTCCCCCGTTTCATGCAGATTCTCCCAAAGTCCACGGGGCCATCGAATGCCGAGGCTTCGGTGCAGAGCCTCAAGAGACAATGACCGGCGGCGACGGCGGTGGCGGCGGCGGCGGCCGTCGCGTGTAATAGCTTGTTTGGCCCATGACCGCGGTCAGTTTTTACGGAAGCATTGTGTACCGGCCCTCTTCTTTTCCAGAAGCCTGGCAAGCTGCAAGGATGATAGTGGAACGGCGGAAATGCCGGAGCCGCCACAGGGTGATCCATCGAGAAAGGCTCTGGGGTCGATGCCGATTCAAAGTATATTGTTCATTCATGGTTTGCCGGTTCTGGGTGTCTACACTAGTCGGATGGACATGGTCTGCGCGGACACTCGGAGCGTCGTCTATGCACTGCGTAGCCGGCGAGAGGGGTGCGAGAGCGCCTGTGGGAACATGGCGAGGTCCTTGCCAGGCAGTCAAGACGACAAGTCATCAAACAGCCAGGCGACCGCCATGCCCTTGGGATTCTCACAACGCGTGACGCAAAGACCATCAATGCCACCGTCAAGTGAGCAATGCTGCAAGCTTGGCAATTCAAGTTGACTTGTTCCGATGGGGTGGGTGTTGGCGCCTTGGAGGACCGGATTCGGGACTGCAAAGAAAAAAAAGAAAAAAAAGGACGGCGCAACATGGCCAGCCGGCGGTCATCTCGGAGTCAGTTCATCCCACTCAGCTAGGTTTAACTAGGAGACGTAGTTTCCTCGTGTGAGTGGGTCTAACGAGATTTAGCATGCATATCCCTTCAACTGCCGACTGTCTGCGTGGTGCTCCCTGGCACAATCTGACGTTGCAACTTGTCGTTCTCGCCCGCTAGTGGAAATGCAAGCAGGGCAACGAACGTGAGGCAAGGCAGAGCTAGTGCCTTTCAGACGCCTGCTAACGAAGCTGGACAGGGCAACTGACGGAGATCGCCAGAAGCCAGGTTTCGGCACGGGCGTTTCATGCCCAGATCGGGGAAGGATGGTTGTATGGATTTGGACGAAGTTATGCAGTGGCACCAGGCGCCACGGCCGACGGTGAATCCATACACACATACGGTCATCGTCGAAGATTTTCGACAGAACCGATTGGGAGTGTGGTACGGGTCCCAAGTTCTGGGAGTGCTCGTTGGCAACGATCGGAAGACCGGGGGCGAGGCAATTGGCGACCCCATTTTTGCAGGCTTTCCCCCTTCCTTTCTCACCTCGCCCTTAACCCTGACTAGCTCACCAACGGGACAGTTCCTGTTGGCTGACATGTGCATCCGCCACAGCGAGAGACCTTGGCAGGGGAGCGCACCGGGGGCGGTCATGTAAGTATTTTTTCTTCCTCTAGGCAACGCGACAATTGAAGCTTGGTAGTGCCTTTGTCCTGTCAGTCAAGCTTGCCCACCTTGTGCCAGCGTGGGATGGGTGGATGGATGGATATAGGGGGAGCATTGACTTGAGTACTGTAATCGAGCGTCGAGATGCGATCAGGCCCAGCGTTCGTCGTGTGTGCCGTGGTCCCGCGTGTGTCCCTGGTGCGGTCGAATAGACATTGGGCTGGGAAATGTCGATGCTTGGAACGAAAGGCGGTGACGGACGGGAGAGAGGTGCGTTCAATGCATGGCAAGGTGTGTGCAGAAGGCCTCCACGTCAACAGGACACGTTGGCCTTGTGGATTCGGAACTTCCAGTGTCTGGGTGCCGCCTGCCATGTCCAACAAGTACACGGCTTCAGCTTGTGCATGGAGCTGCGAAGAATGGCGGCGGCATGTCTCCACGGACGGGGAGAAAGAAAGACGCCCAAGCGAGGAGAGAAGACTGAGGCAAAAATAGACGAGATTTCCGGTTTCATGGACCTCCCCAACGATGCTGAAATGACCTAGGCCGTCGTCCTCAGCGGGAAGGGAAGAGCAAGGATACCTTGGTATTGGGAGAAAGCTTGGGGTCGGTCAGATCGTGAGTCGGCGGAGAGAAGAGGCACAAGACGACGCAGGGACTCTGGTTCGCGAGAAGAGTGACGACAATGGGATCGGACTGGCCAGGTATCCATCCGCACTCAGACAATGGCGCTGGAAGAAGGAAAATTGACAAGATCAGTACAGACACGGACAGTAACAGCGGACGGGCGACGAGACGCAAGGCACAGAGAGAGAGAGAGGAGAGAGAGGAGAGAGAGAGAGAGAGAGAGAAAGAGACAAAGAAAGAGTAGGGAGGAAAAACGAAACAAGGAACAAAGCAGAGAGCAGAGAGCAGACAACGGTCATGACACGAGGCTGGAAAGGAATAGTCGCCCTTCCCATCCCTATCGTCCTTCCCATCTTAACATTTGTTTCTAGGTATGAGTACTTGATGTAGACAGGTGAGTACCTATAGATGATTGTATACGGTTCACCGCACTGTACGCTCTCTGTGCCACAGTGTAGATAAAGATGTGGGCTCTGAGGCTTCCGGCAGATCCATGTCACTGCTAAGGGCGAGGGGGCGAGGCGACAGTACCTAGGTACCCAGGGTTGAAGGAGGATGAATTTGAGGCCTGCATGGAACAGTCATGGAAGTCCCCAAGGTCTCGAGGGCCTATGCATTCTAGGAACCATCTGTTACGATTACACCGCCGACACGACATATTACGCATACGATGTACACTACCTCTCCTCCAGGGTTGATGTAGCAAACGGTTACCCGCCCTTGATGCAAGGCGCCTTGATGGAGGTCCCCGAGATGGATTAAGGGGGGTGGGGGGTGGGCATCGATGCCCACGTTAACGATGCAGCCAGCCAACCGACCACCCAACACGACTGCGTCGTCGAGCGTCAAACCACATGGACAAACCCAGCACGTCACTCACGCTTCCGACTCAACTCGGTTCGACGACGCGAGTCCAATCAGCTTGTGCATATCGGCACCATTAAGACAAAACAAGACGTGTCCTCGTCGCTGTTTGTGCTTGCCTTCCAAGTGGGATACGATAGCAGGATAAGGTGTTATTTGAAACAGCTTGTCCCGAGAAAGCCTCGTTTCGCTAAATCGTACAACAAGCATACTTTTGTGTGTGTATGTGTGTGTGTGTGTGTGTGTGGCTCATGTTTGTCGTTCCAGACGATGATGCTACGTGATTGCAGATTTGTTTATCAAACCTCATCACCGCATTCGATGATAACGACTGACAGCCGCCTCGTCCACCTGGTGGCCGCTCTCTCATCCCCATGCCATCCTCTTCTTCGAGTCTTCGGAGGGGAGGCCAGCGGGGGTCCAATGTCATCAAGTTTCTCATGAACTTTGACGGATTGGGGCCTCTGTAACCCTTGGGAGGACAGGACGGCCCCGGCAGACAATCGAGGTGCAAAATCGTCCGCGGCAATCTCCGCAGAGGCTCACCAGTCGAATGACCCTGTCACCTGGACCACCCTTTGGGCCATGCATAACGGTCGTAATCAATCGTGGTTGCTTTAGACATGGGCCATGGGAGATGCCGTGATGCGCCCGTGCCTCAGCTGAGTCCTGGCGAGGCGGGAACAACTCGCAGAGAGGGGAGGGGGCGGCTCCCGTCAATGGGGGCCCAATGTCTGAGCTCTCGGGAGCAGAGCCGCGGGACATTCATTACCTGGGTGCTTGACCGTCAACACGTCCGCCCCCCTTCCCCCTCCCCCCCTGCCCTGTCATTGTTCTGACGCCTCAGGCTGGTCATCGTTGCGTCGTCCATCCTCCCGCCCATCAGCTTTCTACACAACACCTACCCTTTTCTGCAACAGGCTGCCCCGTCCACAAGTCAAGGCAGCCATGCGTGCGTGCAGTCGAACGGGCGGCCAGGGCGACAAACACACCTCCAACGCTTCAACGCCATGTTTGAGGCCCTGAACCCGTCTCTCGAAACACGTCCTCGCCGGCCACACATACCTTTGGGTACTCGTGGAGTACTGGATCCGTACGATGGTCGCGGTACTCGACCAGCAGGTGGGTGCCGCCGCTTCCCCCCCTCCCCCCCCCTTTCTGGATCGATCTTGAGCGCCATGGCCCTTCGCCTTTGCAGCGCAGCAAAAAGTCTGTGTAATCTTGTCTGTCGGCCAATTACCCGGGGACCCCTGAAGCTGGCTAACCTTCTCGAAGCATTCCAGAAGGAGTGGAGAGAAAGAGGCCAGGGATATTTGACATTGGATTCCCCACCATCGTCGCAGATGAAGCGGCGCGACGGAGGCGCAGCGCATTCATTTTGACGCCGCCCTAATACTAACTACTGTACGGCTTCCACGCCGCTAATGACTTCCAGAAGCCTTCTGGAAACTTTCTCTCCTAGGCTTAGCGCCAATCTCCTGGGCTGCACTACGCATGCATGCATCACGTCTCCCCACGCACACGCACACATACTTCTAGGTATCCGTACACTAGTCGTGCCAGGTTTGCGCCCCCAACCCTGCAGCTGTATTGTTAGAAGCACAAGAGAGTAAAGAGATATTGAGGGGGTCACCCCCTTTTTGCCGTCACTCCCTGGCTCGGATGTTCATGTGTCCCTCGCAACGGGTGGCCCCAGATATGTCAAATGCCAGGCCGCTGATGATGATCCTCGCCCAACGTTCGGCAATAACGCCTGTGTGTCATCGTCGAGCGTTCCGGCGAGACATGTTTGCGCTGGGCTTTTCCCATGGCACGCAAAGCAGGCCGGGTTGCTGCAAGATGGCCGTTACGGACGAGGGGCTCTCTTTTGGGAGCAATCGAAGCTAACTCGGCGCGTCATTCAGAGTTAGGGATGGACACCCTGACCGAGAGACTATGAAGCATGCCGCACAGAGTTTCCTTGACTGTGCAAAGTCAAGCAGTGGAGGAGTGAGTGGTGGCGGCGGCGGTGGCACGGATACACCAAGTTGAGCAGCAACGGTTCAACCGTCGTCTCTTTTTTCTTCTCTTCCGTCGCATCAGTTAGTTGTGCTTTGACCTGGATCTTAATACAAGACACGCGACAGCAGTGACGAAGGCGTTGGTGGCATGTCACCTGCACCGTCAAAGATGTTCTGTCGCTCGAGCCCAGGGCCTCTGTAGCATGCATGGACACGGCGCGCGTCGGAAGACTTTCCAGAAGGAATGGGGCCCTTCTACGACCATGCCCATTTTCAACGCAAGTGGAGCGGGGAGCCCTTGCACCTTTGGACTGTTGCGACCGTCACAAGGCCGTCGAATCTAGATTGGCCATGCCAATTCAGAGTACACCCACCAAAATTGGCGAGAGGAAACTGGCCCTAGGCATCAGCACTCCCGTATACGGAACAGAAGAGGAATGGGTGGACTAGAATGGAGGCGGGGGGTCCATTCAAACAGCTCCAGCGCAACTTTGTTTCGTGATTTGATACGTGCCTCGGAGGCCGCTGGCAATTTCGAGGCGTCCGAGCGCTCATTAGACGGCACTCTGCACCTCGTTGTCGTAACATTGCTGCAAGGGCGTAGGCAATGTGACTGGCGAGGATTGGCCGCCAAGAGGACAATCGGTGCAAACAGTATTCCGTAAGTAGGCACACTACTGGGTTAGGATTCAGGAAAGCGACAGGTTCTGCGGCAACTCAGTCTTGAGGGCGCCTTTGTGAACGTGATGCATGGGAAATGAGTGGTAATGAGATACGCATCTGCCCATCCTCGCCCCCCTTCCCATTACCTCTCGTGTTGGCTCGAGTGGGCTCGACGGAAGGGGGGCGGGGGACTATCTCTCTGTATGCGTAATCTGTACGGTGCCGTGCCATGCAGCGAGGTCATCTGTTTCCGCGGCGCCAGCTTGGTATTAGAGGTACTGGTTGTATCCGTATGTACTTCGTATTTGGGGTGGTGTAGATGATGTGCGAGATGGAGTGGCTTTGACCACACTCTGTCGGTTCTCCGTGGGCCGTGGCAAGCCCAGGCTCAAAGAAGGTTGATCTGAGTCCACGACAGTTATCCAATCGAGACGAGGAGTGACCACATGGAAGCTTTCGAACATTCGTCTGGCGTAGGGTCATAGCACTGCCAAGTTTGGCTTATCTGGCGTTTTGGCTGCTGCCGAGCATCCAGCCATTGCTGGCATGTTGGGCTCGTTAACAGTCGGCGGATTGTCGACCGCCGACAGGCAGGTGAAGTATGAAAACAAGAGAAACACACAGCGCAGAGAGAGAGAGTCACAGCCCGTACTGGATATCGAGAAAGGGTGTCGACTCCAGGACAAAGTCAATAGAGGAAGGGCGATGCCATCAGTGGCGGGCGCTGGGCAGGCAGCCTGACTCCGCGCTCTTCATACCAAAGCAAAGCATGAGAAACAGAAAGAGCTCGCCCCTGCTCCGCCCTATCGTAGGTTTTGTCTGTGGGGCTGTAAAAGGCAATTTGGTATCTCGCTGTGGCTCTTGACTGGGAGACGTAAGAGTGACCCACTATGAGCGGGTGGGTACGATGGCAGAAATAACCCGATTGTTTGATGATGACGAGGCAAAACGAGAGAAAAGCTAAATGTGCTGGGCTCTGGTCACTGGGCCCCTTAGGGGGGGTTGGCGAGCCAGCTGCCAGTGGTCATGAAGTCTCGACAAGCCCCTCTTCACCCCTGAAGGTTTGGAGACAAACAGACAGATGGACAGACAGACTGACAGAGAGGGAGGGAGGAAGAGAAATAGGAAAGACAAGGGGTGCGGCGGCTGCGGTTGATGGTGATAAGCAGCATAATTAGGCGACAGCGGTATCGGGTAGATGTGATGAAGGATCGCCCCTTATCCCCCCTTTCTACCTAGATGGGCCTCGCATTGTTTGTCCGTCGCTCAATGGCCCATTTGTCAGAGCGGCCCTGTGATACCTTGTGGTGGCGGCGATGGTGGCCTGTCGGTGTGGGCAATCCGCCTGTCAGTGGCATGAACCTAGTAATAGCATCAGTCGCAGTGCTCTGATAAAACCAACAGGGGATGTGTTGGATGGGGAAAGTGAGAACGAGTGAGAGAGAGAAAAAGAGAAAGAGAGGGAAAGGCAAAAGCATGGCAGGGCATGCGCGAAGCTTCGTCAACAGGCGGCTTTGAGGTAGCATTTTGTGCATCGCGCTTGGTTTTTCGGATGTTGCAGTGCCGAGTGGTACTGTTGCTGATGTTCTTGTTGTTGACGGAGCGTTTCTCACAATACCTACCTTAGGTAACAAAACAAGCAACGTAGACTTGATCATGTTCGAGGATCATGAGGCTCAAGTTGCTTGTCGTGGCTGGGCTATACGGTGTGTCCGTGTCGTCTTCACTCACTCGGCACACGCAGGTACGGTCAGCAAGTGGCTGCGTCGGCGCCCATCCGGGGGAGAGAGGCCGGCACCTCCAGCTTCAAGTCGAGCTGCTCGCAAGGTGGTCCCAACCCCCTAGCCGGCGGCGGCGCCATAGAGGCGATCGTCACTGACTCTGGGTCCAGAAGGTCCAGCAGGCCCAGCAGGCCCAGCAAGCCCAGCGGAGTGGAGCAGTGCAGCGGCAGCGGCAGGGAGTGCGAGGGCACTGAGTGCTTGGAGGCTACCCCTTCCAAGTTCCCAACCGGCACACAAACACCCAAGCCATCCGCCTTTCGCACTGCCTGCCTACACTGTGTGTACTGTGCCGTGTTGCGGCAAACACAACCGCTAGCAGGTACGACCAAGGCCTTCCACGGTACGTATGTACCTAGGATCGGACAGCGGGAGGGAAGGGAAAAGGAACTGGACAGGAAGCAAAGAGACCGACCGGGACGAGTAAGTGTATGGTCGAGGAAGGGAGGGGAGGGGGCACGTACCCTGGTTCTCGAGTACGTACCTTCCCCCTTCCAAGTTCCATGCGTCTGAGTGAGGTCGGCTCGGCAGGTACCTCTGTCATGTACTGCCATATGTACCCCCGTATCTTCCTTATTTTCCTTTCCCTGAGCACCTAGGTAAGCAGGTACCCTTCTCCCACCATCCCCAAAGCGTACCAAGCGTGAATGGTCCTCAATTGTCCCAGCAGGACCGTTCGTTTCAATCCACACAGATTTCGCACTTGGGACCTCTCACTTGACCTGTCCTGGGGGGAGGGTGCGCGCGCGCTCGCTCGCTCTGGTTCTGAATATGGATAAGCTACAAGTACGGCCGCTTGGCATGAGTACCTTTTGCGGGACTGTAGGAAGAAAAGGCACCTCGCAAGAGTACGAGTGCGTGCGCTCGCGCGTCAGTGTGGTGTATGCGTGGTGTATGTCCATGTATCCGTATGATTGTAGGTGTGTGTATGTGTGTGTGTGTGCAATTGATCAAACTGCTTCTCCATATCGGACATGAAAATGCATTCATATCTTGGCTTGCCCTCTTCTCTTCACCCTAGTCTCTTCATTTCCGTCTTCTCTGTGACCGTACGTACATGCGTACATAAACACATACACACATACAGACTCGACCAATCTACAAAGGCAATCCGTTTCTACCTGGCCTCTCTCACTCGACATCAATCCGCCATCCAGCCATCCCTCCATTAACCAGGTCCCTGTCCTGATCGATCCATTACGATAATAGGTACGGATACATCCTACCACGACACTCTGCCCCCCCCTTCTCCAGACGCCCCCCTTCCTTCCATTTTTCTTCCTTTCTTCCATCCCCCCCCGGTCTCACTAAAAGGATCGTCTCCTTGGTTGACATTTTTACAATACCTGCCGAACCCCGTCCGCCTGTCCCTGCGCTCCGTCTGCTGCGTCACAGCTTCTTTCCCTTCTTCCCCCCTTCTTCCCCTTGCTCTTTCCCACAACCGAACACAGTTCGAGAGCCAAGGGCCCCTACCTTACACCTCCCACCAGATCAGGTCGAGACTTCTTCCATACATATTCAAACGCTCCCTCCGCTGCAACAACAAAAACGCAAGCCACCCGTGCTTTCTTTTCCCTTCCCTTCCCACCCTTTTCCTTGCAACTGTCAACGACGACGCAATTGCAACCTCTCCGATTCTGAGTGGGAGAACAAATACCCATCATCAAGAAAGACAGACACCTACTCCAGTCCGATTGGGCATCCTTTCCCTCTTCATCTCCCTAAAGTAAGTTGCCATTTTCCCACGTTCGTTCACACATTCTCTTCTCCTTCTCTCTAACTGCCCATCCCCCGATCTCGTTCTCGTTTCCTTCTTGCTTTGCCAGTGCCAAAGTCGAGGTCAACGTCTCGACGTCGAGGCCACGAGTCTTTCCCCCTTCCTACTCATCAAAACATCTGTCCCTTTGTTACCGCCATCTGCGCGTGGCCATAGTGGGAGGTAGTAGGCCTGAATTGTTGGCTGGCACTTGCGCTCCCACCCAGCGCACACACGAGACGTAGCTACCGGGCCTTCCTTGCCATCTGCTCCTGTGGCTGCCCTGCTCTCTCGCGCCTGGGGGGTGCCCAGCGCCTTGGTCACGACTGCGGCCTTGCTTCAGCTTTTTTTTCTCTCCCTTTCTCTCTTTTCCTTACCGCCCCGCTTTTCTTCCCCTAACCCTGCCGGACCATCTGCAGCCCCGATCAAGGTTTCTTGGCCCCTGTTACCTCATCTCTCGTCCGAGACCTCAGCAGACGCGAACCTTGACAAACACCTTTCCCTCTTGACACAACTGGTCGAGCCCTCGGTCCGGAGGCACCTGCTTTTCTTCCTTCTCCATCCTCTGCCCTTCGAGCGTTGCACACCATCAAGTGCAGCATCGGTCTTACTTCAACCTTATATCTTTGCATTCCATCTCGACCGACACTAATCGGAGGCGCGTCGTGTAGGTCGCTCCGACAGCACCATCTTTTGACCTTCATCACCCACACTCTCCTTTTCCGTCAACGGTTTCGGTTCGATCACGCATATCCGATCCATACTCATCATCCTTGGACAGGACAGAACGAGTACTTGGCACACATCTGGATCCCACGACACTCCTCGACGCATCCTTGGTGGGCTGTGCCGCCTTCGACAAAGAACCTATCGAGTTGTTTTTCTTGCGCCACGTCAGACCCTGGAGTCGTGACGACACAGAGAGCTCTCTATATATATATCGAGCGCCATCAATCTAGCCCTTCAGGCACGATTTCAAAAAACAACAACAAAAAACCTCACCTCCCAACTCTCCGTACCAGACACGTCCACGATCCCACCGGCGTCATTGCCACGGCTTAGGTCGAGCTCCATCTTGACGGGCATTTCGACTGCGAGTACGAGCAACATACTGGTCTGTGATCGGTCGCT
Organism: Colletotrichum lini; assembly: GCA_034638275.1. Taxonomy (NCBI): domain Eukaryota; kingdom Fungi; phylum Ascomycota; class Sordariomycetes; order Glomerellales; family Glomerellaceae; genus Colletotrichum; species Colletotrichum lini. The sequence continues at coordinate 1,339,429 of JAWQJV010000001.1, read as the reverse complement.
CCCGGATTTCATTTCGGCATCCGCACCAGGTAAGCCTGCGAGCGAAACACGTCAGTCTGATTCAAAGGGTCCGCCACCGGGTGCTCCTGGCACATCTAGTCATGCCAGGCGCCGTGTTGGGTCATCCCCGTCGTATTTTACCCCTCCGCAACCCTGCTACGTCGAACTTAGCCAAACGCTCCCTACTCGTGGCGATGTACCCCCCCTCCTCAAAATGGCTTTTCTCCGAATCCCTTATTCATACTCTTTGCCCCCTCGGAGCATCGTGCTAACTTTCTATTCCAGGCTTGCGCAGTCCTTATAAACTCAAAGTCGCCTTCGTCTGACGCGGAATATCGTCTGAAGCAATTTAACAAGCTGGCTATCCACGCAGGGATTCCGAACATTGCTAGCGATTTTCTTCGCCGTAATATGAGGTCGCCAGCTCCGGGCGAGGTAATGGACATTGGCAACTTGATGAATCAAAGAGGTGCCGCTATGCAACAACACGCTTCCATCCACACCGGATCGACTCCCGAACGCCAGATGCATCAACTCCCTCAACTCACTGCGAGAAACATGCCCGAACCGCCAATGGATCGCGCAGGCTCTCCTCACGGCTCCGAGCACTCCCAATTCTCTCGTCACACCATGGACGGCGTCCCGCGTTCCTACCCCTCCCCCAGCGCCATGGTCGGCGCTCCGATGCAGATGCAGGTGCCTGTCTCCCACATGGGACCCGGCCCTGTGATCCTGCCCGGTATCCCCCAGCACGACATGTCCCAAGGCATGCCTCAGTACAAGGCCCCCGAGCAGCAGGTATCTCAGCAGCCGACGAAGGCCTATCCGTGCAGCACTTGCGGCAAGGGCTTTGCTCGTCGCAGTGACCTGGCCCGTCATGGTATGTGTAAAGACTCAATATCTAGGGAGATTGGTCACTAAACTGTCACTAGAACGTATCCATAGCGGCATCCGCCCTCACGTCTGCGACTTCCCAAACTGTGGAAAGCAATTCATCCAGCGATCCGCCCTCACCGTTCACCAGCGAGTTCACACAGGAGAGAAACCGCACATGTGCGAACGCTGCGGCAAGGTATGCCTAACCCCTCTGCAGAGGGAAAACGCGAGCTGACTTCTCCCAGCCTTTCAGTGACAGCAGTTCTCTGGCGCGCCACCGCCGAATTCACTCCGGCAAGCGTCCCTACAAGTGCCCCTACGCCGACTGCCAGAAGACCTTCACCCGTCGCACTACCTTGACGAGACATCAAAACCACCACACCGGCACTGTTGAGGAGGCTGCTGCCGCGACCGCTGCCGCCCTCGCCGCTCGCGGTGCAACCATGAAGCCAAACGCGACGCGTTCCGACGGCGATGCCATGTCGAACCGTGGCTCCCCGCTGACCACGCCTTCTCCTGGTCAGAGAACCCTCTCCATGTCTCCCAGTGCAGACAGCATGCACCGCGCCAATTCGGAGTTTCAATACATGGGCAACAGCTCGCTTCCCGTTCACCTTCAGCGAGACATGCATGTTGGTAGCCCTGCGTCGACATCCTCGGGCGGTTATAACACCGGCATGAGGCCCACCTCGCACCCTACCAGCTACGGGCCGCCCCCGACGCTGGAGCCGAGTGTCGAGCAACATTCTGGCCCTGGCAGCGCTGGCGGCAGTCCCCACATGAGCAACGTCGGCTGGCAGTCTCCTTCGCATGTTGCCTCTCCTTCTCATAGCAGCAACGGTGGCGGCTACACCTACCCTGACCCCGACGGGTACCCCGCTGCTCCCTCACTGGGTGGCCAAATGTTTTACGGCAACCCTGGACAGGTTCGTCGTCCCCAGAGCACTGAGCCCCCTGCTGGCGCTTATGACATTAAGGGTCGTCAGAGCGAGCTGTGGGCAGGAGCTCACTAGGATGAGCAACTGCACCAACACTGAAAGCACCCCCCTCTGTACACCAACATCGGGTCTCCAAGGCAGCTTACGACTCGGCACTTTTCCTTGGCGTGTTCAAATACTCTCTTCTTTTTCTCTGATACGAAAAGTTCTCGCATGGCAAGGTTGGGGGACGGTAAATACATACACCTTTAATACTGCGGGCTGCACTAGGACAGGGTCAGGAAGATACCAAAAGGGGTAGGGCAGCCATCTGGTTCGGTTTTACACACAAACGCCTTTTCCTTTGTTTTCATAGACTGGCGGGAAGCACACTTTATGATAACTGGGTCTCCATGGGCATTGGCTGGAGGCAAAAAGGTTGGGAGGAGTTTCCAGACAGGAAACGAACGCTCTCGAGCAGCACGCCGATGGTTTGGCGGAGACTCACTCGAGGAAGGAATCTGGCTTTTTTTTTTTTTTTACGGTTCTTGTATGCAACCCTGTAAGGCACTAGACAATGAATGCTCGTAGCTCCTACCCCCCCAAAGCTCACTCGTTCTGAAATGTCGTCATATGCATGGCCTTGCGTTTTATTTTATGGTGGGGTGGGCATGAGGTCAAGCTTGAGGGTTGACCTCACGATGGTCAGTGTGTGAACGCCATGCACATGTGGCCTGCATTTTGTGGAGGCGCAATCTGGATGCTGACATGCCATCAACGGTGATCCGGGGTTTCTGTCACGCTGCAATTGGGCCCGGCGAGAGTGTTCTCATCCGAGAGCAGGCCAGTAGCGTGATTACAATTTGTGTCCCAGACACGTGTGATAAGCGCTCGGCAGCTGTGGTAATGTGCACAGCGTGTACTCTGTATGTTACCGTCTGTTTTATCACCCCCTTGAGGGCTGGTCAGTCGAGTTGATCAGTCGGGGTCTGGCGGGCTCAACCCAGCAATATTCAAGTCGAGAGAGAGGCGGGAATAATCCCGATCACTGTATTTACCCCTGCCCCCCCCTTGGTGCCACATGAGGATGGCGGGAGACCGAGACCATCGCAACATCGCGAGGGAATACAAGAAGGATTCCAGAGGTGGGGCGGGGCAAAGAAGGAGAAGGACGCGACGCAGGTGATGAGAGGTAAGGGACGTCGGCGCCGAGACTCGAGAGGGGGATTTTTCTTCCTTTTCTTTCTTGATTGTCGTCGAACAGGTCGGGGTTGATGAGATAATAGAAAAATGGCAAGGATGCGTGCGCGGTTCAATTCCGGCGAGGTGGAATGAGTTCTCCCTCTTTCCTGGGTGATTAGTGAACTGTCACACCATGTGCCGTCCGTCCGAGTCTCGTAAGTCTCGTAAGTCTCGTAAGTCTCGTAAATCTCGCAAATCTCGCAAGTCTCGCAAGTCTCGTGCGGCCATACAGCGAGGCGAAGAACACAAGAAACCCGACAGACAAAGAGACCGAGGTTGGGAACTGGCGTTGTGGCGTTGTGGTATCGCAGTCAACCGGGCGGTCATGCTAAGCCTGTGAGGACTTTGCTTCCTCACTGGAAGCGGGGGTCGTCTCGGTTTCTGGATTTGAAGAACCTCGGACCTCTCGCCAATCTCTCTTCGGATTAGTAGTAGTCTGATAGTCATCGGCAAGACTTGCTCGGTGTGTATTGATGAGTGAGCAAATGTGTGTGTGGATATGCGTTTGTGTGTGTCCGTTCCTGTTTGTTCGTGTTCGCCCTCCCAGTTTATGCATACATGCACGCTTGTCTCTGTGAGGGCGAGAGGATCCGACATACGCGGACTCGTCGGCCTCATCTGCAAAGGTGCATCGTTTCCAGGTCTGATTAGTATTCCAATCTAGCGTCTACTCTTCTTGTTTTCTTCTCATATTCGTTTCTTACCCCGTTCGCCACCTTTCCTTCCGTGGCCGACCTTTCGTTCCCGTCTGACGACGAGTTGGCTCGGTCAGAAAAGTGTTAAAACCATTTTGTCCCAGGCTGTATTGACGACCAGCAGCAGTTTACTCGGTACCGCCATCTTCGCCGTCCATCCATCCCCCCCCCCCTTTTCGCCGAGCGTAAGACTTATCTCCTCCGTGTCGAAGGAATGTTGCTGACCAGGAAAGAAAAACGACTTTTTTTTTTTTAAAATAAGAAAAAAAACTTTTTGAAAAGAAAAAGTCCCGAAAGAAATCCGGAGCCTATCGCCGGCTGTGATACTCTTCGGATCCGGACTCGGGCGTCCAAGATAATGACCGTCATCAAGATCGAGGCCGTCACGGACCTGCTCTGTCCGTGGTGCTACGTTGGCAAAAAGAACCTCGAACGCGCCATCGCGCAGTACCGCGCCATCGACCCCTCGGCCGAGTTTGAGGTCGTCTGGAAGCCCTTCTACCTGAGCCCGGCCTTGAAGAGCACCGGTTCGTTCTTCTTTCCTCGTCGCATCTCTCCCTCACCCGCCCTACACTCCGCTTGAACACTGCTCAACTCTACCAGCCTCACGTCATGTTGAACCTCCTCCATCTCATACACGAAAAACAAAATAAAAATACACCTCTCATCCCATCTCATCCTATCTCATCCACTTCTGAATCTCTAGCTCTCGCCCCCCCTTCACTTACACCACAAAAAGACTAACCCGTCAAGGCTACGACAAGCGCGCCATCTATAAAACCTACCTCGCCGCATTGTCAGACGACTTCGCCACACACTTGGACAGGGTAACCTCCGCCTGCGCCGACGCTGGCATATCCCTCAACATCGTCGGCTCCATGGGGAACTCGCGTCAGGCCCACAAGCTCCTCGCCCTTGCCTTGCGCCGGAACGGCCCGGCCGCCCAGAACCGCTTGCTCGAGACTCTGTTCCGCGGCCACTTCGAGCTGGGGGAGGACATCTCGGACCGCCACTTCCTGCTCGCGGCCGCGACGTCCCACGCTGTGGGGCTCGATAAGGACGATGCGCGGGCCGCGCTGGATGACGATCGCACCGGCAAGGCGGTCGACGAGGATGTGCTGGACGCGAAGCGGGCTGGCATCACTGGCGTGCCGACATTCACGGTCCAAGGAAGGTGGAGGGTCGGCGGGAACCAGGAGCCGGACGTGTTTTTGAGGGTGTTCGAGAAGGTTGACGAGGCATAGCGAGCCGGTTTGGCCAAAGGCCTTGTTGCCCAAGTCCCCTAGTCGAGTCAGCGGCATTGCGAGTATCAGCATATCACCCATAGCAGAGCGTCGTCGCTGGTTATTGTTTGCATTCAACATCTTGGGTGTTTCTTTGCTTTCTTCATCTGTCTGGTCATATCAGCAAGAATCCTAGATCCCTGCCCCAGCCGTGACCGAACCATTTCCGAATCCATCTATAAAACTGGAGGAAATGCGAAAGAGACAACCTGTCAGTTTCGCCAAAGAAGCCTCCCCAGTTCCGTTAACGCCTTCCAAATGCATAGCCTCGTGGTGAAATTAAAAATTGAAACAAGAGAAAGAGGGCCGCCTCGCTCATCGCTTGACCATATGGCTGTAGTCCTTAAGGAGATGCTCCATGTGGGTGTTCGTCGTCTTGCCTGTGCGACGCACCGCGCGCTTCTTTTGCTGCTTTTTGGAGTCGATCTTCTTGATGGTGCTGGGGTCGGCGCTGGCAGGCTTCTGGCCAACTGAGACGAGTTTCTTGACAATGTCGTCGGTAGTCGGCACCTCGACAGCGTTCCACATGCGCTTGAACTCGTCGTCGACGTGGTGATGGAGCGAGGCGTCGTCGAGCCAAATCGCGCGGGGGTGCTGTTCCTTTTTGGTTTTGACAATGAGAATCTTGTGCTCTCGCTCGAGCTCCATCAGCGACTGGTCGCAATCGGGCCAGCCGTCCTTGAGATCCTTGACCGAGGTGCCTTCGGCGTCCTTCTTGCTCTGCAGGTGGCGCAGTAGCGAGATCTTGTCGCGGACGCCGGGGATGATGGGGCGGTGGATGTACGTGCCCGTCCTCCACGTCTGCTCCGATAGTTTGGGGTCGGGCGTCCACTGGATGCGAGGATGACGGCGCATGGCTTCGACCAGCTGCTGCTTGTGCTTGTCGGTGCTGCGGGTCTGCCCCAGGTGATCAAAGATCTCGGTGGCCGTCTTGGACTCGTCCTTGCCCTTCAGCCACTCAAGCGCATACTGCATCTGAGTGAAGACCTCCTGGCCAAAACTAGTGTTCTGCGGTTGCGAGTAGACAATGGCGTTGGGGTCGCGCTTACGCTTGCCCGATGCTGTTGTCTCATTTTTGGAGGCGGTACTGCCGACGGACGGGGATGGCGACGGCGGTGCGAGAGATGGATTCTTGGACGTCAGCTTGCTCGCGGCGGAGGCCAACGAGCTGCTGAAGGCCGCCTTTTGCTTCTCAAGAAGAGACATGGTGGGCGGCGTGAGACGTCGGAATGTTTGAATTGGTGATTCCGCGATGGGGGCAGGGCAAAGATGCGGATATAATGATACAGCCGCAACGCGCGTGGAAGGGCAGGTAGCGGTTTAAGAGACTGCCGAGGTGTGACGAGACGATGACAGTCTTTTCGACAAGTTTTCCCCAGTCTCTCGTGTTCCTTCTTGGCAGTATTGAGAGCTTGTGTAGATCTGCCGTAAGACAATAGTGATGCTGTCAAGCTTTCGACGTAGCTCCCGTCCGCAGGGAATAGCAGATGTGGACCAGTCGGTCTCGTTTAAGCGTTCTGGGAGCCTTCACGGTCTCGCAAAATGATCTTGCTGGCGGGATCCAATCCACCAACTAGTCGAAAGGAAAATAGGGATATCGAAGGAGGTCTTCTTCGTGCAAGCTGAATTGTCTTTTCCAGCGTCTATAACGATGTTGCCGATGTAAAAGCGACCAGATATCCCAGTCGTCGTCGGCTTCTCAAATCGCAGGCGCAGCCCAACGTGTCGACTGACGGTACTGGGACTGCTACTATCGGAGTGGTCGTCGTGGATAATCTTTCCAAAATCTCACAGAGCCCTTCGTTTGCGTTTCGCCTCGGTGCCGTCGTCTCTGCGCCTTGATCTTCCAGCTTCACCCTCGCGATCGGTCGATTGTTCGGATCGATTTCGCTTGTGTCCTGCGACTTGGTACGTTTCTGCGCCGAACAGGCTGCAAATAGCCGTGTATTTGATGCGCGTTCGTGTACGATAGACGTCGAGGGTTCGCTGTAGAATGGCAGCCTGCTCTTGAGATAAGAAAGAAAGCAGTCCGTTGGATGATGGGTGGTATGCTTGCTGATTCAATTCTCTGGAAACTGGGTGTCCACCGTGAGGTACCTGATGTGGCGCACGGACGGGGCTGGTGAGGTCGCCCAGCCATGGAACGATTTGGTTGGCTCGGGAGCTGGAGCCAGCCTCATTCCGCTCCCTACCAAAATTCCGAGGTGGATGGATGGGTGGTCACCGATGGGCCACTTCCGCTTGGGCCACTTGCTGTGGAGAAACACCAGGCTTGATGAAGTGATAAAACGGCTGCCCGGTGGTGATGACACCTATAGGGGAAGTGTTACATGTAAACGCGTCGCTTCAATGTGAGGGATTGAGCTGCAAAGAGTGGTGCTAAGAGTGGTTTGTGGGCGGGGATGCATGGGGCATCAACTCTACGTGCCCGCAATTGCATGCTGCATGGTGTGTTGGTCTTTGGCAGGGCGGTCTGGTTATTCACCAACACCCGCGACAAAGAAACTCGGTCCATGTGCGAGACGTTTGCTTTGGCATTATACCCAGCATCGCGCTGCCTGCTACCCGTATATCTAACACACAAACTAACAGTCATGACCAGAACATATATTCTATTAAAAGCGTATCATCCCCCGGCAGACTTGGCTCGCCGGTCTCAGTTGACCAGCGTGGCCTTCCTGCCGCTGTGAATCAACATCATAAAGCCCCACACAACACCCACCTGCGCCAGCTCATAACACATCCCCGTTCAAACATCGTTAGCCTTAGGTGACGCGAGGGATAGCCCCCCCTTGCCTCGTAACGATCGCACTTCTTGAGGATAACGACTTGCGGCTCCGGTCGCGGGCGGCGTGGGCGCGCGTACTCCCAGCTCGCCCCCCTTCTCCAGGAGCAACGGGCGATTCGAGCTGCACCCCTAGGATACTTGAAAAACAGTGACAACGACCGTCACATTATGCGGACGCCTGCTGCTGCTGCTGCTGCTGGTACTGGTAGGCGACGTAGGCGAGGACACCGCCGATAAGGAGAACGGCATAGAGGCCGATGCCAAAGCCGGCGCTCTCGGTGGTGCTGGCTGAGCTGGCGACGGGGGTCTGCTTCTTAGGGGCAGGGTCTCCGGGCTAGAACGAGAGAAAACACGAGAAAGTTAGTAAAGCTCATTCTGTAATAGATAAATCATGGCGGCGACGGCGCGCAAGCACTCAAGTGGGTAGGGAGGAGGGATGTTGGTGGGAACTCACCTGGCGCTTCAGGTCGCCGATGAGCAGCTGCTCCAGGGTCTCGCGGGCCTCGTCGCTGTGGCCGACATCCTCGAACGCCTCGGTGGCATCCTGACCGCCGACGTCAAGAAGAACCTCCTCACCACCGCTGTGCGAAGAAGACATTGGTCAGCCCAGGTCATGATGTGGAGGATAAGAGCTTGGGGAAACTCCGAGCACGGCACGGCGCGGCGCGACGTGGGGAGGGCGAGACGTACGGGTGCTCATCGACGAACTTGGTGCAGTCATAGATCTTGTCGTGAATCACCATGAAGAGGTCCTTCTTGGTGTTGTGCTCGGCAACATCCTGGTAGGTAAGTTCGACGCCCATTGTGACAGAGTTCGGTGACGACTAAGGGTTTTCGGTGATTAAACGTGGCTCTTTTTTGGCGTATTGATTTGTTGGGGGTTTGCGGACTGGGTTCGGATTCGGGGCTGAATTCGAGTTAGGGTTTGCGCGATGAACAAGTTGCGAAGACTTTCAAGATGGGGGGCAGACGGTGGTGGGCGGAAAGGACCTTTTTTTCTTCTCTTGCTGGAGTAGTGGCTGCAAAGGGGAGTTGGTGCAAAAAGGATTCGGACGTGAAGGAGGTCTCCCGGATGTTGTTGAGCCCGTTTGTACACGCACTCTATCGCGGGTCCCAGAAAAATTGGGGGGAGGCCGCACTGCACTGGACGGCTGACAGCTGATGAAAGCTTCCGCGCCAGGTGCTAATGTGGACTGTGGATACAAGGGCGCAGCTTGGGGGGGAAAGATACCGGTGGTCCGCTCAGGGGGGGGATGTTCGAGCCAATAGGAGAAACACAAATTAGTGTGCCGCTGTCCTGATTCGCTAGATAGGCGGCTGGGCTTTAAGGAGAAAAGAGGGTGCGATTTTAGGGGCCAATTTGAAGGTCAGACAGGACTCGGTGAATTAAGGAACCTACCGACCTACCTAGGTAGGTTGGGAGGACCCCTCACCCTGTCTGCCTAGGTACTCGACATTGACAGATGGCCGTGGAATTGAATCGGAATGCTGAGTGGTGCCGGCGACCCTTTCGGCATCGCATTCGGATACTGGCACCCCAGAGCACTGGCACTGGCACTGGCACTGTCGCTATCACAATATTTTCCTGGGCACGGGACAACCTCAAATGCCTAGGCAAACCAGCCCAAACAGCCACGTCTCCTCCTCCTCTCCCCCGCCCGTTGAGACTCGAAGACATGGTCTCGAGTCAGGGCCTCTCTCGTTACATAACCGCTGGCCGGTGACATTAAACTCCCGTTACCACCCAAAGCTCCCCGCGACGAACAGAAAAGACAGGCTAGTCGTTTCGAAACGGGGCATGCCCCCTCGCTCCTCGACCGCCGGGTTTCTGTCGGTGTCCGGGACTGGGAACTCGTGGCCGAGATGGGGGAGGGGAGGCATTGTCACTCTATCTATACCTGGTACGCAAACAAATCTGCAGCTCTCGTTTGTAATAACCCTTCTTCTCTCGTGCCAGCCTCACATACATGGGGCAGCACACTATTCCCGTCCTGCCGAGTCTCTTGCAAATCTGCAGCTTGGTCTCCAGTATTTCGTGTTCGTATCCTCCACGACCGCCAATCCCCAGGCACTCCATGGGCTCGACGACAACCCGACTGCAACATCGATGGGCCTGCTTCCCACTGCCGCTGGCCTGTTTGTGTGTGGCGGGGGGAACCTGGTGCAGGTGTGCAGCCGCAACGGAATGTCGTCGTGCTCCAATTCCGCCGGGATAGAGAGTCAGTACAGAGTACCTACCCACCTCCATAGTTATGCCGCCATCCCGTCCATGTCCTGCCGTCAGATGTTGTTCAGTCTTGCCGGTCCGTGGGGTCCTCGCGGATTTTAGTACGCAAAAATACACTTTGACCCCCCTACCCCCCCTTTGCCCGCATCCTCGTGGGCTGCGGCGCCGTTGCGAAGTCCGGATTCAACGGACCACACGGGGAGTTGTAAACTCTCAACGGACACTTGTGTATGGACACTTGTCGTTCGGCGGATGTGATCCTTTATCCTGCCTACTCGAGACCAAAGCACACAAAGCCACCCGATATTTGCACCAGCTGGCAACCTCGTCCCGCATCCCGCCGCCCGTCGTCAATCTCGGGATGATGTTCAGTGCGGTCTTGGGGATTGGGATATCAGTCCCACACCAGATAAAAGGCGGGGAACGCGCGGGGTACAGAGGTCCAACTGCTCATAACAACTTGTTCATCTACTCCATCTACGTGTAGCAAGTTGTCAAAGCTTCTGGTGCCGCGTTACACTGCCTGATTGGGTAATTTTGGCCGGCCTGCCCCATTGCCGCGTTCCTCCCGGCAGACGCATCAAGGAAACGCATATGCTCTTTTCATGAGGCCGAAGCCGCCATATGCGCCTCGCTTTCCATCGGGACTGTCACCAACACGGGTCTCGTCATGTGTGCTTTAGAGAAACGTTCAACCATTCCAAGCGTGCAGGCTCATGCACCCAAAAGCACACTGCTCTAGCTATGGCCATCTCCAGAGAAGTTCTGCGCCTTCCTCTCACCTTTTCAGCTCATCGTCTCGCGCCGCCACCAATATCTTGGCCCAGCCTGTACGACGTAATCTTGTCCCACTCAATCTTCTGTCTCGTCACGGGCAGCTGCCGTCTCAAGCCCTTGAACGCGCCCTCGCTCAGGTTCGTGAACCCCCTGTTGAGCTCCTCCTGGTACTTCTTCTCCGACGTCGAGATCTCCTTGACAATGCCGGCTCCCGTGCCAGACGAGACCGAAGCCTGCGAGGGCCGGTTGGTGAGCAGCCGAACGTTGCCATCCTCGTAGTAGTGCACGTCGACCTTGACGGAACCCTCGAGGCTCGATGAGGCAGGGTCGAAGATGTAGAGGGATCGCCAGCGACCGTTCCTGGACACTGTCAGTTTACCGAAAGAGAGCGAGACCCGCGTGGACATACCAGAAGTTGTTGGGAGAGTATTTGTTCGAAACAATGACGACTGCAACCTGGGTGTCGTTCGCCGTAGGGTAGACGCCGTACGCGGCATTCGGGAAGTGCTCCTGGACGTAGGGACCAAGACTCTTCAAGGTCGACTTGCTGCAAAGCTTTTAGCCCCCATCGTGACTCCATTCGTCCCCACTGAACCTACATCAACTCCGCGTTTGCGCTCTCCAGCACGTAGCTCTGCACGTTGCTGGCCTTCTGTGTAGTGTGGTCGAAGGAGAAGCTCGTCGAGCTTTCCACGTCAAAGTACTGGCCATCCCCGAGCGAGCTGTGGGAGCTGATGATGACCTGAAACAACTCTTTAGCGTCCGATACCTCCCGGCGACCGAGTTGAACTAACGTGCTGGCTTCCACCCGGCAGCTTCACCGTGACGAACTGCTCCTCGTTGTACTTCTCAAACGCCGGCTCGAGGCTGGAGACAATATCGGGATCCGAAACGGTGAGCGACTTGATGTCTTTGTCAGATTAGTATCAACCGAAACGGATTCTCGAGGATGGGTCGTGGATGATCGGCCATGATTATACCTGCAATGACATCTGCGAGCTTCAATCAGGTTAGCTTCAGGGGCGTTGCATGTAGGGACGAGTAGACCGACCTCGCCTGGGGGGGCTCCCTCCACGAAGGAGGACACGGTCTCGACTTGGGACATTGTGAAAAAGCTTGCAGGAGCGAAGGTGCAGTCGATCGAGCAGCAGTTCGGCGTTGAACGGCGGTAATGCGGATGCGGATGCGGATGCGATGCGGCTGCGATGTCGAGCTGTTGCTGCTGCCGACGTTGAAACGTAATGCGGGGCAGTCGGAGGCGGAACAGGGGAGGGACGATTGGCTGGGAACGGGGCTAAATTGTTAGCACTGGACCTCCGCTTTAAGCCGAATGAAGCGGGGCCACTGGGTACTGTCTAATCACGAAAGCTCCAGGTTTGATCAAGACCGAAATCATCCAGCTGGTTTCTACATTTTGGCACGTCCTGACCACAGACAACCGAAGATGCTGATGGTCCGCTTGGTCGTCATGGGTATGTACTAAATAATGGCATATTTCCTTCAACCTTTTCGAATACTCCTTATCCACCGGCAACAACTCCAATCTCAGTAGTCCAACACTTTCTTGATGTTGTCGTAAACCCCTTATGCAAGTTAGCGCTACGCATTGCTACTGAGATGGGATCATCAAACTTACTTGCAACGTCCGGGATATTGAACTTTTCGTACAGCAACGGCGAGTGAATGCTCCATCCCGCAACTCTTGCGACCGGTGCTTCCAGTCTCAAGAACGTGTCAGGGTCTTCCTGAATAGTGGCGGCAACCTCGGCTCCGATACCAGCATTCACCATCGCTTCGTGCACCACAATACAGTGGCCGGTCTTCCGCACGCTCTTGAACACCGTCTCCTTGTCCCAGGGGTACAGCGTCCTCAGGTCAATGAGCTCGACGGAGATGCCCAGATCTTCTTCAGCCCGCTGGATGGCCGACATGCAGGTGTACAGAGGCTGTCCGTACGAGATAATCGTGACATCCTTGCCCTCCTTAAGAACCTCCGCCTTGGACAAAGGCAGCGTGTATGCTCCCGCAGGAACCTGTTCAACGGCCGCTCTATACAAGATCTTGGGCTCCATAAATATGCACGGGTCGTTGCTGCGGATGGCTGATAGCAGGAGACCCTTGGCCTGGAGAGGAGACCTGGGCATGATCACTCGCAACCCGGGGATGTGAGTGAACAGACTCTCGGGCGATTGGGAGTGGTACATCGCGCCGTGGCCGACGCCGCCGCAGGGCATCCGAACGGTCAATCCGCCCACGCTGCGTCCGCATGCTCCGTCCCTGTACCGGTACTTGGCAGCTTCGTTGACCAATTGGTCGAAGGCCGGATAGACGTAGTCGGCGAACTGGATCTCCGCGACGGGTCGCATCCCCTCCGCCGCAGCCCCAATGGCAAATCCCATGATGCCCTGTTCTGTGAGAGGTGTGTTGAAGATGCGATCGGCACCGTATGTCTCGGCCAGCTTCATCGTGCACCTAAAGACTCCGCCGAAGGCTACGTCTTCGCCAAACACCATGACTGAATCGTCCTCGGCCAACGCGATCGAGAGGGCGTCGTTAATGGCCTGGAACAGGTTCATCTTCTTCGTCGTGCCATTGCGCACTTCGGCCGGAAGCTCTGTTGTTCCAAGGGCCGTCTGAGAAGAATGTGCGAGTAATGAGGTCGTCGCGTAGTCGACGGGGATGTTGAGCTTCGCATTGGGCGGGTGTGTCGAGTAAAGCCGAGAGACGGCAAGGGGAAGCTGTACCGATGCTGACGGCACCAGCGCTCGCCGCAATGGACGTATTGAAATCGACGACCTCATTGTGGATGATGGAAAAGATCGGGAGAAAATAAACCGATACGAAGGGTCAATTCCTAGATTGGAAGAGTGTCAGAGATGAAGGAAGTGAGGACGGTCGGCCAGACGAGGGGGACGACTCTCGTCCTAACCCGAGGGATGGCGGGTGATGTAAGTCAATGCTCGGCTTGCGCCGGCGTTCGCGGGGTTGTAGCGGCCCCTGCATACCACGGATCCCGGTAGCCACTTTACGCCCTGATAAGGCGGGCCACTGTTGATTGCTGCCCTGCCAACAGCCGAGCTGCCAATGCACGTCCAAAACAAGGCAGGGGAATTAGATACGATCTTGGTATCCTTGGCGTCACCGTCGACGTATCCGTATCTACCACAAAACCGCATGCTCTACTCCTGGAATTTCAGCCGAATCGCAAACATTCCAGTGCAACGGCGACTAGCCCTAACAAAGGACGACCCCTGACGAATATGGCGCCCGGTGAATCCTCCAGACCGTCGTCGCATCGGCCACGAGACTCATCGGGTAGGAAACACCACAAAAAACGACGATCCAATGCGCAGGGATCCCGACGACCAGCCACGGAGTCGGGCGAGAGCAGAGACGAGAGGAGGTCCCAGACGCTGTCCGCCGACGCTCTTGCAGCGCTGAATCACGAAAATACAAAGAGGAGAAAGCGAAGGGAGTCGCGGGACCCTGAGCGAGACGCAGAGAGGGCTGCCGAACGAGCGGAGAGGAGAAGGGCGCGACGCGAACAACAGTACAGAGATGCCCCGAGGGAACGTCCGAGGAGGACGGAACGGGAAGAGGACAGGGAAGCCGTCTACGAAAAGCCGAGGAGGGATCACAAGAGCAGGAAGAGGCGAGTGGTGAGCGGCGCGGTGATGGAGGAGGGACGCTCGCGCGGCCACCTGCGAGGCGGCGGCTGGAGCAGTTCCAACAACAGCCTCGAGAAGGAGTACCTGATGGACGACCCCCCACAGCCCGTGAAGAAGCGGAAGAAACTCTGTGAGTTGTCGGAGTGAGAGTACGCGGGCAACAGAGCTAACCTCGACAGGGATCTGCCTCGGCATATCGCTGGTTCTTCTCATCATCATTATTGTAGTAGCGGTGGTGGTCAGCAAGAACAACTCAAACAAGAGCAGCCCGTCAAAGACCACGCTCGATGACGGTGACAAAGACAGCGTGCCGATGAAGTGGCGCGGCACATATCTCGACCCTTGGTCCTGGCAGGACACGACAGATTTCAACGTCACCTTTACCGAGGAAATGGTCGGCGACCTGCCCGTCATGGGCCTGTACACCGACTGGGACGATTCGAAACGGGCCAACGACAAGGTGCCCGCCCTCAAAGACTCCTGGGGATCATATGGGTCACGACCTGCCCGCGGGGTGAACGTTGGCGGGTGGCTCAACCTCGAGCCCTTCATCACGCCCTCTCTTTTCGACTACGACTTGCGGCTGGGCATCATCGACGAGTATACGCTCTGCAACCACCTCGGCACTCGGAAGACGGCCGAGGTGCTCGAGAAACACTACGCGACGTTCGTGACGGAATCGACATTTAAGGAAATCGCCGACGCCGGCCTAGACCACGTCCGTATTCCCTTCAACTACTGGGCCATCGAGGTCTACGATGGCGACCCGTACCTCTTCCGCACCTCCTGGCGCTACCTCCTCCGCGGGATCGAGTGGGCTCGCAAGTATGGGCTCAGGGTCAACCTGGACGTCCACGGCCTCCCAGGCAGCCAGAACGGATGGAACCACTCAGGCCGCCAGGGGTCGATCGGGTGGCTCAACGGCACCGACGGCGCGACGAATGCGCAGCGCAGCCTCGACATGCACGACCGGCTGTCCAAGTTCTTCGCGCAGGACCGGTACAAGAACATCATTGCCTTCTATGGGCTGGCCAACGAGCCGCGTAACGTGGACCTAAACAATGCGGACGTGGTGGCGTGGACGGAGCAGGCGTACAAGCTGGTCAAGAACAACGGCATCGGCGGCATCGTCGTGTTCGGCGACGGGTTCATGGGCCTGCACAACTGGCAGGGCAAGCTGACGGGGTACAGCGACCTGGCGCTCGACGTGCACCAGTACGTCATCTTCAACACGGACCAGATCGTGTACACGCACAAGAAGAAGGTCGAGTACGCGTGCAGCGGGTGGACGGAGCAGACGGAGCAGTCGATGGACACGTCGACGGGGTACGGGCCGACGCTCTTCGCCGAGTGGTCGCAGGCCGATACGGACTGCGCCAAGCACCTCACCAACGTCGGCTGGGGCAACCGGTGGACGGGCACATACAACACGGGCAACGCGACGACGTCGATCCTGGAGCCGCGGTGCCCCACCGAGGACAGCCAATGCGACTGCGACGCGGCCAACGGCGACGCCAAGGGGTTTAGCAGCGACTACAAGAAGTTCCTGCAGATGTTCGCCGAGGCGCAGATGCACTCGTTCGAGAAGGGGTGGGGGTGGTGGTACTGGACGTGGGATACGGAGAGCGCGCCGTTGTGGAGCTACAAGAAGGGCCTCGAGGCCGGCATCCTGCCGGCTAAAGCGTACGATCGGGATTTCGACTGCTCCGGGACCGTGCCGGATTTCAGCAGCCTACCCGAGTTTTACCGGGTTTAAGAGCGGAGAGTTTCGGAGGTCCGAAGGTCCGGCCGACGACGACTGGTGGATGACCGGCGAACGACATGAAGACGACATGCGAGCTTAATTCCTTCTTTTTCAGCATGCGGTCCGGCGTTGTTGTTTTTTTCTTTTTTCCCCGGGGCTCAGCAACTGTTTTTTTCTCCCTTTTTCTTGGTCCGGTTCAACGAACCATAGATCTAGAAGACTGACGGGCGACGATTTATCTTGTACGAAGGAAACATGGAAGGTCACATATGATGGCAATGCGCTGAAGGATATCCACATGGCTGTACTACGGGCGGGGTAGATAGATAGATAGTCCGACGATGAGAATGTTATATATAACAGAAATTCCCAGCCGACCTGTCTGAGTAATCCCAACTGAATGGACATCAGAGATCGTACCAGGGTTTCTTGGAATGGATCCCAAACCATCGACCAAAGTCACCGAGTCAACGTGTGTCTTGGGTCTTTTGATGCTAGGGAAGTATCTACGGACGCGAACCCGCGAGTCTGGGCACCAACCGCACGTGGCGCGGCGACTAGCAACGGCCCCGAATGGCGAATGGGTGCCGGGACGCCGAGGGGTCGGGATGTAGGAACTCGGAAGCTGCTTCGGAAGAAGAAAACGAACACGGAGAGAAGAAGAAGAAAAAAGAGAGACAAGCACAGGCAGACCGTGACGGCGGCGCGGGAACGATGGCCGACCGAGCCCTCGCGGTTTCGGCACTTTGGAGAAGAAGCGAAGTGACAGTTCGGATTCCCAGAGTCCCGAAAGAGGGTTCGGGTGCGGGGATGAGGCCCCTTCCCTTTTTGGACTCTCCTGCCGGTGGGCCGCGTGCTGTGTACCGCAGCAAGCTGGTTCTTATGATTGTTCAACGAAGAATTCTGATGAAAAAGGGTGATTAGAAGGAAAAGAAGAGCGAGAAGGGGGAAGGGGGAACCACCCCCGATAACAGAATGGTGGAATTCCGCAATTCCGCAGAGCATCTAGACTGATTGCTAGGAGAACAATCTTTCTTTGGCCCTGTGACTGTGCATAAACCTGAGTAACAAACGCCTCCCCCCCCCCCCCCCCCCCCCACCCGGGACCCAGATGCCGAGGGTCCCCCGGTTGTGTCAGCGAGCTCTCGGCTCTTCCGACGTCATATCAGTGGCGGTTTATTCCCGAACACGCCCCTTTCCCTGCTCCCGACCGGGCTCTCCCATCAGCATCTTTTCGTTTTTCCCCCCCTTCTTTCTCAATGCTCGCTAACGAGTGGCATGGGACGAATTTTCGAGGTCTACGAGATGGTTGCGTCCTAGGATCGACCGAACCGCCCTTTCAAGAGCCTTCTCGCCGGGTGTTCCCCGATGGCACTGTCATGTCATTGATACAGGACGCCATCGCTCTGGGATAGATCGCAGCGTCATCCATCCGTCCATCCACAGTGGCTCCTCATGACTTGCATTCTCTGCGCATCCCACCTGACATCCGCTGCCATGACGAGACACATCCCTCATTCCCTAATCCGGGGTGCAGTTCTCCCAAACAGCCAACCGCGTTCAAGGGCTGAATAAGCAATCAGTAAAGACGTGATTGTACAGATACGCAATGGGAGGGGAAATTGCCAACCAGGAACGGGATGCGCCGCCCGCTAGCACCACTTGCCTTGCTCGTCGTTGACTAATACCCGCGTGGATGAATGTGCGCGATGGGTGTGTGTGACGACTTTTACCCATCCCATATCCACCCGCCTCTGCAGTACTTTGCCTTCCCTGTGTGTCTGGAAGAATGCAAAAAGGGACCCCTCCCACCTCGTTTTCATGCCGTTCCACTGAGAAGACACAGCTGCGCTACGATGAGAAAAGGGACCCGTTGCTACGACCTCCGATTACACGCGACCCAAAGCAGACAAGCACAGGCGGCATGCCCAGCGACTAGCTGATCTGATACTGATCCTATCACGGTCCCCGCAAAGCCTGCTGGAACTCGGAAGCAGGGCCCACACAACGGAACACCCGTTCAAATACTCACAGTACCCGACATCCGCGATCCGCCCAGTCGACAATCACCAACCTTGGTGCTCGGTGTGTTGTTCAAGCGGCTGAAATATCGACGAGAGACGGAGTAAGACATAATTTTGTCTCCCTCACCATCGGAGGAAAAATTATGTCGGACGACGTCGAAAAGGCCGAGAGTCGCTCATCCAACCCCGACTATGACAGCGCCACGACCCACGAGGAATCGGGCTTCGAGCCGATCCGCACGGGCGGTACCCGCGGTGGCTCACGGCCGCTCCGCGAGTCGCGCTCCCTCAGCCGGACGCGGTCGCACAACGGCTACAGCTGCGACGACTATCAACAGAGCGACGACAATCCGCCGAGGCGGGAATCGGAGAGAAAGGAAGAGGAGGACCCCTACGAAGTGGCCTTCGAAGGCGGCGACAACGACCCCATGAGCCCCCGCAGCCTGAGCAGCTTCAGGAAGTGGCTCATTGTGTCGATTGTGTCGTGCGCCAGTTTTTGCGTGTAAGTGAAATAACTCGTTTTGTTGAAGGGAGGTTTGGAGAGACCAGAGAAAAAGAAGAAGAAACGGAAGAAGACCAAACAGAAGAGAAAGAAAAAAGGGGGGTGTTGACGCGTGGCACAGGACCGCTGCAAGTTCCATTTACACATCAACATACGCCCAGATGGATGCAGAGTTCGGCAACTCCCGTATCGTAGGCACGCTCGGCCTGTCGGTCTTCGTCCTAGGCATCAGCCTGGGCCCCATGTTTCTGAGCCCGCTCAGCGAGTTCTACGGCCGCCGGCCTATCTACATTGTTTCCTGGTCCATGTACGTTGTCTGGATCATCCCGTCGGCCGTCGCCAAGAACATCGCGACCATGATCGTCGCCCGCTTCCTCGACGGCCTGTCAGGCAGTGCCTTCTTGGCCGTGTCCGGTGGCACCGTCAGTGACCTGTTCGCACGCCATGAGCTCCAAGCCCCGATGCTCATGTACTCGCTCGCCCCCTTCATCGGGCCCTGCATCGGCCCGCTGATTGGCGGCTTCGTCAACTACAACGCCAACTGGAGATGGACCTACTACGTGATGATCATCTGGGCCTCTGCACTGCTGGTCGCCATCGGCGTCTTCGTGCCCGAGACTTATCGTGAGTTGGCTCGTGGAGGGTGCGCCCCTCTTTAGCTCCTGACGGCTGACGTGTGCGCGGTACAGATCCGATCGTCCTTCGAAGCAAGGCACGCAAGATCCGAAAAGAGACAGGTGACGAGCGCTGGAAGGCCCCTGTCGAGAAGTCAACAAAGTCCGTCATCAAGACCATCGGCATCTCGCTCATGCGCCCCTTCCAGCTGCTCTTCTTCGAGCCCATGGTCCTTAGCCTCGACATCTTCTCCGCTATCCTCCTGGGCATCTTGTATCTCTTCTTTGGCGCGTTCCCGCTCGTCTTCACCAACATCCACGGCTTCAACTTGTGGCAAGTTGGCCTGACCTTCCTGGGCATCCTCGTTGGCATGTTCCTTGCCGCCGCGACCGACCCCCTTTGGCACCACATCCGCAGTCGGCTTATGGCCGATCTGGAAAAGGAGACCGGCGTC
Organism: Colletotrichum lini; assembly: GCA_034638275.1. Taxonomy (NCBI): domain Eukaryota; kingdom Fungi; phylum Ascomycota; class Sordariomycetes; order Glomerellales; family Glomerellaceae; genus Colletotrichum; species Colletotrichum lini. The sequence continues at coordinate 1,319,617 of JAWQJV010000001.1, read as the reverse complement.
GAGGGAGCAAGCGAGCCAGAGTTCCGCCTTCCGCCAGTCATCTGTGGCGCCTTCCTGTGCCCCATTGGCATCTTCTGGTTCGGATGGAGTCTTCATGTACATTGGATCATGCCTGTTATTGGATCCGCCATTTTTGGAGCAGGGTAAGTCAACATCTCCCTTCGCACAGCATCGCAAGCATCGCAAGCATGACCCAAAGTTGGAAAAAGGCCCGTGGTTCCGCAACATCCGCATCGTGCTGCCGTGACTGCGTCAGGCTGGCTTCTGCAGGTTCATGTGTGCTGGCGTACGCCCTCGGCCGTTGGGCAGTATTTGCCAGGCCCTTACGGACCGTGTTTGTGGTGGTGTTGTCGTTCTTGTTGTTATTCCAACTTGTGCGCAGGACATGCAGCTGACCGCCTCGATGTGTCACAGAACCCTTCTCGTCTTTACTGGCATCTTTACATTTCTTGTAAGAGTGGTCACCCGCCCTCGGCCCAGCTGGCCAGCTCCCCGTCTGTGGCGTTCCAGGGGTTTGGAATCAGACTCAGGACCGGGAGTTCCACGGCAGAACAGTGCGCTAATGTCGGGGCTTACAGGTCGATGCTTATCCTTTGTACGCCGCCTCGTCCCTCGCGAGTAACGCATTTGTGCGATGCATGTTTGCTGGTGAGTGACCCCGTGGCACCAGTCCTCATAACCACCCCGTCGGGTGGTGTCATTTCTTGTTCGAAGCTGATATGGATGCCTTGGAAAGCTGCTTTCCCGTTGTTCGGAACTCAAATGTACACGAAACTCGGATATTCCTGGGCTTCGTCTCTGCTCGCTTTCTTGACGGTGGCCATGGTGCCGTTTCCTTTCATCTTCTTCAAGTACGGCAAGAGGATACGGGCTCGCAGCCGGTTTGCCACGCGTGCCTAATGAGGAAGCGCACCGAAGTTGACGAGGCGCGGTCGGACGTTGGCGAGCGGGCCGAAGCGACGAGAGATTCAGCGACAGCGGGCGACGGATCAGACATGAACGGCACCGCACAGACTTTCCACCTTGGCGTGGAGGGCCAACAGAGGCTCGCTGATTCTGGAATCCTGGATGGTCGACGGACTATTCGTGTTGTCGCACGCAGCCTCGCTCTAGCTGCTGCTGTTGGTGCACCCGCATAGCATGCACGTTCCTGACCCAGATGGCCGAGGCGGAATGCTGCCCGGCGTTCTTGGATGGGAAGTAAGTGGAGAGCATGCACAGCAGACGCGGCTGTTGATCGCGGGGATCGTCATGAGGTGACGGCAGTAGCCGTCTGCAAGAGGCCAGGAGTCAGAAGCCCAGGCCGTCGATGGGTGGAGGGGATTTATCAGGCAGCCATACCGACATGGCGAAGGGGGGGTTAACGCAACGTAGGCGACGCAGCGCATCGAATCTGCCAATGACATACAAGAAGCTGTGGATGGGCGTTGTGCCCACATGCAACGAGATATCCCTAGTGGCTGCTGGAATGCAGAAGTACCTATAGACAGACCGACGCTCGGTACGTCGGCTAGACCAATGTTAATGCAATGATACCACACTGGCCGGTCATGGAGAGCTTGAGCGGACAGTGCCTGAGCTGCACACCCATATCATGAAGTGAAGCTGGCGTTGGTGCATGCCACCATTCTATGTCGGCCCTTGATTTGGCTCTACCTAGCTGGGCAGGCGGACATGGAGATCGTTTTAGATCTCATATGCAGCGGTGGCGCAGTGGAAATGCTAGATGTGCAACGGAGTGGTTCGCAAGTGACTCATTAATGTAATGCCGTGCGACTGGTTTGGGCGACTTTGATGTACGATGAAGACATGGGCATCCCAAGAAGTCGAGGTGAGCTGACGAGGTAGCCAGAGGCGAGAGAGATTGATGTTGTTAATGTTTGGGGTTCCGGATTTGACAAGATTTGAAGAGGTTGACATAAGAGCAACAGGGCTGGTCGTTCGTGGGTGAGGTGAATTGGATAAGAAACAAGATGTGGTCTGGCCAACCTGGCCCACGTTCATGCACGTGTGGTGGGTGGTTTGTGCGAGACGACCGTTTTATTGCTCGGATTGCGTCCGGGCCCAAGTTGGCTGCCAATCTGCATGTGCGCGCGCACAGGTGTAGGGCGAGCAGCGCAGCTTCTGCGAAAGCAGGTGGCAGGCGGCAGGCAGCAGACGACAGGAAGAACAGAAATTCAGAACCCAGCCTTCCTCAAGGTCAGGAAACCTTGGGAAGAAAAGGCGTTGAGAAATACAGAGGGAAATGAGCTTTGTGAAAATCCCCCCCCCTCTAATATCGCCGTTAAACCACCAACAACACAACACTCCTTCTCTCGTACCTAGGAGCTGCGTGTAAAAGCACTTCAAGGGTATGGATGGGAGCGCATTCTGTGGCAATGACGAACTTGGGCATCTAGTAGCGAGTACTTTAGTTTTGAACGCTCGTACCGCAATGTTCCAAGTAAACTTTCGGAGCACAAAAGTACCCGCTACAAAGAGGGCACATGGTGGGTATCCACATTAACCACCCACATCCCTCCTTGGCCCAGCGAATGACAGACTTCACATTTTCTCCAAGAGAAACCCCGCAGCTCAGCAAGCAAATCTTTGACCAACGACAGCGAGGCTGGGGAAGAGAGCGTTCCTCAATGGCGTTGGGTTGGTGTGGTACGGAGTACCTTTTGGCTTGTCTCTCCCTCTCTTTCGTTCCCTCTTTCTCGTTTACTGTTTACCTGACTGTGACTGTCGGCTCCAACGACGAAACCTCCTCGCGTGCTCCTCTTTCACCCGACCGAGGATAAAACATCGCGACCCCAAAAAATCCCCGACCCCGACCCCGACCCCGACGACGACGGCTTCCGCTCAATTGCGCCGCCGCAACGTCGACCTCGAACCGCGCATGCGACCCGACCCGCCTTACAAGAACCACCTGCTTCCACACAGTAACCGCCGCCGCCAACAACCTTTGCCTGCGTGTCAATGCTTAGAGCAGACAAGCACAAGGGCTACGGCTACCTGCAGACACCACGCCTGCTGTTGACCTCTTAGAACCTCCGTCACATCACCCTGGCTCGACGCCGCCGCTGCCAGTCCTCTCTACCCGCCCTTTCGACCCTGCCCCCGTACTCGTCCCCGTACTCGTCCCCGTGATCTCATGTGGTCCGCGACGCGAACTCCGGTCTCGAGACGACTGCGCCAACTATCGAGTCCTAGTCCTGCTGTGACGAGCACGTCGCACAAGGAACGCCTCCAACCACTCTCCACCAGCCCGCCATTGGAGTCTCCTGACTGCTGAGGATACGAGCTTCAGGAAACCCAAGACTCCGCCTGCTCAATCCCACCTGCGTCGTCCTGCTTGTAAGCCCTCACTGTCTACGTGCGGCGCATCTAGGAAGAAGGAGGAGGGAGACAACAACACCCTCCCGTCCACATTACGGGATCACACAGCGCCTCTTTCGGGGCCCTTTTTTTGCCATACCACGTCGGCACGGGTACCAGTATCCGGCTCGACTCCTATTCGCAAACCCAGATCTGCCCTTGCGCACGTAGGCCCTGGAGACAGCAAGCCACGCCGGCGCTGTGCTTTGAACCGTGTGCCTCGCCGATCCAGTCAGACCCCCGGTGTGTGCCACGTCAACTTTGATCACGGAAGGATTTCCCCAATCCAATTCCTATCCTGCGAAGCCTGCCCAGCGCGACACCAAGCCAAAGGCTAGGCCGGGCCACCCACGTCTGAAAGTAAGCCGTGTGGTTTCGCAGACATAGCATCAAGGACATTCCTGGACGGGGCTTACAGTACGGTGCCGTCACCGCAGCCAGCTCCTTCGCCGCTGTCGCCTTCCTTGTATTTGCCCAGGGGAAGCTTGTATATAAATCCAAGACACCATGCCGGACGGCCTCGAGGACACCGGGACAGAGGTCTCGGATGCCATGTCAGATAATGACCACGAGTACGACGACGACACGCCCGTAAAAGACGACGACGACGAGAAAATGGCCGAATCTCACGAGAGCGGCGCCGATACAAACGGCGAGGTCAAGAAGAAGTACGATCCTAAGGATCCTTCACGGCCGAGGAGAAAGAAGGCTCGCCGGGCGTGTTTCGCCTGTCAACGAGCCCATCTGACTTGTGGTAAGCCCCACCAGATTTCTCACGGTCCGGCTCGCGATAGCCTCTGGTCCAAGTGAATGCTTGTGAAGTCTTGTTCTGCCTTCTCTTCTCCCTCTTCTCCATCCTCCCAGATGGGGGGTTTCCACGTGGCTTGCTCCACCCGTATGGCTGTCTGCGATGCAACCTTGCTGATGTGATGGCTACAGGAGATGAACGACCTTGTCAGCGATGCATCAAGCGTGGACTCGCAGACGCTTGCCAGGACGGCGTCCGCAAGAAGGCCAAGTATCTTCATGATGCTCCGCCAGAGGCCCTCAGGCCCGTGCTGGGACCCAACTTCAATCCAAACGCGGCCCCGACCCGTCCCAACGGCCAGCGGCATCACAGTGGGACCTCAGACACGGCTTCGACCGCCGGCAGCACCTACTTTGGTCAAAACTCGACGGCATCCTTCCCCGTCTACTCTGGCCAGCAAACGCCAGTCGGAATCCCCGAGAGCCTTCCATTCCAGGCGCAACCCTCACCGATATCACCGTCTTTTCCGCAACCGGGCAACAACGCGCGGTCCATTGGGGGCATGATATCGCCGCAGGTCACCAGCGACCCCTTTAATACGTTATTTGACCCAAGCAACCCGGCCATCTTCAACTTTGATCTGGAAGGGCTCAATTTCGGTAGTCAGTACGGCGCCATGGAGTTTGGCATGCTCGGACATATGTCGTCGGGTGCGGCGGAAACCCCTCCGCGTGACGGCTCCTTATCCGGACCCAATGGTGGTGAGGTCAACTTCGGATCCACAAACGTCTTTGGCAATGGCAACGACCAGTTTGGCCAAGTCTACGATAGCGGTATGATCAACGATTTCATGGGTGTAGATCAGTCTTCCAACGGCATGTACCAACAAGGCAACTTGCAACATGGCCTCCCACATGCCTACGCCATTGCTGCTGGCCCAACAAGCCTACATAGTCCAAGCACAGACAACACCGCCAGCCCGCAACCTACTAACTTTACCTTTGAAGGATCACCAAGTGGGAATTTTGGCGCAGTTGGAAACTCCCAGACCATTACCGCCCCGACTCGCCCCAAATCCAAGCCTGGCTCGGTCCAGAAGAGCGGACCGCACACACTCCTGGGCAAGCGACAGCGCGACCCGTCGTCCATCTACGAGACCGTCAAGGAGCCGTACCCATACCTGGCCGGCTTCCATGCCCTCATTGACTATCTGCCGAAACGCTTCTCCGCCAATATGACGTTACGCATCGCCAAGGCGCTCGCCAGCATCCGTCCGTCGTTTATTGCCTGCACCAAGACGCTCAGCCGACAGGACCTCGTTTTCATGGAGAAGTGCTTTCAACGGACGTTGTTCGAGTACGAAGAGTTTATGCACCACTGCTCCGCTCCGACCATCGTTCTCCGCCGTACGGGCGAGATTGCCGCCGTTAATAAGGAGTTCATTGCCCTGACCGGGTGGACCAAGGATGTCCTCCTGGGCAACGAGCCGAACCTGAACGTTAACACGGGTGGGACGGGGTCGACGACCAACAGCGGTCGCAATACGGGCCGCGCGGGCGTCTCAACGCCCAAGGCGTCCTCGGCGACGCTCGACCAGATGAAGAACGACAGCGGCTCGCGCAAACAGCCCGTCTTCATCGCCGAGATACTCGACGACGACAGCGTCGTTGAGTTCTACGACGACTTTTCACATCTTGCGTTCGGCGACAGTCGCGGCAGCGTCAACCGCACCTGCCGGATCCTCAAGTATCGCACAAAGGAGCAGGCCGATGCGGCGTCGTCGACGGACACGATGCCGCAGCAGGACCCGCGCAAGAGCATCCTCAGCAATCGCGTCACCCGCATCGACGGCGAGCACGGCATCTCCAGGATTGAGAAGGACGGCAAGGTGGACTGCCGATATTGCTGGATGATTAAACGAGACGTATTCGATATCCCTATGTTGATTGTGATGAACGTAGGTGCCCCCCCCCCCCCCCCGGCGATCTCTCGTCCCTAGGGAAGTCAGTCCTTTCCCCGCTAACAGAAAACTAGTTTCTTCCGTGCTATTACCAGAACAAAGAGCCGCACGGGCTGGCAGTGTAAATGGGAGTTTTGAAAAAAAAGAAGGAGAGAGGGGGAGGGTCATCATGGCATATATGGGACGGGTGTCATCATGGGAGGCGTTTTTGGTCTTGAATCAGGACAATTTTTTTCTCTTGCTCCCGCTATCACTCGAATCATGGTGTATTCCCGTTGATTGGGAAGCCGGGAGAGGGCGCGCGCATGCTGGGATGGGATCATGGTTCATTCACATCGATCGGGCTCCTACACAACTGCACCTCGGCCACCCCTTGGGGGAAACGGGATACATCCTACTTATTACCCTGTAGTCCGGCCCCTTCCTACTATTTTTCTCCAATACATATCTCTCGAAAAGAGACAGGAGAAACTTTCAAATGATACTTTTTTCTATATGTTACGCTCTGCATCCCGTTCGTGCCCTTGGGAAGAGATGTGCTGTGGTGAGGAGGCGAGGACGCAGGAATTCTACGCCTTGGGGAGCGGCTCCACCAGCCACTTCGCATCCAGCACACCGTCCGTCTCGGCGCCGGGTGCCAGCGCCTTAGGCGGCGCCCATCGGTCGCGGGCAAGCGAGGTCCGCGCAACGTCGCAGTCGGTGTTGATGTCGGCGACAAGGGCTTCGAGGCTCTTGTAGTCCTTCTCTTCCCGCACGAAGCCAAGAATGAGGAGGCGCATGTGAGCGTCGTAAAAGTCGGCCGAGAACTTGTGCAGCACGTGGACCTCGGCGGAGCGGACCGTGTTCTTGTAGAAGGGGTTGTAGCCGATGGACATGACCATGGGATACAGCTGGAACTCGAGGTGGGGCTGGGCCGGGCCGGCGCCGGAGGAAGGCGGCGGGGCGATGCGGTCCGGGTGCGATGCGGGGAGGGAGAGGGAAGCCCAGCCAAAGTAAACGCCGGATCTGGTGTTGTCTATCCAGGGGGTTTGAGAGGAGTCTACTGGGAGGTTTGCGGTTGGGATTCCGAGCTGTGGTCAAGTAGGGAGTTTGTTAGCCGGGAGGGGGAGGGGGGTCTGGCCTTGTGAAGATTCTTATGAGATGAGTGTGAGCGCGGTGGGGGTACGAGAAGAAATGTTGAGTGGGTGAAGGGCGGGTGTGTTTCTCGTATGTGATGAAGGTGAAGCAAGAGGCGTCGGCGCACGTCGTGAAAGACGCTGGTGAGGGAAGAGTCGACGAAAACTGACCTCCTTAGACCCCCGGCCGAAGCCGGAAATGACCTTGCCCTCCATTTTGAGCGGGAAGGGGGCCTCGGGACCGGAGTCCGGGCCGACGACAAGAGGACGTGTCGTCGTCTCTGCCATCTTTTTCGTCTTTTTTTGGGCGGGTGAGCTCTGTCACCTTTCGAACGCGATAAGTGCCCGTCTGCTCCGTTGAGGAATCGCTGATTAATCAACCCACTTGAGCGAGCTTTGCTGTCCCTAGGGTTAGCGTTATGTTTTTCCTTTAGCGCAATATTGAAAAGAAGGGAGACGCACCGAAGAAGAAGAACAAAAAAAAGCCTGTGAGTCCAAGCAAGGATGACTCTGTTTTCTGCAGTGCGAGTACCGCAAGAAGATGGAGAAAGTCAATGTGAAATTCGAGGTGGAAGGAAGGTTTGTGAGAGATGGTGAGAACTGGGGGGGATTGCGACATGGAGAGTGGTGAGTCGCCGCTGAGCTGATGAGACGCGGTGGGGGCTGCATGATTGATGGAGGGGTCAACTGCGGTCTGTGATTCGGGCAGCTTCGATAAGCTCTAGTCCGCCCGTCGTCGTTGTTGTTGTCGTTATCAACCCGATGGATGGATCGAGAGGGGCGCCTAGGCAGGCACGCCGCACTCTCTTTCAAAGGCAGTCGGTTTGGTGTGGTGGGGCAGTCTTGGTTCTTAACTCACATGGCAGGTGCACACGACTTCGGCCTTTGGGAGGAAGGACGAGCCGGCATGCCGGAGTCTGCCGTACAAGTATGACAATGCATCGTCAGAACAGTGGTGCTTGGTCCTTCTCGTCCAATGGTTTCACAAACTCGTCTCGTGTACTATGTAAAATCTTGGGATATTCGATTCCGATAAACGAGGGTATGTATATTTTTTTTGGTATACGGATGCAAAATCAGGAAAATATACGCAGCTTAGGCGCAACAGTTTCTCGTCTAGAGAGACAGTGAATGGTTTCGTACAAGAGGGATATCAACAAATTTCATCAAACCAACACAATTATCGACTGCAATATCAACGGACATGAGGAAGGTAAGGTAGATGGATCTCTTGGCGCCGGCGAATCAACTTCTGCGGGACGAGACCCTGGTTGTTGCCATTGGGTCACCCGGTCGAACGAACACTGCCGAACCTCGACGCCGCCGTATCACCGCGCCGTTCTTCCGACTATTACTCACTTGACAGAGGCTCAGAACCTAAGAGCGGGGCCAAGGGCCGTGCTTCCACTCCGTCCGCCCAAGCCGAACAATCTCGGCGCCGCTAATCTCCCACACTCCGGCCGGCGCCTTGCCCTGCTCCACAAGAACAGCTGCATGCACAGCGGCGCGAGCAATGACCTCGGCCTCCTGGCCAATGCTGTCCTGGATGTTGCGACTGACCATGCCAAGGGTCTTGATGACGCTCTGGAAGATGCCCTCGGCGGCACGGCTCTCCTCGCGCTGGCCAAGGATCATGCCGGGCTTCAGGATAATTCCGTGGTCGAAGCCGGCCTCCTTGATGGCATCCTCGACGCCGTTCTTCATCTTGCTGTAGGGCGCTTGGGCCGAGAGGGCGCTTCGGGTGCCGGCGCTCGAGATGAAGATAAAGGCCTTGCAGCCGGCCGTCTTTGCGGCCTTGACGAGCTCGACGTTAAGGTCATGGTCAATCTTCCACTGCTCGGCGATACTGCCGGCAGCGGCGCGCGTGGTACCGAGGGCCGAGAAGACGACGGTAGGGAGCGGCTGCAGGGCGGCCAACTTGGGTGGCCAGGCCGAGGTATCCTGCTCGATAATAGGCTTCAGCGTGAGGCCGCCGGCCTTGGGCGGGCGGCGTGAGATGGTGTTGACGGCGGCAAAGGCCTCAGAGGTGATGAGGTTGGTGAGGATGTGGGATCCGACAAGACCGGTGGACCCGATGACTGCGGCCGAATGCGCCATGGTAGGGAGGAGAAGAGGTCTGTTGTCAGAGTAACTTTGGAGGAGCAGGTCTCAGCGAAGAAGAAAGGAGTAAGAAGACGATTGATTCGACGACCCGGCGGCTTGGTACGTGACGTTGGGTTACTTGGAAGCGTCTGTAATGCTGCAGCTGTCGGTCTTTTTTCCCTGTCTGTGTGGGCGAAAAGAAAGAGAAGATGACGAGAATGCGGCACGAGAGCAGGATGCAGGAAGTCCGTGAGAGAAAGGGTTGATGCGGGCTTTATGGGAACTTGCTGCCTTTTCTTGCTTGCTTCGGGTTCGAGGGCTTGGCCTCTTCGTTGTCTGTGTGTCTTTGGGTGAGACAAGGCCGAGAGGGGTGCGACGAGACAAGATGAGAGGGGAATGGCAAGATTGGTGGGCAAGAGGAAGGGGCAAAAATTCGGGCAAACGAATGGGATGCTTGCTTGGTGACGGGCTGGAGCTGGAGCTGAGTGAGGAGGAGGATTTGTCGAGCAATGTTCCTAGGAGATGACGAAAGGCTGGTACTGTGGCTGCGGTGACTTGAGTGTGTTGGCGCAAAGCACTCGGACTGGGGACGACGGCTGAACCGGGATGGAGACCGGACGAGGAGGCGGAGTAGGTAGGCGCTGTAGGTTGGTTGCGAGCGAGAGAAAAAGAGGGAGAAAATTGCTCGAAAAGAATCACCGCGTTGAAGACGAGAGAAGGGACGATTGGGGTAAGTTGGAACGGCGGTTTTTTTTCTTCATGCTCGGACAGGGGAGGTCGGAGCGGGTTTCTACACTGACACCTACCTACCTGCTCTGTACACGACGGTCTCAACATCCTCACCTCGCAACGGCGATACTGCCCCGGCTCCAGCGGGCTCGTCATGCCCGGCTGCTCCACACCAGCAGAGAACCGTTGCAGATTTCTCCTCCATCCTCCTCCATGGTTGCACCCCGCTCTGGGCCGATCGAGCCCCACCTTAGGTTCGTGAGTCTCGTCTTCGTCACCGTCTCTGCCTCACTTTTCCCCTTTCCTTCCCCAATCGCTGGCACTTGGACGGCAAACGAATCTGTGTGGGAAGACAACCACAACCGCCTCGCATGAAAGAGGATTCTACGCACGTCCAAGCATGACTAGCACATCGGGCCTCGCTTGCTAGAGTGTTTGACCGAATATCCTGGTGCTGGAGCAGCTCCCGGGACATGGACGAACGAAACCAACAAAGGGACAATGACCAAAGAAAAGATACCCAGCACGACGAACCCCCCGGCAACAGCTTTGCTGTCTTACTCATGCAAGCAGGTCTACATTGATATTTGCATAGAGAGGAGCTTGGCGCCAATGGGCTTGCTACCTTAACGCCGGGATCCGGTTTCTACCGTCGCCGTTGACTCTCTTCTACACCTCCTCTTGTTGCTGGCGGGCTTGTGGGTTCTTCGCCCTGGCTGATCGAAACAGCACTTGGTGCTTTTTGGCAGCGAACTCTGTAAACTCATTCCAAAAGCACCAACCAATACTCTGAGCCGTAGCCATGTCGAGGTCAGAACGAGCGCCGCGTTGTGATTTATAACCATCTGCTAAGATCTGCTGTGGTGTTTCTCTTCGGCGATAAGGTAGCATTGACACAAGATGTGCGAACGCCTTGCTTGCCCTTTGAACCCCACCACCGCGGAACCCATGGCGGAATTTCGACAGAGCCTTCGGCTTTCCCGATGTCTTGGAGAAGCTTGCAAGAAATGATCGGCTGGCGGTACGGGTTCCGCGGGACGGATTCCACGGAGTGAAATGGGAGAGGAAATAGAATAAAAGGCACTCAGATGATGGCAATCAAGCCAAGCATGTGCAATGCTAGCAGTCAGCAGTGTACCGATTGTACCTTAGTCTGTACCTGCTTAGGTACCTACCTACCTAGGTAGGCACATGATGTGGCAGGAATCATGGTGTCTAATCGTGCCACGCCCCCACTTTTCTCGGGATTCGCCAGCTCACCCGCGTCAGCGGGTGCTCACGGGCCATACGAAAAAACCACCCATACGAAAAGTATGTTTTTTCACGCAACTAAGTGAAGCTATTCAGACATCAGAATCGACGCAGCGACCTCCCAGGCTTACCAGTCTCTGTTATATAGGCTGGCTGCAGTCTCCTGTCAATATACCGCCTTCGGGCTGCCTTTGCTGCGTCAACGAATACCTTTTTACGGGCCTTTTGCAGCTGGAGCTCCATGTCTATAATGCTCCCTTTCTCCTTCGCAGCAGCAATCTGACGAGCCCCCTTTTTCGTCAATATACCTCCAGACTGCAAGGGCCGGTTTTTTGCCCTCCGACGTGCCCGTCGGACTTCGTCTGCAAGACGCGTACGTCTAAGGTCATCCTTCGTCTGCACTAACTCTGCCCCTTGTATAAGGGCACCATGTACGAATCGACGTATCCCACCCTGAAGCTCCTCCTGTTGCTGGGCTAGTGTCTCTGCGTCATACTGGAGCTTCTTAGACTGGAGCAGAAGCTGCTCTGCAGACTGCAGAAGACGATCCCCTACTGTATTTAGCTTCTTATACGTCCGTGGGGTTCCGAAAGGTGAGGAGTATTCCGAGCCAGACACAATAGGTGTGTAGACAGGAGTAGGCGTGCCCTTCCTTACACTGATCTTGGTGAGGACCTTCTGGGGATTGAATGGTGAGATACCGGATTCTCGGAAGGCAGACATAATCGTTGTGCTCTTGAAGGCCTGCTTCCTGATCTCTTGAATGAAGCCAAGAAACTCCAGCTTCGAGATGTGGGCACAACCGTCCCGGACAAGGGTGTCAACAGCCTTACTATGGTAGTGCTTTAATGGTTGAAAGACAACTACGTCGAGAGGCTGAAGGAGATGGGTTGAGTGAGGTGGGAAGCCGAAGGGTATGATGTTTTTCTCCTGGCAATACTCGATGAATTGCATCGTATGATGGGATCCATACCCATCAACAAGGAGGAGTCGATGTGTACCACGGGTATACCCCTTAGTATGCTGGTCAAAATGCTGGATCCAGTCATACGTAAGCTGATCATTCGTATAACCAGTAGGGGAGACACCAATAACCGTATCCTCAGCTAGCTCAGGAAGCTCATACCATTGACTCATATGGATGGCACCAGAGAGGATGAGAAAGGCTGGTATAACCCTCCCGCCTGCGGAGATGGCCTCAACAGCAGTGCAAGACTCCCTATTCAATGGGATGCCGAAGTAGTGCTCCCGCTTCTTCCTGGTAATAACCATGGCGTCCTTGCCGGCCCCGATCTGAAAGCCTGTCTCATCCATATTCCAGATGTCTTCTGGTTGAAAGGCATAGACGTCAAGGACCTTTTTAAGGCGTATAAAGTACTCGTTGATACTGTCGATATCCTCAGCCTTCTGGCGGGCAGCATCTAGTACTTTTTCCTTCACGCAGGAGTAGTTGTGCCTCTTGACGAACCTACTGACCCAGTTGACGCCAACAGTAGGGGCATCGTGAGATCCAGTTGCCTGGCGAAGGAGGAGGTTGGCAGCGTCTCTCACAAGCTCCTTACGTACTCGAAGGCTCATACGGTCAAGGCGGTCAATATAGGCGCAAAGTGCCTCTTCTTGATCGGCAGTTAACTTGGTGTGGGATGCGGGGCGGTCTTTTTGCGTAACTCGGCCTTGGAGGCGGTGATAAAGGCGTTGATATGGTACGTTGAATAACTTTGCAGCCCTGGCAATTGAGAGGTTGCCGTTAGCGGCAATAGCTTCGGCTGCCTCAATTATACGAGATTCGACTTTTTGATCGTATTTGGCCATAGTGGTGAAAAGTGGTGTGAAGGAGGAAAAAGTGAAGTTATCATACTTTTCGTATGGGTGGTTTTTTCGTATGGCCCGTGAGCACCCGCTGACGCGGGTGAGCTGGCGAATCCCGAGAAAAGTGGGGGCGTGGCACGATTAGGTGAGGCGCTCACTGGGACAGCCACACCAACGCGGGGGGTTGCTAACCTACCCCTGCATCTGCCGTTTTGCGGCGCACTTGCGCTAGAGAAGCTCCCTCTTTCCGCCAACCCCTCACCACCTTTTAGGTCCTCTCCATCACTGGACGAAACTTGCGACACCAACGACTGCCTAGCCACATCATCGCGGCAGCCTCATCCTTGATTCTCCAAAAAAAAAGAAGAAAAAAAGAACAGCTGCAACCTCGTCTGGACCTTGACCTCGACCTCGACCTCGATCACCCAAAGAGCCTCTTTTCCTTAGATTCTAGCCCTCAAGATCCTGCATCGCCCCCTCAACAAGCAACAAACAAGTCGCCCACAATGGCAACGCAGTACGAAAGTGAGAACAAACCCCTCCCCTCCTTGGACCATTCCCGTGAACCTAATCACCTACCCCCTCATCATGCGTTCTCTGACTAACAGATCCCTCCCCCCCCCCTTAACCAGTCGAGCACAACATCAAGCCCGGGCCTTCGACCCAGGAAGGGACCCGCCGCATCGACATGTCCTCCTTTACCTCCTTCCTCACAAACCTCACCACAGCCGACGCGCCCTCGGCAGACCGCCACACGAACCCACATGCGACGCCCACCCCCGTTGACGCCGCCGCTCTCTACCACCTCCTCCAACAGCAGTTCCAGACACTCTTCTCCACCGCCCCCAACGCCGACAACGCTCGCTTTCTGTCGGGCCTCGTCGAAGCCCTCGAGCGCGACATCGCCAGCCCTCCCACCGAGATCCCCGGCGTCTCGCAGGAGTATCTCGACTCCCTCGACCGCGTCCCCAAGAAGTCGCTTCGCGAGGACGAGGCCTGCCCCATTTGCGCCGAGAAGTTTCTCGACGACCGCTACCCGCTCGTCGTCGAGCTGCCGTGCCACAGCAGCCACCGATTCGACCTTGAGTGCGTGAGCCCCTGGCTGCGCAGCAAGGGCAGCTGTCCCATGTGCCGCAAGGACTTGACCAAGAAGAAGGATCAGATCATCGTGCCGGACGATGACGAGGAGAACGACGACCCGGATGGACTGTATGCATAGATTGGGTTTGCGTCTGGGTGCGCGGGAATCGGTTATGCTTGGAGAGAAAGACAGCGCGGGGCATCTTCTTGGGCGGGTAGGGACAGCGTGGGAGAGGCAGAAGAGCGAACGGCGGAGTGACAGAAGACACGGAACGGGGTCCGGAGTTTGGTTGGAGTTGGAAGGGGGCTGCATTTGATAATCCCTCTGCTTTTCACGACGAACGTTACAAAACAAAACAGAAAACAGCCCGGAATACATCTTCACATATGTTCAGTCGCCACGCAATCGATCGGTGTCGAGACGCAAACGCAAGTTCGTTATCCGCCCCTGGTGCTGATGATGATGCTACACTAGTACATGCCTGTTGATTTGTTCATCATTCTCCTCCTCTCAGATATCTCGACCGACCGCCGCCCGCTGCATTCATCATCGGTCTTCCTTTGTACCCCAGCATCGCATGCCGCACTCAGTTCTTCCCGTCCTTGGCCCCGCCGCCGCCGCCGCTCCTGCCCCCCTTCCTCACCTCCTTGCCGCTGCCGCCATCGCCGTGCGGCTTGTCGCCCTGCGGCTTGGACGCGGCCTGGTTCGCGCCCGAAACGTCGAGCGCGCCGCCGTCGGCCTCGCGCTTCTCGGCGCCCGGCCGTGTCGTCGAAGGGTCGAACGCCTCCTTCTCGTGTGCCACCTCGGAGTCCCGTCCTGACTTGGTGCCCTCGGTGCCGCTCGGGTTCAGCGACTCGCGGTCCTGCGTGTCCTTGTAGGCATACCGCCTCGCCGCGGTGTTGGCAAAAGCCCGGGTCGCCGCCGGGGTCCGGGCCATCAGGGACGGCCTCGCGGCTGCGGCGCCGAGGTTGAGGGTGCGCAGGGTCCGGGATGCCATGTTGTGTGTATGTGTGTTGTTGTGTGTGTGTGTGTGTGACGAGTTCCTTCGTGGTGGACTTGACGGAGAGTTTTGGTGAATTTCAAATCGGCTTGCTATTGTCTTCTCGTGGTTATCTTGTTCTGGGAGCGGGTATATTCAACTCAATTGGCGGGTTTTGGATTATGAGCCTCTATTGATGTAGTAGGTAGGTAGATAGGAAGAGAGAAGCTGTGAGTTGGTGGTGCTGTAACTAGATAATGTGGTGAGAAGAGCTCCGGCCAGAGGCGCTTTCTCGACTGTGACGTCATCAATACGTGCAACACAATACGGGGGCCCCAAACGGCTTTTCGGCATCTGGCGAGCTTTACCCCAGACTTGTCATAATTCATCATCCTTATTTCCACCACCTCGATCTATATGGTCATGCAGAGAGAGCTGCTCGGATAAAATTCTCCCCCGTTTTGTAATCGCCACCCAAGTCTAGGAATGGGATGTAGCCTCTCACAAGGTTCCTTGTTCCTGGCAATTAACAGTTTGCTATCCCCTCACCCCCTTTCCCCGCGGCATGCTGGCTCCCTTTGGGGAGGGGAGGGCATGGACGGGATGGAATGGAGTAACAGGAACACAATTCTCTCCTCAATCACTAGAGTGTACCTACCTAACCAAGTCCATCTCATTCCACCCGGCGAATCACAACCGGCGCTCCATTGGTCGTCGATCAGTTCCGGCCCAGAAACATGGCGGTATGCCAAAGGCATTGAGTTCTCCATGTTTCTTTGACGTCGTTGATACCTCGATCGGGCTTACTTTCTAATTCTCCTTTTCTCCCTCTTTCTTCTTTCCTAAATTATTACGGCTGAGTCGACCGGCACGCATGTCGGTTTCCGGAGATGCCGCATCCGGCCATCCATTGGACGCTCCAAGAAAGCCAAGCATGGCGTGCATCACCGCGATTCCATCGGCCGTACAACCTGGAACGCCGAACGAATGTCACTGCCCCGACTGCTCTGAGCCACGCGGAAGTTTGCACCTTGACGGAATTTGGAGCCAGTTCACCTGACACCAAAAGAAACTACTGACGTCCTCAAGATGTTCTATCAATTCTGTGTGTTTCGGTGGTGTCTTATTCGGAACCTTTTGATCTTGTTACACCCATTCTTTTGGCCAAAAAGAAAAAAAAAATCTTCTTTTTTCTTGCCTGTTTGAACACAAAACTATGCCACACTGGAAAAGACGATACCGTCCGGTTTTGTTGTCAGTGTCGTCCATGGTTGGGGCCAACAGTCCAGGCCGCCGCGATGCCGCGTTGGGTTTCCACTGCATGCTAGGCCTGGCTGGTCAAGTCTCTCTATGTACTTGCCGCTCCTGTTAACTCATGGTGACTGGAATGACTTGGATCACTGAACCCGTGTCTTTTGTGATTGGCATCTCTGACCGCTCCCACAAGAGAGCGCACGCCTGCGGAAGCCGCCTACTTTTTCGGACGTGACTGACCAAGTCTTCGGGATGCCACGGCCCAGTCTGGACGGTATGTATCGGCCAACGCGAAGCATGAGAGTCTCTGCTCTTGATTCGTCGAATTCCTCGGATGGCTGGGTGGATGAATCTAGCCTCTAGAAGAAGGCCGTCAAACTCGCATTCCTACGACGGCTATGGTGTGTACCAAGACTGCGAACTCGAGATTGTTTGATGCGTCCGTGGCCCATCGCATCACAAAGGGAAAGCCACCATGTTGCGCGCGGGCATTCATCCAAGACATGCCATGCCTCCGCGACCCCCCCGTACCTTGAGAGAAAGCTTTTGCCAGAGAACTACTCGGCGCTCGCGTGCAACCATGACCCGACAGAACCAAAAGGCGGCACAGCGCCGGTATAGGAGGATGTATCGTCGCCCACAGTTTGAGTTCGCACCCAAACCAGCCATTTCCAAACCATGGGCAATGCTGGTTGACAATCTGGCCTGAACCTTCGAAACAAAACTCGAATTTCGGACCCTGGCGACGTTCATTCAAGACGCATCTTCGAGGCACATGCCATGGCTGGCCACGCCTAGCAAATGCTGGCCAAATCGGCCATTTGGTTGGAACCAGGATTTTGCAGTCTTGTTGCCAAGGGACTCTTGCAGCATGCAATGCTGCCCGCCTTGTCGGCCCTGATATCTAGTCCCCGACCAACAGGCGGGGGCCGAATACTGCTGCATCAATTCCAGGGCCTCAGCTGAAGTGATGTTGTGGTGGTTGGTCAGCAGCGCTCAGTTGAATCATTTCTTTAGTTTTTTTCTGAGAGGGGAGCTAGCACTTCAGAAAAGGTGCTTGGCCTCCGGCTGGCATGACCAGCGGATTATCAGCAAGCAACTCTCCTACCGCTTCATCACCAACACGAGAAGGGGAGTTCGACCAGCCGGCTGTGTGGCCTCGAATCCGACCCCACCGTGGTTGTCCACTATATTTAAATCTTGGCCGTTTGCTTTGTAGGTGCGAATGCGTTCCGCAAGATCGTGTCTGGTCCGGTTCGCTGCAAAGCCTCGTTCGCTGCTCCCGAGACTTCGAGTGACAGACAATCAAACATTTCACAGTAGATACAGGCTTGATGGCCTTCAAATCACTTCCACATGCCGTGTAAAACTCGGTTTGCCAGTGACAACGCCCCCCTCTCCCCGAGTAAAATGCTAGCAGGCTTGTATGTATTGCTAGTGGGGGGGAGGTTGAGATGAGGCTCCTGGCAGACGCGTTCAGACGCTAAAAGTCGGTGCCACACCCAAGGAACTCAAGCGGCCATATTACTCATGACCCCTGAACATGGGACCTGCCAGACTAAGCCAGAGGACCGACTTTCGCGGCAGTCTTGTTTTGGGTTTGGTTGGGATCAGCAGGATCAGCAGGTGCTTGCAGCCGACAACGCCGTGATTACCGGCGGAGAGTCGTCAAGCGAGCCACGAGAACTCGAGCTCTGCCTCGAGGCTGGTTGTCGGCGTGAGGTATCATCGGCTGCCAGATGTTAGGGAAAAGGGGGATTGTGGGTTGTGTCATGCGTTTGACACGGAGATGACCGGTGATGGGTGCTCGCAGGTTCAGTACCTGTACGCTCCCGGAGTCGCAGGTTCTGAAACAAACCTGCAGATTGTTAGGACGATATCAGGGTGCCGGCATGGGATTTCCATGCCTTAGTCGGTGCTTATTCGCATGTGGGTAGACGATTCGACCTTTGCCTCTCGGAGCCGGAGATGCGCATCGTCGAACCATGAATGGAAAAGAAGCCATCGATTTTGGTCCAGTCAACTGAAGACTGTGGCTTTTACTTCTTTATTGTAAATGTCTCGACCTGTGTTCATTTGGGGCGTGGCGCTGAGCGGAAAGCCTGTCTGGTTTTGCTTCTTTCCCCCGACAACGGTCTCCATCGCCACAGCTGTCGCACAGGGTTTTGTCGGGTCTCGCGTGGCACGAGAGGGAAGGCGGGCGGCAAAGAGACGAGTCGCTAATCTCAGACGGCAGGAAATCTAAGGGGCAGAATCTTTCCAGAAGGCGGTACAATGTTCCTTGCGTTCCACCCAGGCTTCGTGTCTCGCATTGGCGGCGACCATCTGCAAAGAGCGGGGCACGCCGTCGTCGCCAAGTTGACGGTCGAGAAGCATACATGGATACAATGAATGTGTGCTATGTTCCTAGGTAACCGGAACCGACTGTGGAGTTTCGTGACCTCCATTGCGGTGAAGCTCATGCGCAAGTCCGAATGCTGATTCCTCGAGACAGTGGAAAAGACTGGGTTTCCTGGAGACAGGCTTGAAGTTGCGGGAGCCCAACAGCCGTTGGTGCTGGTGAAGATATTGCACGGCTAGTTCGACCCACGAATCGTCAGAGAGGCGGCCCAGCCCCCTAAAAAGGATTAGGCAACGAGCGTAGCGTGTGGGGCACCGAGTTTTGGACGATACTACAGATACAGATACAGATACTCCATGTTGTATTGGTAGGTTACGAAAAGGGCGATCACCAACTGGAGAGGCAAAATTGAATATCTCCCCTGTCATCGGTCGCCTGCTGGTCGGGCGTCCGGCAGAAATGGCAGTTTCGCGAGATAATGGGAGAGGGTGAAAACTATTTCGCACAGAGGCTCGGTAGCCGTACGTTACGGCCTACGGTGAGTGCTCCATCGCATTCCGCACGTGGGGACCGCGGAACTGTGCTGAATCCGGCTAAACCAATGTGCGCCGCCCGTTTGCAGGGCAGTATGCAGTGGGATGCGGTCGTTTTCCTTAGCTCCAGAGGAACCGTAATATACTAGTCCGACACGGCTTCCATGTCTTGAGTCTTCTCCGGTTCGCGATTCCCAGCGCTACGTTCTCATGCCTTTCATTAGATCTTGTCGAAAGGTTGGAATCCATGGCACCGGTGCTGCAGCCCACCAGAGTCCAAGTATATCCCTGGTGGCTTGAGTTGACGGGAACAAAGGCGCCGAGGCGAGGCGAGGCATTGCAATGAAGCCGCAGTCTATTTCGACAGACAGACCCGTCCAGCATGTACTGAAATGACATGACGAGGAATCGTAAAGTCGGGTAAAGGGGTTGTTAATCGGAGGATTCAGCGGGCACTTCGGCAAGGGCCCTATCGAGCTCGGGGCGGCGGTTGACCTCGTGGCCATGGTACCTTATGTGCCTTGGGTGCTTGGCCTAACACTGCACAAGATGGGCTTCTTCTTTCTCGTCACCGATACAGCTGTGACTTGTCAGCGAGCGGTGTGTTGGAGTAGCGTGGCTGGATTGGTTCAGTTCGTCCAAGAGCCCGGCTGCTATACACTAGTTGTGAGCTGGACCATGAGCTGAACCTTGTCATCCAGAGATTTTTCCCGCCGCCAATCCGTTCGGTCACTAACGCGCAGGTAAGTACACGTGAAAGTCTGGCTGAGCAGCAAGCCTTGAATATCCCGTGGTCCAGATGCTGCTGGCTTGTTCATGGCTGAGGAGATGTGGTGCTGAGTCGAGCCGTCGTCGTTGCTGACGTACCTATGTTTGATAGTTAGTTAGTTGCTTGGAAGGGCTATTATTTATCGGAAGCCGGTTGGCTGGTGCAACATGGGGTGCAAGAGCCTTCGGGCAACAAGGTCTACGACCACATCTTCTATACCCAACCAGTTGCAAACTGCCTGTTACAATGATGACACACGGCGGGCCAATGATTTGCAGCCGGCAACAGCAGCAACTGCTACTGCAAGTACAACCCCTTTGGGGAGGTAGATCCAACAAACATTAGGAAAAGAAACGCGGTTCCTTGGAGCCGGCCAGGGTGAGTTGGCTCACAGTTGCCCCGAGCCGGTTCGGCAGCAAATCCGTCGCTACCCCCTACGGTGCAGATACAAACCCCGATAATTCCTCTCCTTGACAGGGCCATCCCCGGCCACTCCGGCCGAGTTCAATTTGGGGACCACGAAGACAAGGGAAGAAGCAAATGATCGCTTGTTACAGGATCCCAGCCTCCCATGCGGATGGGAGTATGCTCGTGTGCTCTGCTACCAGTCCGCGGATACCTTGTGTGGCTTGACCGAATCATTTCCACCTTTTTTGGAATCGAAAATCAACTCCTGCAGCCAGGG
This sequence comes from Colletotrichum lini, assembly GCA_034638275.1. Classification (NCBI taxonomy): domain Eukaryota; kingdom Fungi; phylum Ascomycota; class Sordariomycetes; order Glomerellales; family Glomerellaceae; genus Colletotrichum; species Colletotrichum lini. The sequence continues at coordinate 1,298,921 of JAWQJV010000001.1, read as the reverse complement.
TCCATGGTAGTCCATGGGAGTCCATGGGGAGTGTGGCTTTGGTTTAGTTGGCTTTCCGTATCGCTCAGGTCCCAAGGCTAGGAGGTTGCAAGGGATGCTCCTCCATTTCTCGCCGCCTCGCCATTTGAAACTTGACGTCTCTTTGTCTCCTATTTGCCGGCAGCCAGCTCGACCTACCGGTCTGGCCCAGCACTGAGAGCCGTAGCCGGTAGGTTCGACGGGCTGGATGATGGATCCCATGCGGTCGCTTTTCCCCTTAGAGACTCTCTCGTCTCGGATTCTTCAATCTGGGGTACGGGCTAAAAACTTAACAACATTCGGCAGGGTTCATCGGCCTCTCGGCCTGCCTCTGCTTCGCCTTGCGGCAATACCAAAATGGGAATACAGCATACTGTGTAGAGAATAAACAATAGGATCAGGGTATCTCGGACTGCTGCAGGTCGCGTTGCTTTGTTTGATTACCGGCATCATCCATCGTCCATCATTCAGCGAAACCTCCCCTCATTCCCCGGTCCTCCCACTTGGCCAATCCATCCTCCGAGGACTCACTTACCATCATCACCTCATTCGGCCTCCGACCCTTGTTTCGTTGCACAAGCCTGTCGGTTCCCACTCTCGCTCCCAAGCCCACTTTCATTCACACTGCTGTGTTACTGTTTGCTCCTCCCCTGTCGTGAGCGAGAAGAAGCACTGGAACCCACTTCAAAGCCAAGGTACGTAACGTGGGAGGGACGGGACAGATAGTGCACCAGGTACCAAGTTTTACTGTACAGTGTACAGAACACGTACTTCTGTGTGTATATCTCACCTAGGGAGGTAGGCTGTAGCCGCATGTCACGCTACCTAGCTTGGCCTAACCTTACTCGACCTACATTACCGATCGATCCTGCGTCCACCCCGGCTCTTGGGGGTGCCTCTGGCGGACACCGCCAGCATTGGCGCCGTCAAAGCAGTTCAGGAAACAAGGCTGCAATGTTGGTGGTTATGGCAACATGTAGGCAGTGTGGCGTGTAGGTAACACGACGACGACGTTGGGAAGCAAGACTACAGGGCATGCGAAGAGGCTCTCGGCCTTGTGCTGTGCTCAAGACGCCAACGTTCCTCCGACTGTCGACGCCGTCTAACCTTTCCAGAGCAGCGGCCCTGGCCACACTAGAAAAGGCAGATCTGGAGTAGGTTGGCTTTCGCCCGCTAGCAAGACACCACAATGAATGTAGCCGTGTCTCGCCCACACCTTTGCGTGCCGACGCAACAGGGTAGACAAGGCAAGGTGCGTCTTTTCGCGGCGGTACACGAAATTCATTTCAACTTAGAACCTGTTTAGAGAGGGGTGCTGGACATGGATACATAGGCCGGCAATGCAGTTGGTTGGACGGATGCTTGTTCGCTCACTCTCCCGCTGCTCGTTTCCCCTGGAGTAGCCCGAAAGATAGAAGGTGTAGAGACTCGGACGGTGAGTCCGTAGGCACGATCCCGGTGCCATGTGGAAGGGGGCAAACTTTGTAGTTTGGGTTTGTTGGCCAACACAAAGCAAAGACGTGGCTCTCCTGCTGCCATCCAGTCCAATGTGTCTTCGTACCTCTCGCGTGTCCCGAAACACGGAGTTGGGAAAAAGAAGAAAAGAATAGGAGAAAAAGAGGCTCCCTTCTATCGCTCCTGGATGCAGGCCACCTCCAGCACTATCACCAGGCCCGAGTCGATAGCACTCACTACCTACTGGGCGCTCAGCACCCAGGACGGGCCTCTTTGCCATTGGCGTACCTACTGTACCTGCTGTACCTGCTGTACCTGCTGTACCTGCTGTACCTGCTGTACCTGCACCGGTCTACCTTGCCTGGCCTCGCCTTGCTTTCTGTACTTTGGCCCGTGGCCCCCTGGTCTTTTCAGTTCGTCCCCTGCCCCTCCCCTCATTCCCCTGCTGCTGCTGCTGCTGCTGATGCTGCTGGTTTTCTCCCTCTCTCTCTCTCTCTGTCTCTGCTTGGCCCCCCCCCCCCCCCCCCCCCAAAAGCCCCAGCTATCCCTTTTTTTTTTACCTTTTCTCTCTGCTCCTCACCTCGCTCATTCATCCTCGTCCTTGTTCCCCCTTCACTTGCTCCTCCGCCCAAATTCACCCCTGTCCTCCATGTTGACACTGTTATTCGAGGCAACTTAACGAGCAGCACAACCCAACCGGCTCCTACGTCGTCCCAGTCCCAGCATCGGCGTCGTCCCCCCTTCCCCCCCCTTGTCACCCGTGCCAGCTGACTGCAACGGACTCCACTCCTATCTGTCCTGCCTGTGCTCCATTTCTGGCGCCAGTGCTCTCTCTCACACACTTCTCGTTCTTGTCTCTCTTTCTCACTCCTTGCCCATTCATTTTGCCTTGCCTTATACCTTACTTTCCAACCCTTTGCAATTGCCCCAAAATTCCTGTCCTCGCTCCCACTCGCATCCCCATCTCTCTCGCCGCCTTTGTCCCAAGAAACCACCGTCCCCGTTTGGATCATGGTGCACTCGAGTCGGCACCTACTTTCCTAGATCCAAGCAAGTGCAGACGTGAGAGGCATTTGAGAAATACGACTGCTCCACGTCGCAATGGGCAATAGCCAGGGCAAGCCCATCGATTTGGATGGTGAAGGTAAGCGTCTCGCAGTCGCATAGCACCGCCTATACCAACAACCAACACCGCAACCACAAACTATCTTCACCTTTGCTGCCCAAATGATCAACCACCAACACCGCCGCCGTCGCCATTCTTGAGCTGTCGTTGCCGCTGTCGTCGGTGTTGTCGCTGCTTCTGCTGCACCGCGCAGCCCAGGCCTCATGCTCAACCCCCACCATCACTACCATCATTGCCTCCTGATACCTCAACACCAAGCTAATCGATCTCGTCTCTTTGTGTAGTCAACCTCAATCATTTCCGCCTACTGCGAGTAGTCGGGCGAGGTGCCTTTGGCAAAGTGCGCATCGTCGAAAGAAAAGACACGAATCTGTCCTTTGCCCTGAAGTACATCCGGAAAGATGAAGGTACACACCGCCTCCTCCCACCATAACGCTTTGCCGTCTCCCTACGCCTCAACCAAGACCTGAGGCTTGTTGCATTGCAGTCCTTCGATACTGATACTTGGCCCATGGAACAGTCGTACGATCGGAGAGTGTGCGGAACATTATACGAGAGCGCCGAATGCTCGAGCACGTTAATCATCCTTTCATCTGCAACTTGCGATACAGTTTTCAAGATATCGAGTACATGTGGGATAACTCTCTCGACGCGGCCCGGCCCCTGTTACTGACAATTCCTTTCTCAGGTATCTTGTTGTCGATTTGATGAGCGGTGGTGATCTACGATTCCACATTTCAAGAAAGACCTTTACCGAGGATGCAGTGCGCTTCTGGATTGCCGAGCTGGGATGCGCTCTCCGCTACATCCACAGCCAGAACATCATCCATCGCGATGTTAAACCCGACAATGTTCTCCTTGACGCCGATGGCCATGTGCATTTGACTGACTTTGTAAGTTGTCCCGGAATCATACTTTGCGCTACTGAAATGCTGACTGGGTCAGAACGTCGCCTCCGACATCATCCCTGGCAAGGTATTGTCGAGCAAATCGGGCACTCTCGCGTACTTAGCACCCGAAGTGTACGCCGGCAAGGGCTACGACGTGCGTGCGGATTGGTGGTCGCTGGGTGTACTGTTCTATGAATGCATATACAACAAGGTGCGTGTTCTCCCTTTGTTGGGCGCAGTCTGCCGACAATTTCACTGACACCTATCGCGCAGAGGCCATTCGATGGCAACTCAGAGAACACTTTGAGCCAACAAATTCAACTCGCCAATCCCAAGTACCCAATCACTTCACCGCCCGTCAGTTTACCCTGTTTATACGCCATCCGAGATGCCTTGGACGTCAACCGTGACAAACGAATGGGATCGACGTGGGAGAGTTTCACCAAGCACGAATTCTTCATGATGATCGACTTTGAGGCGCTCGAGCGGAAAGAAATCGAGCCCGTCTTCGTCCCTGCCGCCGACAAGACCAACTTTGACGCCACGTATGACCTCGAAGAATTACTTTTGGAGGAAGCTCCCCTTGAAGCGAGAGCCCGACGACAGAAGCCCCGTGAGAGACTCAAGGAGTATGCCTCCGACAAGGAAATCAGAGAAGACGAGCTGTACCGTACGATCGAAAACGAGTTCCGCCCATTCGACTACACGCTGGCTGCTTACAAAAAGTATGCTCCCCTCCCGAAGTAACCCGTTGCATACGGTGATGCTGACAATTATAGAATCACTGGCCAAGCCGACGAATGTGGCTACGTCAACGGCGACATGGTGACAATGAACCAGCCCCAGGCGTTGACAACAGATGAAGCCACACCTGCGGCCATGGCCACGAATGGGGGAGCGTCGAGGGCTTCCCATCTTGCGGGCCCGTTGCGCAAGAGCACAAGTTTGGAGAAGCGGCCGGGAAGCAGTCATACCGGCGTGCCTCGTCGACCAGTTTCCAAGCCACCCCCGATACCGCACTATCCCAGTGAGTATTCCAATCAAAGAGCGCCACCTCCAGGGGCAGGAAAGAGGGTCACCAGCCCGACTGGTGGCATGCAGGTCACACTAGATGGTGGCGGCAGCTGGTCCGATCTCGCCCGGCAGGATGCCACCTTGCCAACGGACGCCAATGCCATCAGCGAAGGGAAATCTGAAAGCTCTAGTGGCGTATTCGGATTCCTTCGGGGAAAGAAGGGGAGAGGACACAGCCCGAAACCGAAGGAAAGAGGAGTATTGGGAAAGGAGGGCGCAAGACAGGTCATTGGCTAGAAGACAACTGTGGTCTGTTGAAGAGTTGAATAGACGCACAGCAAGAGAAGGATCGATACCCGAGGAACTCAGTAACGCAACGAGAATCCACCAACCGACGTCCCCGGAGAACACGCCGTAGGTAGCCTGCGGATGGCTAGATTATGGTATGCCAACAACCGACGGTGCCGGAGCCAGTGCGCCTTATCACTCCGGAGGGAACTTGCGCCGTAGAGAATTCACTGGGAACAGACTGCCACGCCGAGACGGCAGACATTACATGCGGCCGGATCGGAATGAATTGTCCGCTAGGCGAACCTTCTCGCCCGCGGGCAAGACGAAAGTGGGTTGTACATCTGACGCAGTGTCGAACGCAACCCTTGCGGCTGCCGAGCCCGGCGGTCTTGAATCATGGCAAGAATCTCAACCTGTCGAGTCACAGGATGTATGAGCATGAAGCGATAGGCCATGAAGCAATTCATGAGGCATCAGATGGCACGAGCTGTGGAGTATCGGAGGGAGATAGGTCAACCGACGAAAGAAATATACCCTTTGTAATGCCAGCCTGCGTTGTACATGCACATGAGTGTACCACTAGCCTCGACTGGACCTGTTCGCTTTGCCCGCGTAAGATTGGGTGCATGAACCCAGGGTCGCAAGACCAAAGGCTGATCCCCCCCCCCCGGTGACCAAAGCTCCCTCGGTCACTCCGTCAACCCGTTCGAGGGCGAGAGGGAACATGAGATACAAGAACGTTGAACTTGCTATCGCCTCGGACGGGGATTGGATGACGTTAGACGATTCGAGCAAGTCTGGCCCCGGTTCCCAGGCTCATCATTGGCTGCACCCTTGATGCAACCGGCGGTAGCTTCTTGGGAGAAAGACACGCAGATCCTTTTGCCTCCCACTACCCGTCAGCCCCCTCTTTGCAAGGTTCTGGCGTACCAGTGAGTCGTCCCCTTTTTTCGATAGGGCGAATGAGGCCAATTATGGACAAACAGGATCCACACGCACAAAAGCAACCAGACTACACGTTGCATGCAAGTAAGAGCCTCCACGCCGTCCTGTCCAAGTTTGCAAATGCCGACCGTAAGCCGCCTTGGCGGCGCACGGGCTCGGAGGATGAGCTTAGCTGGAGTGCAGAGAAGAAGGTGTGAGGGAGGAGAGGGGACCGGCCCAACAGACTGTAAACACGGTATCAAATCCCGCGATGTCGAGCGACCGATAAAAGCAAGATGGGCCTCAGGTCCTCCATCCTGACCTAACGTGGGCCATGTGCGGCGTTGTCTCGGTGGGCCAGGCCCTGCCTGGTTCGTTTTAGCTCCCTCGGATGCTTGGAAAAGAAGCACTCCTCTTTGAGGGCCACTAGCTCTTCCGAATACCTATGCATTCCGGAGTATGGGCAGTCTCAAAGAGAAATGGTGCCCAGCATCTACAGCATCGTATACATCGTACAGGTACGCCGCTCGTCCATCACTCCATCAACTCTCGTCTCGGTACCTGTGCGTTGGGAGGCTATCCGACGGCCACGTGCCGTTTGTTCCGTTCATGGTTTTGGTTTCTTCCTTTCCTGCCTTTTCCCCCGACATTACACCATCCTGACCGTTTTGGCAGGTTCCCCCCCCCTTTTTCTCGTTTCCCCCGCAAACCTAAACCCTGGAGCGGAAGATGGCTTCGACTCCTCATGTGGGGGGCGCGGAGGAGTAGGAGTTCGAGACAGGTGCCTGTTTCTCCGTCTCATCTACCATATGACAGTTGCTCATGGGGAGCAGGGAACATCTATCTATGTGTCTTACTCGTGATGTTTCCGCCCGTCCTGCCACGCGCGCTGCAGAACGTCGGATGCGGGGACGGCCGGAATGGGCGGCGGCGGGTGCGGGATTCGCGGGCTTCGGGAACGGGCGCGGACGGGTGCGGGGTTTGGATAGCTGGGGCCTTGTGGGGAGGGGGCAGGGAAGGGGGGGGCGATAGAACACGCGGGCGGGCGGACGGACGAGCGGGCAGACCGACACACAACTTGACATATGTAAAGCCGCAAGGTTGGTCGGAAGTGTGATCAATGTCATGTCATGTCCGGACCTGACGAGGCCTAGGATGTTTCGTTTTTGGCAGGGCAGGCAAATGTTGGTGGCCGCCGGGCGCTAGGAGACCGAGCCATTGGCTGCCGTCGACAAGGAGAAAGGGGGGGCACACAACAACGTGCTATGTACATGCATAGGCACTAAAATACATGACCCCAAGACCGCAGTGAGAAGCCATTGAATGCCATCTAGTAGGGGGCAGGGGTTGCGTGCCTTGCCCAGATCTACGACGCCGGCAGCTCAACCCCTGCTTTTGCAAAGCTTGACCGGGTATCGTCTTGTTCAACGCCGCAGCCCTTCACTTCCAAAGGAGCATTTCACTCGAGATCAAGGCCGTTGTCTCCGTACCGAGGCACCGAGCCTGAAGTCCGCGGCCCCCTCAATGAGACCTAATCACGGAGATGAAGCTCCGGCGGGGACCGGCTCCAGCGAATCCGTGCACATTAGCAAACGGGAAGCTTTCTCGTCCAAACGACAAACACGTCATGTTCAACGATTGCTTCGCGAGTTCACATATATGTCAATGTGGAGATTCTTATTCGTTCGTTCGTGAAGAAAAAAAAGAGTGTAGCATGAAGAATTACATTTGCGAAACATCAAACCCCTCCCGAATTCAAATGGGACCGTCTGGCCGCCTGGGATATCATCATCATAGCCTCCTTGAACCGTTCTCAGTCTCTCGGAAGGGGCACTTTCTCGCCGGGTACAGGCCAGTGCCTGCATACCGCCTGACAAGATCCCCTTACCAGTGTATACATTTCCGATATGGATGAATAACCATTCGCCTTGCCTTTGGGTCGAATCATACCTCAAGTTCGCCCTGTTTTGGTCCGTGATATAACGCCTGCTGTCCCCAAAGTTTCCCGACCATTTCACCAGATATGCCTCCAAAGCTGACCACCTAACCCAGTGCCCTAGGCACGTATGCCAATGTACAGTTAATAACGTCAAAATAGTCACTTAGGCTTTCGTCTTGTTGTTATCCTGGCTCGCGAAGCAGGCAGCCGCGTCCTTGCCCATCCACTTGTTGACAACCGTTTGGAAGTCTGTCTCGGAGACAACCGGACCCTGGCCGGAGCACTTCGCCTTCTTCTGCAGTTCGGTGCACAAGCCATCGAGATCGAACTCGCCGGCCTGCACACTGGGGCAGTTCTGGAGCTTCTCCCTGTTAAAGCGGTGAGTAACTGGAGCAATAACATCTGGTTGGGCTGGGCCATACCATATCTTATTGCAGTTGTAGTTCTCAGCCTTGACGGCCTCCTTAACTACATCGTCGTCTGCGTTCTTGGCGGCATCAATTTGGTCTATGAGGTTCTTCTTGGGCACAGCAGGGCTAGGGGCCATGTTGTACGGCGTGATGAAGTCGGCATCGAGGGCGTCGTTGAAGAAACTGTCGTCGAAGGTGGTGCCGGCAAGAATGTTTTCTTGCGGTTCGCGGTATCCGCCAAATAGCTGAGGGTCGAACTGTCCGCCATTCTGCTGCGCGAGCCAGTCGAAGTTGTTGGTGTCGATACTGGCGAACAACGATTGCTGATTGGCAGACTCTTCACCGATTGTCGTCATGGTGTCGACGGGTTTGAAACCCATGGGCGACTGAGTAAAGGGCTCAGGGGAAGTTCCGCAAGATGAGCTCGGACCTCCATTTGACTGAGACGATGCAGATGGTGAGCTGGTCGACGTGCCGTTGTTCATCCCATATGAGCCCGAGTCAACACTGGCGCGAGATGTGCCCGTGCCTGTCGAGCCATTGGCGAGTGATGGACTGAAAAGAGATGTAAAATTGACCAGGTCGTCCTTGGTGCCAAAGTCGAGTCCGGCGATAACGCCTGGGCTGTTGTCCTTGTTGAGGGGGCTGACGGGGTTGCTGCCGTTAACAATCTGAGGCGATGAGGAAGACCTCGCTCCCTGTACGGGTTTGCTGGGCATCTGGGATCCTGGCAGGACGCCAAACTTGGGGAATTCGAACTGGAAGTTGACGTCGCTCAGGTTGCCAATAGCAGAGGCCCCAAAGCCCATAGATGACTTGCTGTGAGACGCGGAGCGAGTGCTCATGGCTGCCATCTTGGTCTTGTACTCGTTGAGCTCCGCCGTCATCCGGTCGATTTGCGAACGTAGCTGGCTGTTCTCGCTGCTGGCTTCCTTTGACGCTTTCTCCAGTTCCTCCACCTTGGTCTCGAGATCCTTCAGGTGCTTCTCCTTGCGCTCGCGGAATGCCCGCTGGGCAGCGCGGTTTTGGGCCTTGCGCTTCTGTTCCCGTATTAGTATGGCTTCGGAATCAGAGGGGCAGTCTCAAACATACCGAGCTCGGTTCCGAGGTAAGGGGCTTACGTCCCGGCTTCTTCGGGACTTTGTCGCCGCCCTCACGCCTCTTGGCGTCATTCCCAGGAGAGTCTTCATCTTCCTCGTCGTCGGGATGGGCTCTCTTGTCCATACCATCGTTCTCGGTCGAGTCCGACTTGGTCGACTGAGCCGACTGAGCGCCACCAGGGATGTCGCCAATCATTTTAGCCTGGCCGACGGTACTAACATCGAAATCGAAGCTGGAGTCGCCAAAATCGTAGTCGTAGTTATCAAGGTAAGGGCTTTCTTGAAAGCCATGAGCCGCACCCTGCGCCGGCGAGGTCTGATAAGAGGAGGGCGACATGGAAGTGTCCTTGATAGTAGGAGACTGGTTCGCCAGCTGCTGCTTGTTCGAGTTGAGGGCAGCGAAGAGCAAGCTTTGTTGCTGCGGGGTCAAGATGAAGTTGGCCGGGAAACCGCCGTTCGTTGCTGAGGCCATTGCGAAGGAGTGTAGTAGAAAAGCGAGGAGACGAAGGCAAAGAGAAGTCGATTCAAAGCAAGAGGGCTATGGAAGAAGGGCAGACTCGGAAGCCGATTGCGGCTCGGGGTGCCTCGGGGTCAAAGTGGCGTAGGTTCCAGATGGGCCGGATGGAGAGGTGATGTCGTCTGACAATGAGGAAGAGATACTCGGCAACAATCTGTGATCCTTCTCCGTTGTTCGTGTACTTTGGACTCGGCGTTGGACTTAGGAGAAAAGAGAGGCAGTATCAGGTCCTGCGCAAAGGGACCCTAGTGCTATGAAGTGACGGAATGGCACCGGCCTGGGGTGGGATGGAGATGGTAAGAGTTGATGCCTTTGCGGCTTACAGTTGCTGCCTGACTCACAGGCCGGTCTCCGGGGCCACCTGATTGCTCTTTGGGAGAATCCAAAAACCCACGGAATTCGGGAGGAAAGACGTGCTTTGGAGAGGGTGTGCGGTGATGCGCGGACGGAAAGTAAGGGGAGAGGGGAAAATGTTGTTGGTTTGTGGTGACCGCGGAGCGTCTGAGTAGGGAAGTGGAGAGAATCGAACTGAATGGAGGGCTGCAGACGGTGAGGAGGGGGAAGAATTTCAGCGCCCTTCAGTGTCAATTTGTCAGCCGTCATGACACCAAGAAGGACGAGGAAAATGGAGGGGGTCGGCCAATTGAGCCGGGGGTCCAGGCGCAAGGGACGGGACTTGGTGTCGGGCCCAATGAGCCTTATCCATTGGTTAAAGTACCGGTTATCGCCGATAATGCCACAGGGCGCAGCCGTAGTTTCCGCATCAGCGAGCCGTACGATGTAGACCGTGGCCTCTGGTGCACAAGTACAAATATCCATGCTGCCCCTCCGATGCCCTTCTCCCCCCCTCGGGACCTTTTTGGTGTTATGATCTGTACACTAGGGAGCAGAACCTGTGAAAGGGGACCCCCTTCGAGGAATCGTGTCACCATTGCACCACCCCCTATATCGGTATCGCCTTGCCCCTCTCCCCTTCAGGTATTCGCAGAAGGACACATTCGCCACTCATCCTTCCTGTTGCCTCGTCGTCTTCTGCGTCTGGTGTGCGTCAAAACCATCAGCACAACAATCACGGCTGGATGTGTGGACAACGGACTTTTGCAAGTGGATTCTGCGACGGACGGACTTAATGGCCGAGGACCGAGGATCGAGTATTTATGTTGCAACATACAGTCGTCGTCCAGCGTTCTCGTCCCATCTCCATCTACTCTGTACTCTACATACAGGTACCTTTGCAGTGTCGGATCATCGCAACTTCGTTCCCTATGTCCAGGCCCCCCGGCATTTCAACACAACACGCGGACCACAACCTACCTGCCAGCAATAGGCGGTGGCTCACCAGCGTCGCATGATGTGGGGGGGCAGATGGTTACTCATTGCGTAACAATGCGAGTGGCGGGCCATTGGCCAAGGCCAAGAACCAAGGGCAGGCCTCGCGCTGCAATCTTGATCAGTAAGGTAGGTAGGTAGTATACGTACCTACCTGCCTGCCTAGGCACCTAGGTAGGTAGGCTGTGGAGGAGCTGCACTAGTGTAACCAGCCTGGTTGCCAATTCTTCAAACGGCGCGCCCGCCTGCTGGTATGACTCAGGGTCATCATCCACACCAAAAAAAAAAAAAGCAGGAAAAAAAAGTGATACGGCCTTTGCATATTGTACTTGTAAGGATGCTGTAGTACCTACATAAAGCTACGATTCACGAAAACTGTAGTAGCGGACTACAGATATATCCGGTATGTGTCTTTATCCACCAGAAGTACTCTGTACCTCCTCCGATACCCAGCCCAGACACAGAGCAGTTTTGTAACTAGCATGTCGCTCCCGGCCAACCTGCAGTGCGGCAAGCAACCCCATGGTCGCGCTCGCGCTCGCGCTTACACTCTCCACTCCAAGCGACGTTGAAAGTTGGCCTGAATGACCGGAACTTTAATCGGATACGGCTAATGAGGCCGTCTTGGCCTTGATCAACTGTTCACGCACAATTGAAAAAGTGCGGGCGTTCTTCGGAATAGGTTTAGAATGGGTTTAGACTAAAGTGTATTATTCATCTGCCATGGGGCATGCTCTGATCCTGTCCAGAATGCAATTACACTCTTACAGGTCATATCTCTGTCATTTCACTTGCCGGCGCTCAGGACACGCAGGCATTTGAACAGGTTACAGCTGGTCATTGCAGACCCGTTTGCCCCCTTGCCCAGTCTGCATCCCTCAGATAGTGCTGGGCCATAGCGTGCTTGCCACTGTTGGTCGAGGACCCAATACCTGCCCGCTTACCTACTTCTTTGCATAAATCGCCACAACCCAAGAAGACGTTCCAGACCCAAGCTACTCCGCCCGAAAAGCTTACATCAGTGACGCCGTGCGGCTCAGGAGTTGGGACTCGGGACACTGGGAAGGAAGAGGCTTGCTCCTGTGGGTTTGTTCAAACGGATGCAAAGAGTCGCCAAGTGTCGACAGTGTGAACCACCAACCTTTTTGTTTTATTTTTGTAAAAACGATGGTATCATGCAGATCGGCAGTGAGTTGACAAATGAACAACACTTGCTGTTGTGTATAGTCTCCAATCATCCGATGAGAAGGGCACGCAACCACCCTTATTGAGCGGGTGAGTGACCCCGTATCACTTGCCATTCGAAGGGAGGACGCCAGCTTTCTGCTTCATGACCATCCGTCGTGTATCGGTGTTTTTTGTGGCTAGCTGGTCGGGATGAGCGTCTCATAAGCTGCCGGCTGCTCGAAGTGTCGGTGTCATCCGCCCTCATTGAGGCATGTGTTGAGCCGACTCGAGGTCGTTTGCAGGTCCCATAGTGCAGGGACAGAAACCAGCTCCGACTGGCTTTTTGCTTCCTGTCTTCGAGGGATGGACATTGGAATGGCAGATGCAAACAGCGGAGCGATTTCCATTCCTCGGTGCAACAAACAGTAGTTTCCGGCAGCGGTCAAGTTGGTTCCCCACCCTGGGACAGGTGCAGACTGTTGCCGACGGTAGCTAGATACCTAGGTACTGTGTCCCCGCATTGACCACTCCTCCTGTCAGGGGGCAAAGGCAGCCTCATGTCAGAAGCCAAACATCATTCGTCCGCCGGCCTCGACATCTCGCGATATCCGCTTCAACCCTACACCCGCCTGTCAGCCTACCCAGCCGCGCAACGGCCCTCTGAAAATACCGGATAACACCATAGTCGAACAGAGCGCATATCCAACCGCACTGCGATGGATCTGGCTTACGATTACATCCAGGAGAGCTCGCTCCCTAAGGATGCCGACAAGAAGACGGGCGACACCAAAGATTCTAATCCCGATCAACCGCAACATTCGCTCAATGATGAACTCCAGGAGGCGTACAAGGCCATATCCTCTAGCGCCTGGGGCATGCGAATTGGTGGTTTCTTGGGAAATGCTGTGAAGCAGGTAAGAAATCGTGGCAAAACTCCCAAGGGAGCAGGCTGGCTAATCCGACGCCAGGGACAAGTAGTCTACAAGGAAGCCTCCAAGGAAGTTACCGAACTCGGCGGAGACGCTGCCAAGGGCTTCACGTCCATCATAAGCCGCACGCGATCGCTGACCGTCAACACGGCGCAAGGAGAATCTTCTGGGGACAAGGGCAAGGAGACCGACAGCCAGACGACGCCGACCAAGACTCGAGACCAGGCAGCGGACGAGGAGGCTATGAGCAGTTCAGAGAACTATTTGGCGAGGCTCCGCTCTGAGGCTGCCAAACGGCTAAAAGACTTGCAAAAGGCCGAAGACGCCGCCGACGAGGCTCTCCTTCGTTTCGGCACCAACATTAGCAACTTCCTTAAAGAGGCGGTCAGCATCGCGCCGCCCTCGGATTCCAACAACCAAGGAAGCACTGTTATGTTCGAGAGCAAGGATGCACAAGGGAAGCGTGTCATTCATACTTCGCGGCAGGACGCCCAGCTGCACGTCATACACACGAGCACCGAGGGCTTCGCAAAGGACCCAGCGACGGAGGAATTTACTACATGGGCCAAGGCTTTTGACATTGAGAAGAAGACGGCTGAGATAAGCGACGACTTGAACAAATACCCCGAACTGCGAGCGACGATGGAGAAGCTTGTACCCGATCAGGTTCCTTATGCTGAATTCTGGAAGAGATACTACTTCCTTAGACACGGTCTCGAGGCCGCCGAGACCCGACGACGTGACTTGCTCAAGGGTGAGTGTCGCAGCCCATAATTGCCAAACAAGTCTCAACTAACGGATAAACAGCTGCATCTGCCGAAGACGAAGTTGGCTGGGACGACGATTCTGAGGATGAGGCTGCCCCTGCCTCGACTTCTGCCTCGACTTCTGCTCCGACTTCTGCCCCGACTGCTGCTCCTGCTGCTCTTGCTACTGCTTCTGCTTCTGCTTCTGCTTCTACTTCCACTGCCCCTGCTGCCTCTGCCCCTACATCTGCCCCTGGTCCTGCTTCAAAGGCCGAGCTGAAGCAAGTGCGCCCCGCGTCGGCCGAATCCTCCACCACGATCCAGCCCCCCACACAGACCTCAGGCCTCAAACCTGCCGCCGAGTCCCGTAAGTCGAACGACGAGAAGTCCCAGGCCGACAGCGACACAAGCTACGACGTTGTGGGTGCCACATCTGGTGTGCCCAGCCAGGCCCCCAATAGCCCCAAGGATTCCCGCAAGGCCGACGATAGCGACGACGACTGGGAGTAGACTGGCGTGGTTGCTTTGCTTCTTTTTGCCGGCTGGCGTTGGTTGGGTTTGGTTGAACCTTTTTGGCTCGAATGGCAGCTCTTAATTTGCGGACATTTGTACATCAGCCGTGGCTCGTAGTGCACCGGTTTCCTTTGTGACCAAGTCGGATTCTCTTCTCTCGCGCTCGGGTTATTTATTTCTTCTTCCTCGTGACTGTGGTGAATCCGTCCTCGTCCACCTCTGGTTCAGGCTTTTCCTTGGGCGCACGAACGAGCTGCGGGGCGTCGTCCATGTCGACGTCATCATCCTCATCGTCCTCGCTATCGTCCTCCCAGTCAGTCTCCTGGTCGCCGCCCTCGACTCTCTTGTAGAGCCCCTCAACCTTGGCGCCCTTGCGGCTTTCCCACTTCTTGCGGAGGCTGTCAACAACGACCAAGTTGCCTTTGGCTATGTCTCCCCTCAGCTTGATGATCTGCTCGGCGACGTCGAAGCCGGTCTCATCGTCGACGTTGACCTCGAACTCGTCCAGCATGACCTGCAGCAGCATGGTCTCGACGTACTCGGTGTCAGGCTCTTCGGGGGCGTTGGCGGCGGGGACGGCCTGACCGTTTGTGATCTTGGAGTACGCGGGAAAGGCCTCGGCGACCGCGCCGGCGAACCAGTCTCTCTTGTCGGCGGAGTCTGGGCCGCCCCAGTGGTTCTGTACAGCGAGGGACAAGGCCGGCCACATGTGCAGCGACAGGGCAACGGCCTGCTCGAAAGCCGACTGGCAGGCCTCTAGAGGAGATGTTAGCATCGTGCAACCTTGATCTTCCAAGGGCCGGGCATGTGGACTTGCCTGCTGTGACGTGGCTGGAAGATCCCGTGGTCGCCATGTTGAATCAACTGGTGTATGCTGTTTCGCGGGGTACTTGGAGGGGCAGTTTTTTTTCCTTCTCCTTCTGGCAGTGACAGTGCTTCCAAAATCACAATCACAATTTTCCCCCCTCTCGACTGACGGTGCGTGCGACACAAAAAACTGTATCAAGGACTGTGCGGAGCCTCCCGGTGGTCCCGCTTTTCTGGTCTAGGCAGGGTCTTCTGAAATTGGGCTATTGAATTCCTTAGAGTCTACAGAGTAAAGAGATGCTGAACAACTGCATTTACTGCAATGCCATGATGAAGTTCCAAGCCGAGGCAAAATGGCACTACCGAGATGGTCCCATTGGTCCGAGATACAATTCCGTGCAAATGTCAGTTCTGATCGAAGCCTTGGGTTTGCCAAAAGGTTTTCGGCTGCTGATCAGGCGGCGCGGACATTGCCATCCACTTGGGCGCTGCAGTGATGTCATCAGTTCCCTATTTCGGCAGTGAGCTCTGGGGGAGTTTCAGGGTCGTATTTCCTCTGCGCTCCTCCCACGACGTGATGGCCTGTTCACAACCCACAGGGGCCGTCCATCGTTCGGGGAGCTTCAAAAAGGCTCGCGTGCCCGCCGTCCGCCGCCGCCGACGGGGAGAGCTGCATTCTCTGTCGCTAGCTTCGTCCGAACGTGACCGACCATGAATCCGTTGAAGCTCAACACCACTTCGGTGTCATTGGCCGTCACGCCAACCGTTGTATCCACCCTCTTCTCACATGTGAGTCCCTTGGACCCCTATTCCGGGTCCTCCCCAGCTTTCTCGGGTCTGTCGTTGCAGAAAACGCGATGCAACCCAGAAAATCCGATGTGTAACATATGGATAACTGATCTTTGACCAGTACCTCAATCGCAAGGCTACAAAGCAGCGGCCCGACGCCCATTTGTCCTACGACGAGGGCCTGCACCTTGTCCGGTCGTTCCTCGAGTTTGCTTCCCAGCACACCGTCGAGGAACTGCAGGCGTTCACGGCCCAATGGGTCCCGCATCCGCAATGGGTCAAGGTCGAGGATGCCGAGGTCCCCGAGACACATATTGAAAGGTCCGCCGGACTGATCGAGGCACAACTGGGGCCCGCTGGTGTTCGGGCTGTTGGCGGACGCAAATGGTGGACATGGCGAAGGCCGCAGAGCCCGCTCAAGGCCGAATGGGTGGAGATGCGCGCCGACTATCACGAACGCAAGAAGAACGGTGGCGCGACCAAGAGAGTCATGCTCTACATCCATGGAGGCGCCTACTTCTTCGGCAGCGTCGACGAGCACCGCTACCAGATGCAGCGGCACGCGCGCAAGCTGAAGGCGAGAGTATTTGCGCCGCGTTATCGACTGGCGCCGCAGTTTCCTTTTCCCTGCGGTTTGCAGGACTGCTTGGCCGCCTATCTCTATTTGCTCACGGTTCAGGATCCCTCAACTATTGTCCTGGCCGGCGATTCAGCCGGTGGCGGAATGGTCTTGTCGATCCTGTGCGTTTTAAGAGATCAGGGCATCCCACTTCCGGCCGGAGCTGTTCTCATCAGTCCGTGGGTCGACCTCACCCACTCCTTTCCCAGTGTCTCTGGCGACAATGAACTCGACTACATTCCGTCTTGTGGCTTCCATCACAAGCCATCCAGAGCGTGGCCACCCCCAAACGAAGACGATATGGAGATGATGAGGGAGCAGGCTATCAAGGCACGAGCGGGCAAGGAGAAGAGCGCCACAAAACTCAACAGCCTTGAGAAGAAGCAGGCTGCACCCATTGCATTGGATGAAGAACACGAAGCCCCTGGACCGGAGGGCAGTCCAGAATCTTCGGATAATGCAGATCCTCTCAAAACTGCATTGCAAATCTCTGTCACTATCAACGGGGAGCTGGTCACGGTCAAGGATCAGATCCAGGTAGATTCCCTTTGCTCTCGCTTCCGGATACTGCTGACAGTTCCAGATGTACACGACGAACGCGCTGCTATCGCACCCGCTGGTCAGCCCTGTCATGCAACCGACTCTGGGTGGACTGCCTCCGCTGTTAATCATGGTCGGGGGTGGTGAAGTCCTTCGCGATGAGCAGGTCTACCTTGCACACAAGTGTGCCAATCCAGCCAAGTATCCGCCACCCGGCCTTGACGAAGCAGGCCTGGCCCAGATGAAGCAGTACAAGCCTACGGATGTACAACTCCAGGTCTGGGATGACCTTTGTCACGTAGCCCCAACTCTTAGTTTCACCCGACCCGCTAAACACATGTATCGAGCGGCTGCGCAGTTTGGCGCCTGGGCCCTCGCGAGGGCACAACAGACAGAGATTGAAATTTTGGACGATGACGATATCTCTCAGATTTCAAGCTCAGCTTCTGATTCGGAAAGCCCTCGGCAAGACCAGACTGAAAACCCATCCCCTCTGGAACAAGTCGGTAAAGCCGGCATGCCGTTACCGCCTTTCAAAAAGCACATGATTAGACAAAGAATTACGACTAACGGCGTCGTCCATGATCTTGCCCCTGAATCGGAACTGCCAGGCTGCGTCATGAATGCCGAAGAGGTCGGTGTCGTTAAGGGAACCCCGGTCAGACGATGGCTCGACGCCAAAGCCCAGTTCGACAAGAAATTCTCAAGTGCCAAAGCCAAGGTGCACAAGGGTATCATCAAAGATCTTGCGGATGGTTACATAGATTTTGGCGACGGTGAGAAACCACCACCGACCGCCTTGGCGGGACGAAGGAAAGCATCGGACGAATTGATTGACAGAAAAAAAACGAAGAGCCTTGGGCTGGCTCTATGGTCGCTTTGGGGCTCAAAGCATGACGAGACGACAATGGAAAGGGAGAGGAAGGCAGATTCGGACGCAAAGACATCGGCGTCTCAGGTTTCGCCGAGGGGTGGCGAGGGGGCCAGACCTTTCCAGGATGTTGGGGACCAGCAACCGGCATCGGTTGGATCGCCCGGCAGCAAGAGGCGGATCGTCATGGACGAGAACCAGATATCGCAGACATCTGACTCCCAGGTTGAAGTCTCTCAGGCCACAGAAGTAGAAGAGACGCCGGTGGCTGCTCTGATCGAGATGAGGAAGGAACAGGAGAAGCAAAACGAGGAAGCCGCCAGTGCCGCCGGCCGCTTGAGTCCTGACTTCGTGCCTGGGACTGGCGTCGCCGGCAAGCGGCCATTCCTCGATGGCATCGCCTTGCCCTTCAGCCTGGGCAAAAAAGACGCGGAGACAGCGAGCATGGTAACTCTCATGTCCGGGGGCGACAGTCGGCCTATCAGTCCCATGCCGCCAATGAGTCGAGCAGACACTTCGGACTTCAACGAGGCATCTGCTTCTGAGGCCACTACGCAGGTCGCCGAGGCCGAACAAACCCGGCCCACGCTTGACAACTTTGTCACGGCGGCAGAGGATTTCCCTCTATCGAAGGGCAAGGGCAAAGAAGTTGCCAACGGAAACATTGAGCAGACTGCGTAGTTGTGTACAAAGACAGCCAATACCCCAGGTTCGTGATCGTAGTGTATTTTGATCGATGTTCTTCTTTTCTTCGGTTTGGCTTTTTGAAACCATATGCTTTTGATTGCTTCCCGTTTTATGTGAATGTTTTACAAATTGTTACAGTGTCGAGGGTATATACAGATCTTGTAAACTCTTTCCGGGGCTCGCATTTACCCCCCGATCATGTTTTATTCAATTCCAATTGATGCTTGTCGCTGAGAGGCGATCCTCTTCGCTCTCTTCCTGTACCGTTTCCTCCGTCACCAGATCCCTCTTAGTCGAGACCGTTCTGCTGCTTCCAGGTGTCGAGGTAGAGCTGGGGGCTGCGGGGACCCTCTTTCGTTGGGTAAGTGCCCTTCACGGGGCGGACGGCCTCGGAGACGAAGGGCGTGAGCTGAAGTGTTCGAGATGTGTCAGCAATCGAGTCTTCGTATCTGTTCGCGAAGTCTAAGGTACACGGGAGGAGCCCTCCAAAAATGACCAACCTTGGTGTCCTTCAAGCCCTCGGGCACGACGTACGTCCGCACCTTGTGCCACTCGATAATGTATCCACCGTACTGTGTGTGCCGACCCATGGCTCCTGTGCGATTTCCCTTGTAGAAGCCCTTATTGACGTCCTTCGTCGTCAGGCGCAGATGCTTGTACTTGAGCACCTGGAGGATGGGAGAGGGTCTCATCGTGGGCGGGTTTTTGTCGGGGACGAGACCCGGCGATTTGATTGTGATGATCTGAGTCGCTGAGGTATGTTTCGGTCAGCTGACCAGTCGTCGCTGGGGGAAGGGAGGCAAGTCTTTGGGTTCGTAGGGATTCGTCGTCGTCGTCGTAGTCGCCTTTCTCGCAGGCTTGGGAGACTCGTGATGGTTCGATTGTATGGCCTGTCCCCGGAAATTTTGGCAATTGCGCCGGATTAAAAGTTGGTCCTTTTGCCGACGCCCATCCCTGACCAATGTCCCGGCGCAAACGGAGGGTACGTGCACGGCCGGAGTCACGGACCCGGCGACCCATATTTTGGTCTCAGCGCCGTGGCGTACTGGGTCCGAGAGTCCGGAACGCATGGAAAGGGTTGAAAAAGGTGATATCAGAGTGAAACAGCCCTCATTCGACGAACTTGAAGCCAGTTTGCTTCGAACCGATAATTGCGGGCCACTACATGATACTTAGAGCTTTCTCAAGTTAAGAAAGGTCCCAAGAAGCGCAAGCATGTGGTTTCACTATTTGAGTAAAGAATGGATGGATGACTTGGAGTATTTTATGCGCATCACTCTCGATAAGTGTTGGTAATTTTGATTCAATCGACTGTTCTTGATATGCAGTTCTGAGTGTTTATGCCGCACCGCGCCGAGTAATTCTGTCATAACCTCGGGATAGGATACTATTTGGGAGCGAACGACCGGGTGTGAACCAACATGGCGAAATCTCCCAACAGAGCAAACCCAACCCAAATCACAAGACAGAGACCGTCAGGATCAACTTCAACACATAACGGCAAAAAATGCCATAAATTGACGGATATGGATCGTACTCAGCATATTGCAATGCAGAGTCACGCCGAATCTCCGAAACCCCCCAAGAGTCAATTACCTTGCATGTCCGCTCTCGTCCCACCATCCGTTCCCCTTCTCAGCCTGTCCGATCTGCTCCCATGAGCCAGTCCCAATATCCATGAGTGGCCCCCACCAAGCCAAGTCTGGGGCTGTAGGGCAGAAAGACGCGTGGCTAAGCGTTTGAATACAGGATGGGAATACGACATGCCAAAACTGCTTGGCGGTGCCGTCTTATTCTGCCGCAGTCGCCAAGTCTGTCGCTCACCTCCTTGGCGACCACGGACGACAGAGTTTAGGCAAAGTCGCGACACAAATAGCACACGCCAAGCGCCGCATGCCACGAAGAAAGCGACTACACCGCCCTCTTCCTGTCCTTTGACGACATCGCCATCGTGGTTGCAGAGGTGTAAGCACTTCAGACAACTTTGAGGCTCTGGGCACGAACAACGACCCCTTGGGGACTGCTTTGCTGCTATGCAGGCCTAACCATCACGCATTTTGACGGCGTTCTATCCACGTTCTTCTGCGGAAGACACCATCTGCCGTCCCCACATTCGTTTCACGGCTTGCCAGAGCCGCTGGAGTAGCTATGCCACTGCATGTCATTTTGGCTCCATAAATGTAGCCGAATCGTCCCGTCTGTCCCCATTCGTTCCCATCTACCCATGTCGAAGAAAAGAAGCATCTTTGTCAACACATCTTTTCTGTCATGGCATTGAGCATCGTGATAACACAGATTATGTAACATTGAGACCCAAACGCCAAGTGGCTTGTCCCTCCCTCATACCTTGTTTCCTTTTTATTACTCGCACTTTCCCTCTTCAACGTCCATCCCTTCTTCCCCAGCATGCTCAGTTTTGGCTGCTGGAGATCTCGGCCTCACTCACGTGGACCGTGTTCTTCTTTGTTCTCAACAGAATATCCTTCAACGTTCTCTTGGGCTTTCTTGACTGTCTTTCATACCTGATGTTGATATTTATGGTAAGAACACTAAACATGAACCAATAATAGGGAAGTACTTACAATGGTTTGTGCTCTTCGTGGGGATCATGCGCCTCCGAGTAGTCTACGTGGACGAATGCCCTCTCGACATCACCCAGTCCTGGTCAAAAACGTTAGATGTGCAACATGTTGCACCGCCACCGAATGATCTTACCTTCGACCTTCCGTTGCAGGTCCTGTGCAACGTCATGAGAGATTTTCAGAGCAGTCGATTCGTCCATGACAACGTCGATTTCGACGTAGTACTTTTGTCCAGCATGGTATGCTCGGCACTGCCGGCGGTTAGGCGGCTCCAACACTCTCGGTGACAGGATGCTTACAGTATCGACTTTGAGGATCCGAGTGTCATGGGTCATTGCCATGTAGATCAGCTTGGAGACGAAATCCCTTGGTGCCGACTTGCCAACTAGAAGCCAGACCTGATCGAAAGCATTCGAAACCCAAGAAAACAAAATGAGCAGTGCGATGCAAATGGCGCCGATGGGATCTAGATACCACACGAATCGGTCTCCGACAATAGACATAATTAGGCCAAAGCTGTTGACAACAATGTCATTGCGGTGGTCGATCTATTGAGGGTTTCCCTTTTCAGCAGAACTCACCCACACAAGTGGGAGGGGTGGGCATACGAAGAAGACATGCACCGAGGGGTACTTTCGGTATGCGAAGCAGTACACCATCAAGGAGCCCTTGGCAAATATGGCGACGCCGACGATAACGATGGGCACAATGTGCAACTTTTCAGAGGTCCGTTGACCCTCGCCAAGGGCGCGGCCTGACTCGACCTGGGCTCCAGATCAGCGCCTCAAACGACCCAGTCACACGGCGCTTGGCAACTTACCAGAAGCTGAATGGCAACTGTGGTCATCAGAGCACAAAATAAGATGATACCTATCGTCTCGATCCTGGTTCGTCCCTATTATTCCCTCCCTTGTCAGACACTCGAATATGTCTCGCCAAGGTGTAGCGATAACTTACAACGGGATATTTGTATATACTCGGACGAGCCGCCATCCTCGACGTGATCAGCATAACGAAGGACGAGACTAGATCCATCTGGGCACCGTATCATGGTCAATTTCTAAAGTAATGCCGCATCGGAGAGAACGGGTCTACTAACGAAAGCGTCGGCTGCAGTGGCAAATAGCTGGATTACATTAGTCAACAAAGGCCAAGGGGACAAGATTTCCGGTGCGTATTTACCGACAGAGATCCGGTTGAGACGGCAGCATAGAGTTGGATGACGAACAGACAAAAGTTGGCTGTGAAGGAAGCGTTGACGGCGAATTTGATTTTAGGGCCCATTCGCGCATCTTCGGCGACTTGTTGTCTTTCCTCGTCTTCGGCACCAAGAAACTGGTCAATGAGCACATTTTGTCTGTTGTAAAACTTCTTCAGCTTTCTCTTGTTGCCCTTCGGATGTTCGATGGCCATCTGCTTTTTGGAGACATTGTCACGACGGTGTCGACCAAAGTCGTAGGGGTCCGGTCGGTAGGTATCAACGGCGGAAACATCTGCGTCGTCAACGTTGGAGTACGGTCCTTTGTATGAGGTTCCAACGATCTCGTTCTTGTTGACTGTGCCGTTCGAGGTGGACTCAAGCTGTTCTTCGGCAGCAAGCTCGGCATCCGTGCCGGAAACTGGAGCTGTCGAGATGATGTCTGTATTGACTTCAAGGTGTTCGTTGAGTTCCTTGTTTGCCTCACCGTTCGAATTACTTTCTAAGTGAGCGACAAAGTTTCCTTGGGCTGAGGCGGCTGAAGCGACGGTCAGTAAAGGCTACCTGGTCCGTTGTCAAGTGGGACGGAGCATTGGCAGGTGGTGGTCGGTTGGCAAGACAAGGCAAGCCGATGCGAGTGGCAGTTTTGCACGCCTTTGCGACTCGCGGGTTGTGATGAACAAGCTTCCGGAGAGCACAGGCGAGGCGACAAGTGCTTGGTGGAAGAGAGGGCAAGGGGTGTGGCCAGGAAAGAGACTGAGCCGAAGCCCACGTACCAGAAGATGGGTGGCCGCCGTCCCGAGACTCGCGTGGAGCATGCATTTCTTGAGAATTATCAGGCTGGGTTCGTCCGTGGTGAATGGGAACGGAGAAGGAAGGCAGTGATGCGATTAGAAATTGGCAGTCATATATTAAACAATCACGCCTTCTTGCTTCCTGTTCTTGTCATGCCTCCCCCCCAAGTCGTCCCGGGGTGAGGCAAACTGTTGCAGAGCCGGCCCCTTACATGCTCGACTTCAGAGAACAGTCGCAAGCTCACTACCGATGAGTGAATGGCGACTTTGGTGTAATGCATCCTAACGGGGCTGGAACGTGAGAGGGGAAACGAAACCATGGATTGGCGGCAGAAAGATTCAAAGCCAGGAGGCTTCTCGCTCGTTTCCTGGTATTCTTACTCCACCGTCCGGCCAGTTGTCTGGTGACGATGATGATGATGGCGCACGAGGTTCGTTGCTCAGGAGGCATCTATTTGCGTCTTCCTGGCCGAGACAGGTGGTGTCGGGTTGACTTACAAGTGTAAGCGAGGGTACCGTCGCAGTCGGTAAGCAGAGTCGAGGGTGCAGAAGGCCACGTTGGGCGTGGCTCCGAGACAGAACAGCAGAGATGCCCCTGGCAGTGAGAGCCACTGAGCGACAGAGTATGGCGTGAAAGCTGGGTCAGCGACCAATATCTGGCGAGGACGATCAGAAGGCGAACCGAGCGAGTAGAGCACCGATTGACCGAGGGCGTGTTTCAAAGCGGCGGCAGCCCCAGAATCCGCGTGGATGCAGCGAGACAAGAAGCGACGTCCATGCCGCCAAGAGTTTGGGGCTGTTACAGAGTGTAGACTTTGGTAGACACCTACCTAGTTAAGTACCTAGGTACGGATACACCGGTGACTTGTGGTGTATGCATTCGTAGCACTGACATAGGGAGAGACTCGGGACAAGTTGCTTAGTTGTTTCGACCCGGAGCAAGAATGGACGGCACCGAGACGCTGTCGCTCCACTTTTCCCTCGACTCCAACTTCTCTTCTTCAACTCAACTCCAGTGTCCAGCTCGAATGCAACTATCGCTGGGATTTCATAGTTTCTTTTTCCACTATCTCTAGCAACAACACGCGGCCTGCCTCCGGCTGGGCCTCATCATCTGTCATCTCAGACGTCGAGGGTTCCTCTTTTTCATCAACTTCTTGGCTCCCCAGGTTTTACTAGCCTTGGTCAGAAACCCTCCGTGCAGGACGATTGTCGAGTTCTCGGCATCAGACTGTCATCTCATCCCGCCAGTGGGCCCATTCAGAGTCATTTCGTTCCTGATCTTGTCAGCTTTCTGCCATTGGGCGTTAGCCTCCTCTACAAAGAACCCAGACCTACGCCGTCGCGGTGACTGTTGCTTGTTAGGCAAATTTTACACTCGACAAATAGGCCAACACAGATGATGCAGCGTGCGAGACTCTGGAGCAAGAAAGAAACCAGAGACGGCCCCAGAGGGCGAAGCGGACCGGGAAGCAGATTCGTCGAGACTCGGCAGATGCCACGCAAAGACACCATCAATGGCCACAACGAAATGCCAATCACTTACAAAGGAAAAGGGGACTTCTGTGACGTTGCTCTTGGCCTGACTCTTGGCCCTCGACGGCTGTGCCTATCCCGCCGTCTCTGAACCCAGTCTTCCCCAGCTCTCCGCCTCGCGTAGTCCCCTCCCCCGCGCTTCTTTGTGGCTACCGTATCAATAAGAAGCCTCACTAGACACCAGAGTCAAATCCAGTTAAGAATTCTCCGACGGGCGACCCTGGTGGTGAACCCCGGGAACCTCCCGTTTCACGCAACCCAAAATCTCCAAATGCCGGTCGGTTGCCACGACACGACCCCTTCGCTCTTGGCGGCGACCCGATAGAAGATCGACCGTCGTCTCGTTTTGGATATTGTCCCTCATTAGCCATGATACCCATCATCATCTCTCATCTTCGCCAAGCGCAACAAGTGTGAAGCTGGCAGAATCCAGATGGAGGAATGGACTAGCCAGCCAGCCATTCTGCTACTGCTGACCATCGTATCTGCCGCCATTACACCGTCATTGGTTTCTTATTTGGTCAGGTCGAGCCGGGCTCTCAGACTCCCAGTCTTACCCTGGCCGGCAAGTCATGCTGGAAAGAACAACATCAGACCTGAATAGTGACCGGGGTGATCGATGCCAGAGACGACCTGGGTATCAGTCTGTCAGGCTCCGCAGCGACTGCAGCCGTTATTGACTTGGCCTCTCATCCCTCTTCCCCTTCCTCTTCGCCTGCCTTCCTCCTAACACCCCCCTCCCCGTGCACACGGCCATTCTTGAATATTCTTGAACCTTGTTCCCCTAAAGGTCCTCCCGTCTCCCGCTTCCCGCCAGGCGGACGCTAAGGCCACGTCCCCCCATCACGAACGCACCCAGGCTCATCCTCAGCTCTCTCCCACCCTGGGCAACGTCTTCTATTCCTGAGTCGGCTCGGCGGCACACGATCCACTCACTGTCCCATGTCGACGTTTAATCTTGCCTCACCCGTTCTTACACGGGCAGCATTGGGCGGGCCATTGCACACGAAGCTTATTAAAGCGAGTCGAGCCCAGACTTCAACAACGCAATCTCTGCTCGCCACCAAAGCGTCTGTTTTCGTTCTATCCTTTCATCGTCCGTTACTTCCTTCCGTTTTTTCTCCTTTCTCTTCTTGTCCACTCCTTTTAACTCGCACTTTAAATACGACAGCGGGGACTTGATCAGGACTTTCGTCTGTTCTCTTACTGAAGCTGCGGGACAGCTTCTTATGTCCCCTTGTTTTAGTCGCCTTCATTTCGTAAATGAGCAGTTATCAGTAGGCGGCCCCGGATATTTTGGCTGCCTTTAACCTTCTCAAATTTCTTTCTCTTATATGTCAGGGTTGTCAACCAAGCAGCAGCCCTTTTCACCCCTTCTTTCCCCCCAACATCAATTGCCGTTTTTAAATCAAGATGGCCGAAGTTAAGGAGCCCAAGCCGCAATGCGGTGGTGGAAACAAAGCCGGCGACGAGTACGATGTCGGGCTGCACGTCGCAGGCCTCTGTAAGCTCGAACCAGAGGGTCCTTATGGTACAAGGCAACTTGGCTAACTTGGTATAGTTCTGGTCTTGGCCTTTTCGATTTTCGGTACGCAGAACAAGCAAAGGCAGGCATCGTGGGGCATCTTGCTAACATGATGAGTCCAGGTGCCGGATTTCCAGTGGTGGCCAAGAAAGTTAAGTGGTTGAAGGTCCCTCCCAAGGTCTTCTTCGCCTGCAAGCATTTCGGTACCGGTGTGCTTATTGCAACGGCGTTTGTTCATGTAAGTGGTTCATTATTTAGTTCTCAGTTCAATGGGATAGCAGCTGACATGCCACAGCTTCTGCCAACCGCCTTTGGCAATCTCATGAACCCTTGCCTCCCGGACCTCTTCACTGACGATTACCCGCCGCTCCCCGGAGCTATCATGATGGCGTCCATGTTCATGCTGTTTACCATTGAGATGTGGATCAACGCCAAGATTGGAGGTCACTCCCACGGCGGTCCCACCGGAGATGTGATGCACTCGCATGCTCATGGCCCGGCGCCAGGCGCCCCTCCCCGCCCCCCACGATCCGGTCGCGACAGCTTCGACGCTGAGGCCGACAGCATCGATTTCGAGAAGAGAGTTGCACAGCGCGCATACGATGACGAGAAATCCCGCTTCCCCGCCTATGGGCCGCAACCCGCAAACACCCTGTCCGACTCCGATATGCCTCCTTGGTTTGTCGTCTTCTACGAGCAATACGTGCGCCAGCGCATGGAGATGATGAACATGATCCGCACCACCCAGGAGAAGCAATCTTCGTCGCAGGTCGCAGTGACGGAGGTAAAGCAGGAAGATCCGTTTTATGATGCAGAAGGTCAACAGGTTGACCCGGCTGTGTACCGCAAGATGTCTCTCAACATTACCATGCTTGAAGGTGGTATCTTATTCCACTCGGTGTTTGTTGGCATGACCATTTCCATCACCATTGACGGTTTCATTATCCTTCTCATCGCTATCCTGTTCCATCAAATGTTCGAGGGTCTTGGTTTGGGTTCCCGTATTGCCGCCGTGCCGTACCCCAAGGGCAGCATCCGCCCATGGGTGTTGGTTGTAGCTTTTGGTACTACAGCCCCCATTGGACAAGCCATCGGACTGCTCACCAGAAGTTCCTACGATCCCGAGAGTGCCTTTGGCCTCATCATCGTCGGTGTATTCAACGCAATGTGTGTCTCATGTTCTGGCAAACCGTGGAGCTCAGCTAACATGAACAAGTTCCTCTGGCCTGCTTCTTTACGCCGCCCTGGTCGACCTCTTGGCTGAGGACTTTCTTTCCGAAGAGGCCAACCGTCTTCTCAGCAGCAAAGACAAGATCACTGCCTTCTGCTACGTTCTTGCTGGAGGTCAGTCGGAATGTGACACCCTGTTCTTCTAATTGCTGGCTGACCCCTTTTAGCCGCTGGCATGTCGGTTGTCGGTATCTTCGCCTAAATCCATTGCAACACTACTAGGGAACTCTATCCCCTCGACGTGGCTCTCGCGAGCGGGATCAAAACACCACTGGTCCAGCCGAGCCGCTAGATTTTCGACCTTCTCGGGACCACACAAGGACGTACAAAACGTGTAACCACTTCCGTGTTCGACTGGACTTTGATAGCAGAGGATTAACGCTAGTTCACCAATGCTGCGCCAGATTTTGTCTCGCAAATTCAAGAGGGGACGGACTGCTTTGGATACCGACAGTAACCCTGACAAAATCTACCACATTCGTTATTTCTTTGCCACCGTCATTTTCAGCGCAGCCAACTGCCGGAAAATTGTACACTAGCAGTGATGTTGCGATTCGTGGTCTTGTCCACACCCTAAACGCACACCAGCATAACAGGCGATATCATTAAGGAGGGTCATTGGATCGGCTTACAAAGGCATTTCTATAGTATATTCTAATATTCAAGGGCACCCACTGTTTATGAGCGTCACGATGTAAAGACATTTTGTAAGATAGCAACCCCCGAAACAGAAAGAGCAAAACATCACTAGATTAGCCAATATCATGACATGCTATCATGCACACTTACGAATTGTTCATACTTGAAATCAGCCCAACTTGAATGTTGATTGATAGACTGTTGTATGATAGAATACTCCCACTCTGATAGGACCACGAGGGGCAGGCCACGATGCCATTCAAACTTGATGGACAGAGCTGCACACGAAGCACAATGCAAGAATCGGGTGGCCGAATGAGGCTCAACTAGACTTGGTTCCCCAGACTCGTTGGCGTCTGAAATGTAGTGGTAGTCAGTGGTGCAGAAGTAGGCATCAATAGAAGCGGGAAAGACAACACAAGATGCCAAGGTGCCTCGGAATGAAGCATGATGACGGAAACCAATTGGGGGGAGGGTTTGCCGAGACCAACAACAAATGCGAAGCGACGTCAAGAAGGTGTTTGCGGGGGGTAATCGAACCACAGACTGACGACAGGCTTCTAAGCCCCACTACTCTAGGTATGTAGCTAGCAAGCATGCAGGAGCAAGCCAGTCATTCAATTTTTTAAATATTTTTTTGGAGGACTGGAGTTGCATTTCTTCACGAATGTCGACTTGCTAGTAGGTTCTGTGCATCGCTGCATACCTGTACAACCTCGAAGGGGAGAGGTGAGGAGGGGGGTTGGCCTGAGTCGTTTCGATTGCAACCATGTCACATATAAAGCTAATGCCACGGGCCGGCGGATTACTGAGCAGGGCAAGGGAGGGAGGCGGGAGATGGAGGGGGAGGTACAGCAGTCATGATGCCATGCAATGCTTGCTGGCTTGCTTGCAGAGCTTCCCGCGCGACTACTGCAAGGGTGGGAGGGAGGCATACTATCCAATAATGAGCCTTCGTGGAAATTGCAATATTTTGCCTTGCTCTGCATGTGGATCGGCACGACATGATATGTTGACATGCTGGTGGTGGAGGGTTGACCATGAGAGGGGTGGTACTGGTGTGGCTATAAATAAGATTTCAGACAGTTTGAAGCAGCGGGGGCCAAAGCTCCAGACGAAAGGGGAGGGGAAGGGGGGGGTTGTGATGGTTACATGAAGAACTGATGGATAAAGAAGAGGCAGGGAGGCTGTTCCACACACGTAATTCTTTATAGAAGGAAGGGCAAAGTCGCCGATGATGGTGAAGAAGGGTATTTATTGGTGTTTCTAGAACTTTGGTTTCCTTCGTGTTTCCCAATCAATGGCTCGATCTCGTCGTACTTGCACTGCACAGAATGCACGGGTCTCACGCACATACTTTCGCCTTGCCTTTGCCTCACCTTTGCCTTTAGGTGCGGAACTGCAGGACACGCAGGCACAGGCGTGCGGAACTTTGCGCCGAACGGGCTTTGCGGTATGGCTCTTCTTCGTCTGTTTGGTCGATTGCGTGACGAAGAGGACGTTCGCTGACGATACGTGAAAGACAAACGGAAAGCAAAACCGGCAGGGGGAGGAAAATATGAAATTGCCTCTCCTGGCCCAGCATCAGTAGTCTTTTCCACACAGACCAACCTTTGGTTGGTTTATCTTCCCTTGCTGTTTGAAAAAAACGAACGGGGAGGGTAAACAATGACTTCAGACGTGACATGCAATATGAGCCGACATGATGGAGGCCATTCCGGAAGAAACGGCTACGGTGCCAAGACTCGTTCGTCATAACCAGCCAGGTCACCTTACTTACCCATTTTGGACACGAGGTTGTTCTGTGCGTGCCATGTGCAAGGGAAGAATGATGAGGCGAGCGAAACGTTCTGACTACAGACATATGGACAGGAAGGAAACCATGGTAGGGCCGTGCGTTTACATCCGTTGTTCGGTTCCTCTAAAGTTGCTGTTTTGAAACTTGTGGATTTATGTCGAGAGCCAGTCGAAAGTGACCCCTAGCTGATATCGACAGAGAAGGGGGCGGGCAGGTTGGCAGCGTGGTGAACATGGCTATTGTAGAAACTGGGAAAGGGTTAGCGGTTTCCTGGTTGCTACGGAATCGTGATACCGGAAGGTGGCACGACAACTGTTGTTGCCAGTTGCTCCGGTATATCGTGAGCTTGCCAAACCCGCTCGTCCTTCCCGTTTAAGTAAGGCTGTCATCCAACGTGAGAGATAGAAGGGGGGGGGAGAGACAACGGAGGAATGGTGTGGTTCGGAGAGGTGAACTGGACGTTTGGGGCGACGGTGGGCTTGCAAGGGGAGAAAACAAAGCAGAAACTCGAACCGGGAGGTCATGACGCCGCTTGGACGTTGGGTCGTGAAGGGAGGGTGTTTGTATTCCTTCATTAAGGTCATTTCGGGCAAAACTTGCCTGACTCCCTTCTTCTTCCTCTCGCTATCCCGTGGGGAGGGGGGGGACTGGGACGAACTTGCGATATGGTTTCCGTTTCGGTGAAGTTGCTACAATTGGTTCTAGTGGAGAAATTCCAAACCCCTTTCGTAATTCAGATCTAATCAATCTATACGCAAGAAGCGGCTCGGAACAGTCACACAGCTATGGTTTCTACGAACGCATATTCCATCAGCGAACGAGGAGGGTCTCCGCAAACCTTTGTGGACGTGGGTTGCGCGGTTTGTCGAGGCAGGTCGAACATGACGTACCGACTGGGAAAACGATAAAAAAGCTTCGAATGTTCTGGTGTAAGCAAGGCTGTCGACAAAGCTTACCATGGTCGGGGTGGTGCACACCGGCACATCAAGCGGTCTGAGAGTTCATAATAATCATCACGGACGTTGTTTCCAGGCTACTTTGAGGGGAGAGGCGAGTAAACCATACATTTGAATCAGAATTTCAATTAGCGAGGTTCTCTCGTTCGGCGTCAAAGGCTTGTTCACATCATTTAAGCATTATGGATAAGTATCTACAGAGAAGGCGGCCAAAGCTGGCCCAAGGTTGTATCATCTTTGCCTAACCTTTGCACCTAGGTTCTCACCGTCTAGCTTGCAACTAAGAGACGGACCGGGCAGGCAGGCAAGAAAAAACCTCTCCCATCCTAGACAACAGTCACAGTGACGTTGCCGCGGAAGTCGTCGCTGGAGGAGCCGACGAAGACGGTGAAGTCGCCGGGCTCGACGACGTACTGCAGCTTCTTGTCCCAAAGGCCCCAGGCTGAGACGGGCAGGTCGATGGAGACGTCGGCCGTCTCGCCGGCCTTGATGAAGACCTTCGAGAAGCCACGGAGCTCCTTGTTGGGCACGACGATGGACGAGATCAAGTCCTTGACGTAGACCTGGACGACCTCGGCGCCGTCACGAGTCGAGTTGTTGGTCACCTTGACGTTGAGAGTGACCGTATCCGTCGGGGAGACGGTCGACGAGGATACGCTGATGTCGGTGTAGTCGAAAGTGCTGTAGGAGAGGCCGTAACCGAACTATCAATCACATTAGAGGGGCCTTCTGACATTTCAAACAACGTTCGGGGCTTTGCTCACCTCGTACAGGGGCAGAGGAGTCGACAGAACGTAGTTGCTGCCGAAGACCAAGGTGCCGTTGGGATATTCCTTACCCGGGTTGGGCCAGGAGCGGGCCGAGTTGAGGTAGTCGTAGTAGACGGGGGTAGTGCCAACGTCATGGGGAAAGGCAACGGAGAGCTTGCCGGAGGGGTTGACGTTGCCGTACAGGATGTCGGCCAACGCGTGGCCGCCCTCCTCGCCCTGGTAGAACATTTGCACCAGAGCGCCGGCCTCGTCTGAGATCCAGGGCTCGGTGATGGGCTTTCCGGAGCTGAAGATGACGACGGTGGGCTTGCCGGTATCAATGATGGCCTTGACGAGGCGGCCCATGGCGCCAACGAGCTTGAAGTCGTGGACGTCGATGTGCTCGCCAGTGGTGGCGTTCAGGCCGGCCCACAGCTCGTCCTGGTCGCGAGACCATGTTCCGACGATGACGACAGCGACGTCGGCGGCCTCGGCGGCAGCAATGGCCTCGGGGAAGCCAGACTCATCGTTGGACCAGCGCTCGGCACCCTTGGCATAGGTGACGGTGCCCTCAGTGGCTGCCCGGATACCGTCGAGGGGAGTGACCCCACGCTCCATGGCGGTGTGGATGACATAGTCGCCGTACTAAGTATTGTTAGTTGTTTTGGTTGCGGCCTGCAATGGTTGTCAACTTACGTTGACGTAGCCGTGAGCCATGGGTCCGATGACGGCGACGTGGGCATCCTTCTTTAGGGGCAGTGTCTCGTTGTGGTTCTCCAGCAGAATTATGCTCTCGGCGTCAAGGTCGCGAGCAATCTTACGGTGCTCTTCGGTATTGATGTAGTCGAAGAACTGGTCGTCGGGAACGGCGGTGTAGGGGTGCTCGAAGAGGCCCGACTTGAACTTGGCCCGAAGGACACGGGATACGGCCGTGTCGACAACGTCCTCGGGCAGGGTTCCGTTGGCGACGAGCTCAGGGATGTACTGGAAGCTGTAGCGGCCACCACCCATCTCGACGTCGTTGCCAGCAGGCAGGGTCTGAGAATGGTGTGAGCAAGGCTGGCCGGCCTAGGCATAATGGATCAGATACTTACGTTCAGGGTGATGCAAGCATCGTCAGTCTCTCCACAGACGAAGAATGCGTTTGCCAGACGAGCAGTTCCGCCAGCATCGGACTGCATCTCGTTAGTCAACCTCGGGGTCAAGTGCCGGATCAACTCACGATGACGTAGTATTCGTAGCCCCATTCCTCGCGCAGGATCTCGGTCAGCAGGTGGTGGTCGGCCACAGTGGGGATGCCGTCGTAGGAGTTGTAGGAAGACATGATGCTCCAGGCTTCGGCATCGAAGATGGCGCGCTTAAAAGGGGGGAGGTAGGTGGTGCGAAGCTCTCTGGGACCGCCATGGACGGGGGCAGTGTTGACACCCTGCTCAGGGGTAGCAAAGGCAGCAAAGTGCTTGACCATGGCGCATACGCCCTCACCCTGGAGACCCTTGGTGTAGTGGTAGCCGTACTCGCCGACCCTGCAGCCTGTCAGTCTGGTTTGTTTTCTTGTGTGAAATTGGAAGCACGTACAAGTAGGGGTCCTCTCCGTACGTCTCCTCGACACGGCCGAATCTCAGCTCACGGGCCAAATCAACTACCGGGGCAAAGATCTGATTAACACCAAGAGCCTTGGACTCGATGGCGATGACTCTGGCCATTTTCTCGACCAGCTCAGGGTTCCACGAGCAGCCGTGTGCAATGGGCGAGTTGAAAATGGTGGCATTGAGGGCGAGGAAGCCGTGGATACCCTCGCTCTGGATGAAGGCCGGGATACCTGGAAAGAGTCTCAGCATCTCGATTGTTCCAATTGATCCAATCGATTGTGTTCCTGCTCACCCAGCGTGGTATTGTGCACAAGGTAGTCCTGGGCCAGCTTGGCTCCATACGAGACAGTTGAAAGGTTAGTGTAGAGACCAGTCCAGACGGAGTTGGCTCTGTACTTTGCAACCCAGGCCAGACCGGTCTCGTTGAAGCGGCCATCAGTCAGGTTGAGGTAGTCACGAATGTCGGCCTGGACCAATTGGGCAGTCTTCTCCTCAATAGTCATACGTCTGAGGAGGTCCGATACTCTGTCGTCAATGGTGGCACTGGGGTTCTTGTAGATGGGCGTGCAGGTGCCGTTCGTGTAGGTGCCGTTCTGGGCGGCAACTGCCGCGAGCAGAAACGACGAGGCGAAAGCCAGAGAGAGCTTCATGATTCCTCGATCTGGGTTTAGGTCAATGGAAGGCTAGGGGGCGTTCCGGCTACAGCTCAGAGCTCAAGAGAGGACGCGATTTCTGGGACATGACGCGCGCCGGCAGAGGGTATTAATACAGCTCTCGCTTGCGCAGCTGCCTCGACCCAGCATCACAGCGACATGATGCCATGGGCCAAGGAAACAAAGTAAACAGACGTAATTACATTGGGCAAACAGCCAACGAGGGAGAGAGCAACTTCTCCGC
Organism: Colletotrichum lini; assembly: GCA_034638275.1. NCBI lineage: Eukaryota > Fungi > Ascomycota > Sordariomycetes > Glomerellales > Glomerellaceae > Colletotrichum > Colletotrichum lini. Next base: position 1,264,747 of record JAWQJV010000001.1, on the reverse strand, counting down.
ATCGATCATGAAGGCCCCTACCCCATCCAATTCGCACCCCAGTCCATCCAGAAAGGCAAATATCTGGAGCGATGTAACTGCTAATTTGCTCTCACAGCGGTCTTGTGTGGCATTCATTGGGTAGATGGGCACGAATACCCCTGGCCGTTCCTGCACATGGCCTCTCGCAGACTGAAGTTGTGGCGGTGTCGGGAACCAGAAGGAGCGGACTGACGACAGACCCAGAGCTGCCGGACAGCTAATTAGGTGACGGACTTGCAGCAGGCCATTTCGAGGTGCATATCGGCTCGTGAAGCTGGTGGTGATGGGTGATTTCGCATGAGGGGAAGTGCAGATTGGAGATGAGGAAGTTGGGGAAAAGCCCCTCTTCGGGTCTCCAGATCTGCAGGAGAGCGGCGACAAGGGAGAGGGGGGAGAGAGAGGGGGGGCTAGGGTTCGCTTGCGGAGAGGGATGGTGGGGAAAGCGAGCGAATAGCTGGTGCTTGGCGAGTGGACCTCTTCTGGGCTCGTTTCCACCAATGATGGCGCGCGCGGCCCCAGCTGATCCGGACCCCGAGAACCGCTCAAATCCGACCAGTCCGATTGAAGAAACGACGCGGTCGACAACTGCGCTAACGGGGCCGGGGACGGCAGACTTACCCCACACCATGTCACCAACCGAGACGAGGGCGACAATGGTCAGTGGTCAATGACAATGGCACAACATTGAAAGTGGTGGATGGCCCCAGATTTCCGCAAGAACTAAGTGGTCTGCCTATCCTTCCCCCCTCCCTCCCTCTGCCGATAAGTCCACGCTTACAGATACCGTCCCTCTCTCCTTTCTCTCTCTCTCTCTCTCTCTCCCGAGTCCTTCTCGCCAAACCCGCTCGCTCCAACATACCCGATCCTGCTCTATCGGGCCGCCCCCCGGGACCAATCGGACAAACCCAATGGCTAAACATGAATCAGCGGCCTCGTGGTCGAGGCTCACTCCATTGCGGATACCGGCGGGATTGCGACGTTGGGATTCGCTGACCGTGGCCCCGGCTGCGGGACTCTGCCGTGTGAGCACTCTCTGCGACGACTAATCCTCCGCAGCCCTCGTGCTCTCGCCGCGAAGCAATTGTCGTACAAGAGACCAGTTTCACTCGGGTTTTGAGCGGTTTCCCGGCTTGAATCGTGTCTTGACTCCCGACATCTCTGTGTTCGTCGTCTGTTTGTGTGCAAGATACCCCCTTTTATTCAACCTTCATCATGGTTCGCCTCCGCGATGGAATGTGGCTGCCTGCCGAGGGCACGGCGACGGAGTACGCAGAGGAGGTCTACTACACCACCGAGATCGATGGCGGCAAGGGCCTCAGCCTGCTGTGCCCCACGAGGAAGATCAAAACGCGCGGCCACACCTTGAACGCGAGCACCGTTACTCTTGTAAGTGAGCAAACATGCCAGCGAGGAAATCACCTCGGATCCTTCCAAGTCCATTGCTGACCCCCGAGACAGGATATCAAAGCCGAGTTTGACGGCGTCATCTCAGTCGAGGCGACTCACTGGGCCGGCGCGCTCAACAAGGGTCCTCATTTTGAACTCTTCCCGGATGGCAGACCAGAGGTCGAGGCGCGGATCCAGAAGAGCGACAAGGGCACGACTTTATCCTCGGGCTCGCTATCCGCAACCATCCACCCGGATTTTGACATACAGTTCCACAGCACCGATGGCTCCAAGCGGCTGACGTCCCTTGGAAGCCGAAGCGTCGGCCTGGCATACAACCCTGCGCCAAGCACGCCAATGCAGACCGGGGACATGCGCGACTTCAAGCACTACATGTTTACCCAGACCACGCTCGGCGTCGGAGAAACGATCCACGGCCTCGGTGAGAGATTCGGCGCCTACAACAAGGTCGGCCAGTCCATCTCCCTGTGGAATGCCGACGGCGGCACCTCCAGCGAGCAGGCCTACAAGAACGTCTCCTTCTGGCTTAGTTCCAAGGGCTACGGCGTCTTCATCGACACGCCTGGCAGGGTGGAGCTCGAGATCGGAAGCGAGCGTTGCAACCGCCTCCAGACCGTGGTCGAGGGCCAGAGGCTCAAGTGGTACATCATCTACGGCCCCACACCCAAGGACATCCTGAAGCGCTACACCACCCTCACGGGCAAGGCGGGCAAGGTGCCCAGCTGGAGTTTTGGGCTGTGGCTGACGACGAGCTTCACGACCAATTATGACGAGCAGACCGTCAACACGTTTCTTGAGGGCATGAAGGCCCGCGGTTCCCCTGTCGATGTCTTCCACTACGACTGCTTCTGGATGAAGGCCTTCACGTGGACCGACTTCGTCTTCGACTCGGAGCGTTTCCCCGACCCCAAGGCGCAGATCGCCCGTCTCAAGGCGTCGGGCCTGTGCAAGAAGGTCTGCGTGTGGATCAATCCGTACATCGCCCAGCACGGTGAGGCCTTCAGGGAGGTGGCCGACAAGGGCTACCTCGTGAAGCGCAAGAACGGTGACGTCTGGCAGTGGGACCTCTGGCAGGCCGGCATGGGACTGGTCGACTTCACGAACCCCGAGGCGTGCCGGTGGTACGAGGACAAGCTCAACACGCTCTTCGACCAGGGCGTCGACTCCATCAAGACGGACTTTGGTGAGCGCATCCCGACGCTCGACGTCGAGTGGCACGACAAGACGGTCGACCCCGTCAAGATGCACAACTACTACGCCTTCATCTACAACAAGGTCGTCTACGAGGCGCTCCAGAAGCGCTACGGCCAGAACGAGGCCGTCCTGTTCGCCAGGGCCGCCTGCGCCGGCACCCAGCGATTCCCGCTGCAGTGGGGCGGCGACTGCGAGTCTACGCCCGAAGCTATGGCCGAGTCGATCCGCGGCGGCCTCGGCCTGGGACTCAGCGGCTTCTCATTCTGGAGCTGCGACATTGGTGGCTTCGAGGGCTATCCGCCGCCCTGGATCTATAAGCGCTGGGTGGCCATGGGCCTGCTCTGCAGCCACAGCCGGCTCCACGGCAGCAGCTCGTACCGCGTGCCGTGGGTTATCGACGACGACGATGCCGGGGATGAGGGCTGCTCGCGCACCCTGGCCAAGTGGACAGCGCTCAAGTCGCGCCTGATGCCGTACATATTCGCCGAGGCGCAGGCCGCCGTCGAGCAAGGGATCCCCCTGTCCCTGCGCGCCATGTGCATCGAGTTCCCCGAGGACCCGACGTCCTGGTACCTCGACCGCCAGTTCATGCTGGGGCCTAGCATCCTGGCGGCCCCGATCTTTGACGAGTCTGGCGAGGTGGAGTTCTACCTGCCCACGGGGCGGTGGACCTCCTTCTTCTCGGGTGAGGTCCGCGACGGGCCTGGGTGGTTCAAGGAGACTCATGGGTTCGGTTCGCTGCCGCTCTACGTGCGCGAGAACACGGTGCTTGTCCTGGGCAGCGAAAAGGCTGTCGGCGCCGTGTACGACTACGTGCGGGATGTCGAGGTCAGGCTGTATCAGGTCAAGGACGGCGCGAGGGCGACGGTCGTCGACAGTGAGGGCCAGGAGGTCGGCGTGTTGGAGGTTGGCGAGGATGGCAAGCTCAAAGACACGGCGATGCTGAAGGGCGAGTTTACCGTCACCGAGGTTTGAAGAATCAGTACCAGTTGTTGGTTGCATGTTGGTGCGGTTTGCCATGTTCATGAGTCTTTGAGGCTATCAGCATAACTAGGGTTAGATGGCTTAGAACCGGGATATTCGGGTTTTCATCCAGGGGTAACTCATACCAAGCAGCGGTCCCCTCCCCACCAGACGTCATCGTGTTTTCCTCGTCGCCATCTCTCGCCGAAGGGTCTTTCGGTCCGTCCCAGCAGAGGTTCCAGCCAACCGGGACCTGTCGGTTAGTCGGCTATTCCCAGATTCGCTGCCTACGGCAACGAGCGCAGAGCTATCGAGGCAATACTACCCCGCTTCATGCACAGTGGCCTCGATGTGGCCAGGTCGCTCATCTCATCTCCCATGATGCAGGCCTCCTTCTATGGCTCACACCACGTCCGTATACACGGGATCGTGGTCTGATAGATCATACACGAGAGACTAAGTCCCTTATTCTCCAAATTTTACGTACTCTTTCAAGGCAGTCTCCAAGTGATGAGACCCATGTTCTGTCGCTCGCATAGCTGGGTCTACAACACCCCAGTCGGCCAGAGTTTCCCCGCGAACCACCATTGAACCCCTCTCCATTATCGTCCGCATCATGCCTCCCTCCCCCCGTCTACATGCTGCACCCCTCCCTCGTTCGACCCCGCATCCCAGACGGTGGCCATTCACAGAAGCCCAATGCCGCCGCTACGCAACGGTGATGGCCCTTTTCCCAACTGCCCTGCTAATGCCGGCTTTACGTCTCGTGCGGGACCTTGAGACCGTCAGCCCCTTCTCGCTGGTCTTCGATTCTTTGCTTGAGAGGGTGCGTGGGAATTGGTGTTAACATGCCGCCTGTCATCCGATGCCGTGGCGGTGTGGTGTACTCGTATGCCATGCAAGACTCGACGACACCCATTCGCCTTCTCCAAATCTCGGTTCTCGCCATTTCTGGGTTTCCCCGGATGCGGGGTGTGAGCAAGGCGATCGCCGAGGAAACTCAGAAAAGGTCGAGGGCGAGTAGACTCGGGAGGGTTGACAGGGGTTCCTGCTGCGTGTTCGGATGATGTTTCCCAAATCAGACGTTTCTTGGTGGCTACCTCGTCCTGCAGAGTTGTTTACTTCTTCCATGCGGACTTCATCAACCTGCCAAGGTTGTGGCCCCGTTGGTTTCCCTTATTCAAGGTAACGGAAATGAGACACAACCTATGGAAGCGCAAGCAAGGGGAGTTCGGGGGACCAAGGTCACAGGACGAAAGGCTTTCCCAATTGAAAACCGAATACAGAGTCATTCATTAAAAGGCGTCCGAGTAACAACACACGACAAAACACGGGCGAGGCAAAGGATCCTGACCACCGGGATTCGCGACCTGTCAGTACCATTCGCGCACAGCATCTCATAGACATTCGGGAAGCCCACCAAGGGATTCAGGATGTGTCTCGGGGTGTAACTCTGCGATGCGACTTCGAGGTAATCTTGCATATGTCAAGTACTGCTTGCGTCACTTGCAAACATATGAAGTCTCATTCGCCTATGTCGACCCAAGCAAGAATATAGACTATGTATCCAAGATGCGGCCGACTTTTGACATGCGTCTATAAATGTACTCACAGACCATTCCGATCTGGGAACAACAGCGGCCATCTAGGCTGCAATATAGATGGTGATGAAGCAAGAATCATATCCGAAAGGTGCATCGCAGATGTGGCTAGTTCATATCAGTCCACTGAGGAGGGCATTGGTTAGCTTTCTCCGATGAACACTACGTCCCACCGCAGGAAGGAAAACTCACGTTGTCTGGCGTGGTCGTAAGCTCTTCGTATGCCTGTAAAATCTCAAATCCCATCGCCATGACATGTTCATAAGAGTCGTCTTGCACCTGAGCACTGTTAGTATTAAACCCTCATCCGCCAAAACGACAAAGCTTACCCAGCTGAGCACAGTCTTGGCCGACTTGTGCGCCTTATTTTGCCGCACGCCCATCAAAGTTAAGCCTTGGAGGACCAAAGCATCCTGGGATCCCGGGTGTACGACCGGCGCAAGCACGCCTCCGACTCCCTCGTTCCCGTTCGAGAGTAGTGGGGGGATAAAAGTTGATAGCGGGCTGCCTGGTCTACAGATGATGATGGTCCCAAGCAACGCGTCGCCCGGCCCCTTTGCCCGCACTATGCCACAAGCTTTGGTTTCTTGCAGAGCACACTTGTACAGCTCCAGGACCTCGGGATTTGCGCAGCTGCCAACATGGCTAAGGACACTTTCCGCATTATCTAGGCCATGTATCAGGTCAAAGCTAAGGTTGGCTCGCTGAATGCTCTGTAGCAGACCCTCAGGAATGCTCCAGCCACTCAGGTCGTTGATGATCAGGTTTGTTAACCGTTTGGGGAATTGAACATCCCAGCCGTTGTTAGCAAACCAACACTTGACGCCGCCCTCGTCAATGGGGACGCCCAGAAACACGCCTGGAAACGAGGTCCCGAGCTGTATCTTCTTGACGCCCCGTTTGCCGGTGAGATAGCGCAAGGCTCGTCGGTGAAGGGAGCGTCCCACTGAGACGTTGCGCTTGGAAGGATCAACGAAGATAGCTCCCAGAATACCGCTCCCGTCTACCAAGTACGTCGCGGCAAATCCGTACAAGGCGTGCGTGCTGCTGTTTCTGACGACGAAGTGTGCTTCTTCAATGTTTTGGTTGAACAACTCGAAGCTCGCGGCGGACATCGACTCCAAGTGGCCGAAATCCACTGTGTTGGCCCGGGCAACGGCTTTGGTAAGGTCTTCGAGCCCATGGCTGTCACGGCGGCGGTCATATTCTTCCACAATCCAGTGCTGACGCGATTTCATTACCTTTTTGCTCTTTCGCAGCGTCCCTGGAAGGGTTCCCTTTGGCACAATGTATCCGCAAAGAGCTCGCACCAAAGCATACAACGCAGTCTCTGTAAAGTCGAAAGTGCAGATGTAGGTACCGATCGACTTGTCCATGGCAAAGTCGTACGGGGAGCTAACGGCTACGACGATGACGGACTTCTTCTGGCCGCGCGTTCGTAACATGGAACACATCATCTCCACGTGTTTCGTGAAGCCGGCTTGGTACAAGTTCCTGTTGGCGTCCGCTGTGACAATGATAATGCAGGACGCTCTGTGAATGAGATTCTCGTGGACTACAAGGTTTGGTTAGCTGCGTACTAAGTGTTGGGGGAGGGAGTCAACACACCTGGTCTGACTCCATTTGCCGTGTAACTCGTATGGAGGAGCTTTCCATGACGAGATCGTGCCAAAGAGCGCCCAAACTCGCGGAATACGCCTTCTCCACTCATTATGGCCCCCTTCTCTCGGTGAAGCCATTTGTCGTGAGGGGTCGGCGCTAGCCCCTGAGCATCCTTGGCCTGAAGAATGCTCTTTGTCAAGCTTGAAGCCGGCAACGGCTTGACTAGCGGCGTGAGAAGCAGCAACTCTTCATCCTTATGCATCGATTCCGACAAGGGTAGGAGGTTCTCCTTGTCTCTGATGACTGTTATCGAGTCGTCGTAAGCTTTCCTGGACAGGGCCATGTGAGATGGGTGCAGTTTAGACAGGAGAGATATCCCAGGTGGGTTGAGGGCTGTCTGCCACGAAGTGCACGTGTCCTTCAATCGAAGTACACGCTTCAACGAGGTGTAGATCCGTTCTTCGGTGAAGATGCCGTTCTCAACACCTAGTTTGAGGCCTTTGATGGCTTCCAATTGTACATCGTATGCTCGGCATAGTAGGACGAGATCACACCCGGCCTCGACGGCCATGACGACCCCGTTTTGCACCCCAAGCTCATGGGTAAGTGATTCCATTTCGAGACACTCCGAGATGGCAACACCGTCAAACCCCAGCTCTTCTCGGAGAAGATCATCTACGACCTGGTTGGATAGGCACGCATGAGACACGTTCATGGAAGGGTTCGAGATGGCGCATCCTCCTACGAACATGGCATCAAGCTTTCCAGTGGCGATAGCATTGCGGAACGGTACCAGCGCGCTCAGGCTCAGCTCTTCCAGCGTCTGAGTGATTATTGGAACGTCCAGACTCGACCCCAGAAAGTCCAAGTTTCCATACGACGGAAAGTGCTTCCCGCAACAAGCAAGACCGGCATCGCGAATGCCATTGATGGCGGCGATGCCGTATTGAGAGACCTCTTGGGGGTCGTCTCCAGTGGCGCGGACTCCAACAGGTTGGTACCTGGCGTTGGAGAGCACGTCCAGAACGGGGCCGAGCATGAAGTTGATGCCACACGCCCCGACCTCGGTCGCGGTAGCTTTGGACACTTCATAGGCCAGTTCGACCCGTCCCGTGGCTGCTACACCCATAGCGCTGGGAAACTGGCATACGTAGTCCTCATCGAAGAGACTGTTGACACCCCCATTCTCTTGGTCTAGGGCGATAAGCAGCGGCTTGGGATGACCGGCCTTGTGAGCGATGGTCTGAAGCTCCTTGACCAACTTGGCCGTTCCTTGAGCAGCTACGTGGTATCAGCATGGATCAACAGCATGCTTTTCCAACACGCCCGCCGGAGTCAATAGGGAGTACTGACATTTCAGGTTCTTGGCGGTCAAGATAATGGTCCCAAGATGGTGGTCCTCAATGAGAGAGCGGATCTGGGGCGTCACTTCGGTGCCGTCCCAGCCCATGATCAGCATTTGGCCAATGGCCCTGCAAGGCGCAATGACACGGCATGTCAGCTAGTGGAATGGACCTGGGTCAAGTCACTTGCGCCATTCCACCCCCGTACGCGATGCCGTAATTGAGAGCTACGACGAAACAAGGGGAGAAGTGCGACTCGGGATGAGATGGTGGATGCGGGTCAAACGAATAGAATCAACGTACCAATCGAGATCCTGCCATAGTGGGTCGAGCTCCATGTTGAGTTGGGCCATGGCTAGCGGTCTGCGACTCGTCACGTTTTGACGCGCATAGTACCTCTCGAGGTAGCGTGGCTTCAGGGGGGAAAGGTAACGGCGACCCTTCTCGGACGTGGATGTTGACGTTGACGTTGACGTTGAATCCCGGTTGCTGGACGAATGTGACCCGGAGCCGTCGCGCGGGACGTGGAAGAACGTCTGTGTCTGTAAGGAGGATGCGGAGGTGGACTGGGGCGCCATGTGCGGTGGATTTGGTGGTGGGCTACTGCACCAGCTAAGGTCGACTATTACTGGCTGGATAAAGGATTGGGGTTCGGGGAATTCGATTGGCCGATAATCCGTGAGCATCCGCCCTCGTCGTTATCGCGATAAGTGGGTATCGGCGGTGGGTGCGGGACGGATGGGTCGGTGTCTGTGCCGGGCTGGGACGTGTGCTCGGCCAGTACGTACCGGGAAGCCAGCTCCAATTCTAATGTTAGTGTCTCTGATCTTCGGCCTTGACAACGGAACGTTACATGGAGCCTCACCACGTCAAAACCTTCTTTCTGTTCCTCCTTCGGTCCCTCCCCTGCTCCCCTACCGATTCGATGTCTCTCTTTCTCCCACTCAACCCCTGGACGCTCGTCCTTGAGATGTTCCAACGTCAAGCGTTCAGGGTTCCGACACGATGTGGGGCTCCCTCTCCAATTCGAGAATCTGGAAGTAGTGATGCGTTACGTCGGGTGCTTGGGTGCTTGGGTGCTTTGGAGTGAAACGAAGCTCCAGAAACGAATGCCTTCGGCCATGTGGACCAACGGTTGGTCAAGTACTTTCTCTGACTCGGAGGGGACCAACGCGGAAAGAGGCAACATGGCAGTGCAACGGCCCCCGGTGCCATCGGGTCTAGCTTTCCCCCACTTTACCAAAGGCACGTTTGATGCCATTGCCAACATACACGCTCACTCACACACACGAGTCACCGTCCTATCTCATACCACCATGTGTGGTGGCTATCTCGCTGCAACTGTGGGGGGCGATGACGATATGCCAGTGCCATGGAAGTCCATGAGACTTCCATGCAAGCCGGGCCATGCCGGCACCCATTGGCTTTTGCCAGTCTAGTTACAGCTGCTGCAGCCGCTGCGCCTGGAATAATACCTACCCAACTCCGTCCCTCACTGCCATTTTATTTCGACTTTGTTTATGGCGTTGGTAGTGAAGATCAGCATAACACGCAACCACACATCCCGCGCCAATAACCCGGAAGCCAAGCAGCACCCATCGCTCAGTTTGACAAGATGCCCATTGCCATCCCCAAGACGCCTAAGAATGGCATCACAAAATTCACAAATTGTCGCCTCGTAAAGGGCGATACTCTGGTGCAGGAAGACATCTGGGTTAGTTCCGTTACTGGCAAAATCATTCACAGCCAGGCAGCCTTCTTCGACGACCTCTGTCTTCCAGATGAGACCATCAACCTAGGTGGCCGCATCGTGTCGCCCGGCTTAATCGACTGCCAACTCAATGGAGCTTTCGGGTTCAACTTCTCCACACTGCTCGAAGACATGACGCAATATGGCAAGAAGGTCCGCGAGCTCAACAGAAAGCTAGTGGCCACGGGTGTTACATCCTACGTCCCCACGCTCACCAGCCAAAGACCCGAGCTTTACCAGAATGTGAGTGTATATGAAGCCTTCGGGAAGTCGAGAAATACTAAGTTGGAACAGGCACTACCGTATCTCGGGCCATCGGGAGGCTCACAAGCTGCCCACGATGGTGCCGAATCCTTGGGAGCCCACGTCGAGGGACCGTTCCTCAACCCCACAAAGAACGGCATCCACAATGTCGACGTATTGCAGCAAGCAGAGACATTTGATGACCTAAAAGAGTGCTACGGCGCCGAGAACATAGAGCCAAGCGCTAACGGTGGCACGATCCCGATCAAGATGATTACGGCGGCGCCAGAAAGGGGCAACATGACCAAGATCATCCCCGAGCTTCGGGAGAGAGGTATCATCTACTCCATTGGTCACTCAGAGGCGACATATGAAGAAGCGTCGGCGGCAGTGGCTGCAGGAGCCACGATGATCACCCATCTCTTCAACGCCATGCGGCCTCTTCACCATCGCAATCCTGGTGTCTTTGGCGTTTTGGGCATTGCGGAAAGCCTAGCCAGGCCGTATTTTGGTATCATTTCCGACGGCATTCATCTCCACCCGACGACGATCAAGATTGCATTCAACGCCCACCCTGATGGCTTCATCTTGGTGACGGACGCTATGCACATGATGGGCCTCGCCGACGGCTCATACCAGTGGACTAATGGGCAGGATGTGGACAATATCATCAAGGTCGGCTCCACGCTATTGCTGGAGGGGACCAACACCATCGCTGGAAGGTGAGTCTGCGCCAACTTGGAGAGAACGGATCATAACTAACAGCTGATAGTGCCGTCACCCTGATGGAATGTGTGAACAACTTTCTCCGATGGTCCGGCACGGGCATCCCTAAGGCGCTGAAGGCCGTGACTGCGACGCCCGCAGCAATGCTGGGTCTTGATGGAGTGAAGGGCTCTTTGGAAGACGGAGCCGATGCTGACTTGGTCATCTTCTCCGAGGAAATGAGAGACGGTGCCACGCAGCTGGTTGTGGACGAGGTTTGGAAGGCCGGAGCAATAGTATCAAGCCGGAAGGAGAGCCAATCACCGATTACTCCGTAGAACGACGGCGGACTGCACGACCCAAGGACCGGAGGATGTTTGATAGAGCAGCAGTCGATAGGACAGTAGCTTCGGGCTCAACAATACAGTAAACTGTACAAGCATAGAGTTGCCATCTATATCGTGCTGTGAGGGGATGGCAGGGCAGATGAAGTTTCGAATTCGGGCTGTAGACTGTGGCGATTGGAGGGCAGAAGCAACAAGGCAGCAGGGTTCTCGCTTCTCCCCCACCCCTTACTCAATCCCAATGATTCGTGCAAAAGCATGGTTGTACGACATCGAGTTAGATTAGAGACACCGACTTTCGGCCGCGAGAAAAAAAGAAATGTTCAAAAGGCTAGGTTGACAGTGCAGCGAGATGAGAATTGCATGCTCCTTAACCACCTACCTTCAGTACTATGAAGCCAACACAGAGGACACTGTGTGTGTATTCGGGGGTCATCTTGCGCAGAATTAGCCTTGCCGGCTCATCCCTGGATCCCCGCATCTTGCAAAACGGCGCCAGCACTTTCTCTATCTCCAACCCGCCGCGGGGGTGCTCCAAGTCGGCTACGCCCCCCAATTACCTCCACAGTGCGATTATAGCTGCAGCCGTCAACAAAGCACAACCAATTAGTGTCATTTAGCGGCCTGATAGGGGTGGATGCAGCTGCCGGTCACTCTCTCTGGTGACTCTCCACTCTTTTGCTCCTCCCCCAAGAGATCCCTCTTCTCCATCCCTCTTTGCTCGCACAAGACATTCGTTTGGGCCAGCTCCGGCTTCACGAGCTGACTTGCTTTTTCTTTGCCCAGCTTTGAGTGGTTGTGGCCTTCCCCTCATTTTGACACAAGACTCGTCCGAGTAATATCTAGCATCCTTGGGCCGCCAACAGCCGTTTTCCCAGCTCGCGATAGCAGCACGAGGCGTGGCTTGCGCATCGCCGGCCGGCGCTTGCTCTACACGTCCTACCATGCCATGGCCGCGTTCCACTCGATGTCATCCGGCGCGACGTCCGGCGATGGCATGACTCTGAACAGCGCCGTGGTGGACGGTATAGATGCTTCCCTGTTTGATGACTCTCTGTTGTAAGTACCAGCTAGCCACAACGACACGGTAGAAACGTGCCTTGGGGACATCCTTCTATTTGTCGGCATGTCGCAATCATGGCATGAAAGCCAGTCTGGCCAAGTCTGACCATTTCCCATTGCTCTAGAGATCCCGCAAACGGCACATTTCCCACCATGTCGTTCACGCCGACCTACGACTTCCAAGACTTCTCCGCCACGGGCTTCGAAGACCCTTTCGCATACTCGAATCGTCAGTACGAAGTCCAACTCGCTCCCGAGGAGTTCAGCCAAGATTCCACCACACAGGAGCTGGACAGCAAACTCTTGGGCTTTTCGGCACCCTTGCTAAAGGCTACAGTCGTCGACGGGACCGGCCAGCATGTGGAAGCCAACATGTCGGCCGAGCTGTACGGCATGTTCTTCGTGGCCGAGGACGTCTTTGGCGCCGAGAACAGCGGCAGGCCGCTCGAGCTGACATGCTATCGGAGGAATCTGTGGCAGTGCTCCGGTCAAATCACCCTGCCGCGGCACATCACGCACATTGTAGACGAACAGGGTCGGCAAATCCCCATATTCGAGCTGGCGGCTTCGATAACGGCGGTCGAGTCCATCGAGGGCAAGGCGACAGAAATCATCTCGATACCTTGGAAGAGTGCGCATCCGATAGGCGCCGAAGAACCGAAGTCTACCGGCGGACCCCCTACTATTGTCTTGGACCTTGGGAATGGACAAGAAGTAGATGCGAACAGGGTTTCTCTGCCATTGTCATGGAAGAGGCTGCAATTCAAGCACGCGACGGCCAATAACGGAAGGAGAAAGGGCCTCCAGCAGCATTATTTAGTGCAGATCAACCTATTGGGCAAGCAGCAAAACGGCGAGTACGTCAAGATTGCCGAGGTACACTCTGGGCCCGTTATTGTTCGAGGCCGTAGCCCGCGGAACTTTGACAGCCGAAAAGATATACCTTTGACCGGTGGGGACAAAAAACTTGGGGGGAGAAGCAACAGCGACGCTTCCGCAACGACCGTCAAAGAAAGCAGCAACAGCAGTGTACCTACTCCTGTACTGAAATACCAACAACCCCAAGGCAGCGCCCAGCAACCAGCAGACTGGGCACCGCCGCAGATGTACCAGGACCCTGGCAGGGGCCCACCTCCGTCGAAGAAAGTGGCCATGTCGCCGGGAATCAACCGGCCTCCCATACCAGCCTGGTCGTCAGAGACATCGAGGCCGCTGGCCAGAGCATCGACTTCGAGCTCGGCACCACGGGCAGGGGTTCCTGGCCCCATCAACCTGTCTCTCTCGGAAGACGAGAGGAGCCCCAACAGGTCCAACTCGGACGTGCAGAGCCCGCAGTTCAGCAAGTCGACGGCGGCCGCAGGGCACCACCTGAGCCAGAGCCCCAAGGAAGAGGACGACTTGCTCTACGAATACTTTCCACTCAGCGTGGATGACTGGTAAGGCTCGTCGCAATCTTTGTCTCGCCGTCTCTAGCTGACCGAACCGTGATAGGATGCCACCGGTGGAAGCAATTTACCGACCTCACGTCGTACACCACACCATCGTGCCACCCGAGATCAAGGCGCAGCAACTGCGCAGTAAGGCAAAGCGATACTTCACCGCCGAATCGTGAACGTCATACCCGCTTGCCATTTCATCTACATCTAGTTCTAGACGCTTTTGTCCAAACTCAAGCATTTTGAATCACGACGGGGTCTCGTGGTAAATTTTTGAATGAACTGACGAAGCCATGCGAATTTTTTCTACTATTGTTTTCTCTTGGTGTACATCATATTAGGTAATGACACGTCTGCTTGATCTCGGACAGAGAGAGCCAGAGCAGGATGGAGGTGAGAGCAAATGGGAAATAGGGCTGCGACCGGCACAGTTGGTTATGTTATACCCGAGTCTAGGTGAAGAAGTAACTCAAAAGCGAAGAACATCAGACCCCGTTCGACTCCTGTTGGAGCCGGGCTATCCTTAATCCGGCATCTGCATACTACTTATGATGTTTATCGAGCGAAGCCTCCTTCGGGAAAATCTGTAGGCCTTCGACTTGTTTAAATGGGATGTTTTTCTACTTCTATTCTCCTTTCATTGCTGCCCGTCCTTATGACATTCTCGATGGACGCCACACCACCCTTATTTAAACAATGCCACGCTTGACAAGTACAAATCTCATGCGCCCCTTTTATTCCGGCTGTGGTCTACTAAGCATGCTACATTCTGATACCGGCCCAAAATGCAGATTTTCAGAAACATTCCCAAAAGAAAAAGAAAAAAGACAAAAAAAGATTTACCACTCGAGCTGACGAGAATTTCCAACAGCACCTTGATGCTTCCAACTCCCGAATTCCAACTTCCCTTCTTCTTTTCCCGCCTGCTTTCGATCAAGCGCCGACGGCATTCACTCGTGACATCATCTGCTGCTCCGGGTTCGGTGTCAACCGCCGCGCAAGCGACGGCTCCGGAATCCTCGAGGCCATGCGGTCAGGGACCAAGTCGGGGGTCACCGACCTGGACTGCTGCTGCTCGGGATTCGGCGTCAGACGGCCCGCAAGCGCGGGATCGGGGATCCGCGTGGCCATTCTGTCGGTGACGAGGTCTGGCGTGATGGCGCGGAGCTGCTGCTCCGTCGGCGACTTGGTGCGCGAGGCCATGTTCTCGAAAACGAGCTCAATGTCAGGCGACGTGGAGCGGATAGGGTATTCCGTCGCCGGTGAGGCGCGCAGCAGGCGGGAGGTAGTGGGCTGCGGGTGTAGAATTGTCGGAGTCTCGACCTCGTCAATGACCGTTACCGGCACTGGGCCTGGGCCGGTGCGGATCTTCGAAGGGAGGATCTGTTCGAAGCCTTGTTCCTTGGCGACCTTTTCGATGCTCTTGAAGTACTGTTTTTCTTATTGTTAGCATCTCGGCGGTGTTTTGTGTTTGATTTTGTTTTGATAGGAGAAGGATCTCTCACCTTGACTGTCTTGACTTGCAGCTCTAGCGTCGCGTCCTCGTCAACGACAATCATGGGGTGGGGGTGCAGCTGCAAGCTGGAGAGCGTCCACATATGGTTCACACCCTGCTCGATGCATCTCTGCAGCGCGAGCGCTTTCTTGGCGCCGAGAATGATAGCGACAACCTCCCTCGCCTCGAGGACGGTCTGCACGCCAACCGTAAGGGCGAGCTTGGGAACCTTTTCGACATCGTTGCCGAAGAAGCGCGAGTTGGCGAGGATGGTGTCGTAGGCGAGCGTCTTGACGCGCGTCCGCGAGGCGAGGCTGGAGCCAGGCTCGTTGAAGGCGATGTGGCCGTCCTCGCCGATGCCGGCGAGGAACAGGTCGATGCCGCCGACGGCCTTGATCCTGGCCTCGTAGGCGACGCACTCGGCCTCGAGGTTGGGAGCGTTGCCGTTAAGGATGTTGACGTTGTTGGGGTGGATGTTCACGTGGGAGAAGAGGTGCTTCCACATGAAGGAGTGGTAGCTTTCTGGGTGATCCCGGGGGATGCCGACGTACTCGTCCTGGTCAACGTTAATTAATCGTGACGGTGTTATACACGGTGCGAGACCGTCCACTGGAAAAGACTTCACGTACCATGTTGAAGGTGATGACATTTTCAAAAGATATCTACGAGTACACGTCGTGAGCTGCAAGCCTTCGACACACAACAGAGAGATGAGGGTCTTACCTCACCAGCCTTGTACTTCTGAACAAGGATCTTATACACCCCCAGGGGGCTGCTTCCCGTCGGCAGGCCTAGGACGAACGGGTGAGTCGGGGTAGGGTTGAAGTGCTTGATCCGGTCAACGACGTAGCTTGCGACGTACTCGCTGGCAGCGTCGGCGTTGTCGCGGATGATCAGCCTCATCGTGGGATATTTATACACGAACGGGGACTAGTGCGGGTTGCAACGATACGAGAGAAGCGTCAGGTCGATAAGAGTGACAAGCAGGGCTGGTGAGCTTTTGCTTTGCAGGTTTGTTCTCAACAGGGAGAAAGGTCAAGATACAGAAAGCTCGTAAAGCTGACGGGGCCCTTGCTTATGAGGGACTACCTCAACACCGAAGTACGGCGACTGCAAAGTTTGGCGGTCCCCCCTTCCCTTGAAGGGGGAGGGTCCCATTCGTCGCGGAGGGCCTGACATCACAGACCTGCGGAAATCAGCGCCAAAGTCTGCTGAAGATTTCATCAAACCACCCCGCGTGGTGGTGGTGGTGGAGGAGGAGGAGGGGATGGAACGTCACTGCTATCGGCGGTGTTTGAGGAGTGGAAAGTCCCACCACCGGGGCGGGCGTCCCACAACCGCCGAGGAGGAGACATCATCATCAATGTTGCCAGTCGCAGGTGCCGACCGAGTCACCTGGGTTTCAAGGATTGGAAGGCAAGGCTCCAACTCCAGCAGCCAGCGGAGTCGGCTGTCGACAAGATGGGCGAGATGGGCAAGATGGAGTCCTTCTTCGATGGTCGCCGTCATTGGCGATTTAGACTCGTCATGAACCGAGGTCTCCCGGGCAAGGTTGGGCATGGCTGTCCAGTAGTGGTGGTGTCGAAGGAGCCATGCGGCCGGGTCAACATCCCTGATATGGCCGTGGGGGAAGGTCACCAAAGAGGACCTACAGTGTGGAGAAATGTTGATACACTCACTACTTGATATGAGCAAAGTTTGGGACGCCATGCACGGGTGGCGACGATGGTCGATTATTGTCGATATGGACCGCCGGTGGCGGAGGAGGGGCTATCGTTAGGTACCAAACGTCCGTGACGCGAAACCGGGACCCTGGTTCTGCGATCTGGAGGCTGACGACACATGCACCAGCGCTGCTTGCTGCTACTAGAACTGCACGGGAAACGGGTGTGGGTTCCGTGCTTTGCATGCAACTGATACATGGGGGATCGAAGAGGCGCGATCTAACGTAGCGGGCACGGTTCCCGCTCTTCTTCGGCTGGCTGCGCCGGAGGAGTACATATTGGGCGGCTCGTGCTGGTAGTATGAGACTGTTGGGTTTCTGGTAATATCGTTCGAACGGTCTTCGACAACGATTCAAGTGTAACGATTCCAGTTGTTGAGTGGACCGGCAAGAAGCATGGAAGAGTGTTTGATGGCACGGCCTTGATGGATGGACGCGGCAAAGGGAAGAAGCCGCGTTGATCCGGAGCCAAACGTCGAGGCCAGGAGAAGCTACGTCGCGCAGCCGGTGGAATCATTGAGATGCGGACGTGTATTGTCGTCTTCTCAGGAACTACCCTGGCTCCCAGGACCCTCTCTCAACTCTCGTTTTTCGTCTCTCACTTTGCGTTGCGCTGTTGTATCGTTGTGTTGTTGCATCTTTCCTCTGGGCCATTGTTGGTCGTTGCATGTCGCTTGGGCAGTGGATCTTAACAATTTCCCTCGCAGAAAGAATGAGCGGGCGGGTGGGGGTCTGGACCCTTGGACGTTCACTGTGTGCCTCTTTTGGCAGGATAGGAGACATGGGGGGGGGCAGGACGCTAAAGGCAACGTTACAGCTGGAGCGGCGATTTCCTTTCCCCATCCAACATCTATCTTACCTTGAACAAGCACACAAGTCCAACAAGCACACCGCACCAACCCAACCAGTGGACAGGTTAAGCCCGGTTTAGGGTACCTTGGGCCCTGGGGCGAGAATTGTGGCTCGTGAGAGGCGTCGAACCAGCGTGTCCTGACAGCACGTCTCTCCGTTGATTGCCCGTTCGTGACCTGGCCTGGACTGTCTTGGTGTTGTGTCCAGCCAGCACTTTGCGGCTAGAAGTCTCAATTATCCCCTCGTGTCAATTAGTTGATTGTTGCACGCGTTCGGTTTCCCGTCTGTCTCCGCTTACCGGACCTCACCTAAACTCTCTCCTCAACCCTCTTTTTCTCTCTCCTCTCACCAGCAACCATCTCCAACCCTTCACCATCCATCCTCCAAACCCACCTTCTACTCCATCCACCCGTCCATGCATCAACACGAGCATTCGGCCCCCAAGTGACGTGGATTGGGCCATCGGGCCTGGATTAGACTAGGCCAGATGAACCTGGTAGCGGCATTGGTATTGGGATTGCGGTGTGTGTGTGTCGCCCCATCGCCTGTGCGACGTTGAAGATAGAAGCTCCCATCGACCATTCCTTTTCTCACCTTGTCCGGCAGCAACACATGATGTCGCCTCCATCTGCCACTACACCTCCCTTCCTTCCCATAGACAAGCCAGTGTTTCTCTGATCCGTAATATCCATTGGGCGTTGGTCGTTGTCGCCATCGTTTTGCCTCTCTGCAGTTAGTTATTCACCCCGCTGCTGGGCCCCGTTGGATACGATACGTCTCCAGCCTGCGCCAACCCCCGAACAGTCAAACGACCACCACCCGGTAGGTTTCATTCCTGCTCCATGCACACACACACACACACACACACACACACACACACGCAACCCCCCCCCCTCCATCCTTCCTCGGATTGTGCCTGTCGATCCGCTACCAGTCCGCCGTGGAGTCCCCGTTTAAACGTTGTTTGCGACATCTTTGCGACCCTCCTCCTTCTCCTCCTTCACACAAAATCTCACTTATCTCGTCCCATCTCGCCGGCCTTGTCCCCAGTTGTCATGGCTCGTGCCCCGTCCCGTTTATTTACAGTCCAATATCTCGTCAGCTAGATAGATGGTCCAGCATCGGCCACGCCTCTTCCGTTCGAACCCTTTCTTTGATCCAGGCAGCAGTGTCATCACCCCCCTGCCATGACCACGTTTCCAAAGTCCTTCTTGGCCGCTGTCGCCAAGCAGCTGCTCCGGGGCAAGTCTTTGCTACAGGCTCTTATTGCCTTCTGTATCACCCCTCAGTCCGTTTCCGGGACCAGGCCAACAGTCGAGTGCTCCAAGACCGCAACGACAACAACATCGACACGGAACGTCGAGGAGTTCCTGAAGGAGGCTGAAGACCTCCTCATCGGCCCCTTGCTTGGCGATGGCCTCCTCGAGTTGTCCAATGCTCTGAAGGCCCAGTTCAGGGACAAGCTGCAGACGAGCATGGCCTGCATGCTCCCGTCGTACAACCATCAGCTCCCCGGCGGGCACGAAGTCGGCCAGTATCTGGCCGTGGATGTGGGCGGGTCGACGCTGCGTGTCGCATTGGTGGAGTTGCGGGGCCGGGACTCCAAGGGGAGCGAGAGCGAGATCGTGCGGATGAGCTCGTTCAAGATCGACAACGACATCAGGAATATGGAGGGCATGGCCTTTTTCGACTGGATGGCTCAGAGAATATGGGACATGGTGTCTCAAGACGTACAGGACACTTCACGGCCCACGCCTATTGCCTTGGCTTGGAGCTTCCCCATTGAGTAAGTCTTTGTCGTTGTACTTGAATCGCACGCGTCCCGGTGGACTAACTGCCTCTTTTCAGGCAAACATCATTGAAAGGTGGCCGCATACACGGCATGGGTAAGGGGTTTCTCGCCGCCGAGGGCCTCATGGGACAAGATCTCGGCGAGGTGATCGAGTCCGCCTGCGCGGCGAGGGGCATGAACGTCCAGCTGCGCGTCATCCTCAACGATGGAGGTGCCACGCTCCTCTCGCAGGCCTACATCCACCCGGCCACGCGGTTCGGCCTCATCCTCGGCACCGGCGTCAACATCGCCGCCTACCTGCCCGTTTCTCTCATCGGGAAGCCCAAGTTCGGCGACCGGCCGCGGGAGTGGTGGGACGAGGCGCGCGACGTCATCGTCAACACGGAGCTCGGTATGTTCGGGCAGGATGTTCTGAGCGTGACGCGTTGGGATGCGCTGCTGAAGCAGGGGCATCCGAGACCAGATTTCCAGCCTCTGGAGCAGATGGTGAGCGGGTACTATCTCGGTGAGGTGGTGAGGTTCGCCTTGGTCGAGGCGATCCGGACGACGGGCCTCTTTGGCGGCGTCGTGCCCAAGTCGCTCGACGAGCCGTATTCTCTTGCATCGGAAACGATATCTGCCATTGAAGGGTAACGCTCACACCTCGAAGGTCATCATCTACACGAACCCATTGCTAATTACATGACAGAGATGCGACGCCGTTGTTTACGTCCTCCATCGATCTCTTCGTCGCACGTCATCCCTCGTCTCACACACCGACCTCATCCGACATATCGGCCCTCCGTTCCCTCGCGTCCTTCGTCTCAAGGAGATCGGCCGCCATCATCGCCGCGTGCCTACACGCCATCTGGTCCCTCCGCCTCGAGGCGCTGGGCAGGGAGGAGCCAGAGGACGAGTTCCCCGACAGGCTAAGGCAGGAGTCGGGTCTGGTGCGGACGATGGTCGCGTACAACGGCAGCGTGATCGAGTACTATCCGGGCTATCTAGCCATGTGTCAGGGTTACGTGGATGCTCTGGTCAACAGGAAGGACAGGAGCATCAGCCTCGTGCCAGCGAAGGAGAGCTCATTGCTGGGGGCAGGCGTTGCGCTGGCGAGGACGTGCAACGCACCTGCGTGAGACTTTTGTCGCACCTGCAGGTGGAGTAAACGTAGATAGACGGGAGCGCTTATGTTGCACGATCTATGGAGTCGGCGCGTAGGGTGCATGGCGGGGAGTTAAAACTGACATCACGTACATAATAACAAGGCGCAAATTCTCCGAGTCCAACTTAATGGATGTCGTCAGAGGCTTATGTTATTAACTTTGGGGGTATCATCATTTCAATATTCGTCCCGGCAACGCCTTTTCGCCTGTAGGAGATGGCACAGGTAACAATTGCCAGCGCTCACTCGTCGTCAATCTCTTCAACCTTGCGCTTGTGACTCTTGGAGCGAGCCTCACGCTTGACCGGGCGAGGCTCGTCCTCATCTTCGATGTCGGAGCTGCTCTCCTCGGCCTCTTCCTCGTCGAGGCGTCGCTGTTCTTCCAGGGCACGCTTCATCTTGCGCAGAATCACCGGGTCATCATACAGGTCGTCGAGACCCAGTTCCTATAGATCTGGTTAGTCAGGAAATTCTCAGAACATCACGAGAAGTACTTGCCCTGGAGCAGCCCGAAACGGGACACTGCACACGCTCGTTTGGAGCCTTGCGCAGCATATCGACGATCCACTGTTTCTCGTACGTATGGCTACACACGTTGTTGCTGACCGGGTTCTCAAACAGCTGCATCGATAGCGGGCACCTATAATCCCTGACCTCACCAGCGATAACAATGTCCTCGTCGCTCTGGTCGCCCGCTTGAGCACCAGGTTCATCCCCAGTAGTCGCGGGGCTGCGGCGCATTGGCATGACGGGGTTCCCGGCGTTGTCGAACCAGTGCTTGGCGTTGGGTAGAGGCATCTCCGTGTCGCCGTGCACGGCATCGTGCCAGAGCTTCTTGAAGGCAGCGTAGTCATTGTTCAGCGCATAGCGTTGGTATGCGGTTTGGCGCTGGTATTCGCGGGCCTTGTCTGCGCGATTCTGGCGGAGAATGTCGATGACGGACTGGTCCGGCGGCGGGAGCAGGTCGTCCACGGCATCGCCATCCTCCTCTGCATTTGAGTCGTCGGCATTGGCTACCGCACGTGGACGTCTGCGCTGTCGCGGCGCTTGCTCGGGGAGGGCCTGGAAGTACGACACCGTATCCGTCAAGGCGGCCTTCTCGTCGTCGAGTTCGATTTGCCTGTCGATGAGGTCACGAAGGGCGGCCTCAGCCTCGGCCGTAAGACGTGGAATCTCTTCTTCGAGGGCCGCGGTATGGGCTTCTACGTCGAGCTCGCGCTGTGACTTCTCCTGGCTTTCGAGATCGTTGGACTCGGCACGCTTCTCGGCAAAACGCTTCAGGGTCTCGTGGCGGGTACGGATGGCGTCGTTGATGCCGACGACGGAGAAGCCAAGGTGCCGTATGGAGGTCTTTACGTGGTTCTGATAGCGGTGAACATCACGGCTGTTCGAGAGGTCCGCGATGGCACGCTTAGCCTCCGCCGAGAGGGGACAGGCGAGGGTCTCGTATTCGGGGAGGTCGCTTCCCGGGACATCGTCGTCGTCGTCCACTACTCTTCTTTCAGGCCGCCGCTGGCCTGGTCGACGACGTTCCAAAATGGGCATCGTTTCAAAGAGGGAGCAGATTCCGAATGTCACGTCTCTGGTCGACCGCGCGCTGCTTGTGTTAATGACAGCTGCCTGAAGGTCTGAGATGGATGGCATGAAATCAATCTGGCAAAGGCGACAAAGTGGAAAACGCGAAGGACGTGCCGTAGCGCGCCTGTGGGGCGGATCATGCACCGGTACGTACCTATATGTACCTTTTGGGTCCACTGCGGGGTGATCCCTGTATCGATATCCAGATGAACGAACGTCCTGCATGCCTTCAGGATCATCCTAGGTACCTACTCAGGTAGTTTTGATACTCTACCACCAGCTTCGGAAGACATACGTTACGGACGAAAACAAATTCGTTCTTAACATGTTCTTCGGTTTTCGGCACTTAGCAGCACAGGACCCGGCGCCATTAATGTTTCATTGATCGGGTCACTGCCATTAGAACCAGCATGGCATGGATGACGACTTCCACCCTGTTAAAGCAATCGATATTCGCGATCACTTTGGTCCAACGGTCACCAAGATATCTCCATCGGTCTGTGTGTAAGAATCAAGACCTGTCAAACAATCGAATTAGAGGGACAAGAGAGATGCCTAATGCTCACTTGTCTCAGATGACCTGGGTGGCTTCTGGAACAGCCTCACGTTATCGACCTCGGTTGTTGTCAAAGTCGATGCTCTTTCAACGCATTGAATTCTGATGGTATATTTCTTAATTTTGAAATGAGCCTCTCTTAGACAGGCTGTCATCTGATATTATATCAACTTCGATTCGTGGACCACCTCGTCACCCTCGCGATAGTTCCCCCCCCCCCCTTTCTTTTACCCCATTGACAGTGGTTGCTGCATTCCATCCGACATCGGCTTCGTGATGCTATGGCCACTCCTCATCTGCCCAGTGGACCATGGTTTCCCTTCCCCTCGCCCTCTTCATGTCGTCGTACGCCCTCTGCCTGTGCCAGATTTCAGCAGCCTTCTCCATTAATGGAATCTTCCATGGAGGGAGCTCAACTGGAGTCACGCTGACACAAGCTTGACGGTAAAGTTTCTCCACATGATCAGCCTCTACCACTACATCGGAGACGGCCGTGATGTCTTGCTGGAGCTTCTCAATTTCCTCGTCGATGCTGTTGATGCGGTTTGTGATCCGACCTCTCTGATAAAGCCACTCGTGGGCCTGCCTTCGAGCCTCGGGACAGACGCCTTGCCACTCCTCATTCTCCGGCGGCACCTCCTGACCGACCATGAACATGGCATAGTCGTAGGGTGCGATGGACCAGATGACTCCGTCCAGAACTTTCCCGGCTTCTCTGAGGGAGTGGGCAGCGGTAACGCGCGAACTGAGCTTCTTTCCAAGGTCTTCCAGCATATTTTGTATGACCTGGATCGACGAGGGAGATTGATGGAAGCGGAGGAGTTGAGAGGTTGGGGATTCAGTGGCTGGTAACGCGTCCGAGTAGATATAGTCGACAGGGCCAGGCTCACCCGCCCTTCTATCTTGCTTCTGGAGCTCATGCGTATAGTTGTCGTAGAGGTATACCTCGTCTCCCTTGACGTATCCTACGATGCGCCCGTTTTGGCGGAGCGCTCTGATATTGGGCGACGTATTAGAGGAATTGCCTGACATTGTTGCGGTTTTTTCAGAGGTGGATCTTCTTTGGTCGTTGTCTTTGACTCTGGTTGACCTGGCTTATACAGATTGGTTCCTTGAAAGCCGCAGGTTTTTAAACGAAATAGTAGATGCTTCCACGGCAGTACTGTGATAGTGTGACGCTCCTGGTTCCAGTGAATATATACACAGTATCAGTTCGCCAGTGATTCAGGTTGCGGAAAATGGCACCAAATCAGTGGATCGGGTTTCAGACAGACTTACGGTTATCATTGGCCAATTTTTCTATGATCAATTGCCCAGCGTATTCGGATATGTCTACCAAATCGAAGTGTTGGTCAACATGACGGTATGGTTCGTTTTCTGACCAGAAATGGCGATTACTTCTCGTTTGCCCAGCAACGCCTACATTTCCACCCCTTTTTTGAGCTGTCTTGCAGCTAGGAATAGGATTTCTCGAAAGATACCCCACAGCTGAAATGTTATGATTAGATGGTTCATTGAGTAGCAATGCCTCATGATAGAAACACATTTGGTTACCGGACTCTCGGGACCGTTGCATCCCACTGACAGCCGCACACGACGGCTTGATTGGAGTATCACGTCAGATCTCCGTCTGTTGTTCTATCAAGTCTCCGATATGTGCTCATCGAGGTTCCTTTGGTCACTGCGACCTAGCAGCAGACGCACCCGTGGAACGTGGTCCCATCCACATTCTGCAAACTTAGGTGACCATATATTGTCTTCTGGCTACGCAGCTTTCGGTACCGGCAGAATTGCTGTTGTACTACTCTTAGCCTTGTGTTTCTCGCAAAATCCGAGACCAAATGCTCTGGTCTTCCCCAGGAGTTTTCTCACGAGCCCATAAACTATTTCCCATCATCTTCGTAGGTTCTATGTTTTCACTCTCCGTCATGACAACATCGTCGTTGTCTGATACGTGTCCCTTGATGATTTCAAACGTGACGCCCCCGAGTAACACTCCTATGTTGTTCACTGTGACCGTTCCGATTACATACGGGCTGGTCCCCTCTGAGGCGCACAGCTCGTCGTCATCCAATCGATGCTTGGCGTTGAAGACGGCCTGTTCCTTGGCCTTGTTCAGGTTGTCCACGTCGCCGCCGTCACGAAACCTCCGATCAACAGACTTGCGGGAAGATCGTACTCGGGTCGTTGGTTTCTGGTTATGTGGTGCCCGAACGTTTCTCTGGCGGCCGGTCAAGCTGTGGTCTTGCTCTGATCTGGACATTGTGTGATTCTTGCGTTGTGTTCTTCGGGATGTTGTTGGTCTTGTTTACTGGCCGTTCAGAGACACGTTCTTGAATTGTTGCCGACACTTCTGTCTTTTATCGAAACCTTCACGAGTCTTGACAGGCCGTAAGAGATATCGGCCTTGTTTGTCTATTCATTACAATGGAGAATGGGGTGGGAGTTTCGAGGTCAGAAGCGTTGCCCTTTGTTTGGGGGTTATTCTTGGATATTCTTTCAGTCTGACACTATTGTTGTTCAATTCAAGACTTGTATCCCTTCGATTAATCACCGCATAGGTGTCCCACTGCTACCTCCTTACTCAGTAAAGTACGATTCGTGTGCATCACGACTGCTTCTGTCAAAACCCTTCTTGAGTGCAACACGCAACCTGACCTGACACAAAGTTAACATTTTGACGACCAAGCCTATCATACAAAGGCATCCTCGCTTATGAATACCGTGCACTTGACTCAGCCATGGGGTATTGTGAGCGGGGGGCTGGGGAGGGAAAGCATCCCCCCATAGCTCTAACTTGCTTGAGATGCACCTTATGACCACTCTTGGGCTGTGAGATAACGCCATATAATGTCGAAATATGTCTCAACAATGGCTTTTCTCGGCCTTCTACATGCATGATGACGTGTAGCATAGACCTTTGCTGGCAACAATACTCGCAACCGTACGGGACGGCGAGTATATTGAATCCGATCTGAGGGCTAATCCACATAGCACAACTGGATCTTAGACATGAATCCACCCTTTTTATGAGTTCGCCGTGTTCTCTTTGTGGTCCAAGGCAAGTGAAACAACGTGGTTGCGCCGTCATGATTCGCTTTGCTGCTGTTTCCACCCCATCATTGGAGAACGAAGTCAATCGCCAGACGACTCCCGAGTCCATTACCCCTCGCCATAAACCTCGTAGCCAAAACGAACCTATGATGAACTTGACATTTAGCAATACTTCTTGGTACGACAAGTCATTTAGAGAGGCCAGTGTTTTTCGTTGGGCATTGGGTTGGATTCCGCGAACGAAACAAGTGGCCAAAAAAGCTCTTGGGGCTGACCGGCTCTTGTCAACACAGCTTGGATACCCATCAAAGGCACCACGATTGGGACGGATGATCCATATGGTTTGTCTGGAAGGATTTTGTTTCATTCTCAACCTCATGGGGCCTTCCTTCTATATACACCAGACAGGATTGATGTCCAGCTCGTGTGCAGATATTTGACGTTGAGCCGTCGCTCGGCCAGCTAACCATTAGCTCCACTCCGTTATGTACATGTTTCGCCGCGTAGATGTTCCCTCGGTATCTTTTGTCCTGCCAACGCATGACATTGAAAGTGAAAATAAAACAAAATGCTGTGAAGATGCCCAATAAATCATGTCTCATGTCCCTGCCCATATTCCTCATTATCTTCTCTCGTCCCAATTCATCTTTACTTTTCGTTTTCCATGCTTTCGTAGACGGACACCACGCCGTTTGCGATGGAGCGGTGGGGGTGTAAGTAAATGCAGCCTAAGTTCACGGGCGCTCCTGGCCGATATCGTGATGTCTTGGGTGTAAATTTGCGGCAATGGCCAGGGGAGTGCCAAGCAACCGACCCTTGGGAGTGCCGACGTAACGGATCAGCGGTCGACTATCTCGTCGGAACTGCTACTGCTCGACCCGGATGTCACGCTCATACTTTGTCGTGCAACGTGGACCAATCTGTAGATGCCAAAGGCGACGAGGGCGAGCACGACAAAGAGCACTATGACAATGATGGCGATGACGTCGTTTTGTTTGACCATAGCTGCGGTTGCGGTATGAAGCTCACCGTCAGAGTGACTGACCGGCGGGGGGGGCTAGGCGGGGACGAAGGCGAGACTGGAGTTGGTGGCGTGGGACCAGTGTGGAGAGTCGGTTGTCCCAGTGGCTGGGGAAAAGAAGACGGTGGTAAAGATCCGGGAGCCAGAGCGGAGTCGCCGTGAGCCGGAGAATGTTTGGATCTCGGGATGAGGGTCGGGATTCGGCGACAACTTTCAACGGGCCGAGAGGAAAGAGACGTTGAAAGGAGGGGTAATTGTCCGTAGTGGTGATGGCCGTTAGACGATTGGCCTCCCTCGAAATTCCAACCGAGTGACCAACGTGTGTGAGAGTTTCCAACCGGTGAGTGAGCTGCCTAGAATATGCCGGCGTGTTTCTGATGTGGATCTGATGCGGTGGAGGGCGAGCAGGCGGGAGAACAATCCAAACTGTCCACTTACTGAATGGAGCGGTCGTGGGATCGTGAATAAGAACAAGCTTCAGGTTGCCAACAGTCTGAGCATAGAATATACCAGAGAAAAGGAAGAGCGAGAGACCAACATGCGAGGAATGCAGCGCGGGCGGCTTCACGTTAAAAAGAAGCGTTGCCCCGCCACCAACTTTTCAACAGGCCAAGTCAATAGAAATGCGAGAGGCTGGTGGCCAGAAACCGGCGACAGCGCGCTACCACACCACTCACGCCCAACCGCCTGCGAAACAAGGGTCTTAAGCCGTTTTTAGTGGACCCCGCCCGGCTTTTCGACGCGCCCCTCGCCCAACCTCGCTGGCCTTTAGCTTGGTTTGTTTTGCAGGATTGTATCCCCTGTCGTACTTCGTCTTTCTTCTATCACTCATCCCGTACCTTCTCCTACATATCTAAGTGTGAAGGGACTTGGGAGAGTTTGATGCCGCGGGCCCCGCCGTCCGTACCTGCATTGTGCCTGGATCCAGCTCGACGGCGCCCGCTGGGGATGGATCTCGTCGACGAATTCAAGACAAGGCTTACTACGGCTGACATGGTCCGTTGAGATGGGTCAGTACAGAACCCTGAGTTCTTTGGCGGACTGGCGACCGCACTTTGATTTGGGCCAAACATAGTGAGTAGGATGGCTTCTGCGGCGTCTATGACGGAACGGCTGGTCGAAAGAGGAGGCTTATTTTCAGCAACTTGAAATCCTAATCGCACATTTTGCACGCTTCCGCTAAGTCGGACGCAGGATGACTATCCGCAGACAAAGTTCCAGACCAGATTACAAGTGAGACGTCGTCGGCCTGCTTTACAGGACCGCGGAACATGCAAAGACCAAGACAGCCATGGGCTAGGCAAATGAAAGTCTTCCAAAAGACGAGGGATAATTGTGAGTATACCATCAGACCAAACGCCGTTCCTGCCCCTAGACTTGACCCATGTACTTTTACACTTTAGTTGGCTGTCCTACGACTCGGCCTCCATCTCGGCGTCAGGACCGGCCTTGATGATGCGAATGTGCCTTTCGTAAAATTGTAACATCTGGTTTTCTGTCAGCATCCCCTGTTCCGCCATGAATGGGGCCGTGTGCAGCCTCCGTCTCACCTTCTGGGGGCATCGCTTATACACCACCTCCTTGGAGTGCTTGGTCTTCTGGCCATTGCGCCAGTTGAGGTATATTATCAAAGATCCTGATTCCTCGTCCTCGCAGGCGTCAATGCTCTCGACCTCTTCCTCCCAGCTGCCGCTAGGCAGAGTCCAGGCCTTGCTCTTGGCCTCCCTTGCTGACGCAGGGGGCGTAGAGTCGCTGGGGTGGCCGTTATGCCTAGATCTCTTGCCGGTCGCTGACGGCGTAGATGAAGCCCCGGAAGGACGGCCACGCTTCTTGGTTGACTTGGCCTTGGACTTCTCCTCGAACAGCGCTTCGCGGCCACCTAGTTTCCTTAGGTATTCCTCCAGGATCTCGGATGCGCCCTCCCTATTCACCTATCAGCATGCGATCCAATGCCGTTATTTCAACCGCTGGCCGGACGGCTTAACTTACTTCAGGCTGTCCTCGGGCTCCCATGTCTGGTCGGACTTCTTCTCATAGCCCTCCCACTTGACGCGGAAGTTGACGGTGCCCTGTGAGCATTAATTAGCCGATAAAGCGTGCCAGTGTGGGCAAAAAGGGCGCAAACATCTTCGGCGACCTGGTGGTCAAGAATCTTCTCCACGACGTATCTATAGTAGCGTCAGTGGAATTAACCACGCTGGTAGTTGACCACGCAAAACGCACTCGTCAGGTTCCAGGTCCTCCCCGTCCTCATCCTCGTCTTCTTCGCCACCGTCGTCCTCCTTCTCGTCCCCAGCCTTGGTGACGGATTTGGCGCGGCCGCCGTTCAAGTCGCCCTTGACACCAGAGATTTCCTCCTCCTCGCTCTTAGTCTCGAGGACGTCATCTCGATATTCGGCCGAACGGGATTTTGCGCGCTTCTCTTTGATGGGGATCGCGAACTCGCCGCTCACGTCCGACTGTTCGTCGTCACTGATGGCTGCAGGAGCGGTCAGCTTTTTGTGTTTTCTTTTGTTCAACATCTTCGGGCGTGGTATTTTGGCGATAGGCGGAGAATTGGAGGGGTGATTGAGACAGCAATTATGTTGTCGCAAACAGGACGCGCTGCGTATGTGGTGTGAGTGGTGGAGTCGGGAGAGACGGGAAGCTCACCAGGAGGCATTGTTGAAGGCAATTGAATACCGAACACAGCAGCGAATTGCTGAGTCTAGACTAAATGATACAAAACATATATGGAAGCTACGCAGGCAGAAGAACGGCAGGAAGCAGCGACGCGGTTCTGGGTTGTTTGGGTGCCACCAAGAAGACGTGAGGCTGGAGTGCCCCCAGTTCACCCCAGTCCACTACAGCTCTGTGGCGCATCACTAATCACGTGATTAGAAGCTTGGAAATGAGCTGGTGTGGGGTTTTCGAACCGAAGGACCAAGCTCCAGCATCCAATCAGGAGGTGGCCTCTACTGCTAGGTACCGGCATCAAGGTGATTTTATCATGTTACCTAGGTAGGTAGGTATCTACATAGTAGGCTGCAGAGTACTTACAAAGGCATGTACTCATCCGACAACCTCTCGACCTGGTCAAACAATTCGCCTCGCAACTAGGCTTCTCGTTCTCTTCAAACATAGTTGCAAAGATAACTAGGCTACCTACTATCTAGGTGTTGTGTTGTTTATTTCACTATTCACTTGGAAAGTAAAGCAATAGATAACAACTAAACCAAACGTAATAAACCGTTGGGTTGAGAATTTCCGCCATCTTACGACCAGGCTATGTTTGATACAGATACTGCAGCCCACACACACACACACACACCACATTCGCTCGCTCGGTTGCTCAGCAAAACAGTTTTAGGGCATGAATGCAACTCTGCCTCTTCAACCAACGAAAATATTTCCCTCGGTATGCAGCGCGTCTGCATGTTACTGCAGAAGCGTAATGAGCAATTCATCAAAACATCTGCAGCGTAAAAGGGGCGGCGATTTACAGCGGTAAAACACGGCTCCCAACATCGCGGCATATTCTCAATGAGGCTTAAAAAAAAAACCCGCTCGTGGCAGATTGAACGGCTGGCGGGTAGATAGCCATTCATGAGCAGTGGTCATATACAAGGTCCAACTCGACCGATGATGCCTCCCCTCCCCCTCATATCAACGACAGGGCCATGGCATTTTAAGGACAAAGAACGGACCAGCATACGTCTCATGCTCTGAATCGAGACCAAACACGTCTTGACGCTGGATGTCAACCTCAGCTGCCGTGGAAGAGACGGCGGGAAATCATCAGTGTCCTGCAGGACGCTACCGTTGGTTTGCAAACGACCTCCTTGATGGGGCCAGCACTAAACGACTCAGACAAGGTTGATCCAAGAGGCTGCGGCTACGACAGGCCGCACTAGACAACCAGCTTCCGAGGAACCAACAGGCTCGGAAGCATCAGCAATCCAATAGGCGACCAACGGATGACAGAAAGCGCCTTTGAGACCTGGACTCGTTGAGGCGCACATCTGTCCCGTTGTCCATGGGTCGCGTCCTGCAGAAGCCAGCCCCGTTATTCTACGCAGGAAAATGGGGCGCTTTGTGCGCCGGGTGTCTTCCCCGAGCTAAACACGGACAGAAAGAGAAGAGAGAGAGGACATAAACATAATCGACAGAACGCATGGCTGCTGACATGTGAAATCGCTGCGTCTCTAGTCGAAACCACAATTCCCACCTCACGATTAGTTGACGAGGGATATGTTGTGGTCGGGCAATACTCAAGAGACGAAAGCCCTCAGGCCTATCTGTACAGTCTACCATGTATGTACGATTTTGCCGGTACCACTCACATCAGGTCGGCAGGTCCTTCATCAGCTCCCCTGGATGATCTCCCGGAAGGCCCCTGAAAACTGGATCGGACACAAGCCAGTGGGGGCTCAGGAGCCTAAAGAAATGAAGCGGGAAAGCCAACCCGCGCCCCGGTCAGTCGGCCAGTCTAGCCAGGATTGATCCAACGCGGTGATTTGGAAAGTTGTCAACGTGTCTAAAGTGAGACGACTTTGGCCACGAGGGTCAAATTGTTTATGGTGAAAAGAAAAAAACCCCAATCTAAAAGTCTCTCCCAAATACTTCATAGAATTATCGAAGAATCTTTTTGGCAGCGCAGCATGTGCCATGGCTCGTCAGTTGGATCATCTGCAGCCACAATCAGCGGCAGAAGCCAGCTTTGCGCAGCCCCGGAGCACCTCAATGAATCTCGAGGTTGGTTCGAGTCAAGAGTCTCTAGGCTGACCGACGCAATTTGAGCTTCATAAGGCAGCTCGACAGGGGGTAGAGGGGATGTTCGTCGAGAGTTTTGAAGGGTCGCAAGTGTGTGTGGGAGAGACTGGAGTTGGCCAGTTGGGCCAAGCATCCCAAGGGAAGACGACAAGAGACGAAAAAAGACGGGCACGTTTCCTCAAATCAAAAGTTCCCTGTGCACCCCAGCGGCTCCCCGCCCCTCGCGCTAAGCCAGTAAGAGTGATGCGCAGGGCGGGTTGTTCCTCTCGTCTTCTACGGACTAGATCAACATTAGGCGGCCAACAGAACATGTGAGAAAGGAAGGCAGAGGTTGGGAGTTGGAATGATTGCGACGAAGCGAAAGACGCTGAGTGAGACGGCCGTGACATCCGAACCCAAGTCGAACAGATTCATTCCGTGCTTCGTAGGTCGAGGGGCAGTTTGGTTGGTTGTTATTTGTTTGGGGAGGTGTCGAGTTGAAGAGTTGGTGGGAACGCCCAACCAACGGGAACGCGTAAATGGGGCCTTGGGAGATGGGAGCTGCGCGATGGAGGAGTCGCTTGCGGTTGGAATTGAGGCATCTTTTGGCCATGTAACCTCGCGAGGGAAAGGTCGAGCAGGGGGTGTACGACCATGAAGACGAAGGGTGGTGTATGAGAAGGTCAAGATACGGGAAGAGCCATTGCTGGAAATGCAGATGATGCCCATAGCAGTCATCGCTACCTGTACCCACCTAGGTATTAAAAGGGCATCAGCACAGCGGTGGGACCACCGTACGGCCCTGAACGAGCTTTGATGGGCCGTCCTTGGCTCCGTCTGTGCAGCGACTGGCCTAGCGCCAATCTGGGGAGGATGATACGGGATGAGATGGGCTGGGAGAGATGGTCCACGGGAGAAGGGTGGAGGGGGAGCCGCCCATGGGACGAAGGGCCGAAGGGGGGTGTGGTGGGAGCTGGAGACTGAGAGACAGAGAGGGGTGCACCCGACCGAAAGCTCTTGCTTGTCCTCCTAATCTTTTTTGGCTTTGGCGCGGGTCGTGGGCCGTGGTGCTACCCCTGCCGTCCTGCCTTATTAAAAAAACTGCAATAATTCAATCCCGGGTGACATTTTTGCAACTTCCCCTTACTCTTCTGTACTTTACATTTGCACCACACGTCCTATCCTTCTTTGCCCACCCCTCTTCGTCTCTCTTTTGTTTTGTTTTGCAAGAGGCCGAGAGACTGCGAGTGTCCACGGCTGGATTGAGAGAATTGCACATCGGCGAGAGACCGAGAAAGCCTCAAGAAACGCATCCTTAATATCCGGTATTCAACTACGTACTACTCCTACTTCTTCTCCTCCGTCAACACCTGTCGTTACCTTGCCCACTACTCCCACCGACGACCCCCGAACCCGGAAGCCGTGAACGACGAGCCATCTGCTACACGCACGCAAATAAGGATTGGGCTGCGTTTTGTTCATACGAGGGTAGCAGCTGCTTCTCGACATCTCCCTACCGACCGACCGACCTCCTTCTCTTCGCACACTCGTTCAGCTCTTCAGCATTTTGCCCTTTTCACTCTTTTTCCTCCCCCTCACATACCTCTCTTTCCACATCCTCTCCTTGCGTATCTATTTACCACTGTCTTTCCCCCTTCGTTCCCCTTTATTTACCGTACTGAACCTCCTTTGAAATTTGCTGGCTTCGCCAACGACCACTCTCTATCCGACCCATCTACATATGACCCTCGATTACATAGCTCCCCTGGAGCAGCTGCAGGTGTTCTTCTACACGAAAGACTTGTAGCCCCCGAATCGACCCCGATCTCGTCCCCATAAGTCGATATCTCTTTCGAAACACTCGCTGTTCCTCCCAACTGTTGCTGAACACACCAAGAACCCGAGCCATCATGGCGGAAACCGCGAGCAACGCCGACTCGAGCCAGCAGAAACTGGCCGCCCCCAAGGACAAGAACTGTCCCTACTGTGGCCAAGCCTTCACTTCTTCCTCCCTCGGCCGGCACCTCGATCTCTATATCAAGGAAAAGAACCCGAAGCCTCCAGATGGAATCCACGACGTTGACGCTATCAAGCGTCTGCGAGGAGGCATCACGCGGAGACAGCCTAGGGGTTCGTTGGGCACGAGGAACGCCTCAACCCCGGCCAGCACACCAAGGCCTACCCAGTCCAAGCGGGACGCCACGCAAGATGCCGAATCTCACCAGTCTCCAGCCCTGCCCAAAGAAGGCCAATATGCCGTTGACTCGACGCTCAGCAAGTACCCCTGGACCCCTTCCTGGGAGGCTACAGGCGTCATGAACAACATCCCCCCCAAAAACGGCGATGTTGCTACATCTACCGACGGGGAGGGAAGCCAGAATGCGGGAAAGAGGCCGAGGCAAGTGAGCAAGCAGGCGATGCAAAAGGCACAGTTCGATGTGAAGCACAAACTCGCCGATGCTATGGACACCGCCCGCGCCGCGGAGCTCGCTTTGAGAGAGCTCTTGAGCTCTTGGAGAGCAGCCAAGTGAGTCTCTTGACATGCTACAAAGAACTCCCGCAGCCGCTAACCTCAAACCAGGCAAAACATCGACAATAACTCCATGCCTTTTGAGTTTGACCCTCTCGCCCTCGACTTCCCTGCATTGACGCTGCAGTGTCTCGCTTCGCCGCCCACTCTCTTCTCTTCCACACAGCATCCCACCTCCACCTCTTGGTCCGTCCAATCACCCGGCCAAAGAGAGTACGATGCGCTAAGGGCTTTCTTCCACGAAGAGTTCAGCAATTGGAAGGTCACTTGTGCCACTGCTACCACGGCGGCAATGGAAGATTTAACATACCCCCCCCGTGAGGGCCCGGTCCGAGACACCCGCGAGGCTGTGAAGAAAGCTGAAAAGTCGGCGGAAACTCTCGAGAAACAAGTTAATGAGCATCTGCAGTCAGCCTTTGCTGTTTGGACCTCCTTGCCCG
This sequence comes from Colletotrichum lini, assembly GCA_034638275.1. Taxonomy (NCBI): domain Eukaryota; kingdom Fungi; phylum Ascomycota; class Sordariomycetes; order Glomerellales; family Glomerellaceae; genus Colletotrichum; species Colletotrichum lini. Next base: position 1,230,160 of record JAWQJV010000001.1, on the reverse strand, counting down.
TTCAGAGGCGAAATGAGCTATGGCTCTTGGAAATGGCAAGAAGCGTGGGTAGGAAGCAGACCGAGATTGACAAGATGAAGGACGATCAACACAGGCTACAGCAAGAGAACGCCAACCTGAAGTCTCAAATTGACCAGCTGAACCGTCTGCAACAACCCCGCGAGTTCAAACTCTTCTCTCCAGCCACGGTTCCCTTGGAGCGTCAACTTCTGACCCATGTCTTGGAGGCAGGCATCAAGAGTGGTGGCCGAAGCGTTGGCTTGCGGTTGGAGGATCGACAATTAGATCTTAATGATGTTGTTGTGAGGGCAATCGAACGGTGGAAGACAGTTATCAGCATGAACCGTGTTGCCAACAGTGGCATGAATGCTCAGAGGGCTCTGGACCAAACAAACAGCAACACATCGACGCCGGCTCCGACTCCTCAACAACAGCAGCAGCAGCAGCAGCAACACCAACACCAACAGCAACAACAGAATCAACAGAGTCAACAACGCCAGCAGCAGCAGCAACAACAACAACAACAGCATCAACAACAACAAGCGCAGTCGTCGCAACAACAGCTTCAACAGCAACAAGCGCAACAATTTCCCAGCCCCAATCAACGGCAATCAACAACGAGTATCACTGGCAATAGCGACCCGGGCGCAACAACCAGCGGTCCGCCTTCAATCGACGATGCGAGCGACCAGGATGCTGATGGGGATGTCGATGGAGACGCCGACGCCGACGCTGAGATGGAGGATGATGACAGTTTTGCCGTAATGGACACGCCCACTACAAAATCCATGCCGCAGCAGCCAATGCAGCGACAGGCCACTCTCGAGGTGCCGCGGACGAGGCAGGTGCAGCAGAGGGGTGCAAGTGATGCGCGGTTCATGATGCAGAACGGCAATCCGAATGCGAATCGAGGCGGAATCAACATGAGCCGGTCAATGCCGAACATGCAAGCAGCGATGCAGGGCATGCATGGTGGTGACATGGGATTGGCTATGACCCAGGTGAGAGGCGATCCAATGTACATGGATTAAGGATTCCATCGATTCGGATGTGAGTGATGTGGGTTTACAATTCTGGACTGGAGGGCAAAATAGCGCTGCGGCATTCTCCTTCACACCGCGGCTTGTTATCAGGGCAATAGCCCATTGTATCACCTTACTTTACACAGTTGCATCTCTGAGGCACATAATACGCAGGCAAAGCGTCGCCCGGAACGATAACGCTAGTCTCTTTTTCTTTCTTTTTTTTTTCTTCTTCTTTTTTTTTTGTTTGGTGTCTCAGCATAAATCACCTGTCGGATGAAACGGGGACTATCCTATCACCACTCCTGGTTTCTTTTGAAGTACGTGAATTGCTGAACTTCTGCAACGAACCCTCCTTCCTTTTCTCTCCGAAGTGTTACGTTGAGGGTCTGCTCAGAATACAGCCAATCTGGGACCCTGGAGTTGAGAGTCTTTATCCGACATATTCACAGCTTTAGACTACGGGTTGATATCATGAATATTTAGTTAGGTATGGATGTGTCTCCCGGGTTTCGACTCCCTCCAGGACCCAGGCTGTCAAAAATTGCTTAGTGTTACCGTCCAGCCGGTGACGCTACGGCAGAAAAAGTGGATGGTTATAAGTATTCCTATCCACCTTGTGGGATGGATCACTTGCTAAGCCCACTCCGTCGGAGGTTACTCTCCCATGTTGAGAGAGCCGTTTGGGAATAGAAGAATGTAGTCACTTCGGTAGATAGGCCACGAGCGAGATGGGCAACGACAAGGGTATGCACACCACTATCACTGTCACGGACCCGGGACTTCGGCGGCTGTAACGGGGACGCAGACCGGGCTTCTGGTCTAGGAGACTCGGTATTCAGGTTTTGAGGGAAATGATGAAGCTCCAGGCTGATGAGGTGGGGCGGAAGTTGATGCGGTTGTTTTGCCCCCTTTCTCGATCTCGGCCATGGCAGCCTTCACGAAACCACGAGAAAGGGGGCTGTGATGTCCGAGCCATGCCGAGTTGGCACGTCTATGCCCAAGTTGCGAAGACTGAATACCAATATTTGGGGTTTCGATGTTACTCTCACGGGGCGGGGTCCCCGCCAGAACTACCGGGTTTCGGGAGTGGGGTCTGTTCGGAGATGGGTGACTTCGTTTAGCACAGAGAGCGCGTAATCTACCAAGACCACGGGAGGCTCACACTTTTTTGATGGGCTCGACAGGACGAGAATAGAAAGATGATGGGATTTCATCTCCCAGGTGAGGGGCGTGGGGGGCTCATCTATTTGGTCAGGCCCTGGGGGGGGGGTTGCCATTGGCACCCCTCTCTTGAGCGGTACTTTGCATGATCTTTCAATACCATTATACCGTCTTGTTTTGCGGAACTCTAGCGACAGGGTCGCTGACGCCTATGGGTCGCCCTGAAAAGGGGCCTCGGGTCCCGGTGGGCGGGGCATGTGTGACTCGGTATTTCGCTGTCGGCCACGGAAACAGATGGGCCGTCCATAAGGCTATTCATTGGGCTGTGCTTACGGGGGAGCACATAGTCTGATTGCTCGCGGCTGTTGCTGTGGACAGGGTTCAAGGGAATCTTTTCATGGGAGGATTAAGTTACGATGGATAAGGGGCTCAGGGGCAAATAAGGGGAGAGTGGCTGTTTACTCGTTTTGAAGGGGCTCAGGTCTTTCGTCGTCACGAGGGATCGTCTGCTTGGGGGTGACGC